>OW121741.1:112947872-113589122 GCA_933228675.1 Stomorhina lunata | reverse complement strand
AAGAAACCTATACAAAAATATATTTCTAACAAAACTAAAGAATATTTTAATATAAATAGCAAATTTTTTGAAAAATTTCCCATAAATAGCAAATTTTTGAAACATTTCCTATAGATAGCCAATTTTTGAAAAATTTCCTATAAATATAAAATTTTTGAAAAATTTTCCATAAATAGTAAATTTTTAAAAAATTTCTTATAAACAAAAAATTTTTGAAAAATTTCCTATAAACAGGAAATTTTTGGAAAATTTCCTATCAACAGGAAATTTTTGGAAAATTTCCTATAATCAGGAAATTTTTGAAAAATTTCCTATAAACAGCAAAATTTTGAAAAATTTCCTATCAACCGCAAATTTTTGAAAAAATTTCCTATAAGCAGCAAATTTTTGAAAAATTTCCTATAAACAGCAAATTTTTGTTTCACATATAAACAGGAAATTTTTGAAAAATTTCCTATAAACAGAAATTTTTAAAAATTTCCTACAAAAGGAAATTTTTGAAAAATTTCCTATAAACAGGAAATTTTTTAAAAATTTCCTATAAAACGGATATTTTTGAAAAATTTCGTATTAAGTTTTTGCAAAATTTACAATAAACAGGAAATTTTTAAAAATTTCCTATAAACAGGAAATTTTTGAAAAATTTGATAAAAATAGCAAATTTTTGAAAAATTTCCTATAAATAGCAAAATTTTGAAAAATTTCCTATAAATAGCAAATTTTTGAAAAAATTCCTATTAATAGCAAATTTTTGAAAAATTTCCTATTAATAGCAAATTTTTGAAACGTTTTCTATAAATAGCAAATTTTTGAAAAATTTCCTATAAACAGCAAATTTTTTAAAAATTTCCTATAAATAGCATATTTTTTAAAAAATTTCCTCTATAAATAAAAATTTTTTTAACACCAATTTCCTATAAATAAAAATTTTTTTAACAAAAATTTCTTACAAAAAACAAATTTTAAAATTTTCTTATAAATAAAAATTTTTGAAAAATTTCCAGTAAATAGCAAATTTTTGAAAAATTTCCTATAAGTAGCAAATTTTTGAAAAATTTCCTATAAATAGCAAATTTTTGAAAGATTTCCTATAAATAGCAAATTTTTGAAAAATTTCCTATAAACAGCAAATTTTTTAAAAAATTTCCTACAAAACAAAATTTTTTTAACAACAATTTCCTATAAATAAAAATTTCTTACCAAAAAACAAATTTTTAAAATTTTCTTATAAATAAAAAAAATTTTAAAAATTTCCAGTAAATAGCAAATTTTGGAAAAATTTGCTATAAATAGCAAATTTTTGAAAAATTTCCTATAAATAGCAAATTTTTGAAAAATTTCCTATAAATAGAAAATTTTTGAAAAATTTCCTATAAATAGCAAATTTTTGAAAAAAATTCCTATAAATGGCAAATTTTTGAAAAATTTCCTATAAATAGCAAATTTTTGAAAAATTTCCTATCAATAGCAAATTTTTGAAAAATTTCCTATAAACAGGAAATTTTTGAAAAATTTCCTATAAACAGCAAATTTTTGAAACATTTCCTATAAACAGCAAATCTTTGAAAAATTTCCTATTAAAAGCAAATTTTTGAAAAAATTCCTATAAATAGCAAATTTTTGAAAAATTTTCTATAAACAGAAAATTTTTGAAAAATTTCCTATAAACAGAAAATTTTTGAAAAATTTCCTATAAAGAGAAAATTTTTGAAAAATTTCCTATAAACAGCAAATTTTTGAAAAATTTCCTATAAATAGCATATTTTTGAAAACTTTATTATAAATAGCAAATTTTTGAAAAATTTTCTATAAATAGCAAATTTTAAAAAAAATTCCTATAAATACAATTTTTAGAAAAATTTTCTATAAACAGCAAATTTTTGAAAATTTTCCTATAAACAGCAAATTTTTGAAAATTTTCCTATAAACAGCAAATTTTTGAAAAATTTCCTATAAACAGAAAATTTTTGAAAAACTTCCTATAAACAGCAAATTTTTTAAAAATTTTCTATAATAGCAAATTTTTGAAAAATTTCCATTAAGTAGCAAATTTTTGAAAAGTTTCCTAAAAAAACAAATATTTTAAAATTTCCTATAAATAGAAAATTTTGCAAAAATTTTCGTTGAATAGCAAATTTTTTAAAAATTTCCAATAAATGGCAAATTTTTGAAAAATTTCCCAAAAACAAAAATTTTTGAAAAATTTCCTATAAACAACAAATTTTTCAAAATTTTCTATGAACAACAAATTTTTTTATAAATTTGCTAAATAGAGCAAAATTTTTAAAAATTTCCTATAAACAGTAAATTTTTGAAAATTTTCCTATAAACAGCAAATTTTTGAAAAATTTTATTTTAAACAGCAAATTTTTGAAAAATTTCCTATAAATAGCAAATTTTTGAAGAATTTCCTATAAATAGAAATTTTTTAAAAATGTTCTATAAGCAACAAATTTTTGAAAAATTTTCGAGAAACAAAAAATTTTGAAAAATTTCCTATAAACAGCAGATTTTTCAAATATTTCCTATAAACAGCAAATTTTTGAAAAATTTCCTGTAAACAGCAAATTTTTGAAAATTTTCCTTTAAACAGCAAATTTTGGAAAAATTTTCTATAAGCAGCAAATTTTGCAAAAGTTTCCTATTGAAAACAAATTTTTGAAAAATTTTTAATAAATGAAAATTGTCTAAAAATTCCAATAATTAAAAATTTTGGAAAATATTCGAAATTTAAATACAAATATTTTTAAATGTTTTAAGTAATTTTATGTTTTAAAATTTTTGTTTTAAATTTAATTTAATTCTTAAAAAATACTTATGCCAAATCTTAACAAATAGTTATGTATGAAAACTCAATAAACCTTCCGCTTCTTATATAAGTTGTTTTTCTTAAGTTTACTTTATTTACTTAAAGTTAAAATAAATATATATTTTTTACTTATTTGCATGATTGAATATAAATTTTCAGCACAATCCCTATAAATAACAATTGAAATTTATTGATTTCCGTCTTTCACATAGAAACGAAACAAAAACGATAGAATTTAAAATCCAACGCCATTTCTTTGGCATTATACTTTATGAATGCTTGTGTCTTCTCTGTAACTTGCCGCGGCTTAGAGCTATATAGAAGAAGCTACATACGTAAAAAGTTAGAGCAGAGTTCAATCCAATCAAATGAAAAAATATACATTTATCGAAAACTTAAATCATGAAATAGTAGCAATTTAGTTTTATCTTTTCGTACTTTTTGTTCTTCCTTTGCTTCATCTGACGTTTATTCATATTGTTGGTCTTTCTCCTGTTATAATGATGATCATTATACAAAAACATACATATTTATAAACTTATATATATATGAATGTATATTTGTGTTCATATATAATAAGTATATGAATATTTACATCCTTACTTTCATAGTAAAATGTATAACTTAAAGTCATGA
Organism: Stomorhina lunata; assembly: GCA_933228675.1. NCBI lineage: Eukaryota > Metazoa > Arthropoda > Insecta > Diptera > Rhiniidae > Stomorhina > Stomorhina lunata. The sequence goes on along the minus strand of OW121741.1, from coordinate 113,585,677 downwards.
TAACAAACACATTATTGAAAATATTTCTTAAGGCTATAAGTATGTTTGTATGCATGTTTTTATGGAAAGTGGGTGAATCAGAAAGTTCTTAGAAAACTCAAATATTTTAAATTTGTTTAAAACAGGTTATATTACCTATTAGGGCGGGGATGCTTAATACAGACTGACAATTTAAGTAAAAACGATCTAAACTTTAAGCGTAATCGACAATTTTAGTTCCTCCAAAGAATGAATTATCAAACTACCTTTTATATAAGCAAAGATGTGTACGAATCAATGAGCCTGTATGTGTACATTGAAAAATCCTCATATTCCTACTAATGTGCTTTTACTTTATATTTGGCTTAATGCCATAAGCCTCAATGGCGACATTATTTTGGGCAAATAATGTTTTACATACATACACAAACATATATTATAACATACACACACACACACATTCAATCGCACATTGAAGTTAAGTATGCTGTATATGTATGTGTTTGCTTTTTGAAATTATCCTTTTTTTCACCAAACACGTTTTGTTGGTAAATTTGTTTTAGTTTAATAATTCTTAAAGTAGGTTAACGCTTCATTTGATATTGGAAATTAAAATTTTTGCTTTGACATTTTAAAGCTAAAACTAAATGTCGTAAAATCTCCACTATCTCTATACAAATGACTCTAAAGTGTTGTTTAATGAAATTCATAATTTTATGCAAAACTGTTAATTTATATTTTATAAACGTCCATTTACATTATAATCATCAAAGTCTATGATAATCGGCAATTTAAAATTTGTTATGGTCGTAGTGTATATATGCAAAACTCTAATAATGATTTTGTTAAAAATGATATTTGCTATTTTTTGCTGTTTATAGAAAATTTTTCAAAAATTTGCTGTTTACAGGAAATTTAAAAAAAAAATTTATTTTTATAGTATATTTTCAAAAATTTTATGTTTATAGAAAATTTTTTAAAAAATTTACTGGTAATAGAAAATTTTTCAAAAATTTGATGTTAATAGGAAATTTTTAAAAAAATTTGCAGCTTATAGGAAAATTTTCATAAGTTTGCTTATAGGAAATCTTTGAAAACGTTGTTTTTTTTTTAGGGAATTTTTCAAAAAAATTTTATTTGTAGGAAATTTTTTAAAAATTTAATTTTTTATAGGAAATTTTTCAAAATTTTCTGATTATAGGAAATTTTTCAAAAGTTTGGTATTAATAGGAATTTTTTAAAAATTTTCTGCTCATAGGAAATTTTTCTGAAAATGTCTGTTTATAGGAAATTTTTCACAAATTTGCTGTTTATAGGAAATTTTTCAAAAATTTGCTGTTTATAGGAAATTTTTCAAAAATTTGCTATATACAGGAAAATTTTCAGATATTTGCTATATATAGGAAATTTTTCAAAAATTTGCTGTTTATATAATTTTTCAAAAATTTGCTGTTCATTGGAAATTTTTCAAAAATTTGCTATATACAGAAAATTTTTTAGATATTTGCTATATATAGAAAATTTTTCAAAAATTTGCTGTTTATGGGAAATTTTTAAAAAATTTGCTGTTTATGGGAAATTTTTCAAAAATTTGCTGTTTATATAATTTTTCAAAAATTTGCTATATACAGGAAATTTTTCAGATATTTGCTATACATAGGAAATTTTTCAAAAATTTGCTGAATATGGGAAATTTCTCAAAAATTTGCTGTTTATAGGAAATTTTTCAAAAAATTTCTGTTTATAGGAAATTTTTCAAAAGTTTGGTATTAATATAAATTTTTTTAAAAATTTTCTGCTCATAGGAAATTTTTTTTAAAAATGTCTGTTTATAGGAAATTTTTCACAAATTTGCTGTTTATAAAAAAATTTTCAAAAATTTGCGGTTTTACAGAAATTTTTCAAAAATTTCACATTTATAGGAAATTTTTCAAAATTTGCTGTTTATATGAAATTTTTAAACAATTTTCTGTTTATAGGAAATTTTTAAAAAAGTTTTTGTTTAAAGTAAATTTAAAAAAAATTTGTATTTAAAGGAGATTTTTCAAAATTTTCTGTTTTAGGAATAATTTTTAAAAAAATTGTTTTTTATAGGCAATTTTCGGAAATTATTAGAAAAATTTTCGAAAATTTTATGGCAGTTTGAAAATTGTTTGCCAAAATTGTTTTACAAAAGCCTAATTAAACAAATTGAATTTTTATACAAATCTGTTAAAAAGTTTGCCTTTAACATTTTAGCATGAATATGCTTGCAACTGTTTGCATGAATAAATATTTCTCTAGAAGCCGACACGAATGTTACGATAACAGTTAATAACTGTTTGCTTATTTGACCCAATAAACATTGAAAAAAGATTGTTGAAACAGAAAAATGAAGAAAATTACAACCTCTGCAATGATTGCATTGTAGTTCAATATAATTTTCCAAGTGCTGCAGTAAATCAAAGATAATGGAAATGAAGATTTTCGAAATATACACTCACACACATATTTCAATGTTTTAATTGGTATTTAGAACATACAGTCCTAGAAAGAATACAGAGAGTGGGTTTGAAAAAAAAAAAACACAGAACAGACAATAAAAGACTATAATTTTTCTCTATTTGCTGGCAAAATAAATACCAATGTACAGGTAAAACAGACGTTTGGCAAATAAAATCATTCATTTGAACATACTTTTAATAGCAAAAAGGCATTAAATGCAAATGCCGAATACAACAAGAAAAAATATTGGATTTAGCAAATAACAAAGTAGGATGAACAGTCAAAGGAAAAATTTTCCTAAGAAAAATTTTCAAAATTTCATATTAACAGAAATCTAAGAGCTTTTCTTAATTTTTATAGGAATTTTTTAACCTTTTTTTGCACTAAACAAAAATCAAAGATTTTAAATATTTCTAAATTTTGGTTTACCCTTATTTTCCTTAAAAAATATAACAATTGTTTATTGTTCATATTTACATGCATTGATTTTTGTTTTCTGCTTAAGTGTAAAATACAAGTGATTTTGGCATTTATTGTTTCCAAAAACAGAAAATACCATTTAAGATAAACACAATTTAGGAGGATTTTACTAACATGTTACAAATTATGAATCATAAAGTTAAATTTCTAAATATTCTTGTTGAAAAAAAGTTATTTCAAAAAAAAATATACATCGAAAATGTGTTTGTATTTATGTCAGTTTTAGAAGATTTCTAATTTTTTGAAATTAAGTTAATTGAGTTTAAAAAATTGGATAATTATAACAAACCAGTATTCATTACATTCATTCATTACATTTTCAAGAAAGTAAATTTTGAAAAATCAACATAAAAATCAACATAAAATTTTTCAAAGTTTTCCTAAAAACATACAATTTTTTAAAAAAATTTTTATTAACAGGAAAATTTTCAAAAATTTCCGATTAACAGCTAATTTTTGAAAAATTTCCTTTAAAGATCAAGTTTTTAAAAATTTCTAATAAACAGCAAATTTAAAAAAAAATTCCTATTAACAGTAAATTTTTGAAAAATTTCTATAAACAGCAAATTTTTGAACATTTTCCTAAAGTCATCAAATTTTTGAAAAATTTTCTATAAACACTAAATTTTTGAAAAATTTCCTAAAACAGCAAGTTTCTGGAAAATTTTTTATGACAGCAAATTTTGAAAATTTTCCTATAAACTTCATTTTTTTTTTAATTCCTAAAAACAGCAAATATTTCAAATTTTCTATAAACAGCAAATTTTTGTAAAATTTGCTGAAAACACCAAATTTTTGCCAAATTTCCTATAAACTGCAATATTAAAAAAAAAATTCTTATAAATAGCACATTTTTTAAAAATTTCTTATAAACAGCAAATTTTTTAATTATTTTCTATGAACAGCAAATTTTTGACAAAATTTCGTAAAAAAGGAAAATTTTTTAAAAAGTGGTGGGCATATTTATTTTGACATAGCATTTCTTTTTCTTGTTTTATTACTTCTGGTGCAATGTTATTAAAAAAATAAGTAAAAACAGTTAAAATTGCAACAAATGTTGTAATTTATTAGAACACAAACACTTTTCACATTTTTAATTTTTTTGTAATTTTTCACAAAAGCTTGGAAATAGATTTCTATGAAGTTTTTTCAACCTTTGATGAATTCCGTTCCAAATCGCCTCCAAAAAGTATAAAATACTAAAGGTGGATACATTTTATATTAATCCAAATAATTATTCTTAATTTTTGTTGACCTTGAAGTTCCCAATTTGTTGATATACAATGCAAAAACATGTCGAAATACTTATGCCTTATAAAAATTCTTCGACTTTTTAGTTTCAATTAAACAAAAATATTACAAAAACGTTAAAAACGTGAAAGGTGTTTTGTGTTCTAATAAATAACAATATATGTTGCAATTTAACCTATTTTTAATTGCAATGGACCAACAATAAAAAAGAGGAAAAACAAATAATATGTCAAAATAAATATGCCGACCACTGTATAAACAGAAAATTTTTTTATAAATAGCAAATTAAAAAAAAAATAAATAATTTAAATAGCAAATTTTTAAAAAAATTTACTATAAACGAAAAATTTCCTATAAATAGCAAATTTTTGAAAAACAGCAAAATTGAACAATTTCATATTGACAGCAATTTTTTTAAAAATTTCCTAAAAACAGCAAATTTTTGAAACATTTCCTATAAACAGCAAATTTTTCTAAGATTTCCTATAGATATATCTTATAAATATCAAGTTTTTGAAAATTTTCCTATAAACAGCAAATTTTTGAAAAATTTAATATTAATACCAAATTTTTAAAATCTTTCCTAAAAACAGCAAATTTTTTTAAAATCTTATGTAAACAAGAAAATTTTAAAAATTTCCTATGAAGAGCATATTTCTAAAAAGATTTTTAAAAATTTCCTATAAACTGCAAAATTTTTGAAAATTTCCCTTAAGAACAAAAAATTTTCCTAAAGACAACAAAATTTTGAAAAATTTCCTGACGACAAAAAATTTTCTATAAACATCAATTTTTTCCAAATTTTTAAAAACTTTCCTAAAAATAGCAAATTTTTTTTTAAATCTTATGTAAACAAGAAAATTTTAAAAATTTCCTATGAAGAGCATATTTCTAAAAAGATTTTTAAAAATTTCCTATAAACTGCAAAATTTTTGAACAAAAAATTTTCCTAAAGACAACAAAATTTTGAAAAATTTCCTGACGACAAAAAATTTTCTATAAGCATCAATTTTTTCAAAAATTTATTTTCCAAAAAAGTGAAAAAATACCCAAAATTTCAAATTCTATGGATGCGATTTTTTTTCTAAAATAACTGATTTTCACAGAGGTCGTTCCATTCATTTTATCATATTATAGAAATGGCTTATCTAAATTCATTGAAATAAACAGCCGCAGATTAACCACAAAATTTTATGTAAGTCTTGATAAGAAAATTTTTTCATATAGTCAATGGTTGTGGAGTTTGTGGAGATGTCAGTCCGTCCAGTCAGACGGACGGACTGACATCCCTAAATCGACTCAGAAAGTGATTGTAAGCCTTTTGGTATACTAAAAGGTGGATCTAAGACAAATAATTATATGCGTTAAATACATCAGCACAAACTTATAATACGCTTTCCACCTATGACCATCATATGTGTATAAATATCCAAGAAAAAGCAAATTTTTTAAAAAATTATAGTAAACGGGTAACACTTACAGGCTAATTTAAAATTTGTCGCAAATACTTATCTTGCTTCTTCAAACGAAATAGGTTCATTACCTATTTATTTAGAAAAGCTCTTGAATAAATGACATTAAAATTTTTTCTGTAAATTCCAAATAAGATAATTTGTATCTTAAATGTACCTACACGTTTTTATCTTTTTCATAATTTATTTATTTTTGGGATTCAAGGTTTTCTCCCATTTCTCTGTTTATATTTAAAAAAAAAGTAATTTGCCAAATTTTTCCGTTTTATATAGATTTACAAATAAAAGATATGATAAATAATGACTTAACAAATTGTTGTACATATTTATTTTTGTGGTACATGACATCAATATAATTTTTCTTTACATATTTTCGGCCTAATTGAACAATGATTTATGGGAAATATTTATATTCAAAATTATTATTGTCAGTAGCATAATGATATTGTTTAAAGATAATTTACAAATGAATAATAAAGAAGATTTATTTGCAATGTAATTTTTAAATCAAATTACTTATATATATTGAGTTTAAGAAGAAAGCTTTAATAAAAGTTTTAATAATAAAACAAGTAAGAGTGTTATATTCGGCTATGCCGAATCTTGGATACCCTTCACCAATGGTGTTTAAAAACTAAGGTACATAATCGAAAGGGTTTATGGTAAAATATGTATATTTCTGAAGACTAATTTAAGTGAATTACCGTGATTTATACTGCGGCTTATATATATACATACATATGGTCCATATACATATTTTCTCATTAAAAGAAAACTAAAAATCAAGAAACGGTCGCGGTTTTAAAAAGCTCATAAATATGCAATTTTATCTCAACTTAGTAAGCCGTTGAGTTCATTTTCAATAATATTGTGTAAATATTACTTATGTATGATAAAATTCATTAATTATGTATTATGGTTATAAAAGATAACTAACCAAGAACAGTTATCTAAAACTCTAAGGCTAGCGGACAGATTTGGATCAAACTTTTGCCAACAATTTTGTGGAATGATTGTTTTGTCAATCTATAGAAGCCTTAGAATCTTAGGGTATACGGAATTAGTTAAATTTTTAAATGGGTATTGGACCTATATTATAAAATCTTAAGGTTACTAACCTATTATATATGTGTATATCGGAAAAGTACTTGAATTTGTGCAATAAAAAAGTTAGTGGACTAATTAAGATGAATACTAAAGCGATAATATTTGGAAAGTATTATTCTAGCCTAGGAATCAAGGCTATAAGATGTAAATAAGTTCTAGTTGAAGATGTAGGTATATTTCACATATCCATTTTTAATGTGGATATATCAGGACTATATTAAAAAGTTAGTGGTTAACCAAGTTTATCTACCAAGTAAGTGGACTGATATAGATGAGTTCTTCATGAACAATATTTAGCAGGTGTCTTTTATCGAACTATTTTAGAGTAATTGAATATATTATACCAATATTTGGCTAAAACAACTATTAGTTTTAGATGTATGTACAAAATAGACTTGCCTAAGGCTGTCAATTTGACTAAATTATTTTCTGTGTAAATTCTAAAAGGACAACCCTCAATTCGGTATAACACTACAATACAATACAAATGAAGTCACAAAAGTTCTATTCCTTATTATTAGCAAATTGTATCTTGATTCTGGTCTATTGGCTATATCTATATATGCAATTTGTTTATCTAAAATCGGTTTGTAGAGCAACTGGAGGGAGTACTGACATACAATTTTATATAATGCTTTTGAACTCGTCAAAACACCAGACTTAATTTTAGGAAATTTCCCTAACCTAAATGAATTATAAATTAGATTTTAAGAAAAAACCAACTAAGTTAAAAAATGTAAAAAATAAATAAAAATTTGTGATACATCGGTTTTAGTGTTTTGGAGATATTCCAGGCGTCTGTGGTTCAGTTTCCTAAAATCTGATATGTAGTTATACAGACTCATTATATTATATATTTCCTTTACAATGCTCAAAAGTCAGACCATTTATTTAAGATATACAAGTATAAAATATCTCCTTCTGCTGAAATCAGTTTTGTAAAACTCCTAAAAAATACACCGACATGAATTATATATCAGATACGTACTTCCTATATCAGGACGTACTTCCGCAACAAACACTATAAAATTTCATTAAAATCTGTATATGAACATCTGAGCAATTGCAAAAAAATCAAATAAAGTTTTCTCAAAAATTTTGAATTTGGCAATTTGCAATACATCGATTTTACTCTTTTAACCATATCTTAGATGTTTATTACCAATATTCATAAAATTCAATAGCGTGCTTCGCGGAAGAATTTCCTAAAGACTGATATATAACTTATGTGTCCCGATCGTCAAGGAAAATAGTTTTTCTTATTTTTCGATTGTATTTTTTAAACAATTCGGGGCAATTTGGGGAATATCAGATGTAATGTTTTGGCGATATTTCAGGTGTTTATGTGCCGATTCAGAGAACTTTGCGGGAGGATTTCCTTTAATATGATATATAATGATATATATTTATAAAGGTAAGTCCATCATGAGTATGGGTTTTCTTTTTTATTTGAAATCTACTTTTCAATGAATGAATATGTCACACATACATTTTTTAACCGATTTTGATGAAATCTAGCAGCCTCACAAACTTGATTTCAACAGACAGACGGACAGACCGACAGACAGACAGACAGACAGACAGACAGACAGACAGACAGACAGATAGACGGACAGACTGACAGACAGACGGACAGACGGACAGACGGACAGACGGACAGACAGACAGACAGACAGACAGACAGACAGACAGACAGACAGACAGACAGACGGACATCGCTTAATCGATTCTCCTGCCGATTCTTAGTCGATTGATATAAATTTTTTGGGGTCTGCGTCAAATATTTTTAGATTACAAACTAAATGACAAACTTATAATACAGTTTCACCTATTGGTGAAGGGTATAAAAATATAAAATTTAATATTTAGTAAATAAATCAAACTTTAAAGAAAATTACTATATCCTTTTGAAAATTTCCCTAGTAGTGCCTTGCATTGAATTTAATTTCGTTTCTAATATTAAATAGCTTTTAAACAAAACCTGATAACCCCATTTCTTTTTCCTTTTTTTAGTATGTTACACTTCAGCTGTTTAATTCTTTGCTATACAATCAAAAAAAAAAAAAAAAAAAACTTTTTCTTTCTACAAATAATATTTTTTCTTGCTGCTACTTTTCGTTGTCGTTCTTATCAAGTTTACCTTCAACTTTTGTATTTTTCTTCTACAATTTTTTTTACCTTTTTCTTATTACGGTTTAATGGTATTATATTATTAAGAAATTTCTTTAAAACTTTTTTTTACTCTCATTCTACTTTCTTTGAACTAGATTTGGCTCTAATATAATAAATATCCTATTAATAAAAATTGCCAACAAAATCAGCTTTAAGCTTAAAGGGAGGTTAACAATGCTTTCTTAGTGCTACTTAGTAAAATATTAAATTTTTCTAACAACGAAAAAAAAATCTAAAATGTATTTATTAACATTCTCCTGTATAGACAAACAATCTCCGAAAAGGGTAAAACAATGAAAGTGTAAAAGTTTTCCATGAGTAAAAATAAAAAAAAAACAACAAAAAAAGGGTTAAACAATTATAATTTGTAAATAATACCCTAAGGTTATGTACACAATTATTAAATATTCATAATAGAATAAACGATAAAACCATAAAAAGACAGAGTAACAAAATTTAATGCGAATGGCAATCGTTTTTAAATATGAGCAATGGGTGTCTTTAGCGAGTTAAGAAAAAGTTTTATTATAACAATAAATAAATAAAAGTTTAAGTTTATTTTCATTTAGGATTAATAAATAGAAACAATAAATAAATTAGACAATACATTTTAAAAACTAATAACGATTGCACTATAAAAATATAATTTCCTGTGGTTCTTTAGCATCTATTATTGTTTGGGTGATTGATTTTGCCAAAAAATTTGCCAAAAATGTTCTCACAGTACAGGCTTGGGACAACAAGAATGCAGTTGACCTAGAGTTCCTTTAGTTAGTCATAACACTGATAGTTTATCATAGCATTTTTTCGAAAATTCTGCGATTTGCTCAAGTTAATTTAGCTGAAACAATTTTTAAATAAAACAAGTAAGAAAGTGCTATAGCCGGTTAAGGCCGATAATTCTAAGGTCAAAGATGTTCCTTTTCCTGAATAAAAACAAATATTTGCTATATTTTGCCATCATACAAACATTTTCTTAAACTAATATATTTAAGCTGTTTCCGTCATTTGGACTTATATGAGAGCTAGGGTCAAATGTGGACCGATTATCTCGAAATTTGGCAAGTTTATTACAGTTTCAACATAAATTATGTATGAAAAATAAAGTCAAAATTCTGACTATCTTCAGATTAAAGAGCGTTTTTGTGATTTTTGTCCAATCTAGCGCGTTTTGGCAGAAGAGTTTTTATGGGATCTATGGTCATATATAGACCGATTTCAACGAAATTTAGTACAGTGATTTTGGTTCACATAAGCAATATTTGTCCTAAATTTTATGAAAAACAAGTAAGAAAGGGATATAGTCGGTCAAGCCCGATCATACGATACCCTTCACCACTAAGGTCAAAGTATTTTTTTTCCTGTATAAAGACAAATATTTGCAAAATTTTGCTATCATACAAACATTTTCTAAAAACTTATATATTTAAGCTATTTCCGTCATTTGGATTGTATGAGAGCTAGGGTCAAATGTGGACCGATAATCTCTAAATTTGGCAAATTGATTACAGTTGTTACAAGAATTAAGTATGCAAAAAATAAACTTAAAATTCTTTTATCTTCAGATTTCCGAGCGTTTTAGTTATTTTTGTCTCATTTAATGCGTTTTGACAGAAGACTTTGTATGGGTGCTATGGTCAAATGTGGACCGATTTCAACGAAATTTGGTATAGTAATTTTAGTTTACATAAGCAGTATTTGATTTAAATTTCATGAAAAAAAATTACGGGAATTGGGACCTATGGGAGGTACCATAAATGTAGGACCGATTTTGACGAATTTCAATAGCCATGGTCCCCCTATCAACAAATAATCTGTGCCAAATTTTATTAAGTTTAAGAATTGCGACCTGTACTTTGATTACAAGGTTTACATGGTGGTCGAGCCAGTCAACCAGCCGTCCAGACGGACGGACGGACCGACATCGCTAAATCGGCTCAAAAAATGATTCTAAGCCTACTGGTATACTAAAAGGTGGGTCTAGGATAAATATTTCTATGCGTTACACATATCAGCACAAACTTATAATACCCTTTCCACCTATGGTGGTGAAGGGTATAAATATTGATATTTGTGTAAAAGAAATCAATTCCCTGAAGTGGAACCTATGGGAGCCATAAATAATCGACCGATTTTGAATGGACCGATTTTGGCGACTTTTGACGACTATAAAAAAAATTATCTGTGCCAGATTTCATCAAATTATCTTTGGAATTGCGACCTGTACTTTGATTACATAATTTACATGAGGGTAAAGCCAGACGGACCGACGATTCTTAATCTATTGGAATACTAAGAGATGAGTATAAGATAAATATTTCTATGCGTTACGTATATCAGCACAAACTTAAAATACCCTTTCGGCGGTATATGTTCATGCTACTCGCGTTTGCTGATGACATTGATATCTTATAAAGAATTTTTATCTAACGGCAATGTATCAAAAACAAAACTGATGGTTTCTACGAGCAGATCAGCAGATGGACCACATATTGTCGTAAATTCGAGGATGTAAATTATTTATTTACATTGATTCCGCAGCACAATGGCTTGAAACAAAATGTAGGGAAATAATTCGGGAACTGTTATTAACCCATTATTGTCCAACCGGTAATTTTATTTACCAGTTCTTTAAACAGCTGTAATGTTAAAACTATGTGCAAAAATTAACTTTTTGTTAAGTTATAACATAGTTTGGAGTATTTTGAGGAAACAATTTAAAGGATTTATAACAATTGTTATTCATGAGCCTTTGGCTAACTTTTTCGCAAATCTCCAAAAATGGACATTTTCTAAAACTTATATAAAAATTATGTAATAAATGAAATTAGTTAAGAGCTAAAATCAATGTTACTTTTATTACAGTTTTTAAGTGTTTGTCAAAACATAAATGAATACAACTTTCATTACGGTTAACCGTTTGTGAAAAAGTTAGCCAAAAGCTCATATATTAGTAAAAGAAAATATTTTTAAATTAAAGAATTTTTAATTTTAAATTTTGTGAAAAAATAAAAAGTTAACATCTGCCCACTGGTAAGTAAACTTACCACCTCATATCTCAAAAACCAATTGTTTCACTTTCTTTAAACTTTAAATATATCTTAGTCAATACACACAAAATTTTATTATAGTCGCTTAACTTTTTCGGATACCTGAGAAAAATATATTAACGAGGGGTGTTTGAGCTTAATTTTAGAGCTTGGAGTCTGTAGACTTATCAGGAGGTGCAGGAGGTGAGCTATATGCTCTCAAAGTAGGGCACCTCGGATTTTTCGAAAATGAAAAACTATGCTTTACTGGACTAAGCAACTATTAATTTCTTAAAAAAACTTCTAAACGAGCATCCTCTTCACTCTATTATTTTTGTTTTTCAAAGGCAAAATTTCATATATCGAGCCCTTAGATTAAAATGATCGCAAGCGACATGAAAAATATTGATCGTAAGCGACAGAAATCTTAATTAAACAAAAACTGGGAATGTTTTGGTGCATAACATTTTTGTTCTTTGTTAGTTTGTTACTTTCGACAAACTAATTCAATTTTTTCCTATTGGTTTAGAAGTTATGGTACAAATTTATTGTATGTTAAGTTTTTTTAGTTTTACTTCAACAACTTTTAAGTTACTGGGCGGATCGAGGCGCAATGTGCAGAAATCGGCCAATGGGTAGTTGGAGTTTTAGACCAATTTTTAAAAACATGCCTATTTTTAGCACAGTGGCCTCTACACTGAGTCAAAGTTGAGCACAATTGTATGTAAAACATATTGGTCAGTATAACATTCGTAAATGTAAACCTAGTGAAAATATTTTTACACATTCGAAAACTATGTAAGAAAGAAAGAAAAATGTGCTTACTGTACTACTCTATCTCTAATAGTTTAAGAGATATTTAAGGGAATGTCACTTGCGATTATTTAAATCTAAGGGCTCGATATGTTGAAAAGTTTTAAATGAAAAATTTAGAATAGCAGTTTTTTTGGTACTTTTTAAATATCCTACTAGACAAAAACCGCACCAGAGCTGTCAAAATGAAACCCTCAGGACAGTAATAGGCTGCCTAGAAATATCCTCAAGAAACCATCTACATGAGGTTATGAAAGTCCTACCACTTAAGGAGAACATAATGCTTACCAGGCAGATCCTTCTGGGATATCATTGGAAGCGTCATCCAAACCACCATCTTAAGGAATTAGATCTTTTCTCGAGACATGTCATTATGAACCTTCGTTGCTATGAGAGTGATATCAGACAGCATACCATCCATCCACTCAATATCACCTCATATAAAGCACCTCTGTAAGACATTCATAAAAGCATGGTAACCTCAACGATAACTAGATACCGGATGAATGTTGCACTTGTTGGTTGCCCCCACCTATTACAGAGGAAGAGAGAAGTCTTCCGAGTACCACAGGGTTTAACTGGTATAATTAAGATCAGGATATTGTAGCAGACCCAACACCTTCCCAACTTCTGGATAAAGTTCACTGATATACAGCACCTATTCCAATGGACAGCAAACCAGACCCCCTAACACCAGACTCCCTATGAACTCACTCTATCGAAGCGGCGCGTTGCCTGGAACTGGACTTAGAGGAGTCCCTCGATTTCAGAAAACATAATTGACCAATGGAAAGCACAGTAAAAATATTCATTCATATATTGCGCACTACGAATATAAGACAAGTTTTTCTTCCAACTTTCTCCAGAGTCTTTTGATAACCTTTTTACATAGTTCGCTAACTATTTAGTGTATAGGTATAGGATATAGGTGATGCGCAACTCATAGTCATTTCTTTTCAAAGCAACGTAAGCCAATGTCTTTATAGACTTGGTAGGTCTCTGTTATTACAAACGAGGCACTTATTATTTGTCCCAAAAGCACTGGTAGTCAGTAGCCCTTCCACTTGAATCGGGCGCACTGAATACGAATTGGAATATAAAATAGCTCAATTAGTACAGCTTCCAAATATATCCTGAAAATATATTATAACTGAAGCCAAATGGCCTAATACAGATGAATTCTCAGCTCCAAACGAATTAAAATTTCTTTTCTCAGAAAAACGGGCAGACTATCACTATTCGAATGAGGCTCTAAAAGAATGGGAAGCCCACACAGAATTTATCAAATGTTCTGGATTTCGAATACGTATGATTCGAATACTAATAAAATTCCGATATATCGGTTGGGACATAGCATTGAATTATAGTTACGCACTTATTAAATACTATGCCACAACCGATATATCGGAATATGATCAGTATCACTAAATCAATAATAGGATGCCATGGAACAGAATCCATCACAGCGAACGTCGGACTGTTATCCAGTCAGTGCTTTAACCCTACGTCATGCGCATGTATCTGGCCAGATCATTGACGAATTTAACAGTGATTTAAATAAATTTATAATGTAGCTACCTGTTTAAGCCTCCAGGTACCCTCTACAAATATTGTAAGCTATAGTTTTGTGAAAGAAAAAACATTCAAAAATACAACAACAACAATTTGTGTGGGCTTTTTCATCAACACACCACATATGTAGCGCATGTATCTGGCCAGACATACTTGTATTTTGTATGAAGAACAATGTAATTTAGTTAAATTTTTTAATATTTTGGTGTTTGTTTACTCAAATCAAGTGAAACTGCACTCTATTTGCACTCTGAATTATTGTATCTGGATCTAAATTATATGCCAAATGATGACTTTGCCTATGGTATCGAAAACTATATGGTTATCAACCCAAACGAAGAGTTTGATAGTGACAATTATGGTATCAAATACATAATTATGCAATTATTGTAACAATTTTGAGCCAAATATTGGAACTCGTATACATTAACACATTAACATTTGTTATATACAATTTCTGAAACGAATCGCCATGGAAAATCTGTATTCAAGAACTGGAGTGTAGCTAATCTAATTGGAATTGGATGCAATTTATCGGTACTCTTTTGGCGGCTGGTTATTCCCACAACAATATAATATATATATAACTACTAATTTTTTAATCGAAATTGATGGAAACATACTTAAAATCATATTTTTTTTTTGAAATAAAACAGAAAATTTAATTTATCTTATTTTTTGCTCGTTAATTTTTTCCTGGGTAATTGTTTTGGTATGTTCTAAGCACATGTACTAAGAAAAAATTGCAAATATTTATCTGCCTGGTTTGCTAACAATATAACAATATAATATTATCAATAAAATATATACATTTCACATTAGTGTATTGAAATACATCGTGTATCTGGCCAAATATATGCGCTACATATGTGACTACCGAAACATGTGCATGACGGAGAACTAATGTGCAAGGTGCACTATTCAAGTAAAACGCAGTGTATTATAAAAAAATAATATTTTTTTATTCAGGGGTGTCAAAGAAAAAAATTTGATTGGTATTGGTTTTGAAAACAACAAAAAAATTAAATTGGTGTCATCGATTCCAATATTAATGTTTAAACTACATTTTCTATTGGTTTTATGTGTCACAGAAAATAATATTATTGGTTTAGTATTGGAAATAAACCAAGCAACTTACAGTTAACAGATTTCATTTCAAAATTGGTATATCTGTTTAAAACAAAGGCGTTACTGGCCAGCTGGTGCCTTTTTCGATTTAAAGATCCACAAAGAACGGATTTTTGATAATTCGGCCTTGTGGGGGATAAAAAAAGGGTAAATTTAGTAATGATGTGATTCCCAAACTTAAAACAATAGAACTGAAATTTAAGTCGAGTTTGGATCAGCTACAAAAATAACAGTACAAGTGGTAAGTAATTTTCAAAAAAAAGGGAGAAAAAGAGAAAAACTATTTTTGGTACTTTTTAGTTTTAACTTTCAAATAAAAAGAGATGGGTGAAAAGTTTGCATAGAATTTTTTTTCATGTAATAAGATAAAAGCAAGTTTTGGTACTTTTTTGTGTCTTTAGAATCAATGAACCTTATCGACAAACATAAAAAATTCCAAAAATGGGGAAAATTGTAAGGCTAGACTATTATTTGTATAAAGGTACTGGCGAAGCAAATGCATATCAATTTAACGGATATCCCATGTAAGTGATAATCGTCCTTTGATTGACTGTGGTTTATTTCTTGGTGTAGGTAGATTAAATTAAATTTCAGTCCGCAATTCGGTCATTCTATTATGTTGGGGTATACAAGCTTCATTTATCCAAATAGCAGCGTTTTTTATACCTATACCACACACATCGCAAAAAACTAAAAATTTTTTTTCAAATTATTATTTTTTATAATTTTTAATTTTTAGTTGATTTTTGATATTTCACAAAAAATTCAAATAAAATAATAAGTAATTGATTCGAACATTTTGTTTGATTTCAAACCAATAATAACAAAATCGACTTGGATTCATAACACCAAATAATACCAGTATTGGTTTTCAAACCCGAGAAATTTAAAAACCGACTTGGTTTCTATGACACCCCTGATTATTAAATTATTTTCACTGATATCATTTCTTTTTAATCTTAATATATAATTCTTTAAGAAACTTTAATCTATACTTATGTTATATAAATATTGTGTAATAATAAATATTTTCCAGACGTCACATTAAGTAACATCATTTATTAAAACAAATGTGAAATTTATTATTGCAAAAAAATTTATGAATCCATGAAAATTTCTTTTTTCCTGCGAGAGTTGATGATTATGTAAAAATATTTATAAAATATAACGCCACATAATTACGTAAGTAATAATTCAATAATAAATTTAACCTAGTTCAAAGATTACAAAAAAATTTAACAGCCCTCGTTTATGGGGATGTGAATATCATTAAGAAAAATAAGTTATTTGTTATTTTATATTAAGCAATTCATCATTCAATATCTTATGAATGAGTTTTATTAGTTTGAACTAAATACTTATACATACTCGTAAACATGTATATGTGTATATACCTTTACATATATGTATATATAAATCCAAACATATATTATGTTGATAAGGAACTTTCATTGTATTCAGTTTCACTTCACACATGCTGATAATTTGTTTAGTTTATTAGGAAACTTAGTTCAAGGACAAAATTAATCTTGTTCATAATTCTCTGTATCTTTAGTAATGTTGACAGTTTTTCATATACATGTGTATGTTTGTTTAGTAAATTTGGTTTTATGAGTCAATCATTTTGCAATACTGAAATGACAGAATTTATTGAGGTTAATATTTGGGGATTTAATGGAAAATTAAGATGACATTAGTCAGAAAATTTACGAAGATGAAAAAGAAGAATCTTTAGAAATTTAGGGAAACATGTTTTCTATCATTTGATAAATTAGAATAGGTACATAGTTATATTCTCCAGTTAAAGAATTTAAGAAAAAATTTAATAAGATTTCATATTTTGCATTAATTTAAAACCTTGGCATGTCATAAAAATGTCAAGTAGGTTATTTTAAGGTAGTAGTTAATCCACAAGTTTTATAATATTTTTTCATAGTAAAAAACTTAAATTAAATTTTGCTTATTATACCCTTCACCAATAGGTGAAAGGGTATTATAAGT
This sequence comes from Stomorhina lunata, assembly GCA_933228675.1. NCBI lineage: Eukaryota > Metazoa > Arthropoda > Insecta > Diptera > Rhiniidae > Stomorhina > Stomorhina lunata. The sequence goes on along the minus strand of OW121741.1, from coordinate 113,568,189 downwards.
TTGTGATTCCGTTTGTAATTTTTTTATTAGTGATCGTAGACCCCATAAAAATTATACCGATCGACTCAGAATCGGGAGGAGAATCGATTAAGCAATGTCCGTCTGTCTGTCTGTCTGTCTGTCTGTCTGTCCGTCCGTCTGTCTGTCTGTCTGTTGAAATCAAGTTTCTGAAGCCCCTGGAGGATGGACTTACATAAATTATATATCAGATTTTAGGAAATTCTCCCGCAATGAACGCTATTAAATTTCATTAAAATCGGTTTATAAAGACCGAAAATATCGAAAAAATACCAAAAATTAGACGAAAATTTTAAAATTTTTGATTGAAACACACTTTTAAATAACAAGAGAAAAAAGATACTCCTGGTGTACATGTGATAATATGTTATATATCAGATTGTAGGAAATATTTTCCCAAAGCACTCTGTAAAATTTTATCAAAATCGGTCCATAAACAACTGAGATATCGCCAAAACACTGAATTTGATGTATCGCAAATTGCCCAAAGTTCGCATTAGAGAATGTTTGTTGAAAAAATGAAATGCAGAAATAGGAAAAACCATCCTCCTTTAGCACGGACCTACATAAATTTTATATCAGATTTTAGGAAATTCCCCCGCCAAGCACGTTATTAAATTTTATCAAAAGCGGTCCATAAATAATTGAGATATCGCAATAACACTACATTTGATGTACAGCAAATTGCCCAAAGCACGTGTCTAAGAAATTTTGTTTATATTTCGTAAGTATTGTTTCAGCGATATCTCAGGTGTTTGTGGACCGATTGTGATGAAATTTGACATCGTTCTTTGTGTGAGGACTTTCTAAAATCTATACTCCACAAATCTGATTACGAATACCATTCAAACTGTACCGATCAACTTAGAATCGGCAGGAGAATCGATTTCGCGACCTCCGTCCGTCTGTTTGTCTGTCTGTCCGTCCGTCTGTTTGTTTGTCCGTCCGTCCGTCTGTTTTTTTGTCCGTCCGTCTACCTGTCTGTAATTTTTTCTGTTGTAGTCAAGTTTTTGGAGTTCCTGTTTTGTCGATATCTCAGGTGTTTATTTTGATGAATTTTAATAGCGTCCTTCGCAGGAGATTACCTAAATCCTGATGCATTCGGTAATTTGTGGTAGATATAATTTAGCGTTTAAGCGATGGTGTTTTGATCGACAATGATAAAATTCAGGGTGGCCCAATATCCTAAAATTTTGTGTAAAATCCAGGAGCTCCACAAATCTGATTTTAGCAGACAGACACTCTGCATTAATCTTAATTTTGTGTCTGACTTTTGAACATTATGATAACATTTGAGAATGTATTATATATCAAATTATAGGTAATCTTCCTAGGAAGTACAAAAATGCAGCTAATTACATGATATCCGTTCAAAACCTACATATGTATGTAAGTATCTCACATATCAACGAAAATTTAAATTTTTGAATTGCAATTGGGAGAAATCCGTTCACGTTTGACAATTGATCCCGTATAACTTCGCCTAAGATACGATGATGACATTTAGTATAAAGACGTTGTACAATATTGATATTCAGGGCGATAGCGCCTAAAATAAACTTTCTAGAGGGACAACATTTGACAAAAGTATTTCTGATCTCTTGAAAAGTTCGATATTGAAAATGTGCGAGCTCTATTCACATTTAGTGAAATCTCCCATATAACCCCGACCGGGAATCGATTTAATGCTGATAAATTAAATCACATTAAAATTGCACAAGGAACTAGAGCAAAACTTTCCAAACATCCATCGGACAGATCGAAAGAACAATACATCCCAAATATTATTGATGAAGTGTTCATTTTATATAATTAACTAACTTTAGATTAATAAGTAAATCTTTAATAACTTTTCCGACAAAGCTGATATCCATCCATTCAAAAGCTATATATTTCACGTATGTATCTAAAACTAAGAGTGTATACCCTATAATTTTAAGGCTTATCATTGTTAAAGCTTTGACCTAAATCAGTCCGCTAACTTCAGAGTTTTACATAACTAATCAAGAACTTTTACTAGTTGAATAATTCGTACGAATTAAAGTGTACAACACTCATTGGGCACTGTGTTTTTGGGTTGCATGTCAGAATACTTAAACTTCATCAAATCGATGTGCTATTGCAAATGTAAGGGCATCTACATTTTGAAGCATCTTTTCTGCATGGTTTATCTGGTCTATCGAACTTTATTAAATGTTCGTAAAATATGTGTCTATTTTATTTCGAAGCTACTGGCTGGCTTAAATATGCATTCTCTACTTTCACAAAGGGACCACTTAAAAACCCAAGTGAAGCTTCCCTAGACATCTGCCACCTGCCCAACCTAACCTTTGGGTGCATAACTATTCTAGATAATGACTCCACCGAAAAGCTTTTCTTTTTCCGACTCTTAATTTTAAAGACTCTTTGCATATAATACTAGTATAACCAAATTTTGCTTGGAATTACATTAAGTACTTTTGGAACACCATTGGTGAAGGGTATCCAAGATTCGGCAAAGCCGAATATACCACTCTTACTTGTTTTTAATTAATACTTAAATATTTATAAATTATTATTTGATATGAATTTTATATAAATATTTCCTTCAATATTTATAGATCCATTTTTAATATATATGATATATAAAATAATTATCAAATGCATGGATGCAGCTAAAAAGCTGTTTAAGAGAGGATACCTGCATATTTTCTATACAAAATATTTTCTATAGAAAAATGTTGATAATAAAATAAATAAAGAAATATTTTTGTTTGTAAAAAGTATGGAAAATTAAAAAGGTTTATTAAAATTTTTTTTTTTAATGAAAAATTTTCTATAGAAAAATTTTGCTAATGAAAATTTTTCAATAAAAAAATTGAAAATGTTTATTAAACAAAATTTTTAATGAAAAATTTTCTATAGAACAATTTTAAAAATTTGAAAATAAAAAATCTTCTGTAGAAAAATTTTGATAATGAAAATTTTCTATAGAAAACTTTTGATATTAAAAAATTTTCTATAAAAAATTTTTGATATTAAACAATTTTTATAAAGAATTTTTCATATTAAAAACTTTTCTTTAAATAATTCTTGATATTTTTCTACACAATATTTTTGTATATTCAAATGTTCTATATTTTTGATATTGAAAAATTTTTTATATATATAAAAAAAATTTGAATTGATATTGAATTTAAATTGATATTGAAAAATTTTCTTCAGATTTTTTTCGAAAAAAAATTTTTGATATTGAAAAATTTTCATATAAAATTTTTGATATTGAAAAATTTTCATAGAAAATTTTTGATATCGTAAAATTTTCTATACAAAATTATTGATTTGAAAAATTTTCTCTAGAAAATTTTTGATATTAAAAAATTTTCTATAGAAAATTTTTAATATTGAAAAATTTTCTATAGAAAATTTTTAATATCGAACAATTTTCTATAGAAAATTTTTATAGAAAATTTTTAATATTGAAAAATTTTCTATAGAAAATTTTTAATATTGAAATATTTTCTATAGAAAATTTTTTAATATTCAAACATTTTCTATAGAAAATTTTTAGTATTGAAAAATTTTCTATAAAAAATTTTGAATATTAAAAATTTTCTATAGAAAATTTTTAATATTGAAAAATTTTCTATAGAAAATTTTTAATATTGAAAAATTTTCTATAGAAAATTTTTAATATTGAAAAATTTTCTATAGAAAATTTTTAATATTGAAAAATTTTCTATAGAAAATTTTTAATATTAAAAAATTTTCTATAGAAAATTTTTAATATTAAAAAATTTAATATAGAAAATTTTTAATATTGAAAAATTTTCTATAGAAAATTTTTAATATTGAAAAATTCTCTTTAGAAAATTTTTAAAATTGAAAAATTTTTAATATTGAAAAATTTTCTATAGAAAATTTTTAATATTGAAAAATTTTCTATAGAAAATTTTTAATATTGAAAAATTTTCTATTGAAAGTTTTTAATATTGAAAAATTTTCTATAGAAAATTTTTATTATTGAAAAATTTTCTATAGAAAATTTTTAATATTGAAAAATTTTCTATAGAAAATTTTTAATATTGAAAAATTTTCTATAGAAAATTTTTAATATTGAAAAATTTTCTATAGAAAATTTTTAATATTGAAAAATTTTCTATAGAAAATTTTTAATATTGAAAAATTTTCTATAGAAAATTTTTAATATTGAAAAATTTTCTATAGAAAATTTTTAGTATTGAAAAATTTTCTATAAAAAACTTTTAATATTGAAAAATTTTCTTTATAAAATTTTTAATATTGAAAAATTTTCTTTATAAAATTTTTAATATTGAAAAATTTTCTATAGAAAATTTTTAATATTGAAAAATTTTCTATAGAAAATTTTTAATACTGAAAAATTTTCTATAGAAAATTTTTAATATTGAAAAATTTTCTATAGCAAATTATTAATATTGAAAAATTTTCTATAGAAAATTTTTAATATTGAAAAATTTTCTATAGAAAATTTTTAATATTGAAAAATTTTCAATAGAAAATTTTTAATATTGAAAAATTTTCAATAGAAAATTTTTAATATTGAAAAATTTTCTAAAAAAAATTTTTTTTTTTCTTTTTCTAGAATTGAAAAATTTTTAATATTGAAAAATTTTCTATAGAAAATTTTTAATATTGAAAAATTTTCTATAGAAAATTTTTAATATTGAAAAATTTTCTATAGAAAATTTTTAATATTGAAAAATTTTCTATAGAAAATTTTTAGTATTGAAAAATTTTCTATAAAAAATAATAATAATAATATTGAAAAATTTTCTTTATAAAATTTTTAATATTGAAAAATTTTCTTTATAAAATTTTTAATATTGAAAAATTTTCTATAGAAAATTTTTAATATTGAAAAATTTTCTATAGAAAATTTTTAATATTGAAAAATTTTCTATAGAAAATTTTTAATACTGAAAAATTTTCTATAGAAAATTTTTAATATTGAAAAATTTTCTATAGAAAATTTTTAATATTGAAAAATTTTCTATAGAAAATTTTTAATATTGAAAAATTTTCTATAGAAAATTTTTAATATTGAAAAATTTTCTATAGAAAATTTTTAGTATTGAAAAATTTTCTATAAAAAATAATAATAATAATATTGAAAAATTTTCTTTATAAAATTTTTAATATTGAAAAATTTTCTATAGAAAATTTTTAATATTGAAAAATTTTCTATAGAAAATTTTTAATATTGAAAAATTTTCTATAGAAAATTTTTAATACTGAAAAATTTTCTATAGAAAATTTTTAATATTGAAAAATTTTCTATAGAAAATTTTTAATATTGAAAAATTTTCTATAGAAAATTTTTAATATTGAAAAATTTTCTATAGAAAATTTTTAATATTGAAAAATTTTCTATAGAAAATTTTTAATATTGAAAAATTTTCTATAGAAAATTTTTAGTATTGAAAAATTTTCTATAAAAAATAATAATAATAATATTGAAAAATTTTCTTTATAAAATTTTTAATATTGAAAAATTTTCTTTATAAAATTTTTAATATTGAAAAATTTTCTATAGAAAATTTTTAATATTGAAAAATTTTCTATAGAAAATTTTTAATATTGAAAAATTTTCTATAGAAAATTTTTAATACTGAAAAATTTTCTATAGAAAATTTTTAATATTGAAAAATTTTCTATAGAAAATTTTTAATATTGAAAAATTTTCTATAGAAAATTTTTAATATTGAAAAATTTTCTATAGAAAATTTTTAGTATTGAAAAATTTTCTATAAAAAATAATAATAATAATATTGAAAAATTTTCTTTATAAAATTTTTAATATTGAAAAATTTTCTTGAAAGAAATTAATTTTAGTTGAACCAGAATTTATGTTGATGGTCGTGGGTTCGAGTCGGGCTCAGGTTCATGTCATAAATTATTTTTTTAATTTATGATTTTTAAATTAGATGAATAAATTTTAGGAATACTGAAAAAACTATGTGACACTTAGCAGTGTGGAATGCTGCATTTTCTGTCCCGCTACGGACTTCATCAGCACACTGTGTCACCAACTGTTAGATGCCAGTAGTTAAGATCATCTATTTAACTGAATTCTTAAGCGAAATTGAAAACGAGAATTATATTAACACTCATTTCTATTTCACCTATGACCATATGATCGATTCAGTTAGACGAACTTATCCACCATAGTTTTTTCTTTATGTTTTGTATTCCTATCCTTTATTAATCTACATTTACTTTGTACTTTAACCAACTATCAGCTGGTAATGAAGACAAAGATTTTTTGTTTTGACAAGTTTCTGTTTATTCTTTTACGTTAATGCAAATTTGAATTTAGTATCAACTTGAAAGAGTTAATGAAAACATGTAAATCGCGGTGCCCATGCAATTTAATTGAAAGAAATTAATTTTAGTTGAACCAGAATTTATGTTGATGGTCGTGGGTTCGAGTCGGGCTCAGGTTCATGTCATAAATTATTTTTTTAATTTATGATTTTTAAATTAGATGAATAAATTTTAGGAATACTGAAAAAACTATGTGACACTTAGCAGTGTGGAATGCTGCATTTTCTGTCCCGCTACGGACTTCATCAGCACACTGTGTCACCAACTGTTAGATGCCAGTAGTTAAGATCATCTATTTAACTGAATTCTTAAGCGAAATTGAAAACGAGAATTATATTAACACTCATTTCTATTTCACCTATGACCATATGATCGATTCAGTTAGACGAACTTATCCACCATAGTTTTTTCTTTATGTTTTGTATTCCTATCCTTTATTAATCTACATTTACTTTGTACTTTAACCAACTATCAGCTGGTAATGAAGACAAAGATTTTTTGTTTTGACAAGTTTCTGTTTATTCTTTTACGTTAATGCAAATTTGAATTTAGTATCAACTTGAAAGAGTTAATGAAAACATGTAAATCGCGGTGCCCATGCAATTTAATTGAAAGAAATTAATTTTAGATGAACCAGAATTTATGTTGATGGTCGTGGGTTCGAGTCGGGCTCAGGTTCATGTCATAAATTATTTTTTTAATTTATGATTTTTAAATTAGATGAATAAATTTTAGGAATACTGAAAAAACTATGTGACACTTAGCAGTGTGGAATGCTGCATTTTCTGTCCCGCTACGGACTTCATCAGCACACTGTGTCACCAACTGTTAGATGCCAGTAGTTAAGATCATCTATTTAACTGAATTCTTAAGCGAAATTGAAAACGAGAATTATATTAACACTCATTTCTATTTCACCTATGACCATATGATCGATTCAGTTAGACGAACTTATCCACCATAGTTTTTTCAGTATTCCTAAAATTTATTCATCTAATTTAAAAATCATAAATTAAAAAAATAATTTATGACATGAACCTGAGCCCGACTCGAACCCACGACCATCAACATAAATTCTGGTTCAACTAAAATTAATTTCTTTCAATTAAATTGCATGGGCACCGCGATTTACATGTTTTCATTAACTCTTTCAAGTTGATACTAAATTCAAATTTGCATTAACGTAAAAGAATAAACAGAAACTTGTCAAAACAAAAAATCTTTGTCTTCATTACCAGCTGATAGTTGGTTAAAGTACAAAGTAAATGTAGATTAATAAAGGATAGGAATACAAAACATAAAGAAAAAACTATGGTGGATAAGTTCGTCTAACTGAATCGATCATATGGTCATAGGTGAAATAGAAATGAGTGTTAATATAATTCTCGTTTTCAATTTCGCTTAAGAATTCAGTTAAATAGATGATCTTAACTACTGGCATCTAACAGTTGGTGACACAGTGTGCTGATGAAGTCCGTAGCGGGACAGAAAATGCAGCATTCCACACTGCTAAGTGTCACATAGTTTTTTCAGTATTCCTAAAATTTATTCATCTAATTTAAAAATCATAAATTAAAAAAATAATTTATGACATGAACCTGAGCCCGACTCGAACCCACGACCATCAACATAAATTCTGGTTCAACTAAAATTAATTTCTTTCAATTAAATTGCATGGGCACCGCGATTTACATGTTTTCATTAACTCTTTCAAGTTGATACTAAATTCAAATTTGCATTAACGTAAAAGAATAAACAGAAACTTGTCAAAACAAAAAATCTTTGTCTTCATTACCAGCTGATAGTTGGTTAAAGTACAAAGTAAATGTAGATTAATAAAGGATAGGAATACAAAACATAAAGAAAAAACTATGGTGGATAAGTTCGTCTAACTGAATCGATCATATGGTCATAGGTGAAATAGAAATGAGTGTTAATATAATTCTCGTTTTCAATTTCGCTTAAGAATTCAGTTAAATAGATGATCTTAACTACTGGCATCTAACAGTTGGTGACACAGTGTGCTGATGAAGTCCGTAGCGGGACAGAAAATGCAGCATTCCACACTGCTAAGTGTCACATAGTTTTTTCAGTATTCCTAAAATTTATTCATCTAATTTAAAAATCATAAATTAAAAAAATAATTTATGACATGAACCTGAGCCCGACTCGAACCCACGACCATCAACATAAATTCTGGTTCAACTAAAATTAATTTCTTTCAATTAAATTGCATGGGCACCGCGATTTACATGTTTTCATTAACTCTTTCAAGTTGATACTAAATTCAAATTTGCATTAACGTAAAAGAATAAACAGAAACTTGTCAAAACAAAAAATCTTTGTCTTCATTACCAGCTGATAGTTGGTTAAAGTACAAAGTAAATGTAGATTAATAAAGGATAGGAATACAAAACATAAAGAAAAAACTATGGTGGATAAGTTCGTCTAACTGAATCGATCATATGGTCATAGGTGAAATAGAAATGAGTGTTAATATAATTCTCGTTTTCAATTTCGCTTAAGAATTCAGTTAAATAGATGATCTTAACTACTGGCATCTAACAGTTGGTGACACAGTGTGCTGATGAAGTCCGTAGCGGGACAGAAAATGCAGCATTCCACACTGCTAAGTGTCACATAGTTTTTTCAGTATTCCTAAAATTTATTCATCTAATTTAAAAATCATAAATTAAAAAAATAATTTATGACATGAACCTGAGCCCGACTCGAACCCACGACCATCAACATAAATTCTGGTTCAACTAAAATTAATTTCTTTCAATTAAATTGCATGGGCACCGCGATTTACATGTTTTCATTAACTCTTTCAAGTTGATACTAAATTCAAATTTGCATTAACGTAAAAGAATAAACAGAAACTTGTCAAAACAAAAAATCTTTGTCTTCATTACCAGCTGATAGTTGGTTAAAGTACAAAGTAAATGTAGATTAATAAAGGATAGGAATACAAAACATAAAGAAAAAACTATGGTGGATAAGTTCGTCTAACTGAATCGATCATATGGTCATAGGTGAAATAGAAATGAGTGTTAATATAATTCTCGTTTTCAATTTCGCTTAAGAATTCAGTTAAATAGATGATCTTAACTACTGGCATCTAACAGTTGGTGACACAGTGTGCTGATGAAGTCCGTAGCGGGACAGAAAATGCAGCATTCCACACTGCTAAGTGTCACATAGTTTTTTCAGTATTCCTAAAATTTATTCATCTAATTTAAAAATCATAAATTAAAAAAATAATTTATGACATGAACCTGAGCCCGACTCGAACCCACGACCTTGAAAAATTTTCTTTATAAAATTTTTAATATTGAAAAATTTTCTTTATAAAATTTTTAATATTGAAAAATTTTCTATAGAAAATTTTTAATATTGAAAAATTTTCTATAGAAAATTTTTAATATTGAAAAATTTTCTATAGCAAATTATTAATATTGAAAAATTTTCTATAGAAAATTTTTAATATTGAAAAATTTTCTATAGAAAATTTTTAATATTGAAAAATTTTCAATAGAAAATTTTTAATATTGAAAAATTTTCAATAGAAAATTTTTAATATTGAAAAATTTTCTATAGAAAATTTTTAATATTGAAAAATTTTCTAAAAAAAATTTTTTTTTTTTTCTTTTTCTAGAATTGAAAAATTTTTAATATTGAAAAATTTTCTATAGAAAATTTTTAATATTGAAAAATTTTCTATAGAAAATTTTTAATATTGAAAAATTTTCTATAGAAAATTTTTAATATTGAAAAATTTTCTATAGAAAATTTTTAATATTGAAAAATTTTCTATAGAAAATTTTTAATATTGAAAAATTTTCTATAGAAAATTTTTAATATTGAAAAATTTTCTATAGAAAATTTTTAATATTGAAAAATTTTCTATAGAAAATTTTTAATATTGAAAAATTTTCTATAGAAAATTTTTAATATTGAAAAATTTTCTATAGAAAATTTTTAATATTGAAAAAATTTCTATAGAAAATTTTTAATATAGAAAAATTTTCTATAGAAAATTTTTAATATTGAAAAATTTTCTATAGAAAATTTTTAATATTGAAAAATTTTCTATAGAAAATTTTTAATATTGAAAAATTTTCTATAGAAAATTTTTGATATTGAAAAATTTTCTATAGAAAATTTTTAATATTGAAAAATTTTCTATAGAAAATTTTTAATATTGAAAAATTTTCTATAGAAAATTTTTAATATTGAAAAATTTTCTATAGAAAATTTTTAATATTGAAAAATTTTCTATAGAAAATTTTTAATATTGAAAAATTTTCTATAGAAAATTTTTAATATTGAAAAATTTTCTATAGAAAATTTTTAATATTGAAAAATTTTCTATAGAAAATTTTTAATATTGAAAAATTTTCTATAGAAAATTTTTAATATTGAAAAATTTTCTATAGAAAATTTTTAATATTGAAAAATTTTCTATAGAAAATTTTTAGTATTGAAAAATTTTCTATAAAAAACTTTTAATATTGAAAAATTTTCTTTATAAAATTTTTAATATTGAAAAATTTTCTTTATAAAATTTTTTATAGAAAATTTTTAATATTGAAAAATTTTCTATAGAAAATTTTTAATATTGAAAAATTTTCAATAGAAAATTTTAAATATTGAAAAATTTTCAATAGAAAATTTTTAATATTGAAAAATTTTCTATAGAAAATTTTTAATATTGAAAAATTTTCTAAAAAAAATTTTTTTTTTTTTTTCTTTTTCTAGAATTGAAAAATTTTTAATATTGAAAAATTTTCTATAGAAAATTTTTAATATTGAAAAATTTTCTATAGAAAATTTTTAATATTGAAAAATTTTCTATAGAAAATTTTTAATATTGAAAAATTTTCTATAGAAAATTTTTAACATTGAAAAATTTTCTATAGAAAATTTTTAATATTGAAAAATTTTCTATAGAAAATTTTTAATATTGAAAAATTTTCTATAGAAAATTTTTAATATTGAAAAATTTTCTATAAAAAACTTTTGATATTGAAAAATTTTCTTTATAATATTTTTAATATTGAAAAATTTTCTTTATAAAATTTTTAATATCGAAAAATTTTCTATAGAAAATTTTTAATATTGAAAAATTTTCTATAGAAAATTTTTAATATTGAAAAATTTTCTATAGAAAATTTTTAATATTGAAAAATTTTCAATAGAAAATTTTTAATATTGAAAAATTTTCAATAGAAAATTTTTAATATTGAAAAATTTTTCTATAGAAAATTTTTAATATTGAAAAATTTTCTAAAAAAAATTTTTTTTTTCTTTTTCTAGAAATGTTTTGATGTTAAAAATATTTTCATTTGAAATATAAAAATTATAATACTAAAAATTTTTTATAGAAGAATGTCGATTTTAAAAAAATTTATATAAACTTATTTTGGTATTTAAAAAAAAATTAACAATAAAAAGTTTTTTACCAAAAAATTTGGATTAAAAAATCTTTTGTAGAATATAGAAAAATTTCTATGCTAATTATTTTGATTTCTTAAATTTATTTTTTACCCGCCTTTGAGTTTCTGTTGCAAATTTAACTGACATCATCTGCTCAAATAAAATATTTTCAATTATTTAAAACTATATAAATCTCTTTAACAATTTGCAATTAAACAATAAAATTTTCATGCAACATTTGCACTTATTTATTTATAATATAAATTATCAGCAATAAAGAATAGAAATGCTTATTTATGAATTAAAAAAATGGAAACTAAAATACCAGCATCATTTACCGTCAATTGGCTCTTGTATGAATAGTTCAGTAAATACATAAATGCATAAAACGCCAGATGGCTGCAATTATTAAATGCAAATATTTAGTTAAAGAAATATTTAAAAGGTTAATAATAATATTTGCATTTGTTATGGTTAATTGATGATGGCATTAAATATGTTGATATGGACATACATTTTTATTAAAAGTATATTTTGGTTAAAGAAAATTATAGTGAAATTAGTTTTGAGAAAAATTTAATAGAAATTTTTTCAGAAAGATAGAGATAATATCAAATATTTTTATTCGAAATGTTACGTATACTTAATTTTCCAATTTGAGAATAAATCATACGTAATGATGGACAAATTTGTGACTAAAAAAAAGTATGTATGTTCGAATTGTTATCGGATCTTTTCTGACCTCAGTGATGTAGGGTATCATATAAATAGGATTGTCCGAATATAGGACTTTCTAACTTGTCTTTTTATATTCAAATATACCGTTATATTAAAGGTGTATCAAAATATGTAACGTATTGAAAATATATTGCGCAACTCAAGTTATTCTAAAACCACAAAATATGAATTTCTTTTCATTTTGACTTTTTATTACCAACGAACACATAAATTAGCTGTGGGTGATCAACCCTTCAAACTATCAAATTGTTTCCAAATACATATTGAGGCTATTTAGTTTTTTTTTTGTTTTCTGACCCAAATTGTATATTCAGCACTATTTAACACTTCTAAAATCTCATTACATCATGGTATAAATTGCTATTAATGTCTGGATATTGGCTTAGGCAATATGTTTAGTACCAACGCTAAAATACAACAACATTTTATGGCATGTTTTATGTATTAGCACATTATGTTTTTCTTTTTTTTCAGTTTTTTTTTTTTTTTTTTTAAATAATCGCATAAAATTGTCAGCAATTTTAAAAGGATATAACCCTAAAAATATTGATTGCAAAATATTTTTTAATGTTTTATTTAACGCAAACCCAAATACAATAACGGCGTAAAACAATGACTTCATACATAAGTTTTTGAAATAACAACGATTTTTGGGGTCTAAATATAAAATTTGCAGTTTGAGTCGTAAAATGAATATTAAATGGCAATAAAAATAAGGGGTGTGATAGCTGGGAGGGGAATAAGTAAATAAAACGGAAAATGAGGAGAAATTTATATGCTTTTGGTGAGATATAGCATAATTTAATAAAATTTCTGTGGAAAAATTTTATAATGAAAAATTTTCTATAGAAAAATTTTAATACAGAAAAAAAAATTTTCTAAAGAAAATTTAAATAATGATAAATTTTCTATAAACATCATTTCATGTTGTAAAATTCCTTATAGAAAAAATTTGATAATGAAAAATTTTTTATACAAAGTTTTTTCAAAGTAAAATTTTCTATAGACAAATTTTGTCAAAGAAAAATTTTCTGTAGAAAAATTTTGTTAAAGAAAAATTCTCTATAGAAACATTTTCTACAGAAAAATTTTAATAATGAGACATTTTCTTTAGATATATATATATTTTAATAATGAAACATTTTTATTTGAAAATATTTAATAATAAAAAATTTTCTATAGAAAAATTGTAATAACGAAAAATTTTTTACAAAAAAATTTTAATAATAATGCTTAAAATTTTTTATAGAAAAATTTTAATAATGAAAAATATATGAAAATTTATATAATGAACAACTTTCTTTAGAAAATTTATCAGAAAGAAGTATTCTATCAAAAAATTTTGATAATAAAAATTTTATATAGAAAAATTTTAATAACAAAAATTTTATATAGAAAAATTTTAATAATAAAAATTTTATATAGCAAAATTTTGGAGAAAAATTTTATATTTAAAAATTTGAACATAAAATATTTTCTGTAGAAAAATGTATTATGAAAAAAAATTAAAATTTTTCTATCAAATCATTTGATATTGTAAAATTTTTTATAGAAAAATTTTGATACTGAAAAATTTTCTATAAAAAAATTTTTCAAAGAAATTTCCATAAAAGAAGAAGAATTTTCCATAAAAAAAGTTGATTAATTTCTTTTTGATAGTGAAAAATTAACTATCGCAAAATGTTGATTACGAAAAAAGTTCTATAGGAGAGTTTATATATTGATCAGCTTTCTGTAGAAAAATATGTCAAAGGAAAATTATTTATAGAAAAATTTTAAAATGAACAATTTTTCATAACGAAAATTTTTTTTATAGAAAAAATTTAATAGGGAATATTTTCTATAGAAAAATTTTAATAATGAAAAATTTTCTATAGAACAATTTTAATAATTAAACAGTTTTCTATAGAAAATTTTAATAATAAAAAAATTTCCGTAAAAATATTTTGATATTAAAAAATTTCCTATGGAAAAATATTGATAAATAATAATTTTCTATACAAAATTTTGTCAAAGAAAAATTTTCTAAAAAAAATTTTGTCAAATAAAAAATATATGTAGAAAAATTTTAATTATGAAACATTTTCTGTAGAAAAACTTTAATAATGAAAAATTTTCTATAGAAAAATTTTAATAATTAAAAAATTTTCTATAGAAAATTTTAATAATGAAAAATTTTCTATAGAAAATTTTAATAATGAAAAATTTTCTTTAGAAAATTTTAATTATGAAAAATTTTTTTATCAAAATCAGTTGGCGTTGTAAAATTTCCTATAGAAAAATTTTGATAATAAAAAATTTTCTATAGAAAAAATTTAATAATAAAAAATTTTCTATAGAAAAATTTTTATAATAAACAATTTTCTGTAGAAAAATGTTAATAATGAAAAATTTTTTAAAGAAAAATTTTCTATAGAAAAATTTTTATAATGAACAATTTCTATAGAAAAATTTTTATAATGAACCATTTTCTATCGAAAAATGGTAATAATGAAAAATTTTTTAAAGAAAAAATTTTATAGTTAAAAAATTTTCTATAGAAAATTTTAATAATGAAAAATTTGCAATAAAAAATTTTTGAGATTGTAAAATTTTTAATCGAAAAATTTTCTATAGAATATTTTGTCAAAGAAAAATTCTCTATAGCAAAATTTTGTCAAAAGAGATTTTCTATTGCAAAATTTTAATAATGAAAAATTTTCTATGAAAATCATTTGATATTGTAAAATTTTCTCTTAAACAATTTTTCTGTTAAAAATTTTTGTCAAACAAAAATTCTCTATAGCAAAATTTTGTCAAAGAACATTTCTCTATAGCAAAATTTTAATAATGACAATTTTTTTACATAAAAATTTTAATAAGGAAAAAATTTTCGACAGAAAACTTTTTATAATAAACAATTTTCAATAGAAAAATTTTAATAATACAAATTTTTCTGTAGACAAATTTTAATAACTAAAAAATTTTCTATAGAAAATTTTAATAATGAACATTTTTTTATAAAAATTATTTGATATTGCAAGATTTCGTATAGAAAAATTTTTGTATAGGAAATTTTGTGAAAGAAAAATTTTCTGCAGACAAATTTTAATAATGAAAAATTTTTATAAAGAGCAATTTTCTTAGGACAAAGTTTCAGTAATGAAAAATTTTCTATAGAAAAGTTTTAATAATTCAAAAAAAATCTAAAATCAGTCGATATTGTAAAATTTCTTATTGTGAAAGAAAAATTTTCAATAGAAAAATGTTAACAATGGAAAATTTTTATAATGAACAATTTTCTATGGACAAAATTTTAGTTATGAAAAATTTTCTATAGAAGAATTTTAATAATTTAAAAATTTCTGTACAAAATTTTAGTAATTAAAAATTTTTAATAAAAATCATTGTAAAATTTCCTATAGAAAAATTTTCTATAGAAAATTTTGTGAAAGAGAAAAATTTTCTACAGAAAAATTTTAATAATAGTAAATTTTTATAATGAACAATTTTCTATGGACAAAATTTTAGCAATGAAAAATTTTCTATAGAAAAATTTTAATAATTAAAATAATTTCTATACAAAATTTGAATAATGAACAATTTTCTAAAAAATCTTTGATATTGTGAAATTTGAATGATGAAAATTTTTCTAGATAAAACATTTAATAATAAAAAGTTTCCTACAGAAAAAATTTCCATAAAAAGATTTTAAAAATTAAAAATTTTCTATAAAAATCATTTGATATTGTAATATTTCTTATAAAAAAAAATTCGATAGAAAATTTCGTCAAAGAAAAGTTCGCTATAGCGAAATTTTGTCAAAGAAAAATTATCTATAACAAAATTTTAATAATGAAAAATTTTCTACATCAAATTTTTAAAGACTTAGTTGGAGTGTGGCCATAAAATAGTACACGTGTATAGTGTTAGCTGCCGACTTTATTCTGATTATGGACTTTAGTCTGATTATTAAAGTCTTATAAAAGACTTAAGTCATTACTGCGAAAAATAAAATTAATTTTAAATTTAAGGTTTTTAAATTATATATTTTAACTATTGAAATTTTATCATTATAATTTTAAAGAAAGTTTAACTTTAAATAAAACTTAGCAATAACCCAGATTATTTTTGTATGATTTTAAGTTTCATCAATAGTTTCATTTACACTCAACTTTTAGAATAGTTATAAAAAAAATAAAATTAAATCAAAATTTCATAGCAATAATAAAATACTTTTTATTCTTTTGCTATAAAAATATATAGTTAAAGATACTTGACCACTTACACTTGTCCAAATCATATGAATTTAACCAAGAGAAAACTTACAAACTAGAATATTGTTGATTTTTGGTTTTAATGGAGGCAATAGACTGCACCAAAATATAATAATAAAAAGGCTCTTCAATAAATTTTTTGGATAATAAGCAAATGTTGATAAAAACTTTAATTATTTCGTTAAAAGCCCAAAGATTATTATAGAAAGCACTTGATACATTATTTTTAAAACATATTTTCTCATTACCCTAATATAATTGCACTCATCTACACTCATACAATCTAGAGAAAAGTATCTTGTGTGAACATAACAATCAAGTTTATATTTCCGCAAAATTTTAAACAATTTTATTACAACCCAAAAAAAATAAACAAAAAATGGAAAATGAAGCAAAAGGAACAAATTTATATATACAAATAATTTCGAACGGAAAAAGAAATCCAAAAGAATGTATCTAAAACTTATGTACGAAATTTCATACTTCACACACACACATACAAACACTGTGCACAGCATGTTGTATCAAATAGTCGTATTTTGTGTTCAAGTTGATACAATTGAACAACAAAAATATACAACTTGTTACATTTCCGTTTCAACAACAGATTCCAGCAACAAAATGTCTTTATTATGATGGCATAGATTTTTATGTTGAAGTCGTATTCAATTTTTTTTTTTCATTTTTAAGTTTTGTAGTCTTTGGTTTTAGAGCCAAACCACACTGTCAAAAGGGTAAATGGTGATAAAAGATACATTTGGGAGGAAAAGCAGAAATAACTTAATTTTTTAAAAATTTGCAGTTTATAGGAAATTTTTCAAAAATTTGATGTTTATAGGAAATTTTTCAAAAATTGTATGTTTAAAGGAAATTTTTCAAAAATTTACTATTTCTGGGAAATTTTTCAAAAATTTACTATTTCTGGGAAATTTTTCAAAAATTTACTATTTATAGGAAATTTTTGAAAAATTTACTATTTATAAGAAATTTTTCAAAAAATTACTATTTATAGGAAATTTTAAAAAATTTGCTATTTATAGGAAATTTTTAAAAATTTGCTATTTATAGGAAATTTTTGAAAAATTTACTATATATAGAAAGTTTTTCAGAAATTTTCTATTTATAGGAAATTTTTCAAAAATTTACTATTTATAGGAAATTTTTGAAAAATTTGCTATTTATAGGAAATTTTTCAAAAATTTACTACGATAGGAAATTTTTCAAAAATTTACTATTTATAGGAAATTTTTTAAAAATTTACTATTCATAGGATATTTTTCAAAAATTTACTATTTATAGGAAATTTTTCAAAAATTTACTTTTTATAAGAAATTTTTCAAAAATTAACTATTAATAGGAAATTTTTCAAAAATTTACTATTTATGGGAAATTTTTGAAAAATTTACTATTTATAAAAAATTTTTCAAAAATTTACTATTTATAGGAAATTTTTAAAAATTTGCTATTTATAGGAAATTTTTCAAAAATTTCCTATAAATAGGAAATTTTTAAAAAATTTACTATTTACAGGAAATTTTTGAAAAATTTACTATTTATAAGAAATTTTTCAAAAAATTACTATTTATAGGAAATTTTTAAAAATTTGCTATTTAAGGAAATTTTTCAAAAATTTACTATTTATGGGAAATTTTTCAAAAATTTACTATTTATGGAAAATTTTTCAAAAATTTACTATTTATGGGAAATTTTTCAAAAATTTACTATTTATGGGAAATTTTGCAAAAATTTACTTTTTATAGGAAATTTTTCAAAAAATTACTTTTTATAGAAAATTTTTAAAAATTTGCTATTTATAGGAAATTTTTCAAATATTTACTATCTATAGGAAATTTTTCAAAAATTTACTATTTTTAGAAAATTTTTGAAAAATTTACCATTTATAGAAAGGATTTTAAAAATTTTCTATTTATTGAAAATTTTTTAAAAATATACTTTTATAGGAAATATTTCAAAGATTTACTATTTATAGGAATTTTTTCAAAAATTTACTATTCATAGGAAATTTTTCAAAAATTTACTATTTATAGGAAATTTTTGAAAAATTTACTATTTATAGGAAATTTTTCAAAATTTTACTATTTATAGGAAATTTTTCAAAATTTTACTATTTATAGGAAATTTTTCAAAAATTTACTATTCATAGGAAATTTTTCAAAAATTTACTATTTATAGGAAATTTTTCAAAAATTTACTATTAATAGGAAATTTTTCAAAAATTTACTATTTATAGGAATTTTTGCAAAAATTTACTATTTATAGGAATTTTTTCAAAAATTTACTATTTATAGGAAATTTTTCAAAATTTTACTATTTATAGGAATTTTTTCAAAAATTTACTATTCATAGGAAATTTTTCAAAAATTTACTATTAATAGGAAATTTTTCAAAAATTTACTATTAATAGGAAATTTTTAAAAAATTTACTATTTATAGGAAATTTTTTAAAAATTTATTATTTAGAGGAAATTTTTCAAAAATTACTATTTATAAGAAATTATTCAAAGATTTTCTATTTATAGGAAAATTTTTAAAAATTTTCTATTTATAGGAAATTTTGAAAAATTCTCTGTTTATAGGGAATTTTTCAAAAATTTTTTTTTATAGGAATTTTTTCAAAACTTTCCAGTTTGTAGGAAAGTTTTCAGTTTATAAGAAATTTTTCAAAAATTTCCTGTTTATAGAAAATTTTTCAAAAATTTCCTGTTTATAGAAAATTTTTCAAAAATTTCCTGTTTATAGAAAATTTTTCAAAAATTTCCTGTTTATAGAAAATTTTTCAAAAATTTCCTGTTTAAAGGAAATTTTTCAAAAATTTCAAATTTATAGAAAAATTTTCAAAAATTTTTTTAAAAATTTGCTATTTGTATAAAATTTTTTGAAAATTTGCTTTTTATTGGAAATTTTGCAAACAGATTTTTTTTTTATGATGCCTTAATTTTCTTTTACAGTTTCCAGAAGTTTTATTATTATGATGGCAAAATGTATGTGGTTTCCGCTGTGTTATATTCACATCATATAATTTTAGACAAACGATGCAAAAAACGAACATATTCATGCCCAGCAAAAGCAAGACAATAAAATTCAAGTTGCAACCATGATGTTAGTAAGTGATATCAAAAGAATGGCCGGATTTTAAAAAGAAAACCAAAATTATATCTAAAGGAAATTGTAGTGGAAGTTTGCAATTTATAAAATATAAATTAAGATTCAACTTTTTACATAAACATACATACATACATAAACCCTCACTACCACATCATATGCTCAAATCAGCAAACATCACTAAAAATATAAAGAAATTTTATTGTATAGAAAAGTTTTCTATAAAACTTTTGTTATCTTTTATGAAATGAAAATAGAAATTAAACAAATTTTTCCAAAAAAAAAAAAAAAATAGAAATTAATTAATAAACAGCGATTGTATATTCGTTCAATGATGGTATTGTTCGCAAAATTTCTATTCTATACTTTTTTTGCTAAGAAAAAAACTTTTTACTTGTATTGGCTTACTTCAGGATATGAAAAGTTTTATCAAAAGTTATTATGAACAATTTATATACATATTTTAAATCTATTGTCAGTATTTTCTATAAAAGTGCTATTGTCAGTTTTCCGACTAACTGAAGCAAAATTAATATGAGTAAAAAAGGATTCTGTAAACGCTATTCATGATGATTTGCAAACTGTAGCCAGATCTGGGTCACGTCAATATTGTTCTGAGTAACTTAAAGTAAATCGAACTTTATTTCTTCTTTCTATCTTGTTTATAAAATATTAATAAACAAAAGGCAACGGTTTTGTAGAGTTATCCTCATTCATTTCTCTTCTTCAAGAAATTGAATATTAAAGATGTGGTGAATGACAGCATCTTATGATTGTAATTGAAGACAATGATTATTCGAGAAAAAGTTGGTTAACAGAATTAGTTTATCTAACTGAAAAAGTTTTTGCTGAAAATTTGATGAGTGTATTAGTAAATGAAAATCTTCAATTCGTAGATTCTAAATTTTGTGTTCTTTTGTTTAAGTTTGTAAAAAGCTGTAACAGCAGTTGTTCTTTTAAGTTATATATATATATATATATATATATATATATATATATATATATTTATATATATATATATATATATATATATATATATATATATTACATCTAAAAAGTGGGCAACAATAATATAAGAGCAGCACGCACGATGCAAAAAAACCATTTTGAAAAATCGAATGATGCAGTTTTATAGAGAAAAGTCTTGATGTTAATTATTATTAATTGTTTTTAAGAAAAATTTATTCGATATGTTATAAAAGGTACACTTAACTTTTAAGAACGAAAAATTATGAAATTTTTCATCAAACTCAGTAGCTCATGCATCGAATATAGTTTCACAGCTTTAATCTTGAAATCAATTTAGTTTGTTGAAGAAATTAACGTAGTCTCGAATATAGTCAATAAATTAAAAAAAATTTACAAAATTCAGTGTTTTTCTTTGGACAAAAACTACCGAAAAATTCACCGAAATTTACCGATCGTAGAACAAAGTTTAAAATTTTTTGAAAGAAGCCACATAAATTGTTACGTATAATATAAGCACAAAAAGTGTTGTAGTCGTTTAGGCGTAACTTTTTAATCAAATTGAATTTAAGTGTAAATCACATAAGAGTCTGCGGATTTCAACTAAAATTATTAGAAAGTTTTATTGTAGTGTATTGCACTAAGATCCCAATTTATTACAATTATTTATTATTTTAATAATTATTAGAGCTGTTTTTCGGATCAACCAATAGATGTATGCGGCCGAATTTCATCAAAATATATTCAGAATTGCGGCTTATATTGAAATAAAAAATAAGTGGATAATAGTGGTCCAAGGCAGTATTTTAAGATGTGGATGGATTTCAATCAAAATTAGTTGAACTCTTTGTTGGAAAAATTAATGGATGTGTGTCAAATTTTTTCAAAGTCTGTTAAGAATTCCAGCATTAACATTTAGAACAATAATAAGTGAAAAATGGCGGTCCAAGGCAAGTACCTCATTTTGAGCTTGTGATTTTTGTCGATTCTTCAATATTGAAGTATATATGGGTAGCAGACGTGGTAGTATTTACATGCCAAATTTCATTTGTATACGAAAACTGCTTTAGATATATTTTTTATATTGTGTTTTTTTTCGATTCTTCCATATTTAAGGATTTGTGCATCCTAGGCATATTCTTAGGCTGATTTTGTCGAAGATTTGCAGACTATTTCACCAATTCTATATTAAATTACCAATTCTATATTAAATTACACAACAAATTGTACAGTAACTCACAAAAAAGATATTTTTAATTTTGAGAATTTTATTTATTGTTTAATATTTACTAGCGTATCCTGCGGTCGACACAATCGACCGTCATCTAGTTCATTGTGAATACAAATTTCCCGTGCTGTGGCTTAGTTGGTTAGTTGGTAATGTCACATTGAGACTGGGTTCGATCCCCGGTCTTGGCAACAACAATTTCTGTAATTATTAATTTCTATTAAATTTAAGGCCCTATGCTCCACTGGGAGTCAATGATAACAGAATTAAAATTATTAATTTCCACAGCATCTTTCGTCGGCAGTAAGCCTACAGCAATAATACGCCGTCTACGAAAAATAAATAAAATTGGCTGTAAAACAAAAAAATGCATCTAAATAACAACAAATGGCGCAACTTCACTGTTATAAAAATAGATATGATGTGCAATTACAGTGTTGCTTTATCTCTCCCTTTCATCACCTTTCTCTTCTCTACTTCCCTTTCCAAAGAAGGTTACCCAATTCATATATACTCATACAATCAGAGCTTTAAGTCAAAAATTACAGATGTAGCAAGTTTTTAAAATTGCTCGGGCTAAACGGATATGTGGAGAAATTGATCTCATTGATTTCTATGTCACTCCGTACAACAGAGCGTCGAATTGGCCAAATTGGCAAAACTATAATTAAAAATTGTGTAGCTGTCGAAGAATTTGCTGATTCAAGATATTCCATAATAAACCGTTTTTGCACCTTCAGAAGTTAATGAGAAGGAAAAAGTTTTAGACTTAGTAGCTCTTATAGAAACAACTTGCGTTATCGATGTAACAACAGCGCTCTGTGAAGTGATGAACACATAAACTTGTAAGCGTTACTAACGGACTGACAATAATGATGGAGAAACCAAGGTCTTATTGAACTTTTTAACAAAGATCCTAATATTTCAAATTTATTATCATTTTACTGCATAATTAACCGCGAGAACCACGAAGTACTTGGAATCTGTAGAAGCTTACAGTTTAAAACCATTCCAGTCGCAATGCAAGATTTGCCTTTTAATATTCCTTCCTGATATTATAGCATTTTCTAAACATTAATCAGTTTTTAATTTACATTTGATTCAGACCGATTATTTAATTTCTTTTCTTGATAATAATCTGTAATTATTATAAACTTTTCTTCAAAAGACTGTTTTTTTAATCGGTAACATAGTTTTTGTGTATAAGTCACAATGTTCTTATCCAACTCTTTACTACTGTGAATCTTCAAAAATTTGGCATTGTAAAATAGCTCTAAATGACCTCATGCGTGCCCTTCCCTGCAATATTATTTAATTTTTTAAGGGATAAACCCTCAATCACTCGAAGGTTTTATCCCAATAAACCAACCCAAAAACAAAATTCCATAAAAATTTAACTTCAAATAATTCAAATTTGAAAGGTTTACATTTTAAGCAATTTTTTTTGTCAAATCTTCCAAAATTTTAATTTTGTCTTTCACTCCCTCACCACAAATAATAAAAACAATGCCAATAATTTTTGTTGCTATTATTTTACAAAACAAAAACATTGATTTAATTGTAATAAAATACTCTTTATTTTTGTCTTTGTCTACCATTATCTCCCCACAAATATACTCTTTAATTCTCACCAAAAATAATAAAAACAAAAGAAAACATGCTTGCATACAAATTCTTTTGTTTGATTCTTAATAGTGAATTTCATATGCATGTGAGTTTTCTTTATTGTGTTAGTAAGATTTTTAAATACCAAACCGATTTTTTAAAACTGAACCGATTTTAATAAAATATAGATTCATCTGATCTACGGAAAAATACCATTCAAATGGCATAAAATTTTCCAGAAATTAGTGTATAATTAAAGCGTAAAAGGGGATAATAAATGGGTGCTTGCGTATTAATATTATAAATATTTGGGCGGTACACATGTCTTTCGACCGATTTTGTTAAGATTTTGCGCACAAATATACCTATTCGACATCACGTCACCAAATCTGATTTATATACGACAACTACGTTCAGATATATTTTTTGTTCTGTGATTTTTGTCGATTCTTCCAGATTTAAGGAATTGTGAATCTTAGGCGTATGTTTGGCCCAATTTTGTCGAAATTTTGGAAAAGTTTAACCAAAGCTTTATTAAATCAATCACCAAATTTTATTTATCCAAAGTTACTCAAATAGTAGATATTTTTAGTTTGTGAAATCCACTTATTTTTCAATATTAAGAAATATGTAGGCGGTAGGTATGTCCCTCGACCGATTTTGTTAAAATTTCGAACATGATCATGTATAACCCGCAATTTTTTTTTAGTAACTTACTCCTGAAAAAAAATACTTTGAAGAAACTTAAATTAGAATAAAAACGGCCTCTTCCTCTTATGATAGAATATTACTAACGAAATTTCGATGAAAAGACCGAGTAGAGGAAAGTCTTTTAAAGCATGGAGCTCTAAAGTATGCTCGGCCTTTGGCCTTAACAGTTTGTGAATTAAGTAAATGTAGTAAATATTGTTATATGCTTATCTAGTAGTATGGAGTCTTTAAAAAAAGCTGCTGTCATTGCAGAGATATCCAAAAACTGATAAATCATACTAGAACTTCTGAGTAGTCCCCAATTTCTAAAATTTCTGAGCCATCCTTAAGCTGCTGAATAAACCTAAAACCGAGTAGTTCTGAAATTGATAAATAATCGTAAAACTGCTAATAGCGGAATCGTGGGCACAATTCAGGCTCAGATAATAGTATTAAGCTTTGTAGCACCATTGTCACCAACCTTTCATTTATTGGAAAAAAATAATTTTCATTTACTGGGGAACATCATTATTTTGTTAACTATAAAACTGATACCTAATTCATAGACCAAGGTCTACTCCAGCACAAACCTTAGCTTTGTATCCAACATTCTCTACATAAGTATTATTTTATTAAGTGTCAGCTTCTTTTAAGATCTCAATCTGAAATTGTAATTGAATTAGATTTCACACAATTTAAATTATTTGTCAAAATATTACAAAAATTTCATTACATTAACTTTCAATTCAACTCCTCTTCCTCCCTCATTTACAACCTTTTGAACCAAAAGAGTTATATATTCCACTTCAAATGCATTTAGGAAAATTTAATGACTTTACTCAATCACCACCTTCCTATTCTATAATAGTTTTTCTTTTTTTCTCTCGGTTAAGTGAAACTTCAATAAAACTTATAGAAACATTGACGTATCGTACCTTTCAACAAAAGTACTTCTTTGATTGTAACAATAAAATGAAATAAATACAAAATATTTCCTATTTTAAGTGCTTTTATAACAACATTTGTTTTAATAGTACTTTACTTCTGCTTGAAAGTTTTAACATTTGTTTTATTTAATTCGTTTCAATAATGACCTATAGCAATAGAGTTAAGAATATTAAGGATAGAGAAAGGCTTTTGTAACGATAAGCATGTGGGAAATTCATGCAGCAATAAATATTTATAATGAAAAGAAAAAAAAACACGTAAAAAAGTTTATCGTAGGTCCGATCACATGATACCCTACACCAATATGGAGGTATATTATGCAATGAAGTACAAAATTTTTGTTTAATGCATAGATGCATAGTATCTTTGTAGCCTACTACATACAATAGCTAGTGATATTAGTAGTTCTTTACTTGAGCAAAACAAAAAATTTTCAATACCTCAAGTGGAATAAAACACTTGATGAAACACTTATGAATGTTTTAAAGAATCTTTGTATCATTTAATGAAAATCTATCTGACAAATAAAGTAAAATAATAAACTAGGCACGTGTATAGTTGAGACTTTGTAATTTAAAATAGAACAGAGTAGAAAGAAAATTCGTTGTTGGTGTTAACGATAAATGAGAGAGTGGAATTATAAAGGATCTTACACTAAGTATTTACTATCTTTACGTTTAAATAAATTTTCAAAAAAAAAAGCGGCGGTTCACCTCATAACTCAGCTAGCCACTGGTTATTGAGTATTAGGCTATTTAAAACTTCTCTAACTAATGCATTTGCGTTCGAAGCTGGAGTTAAAACGTAGAGCCCTTTTATTGAGTCTAAAAATACTAGATACTAAAATACAGATACTATTATTTTAGAAATTATTAATTTTCAATAGTTATTTCAATGGACTGCGAAAAAAAAGTTCGTGAAAATATAATTAAAACTTTTCAAAAAAATCCGTCATGGACTTTTAAAAAAATAGCTAGAAATTTGAAAGTTGACCCTCGAACGGTTTCTAATGCCATCAGACGGTATAAGGAAAACCTGAGCATTGAAAGAAAACCTGGATCAGGGAGGAAAAAAGGTCCTACAGATATTGGTAAGGCAAAAGAAGTCGAGCGACTCTTTGGAAGAGCGTCTAACACTTCTTTAAGAAAAGCAGCTCGTACGGTGAAATGTTCTACAAATTTTGCACATAGAGTCAAAGCTTATGCTGGACTGAAGACATACAAAGTCCAAAAGGTTCCAGATCGCAATGCTATAAAGAACTTAGAAGCAAAAAAACGAGCGAAAAAATTGAAGTCTGATTTTATAAAAAAATACACCTGTTGTGTGATGGATGATGAAACATACGTACTGGCAGACTTTTCTCAACTTCCTGGTCAAGATGTTCGGCAAGAGTTTTTATATTAAAAGGTTAGATTTTTATTTAAGAAAACTCCAACTACAAATTTTATTTAAAGCACTCCTTAGGTTGGTCTAAAACCAATATTTCTATGTGTTGCATATATCAACACAAACTTGTAAAAAAGGTATAAAAATTCACGAATAAAAAACAAGTAAGAAAGTGCTATAGGCGTTCAAGCCCAACCATACAATACCCTTCACAACTAAGGCCGAAGATTTATGAGCGTTTTAGAGATTTTTGTTTCACTAAGTGCGTTTTGATAGAAGAGTTTGTATGGGAGCTATGGTCAAATTTATTTATATAGAGAGTATTTGTTTTAAGTCTCATGAAAAAATATTGACATTATGGGAGGTACCAAATATTATTTAATTATCATAAGAATTGTGACCTGTACTTTGATTACATGGTTTACATTGGGTCAGCCAGCCGTCCAGCCAGACGAATGGTCGGACGGACTGTCATCGCTAAATCGACTCAGAAAGTGATTCTAAGTCTATTGGTATACTAAAAGGGGGGTCTAAGTCAAATCTATGCGTTAAATACATCAGGTATAAACATTACATAAAAGGGTATTAATATCACATAATTATAAATATTCAATTTTACAAAAATTTTCTATCAATAGTAAATTTTTTAAAATTTCCTATAAATAGTCAATTTTCGAAAATTTTCTGAAATTGACAATTTTCGAAAAATTTCTTATAAATAGTCAATTTTCGAAAAATTTCCTATAAATAGTAAATTTTAAAAAATTTCCTTTAAATAGTAAATTTTCGAAAAATTTCCTATAAATATTCAATTTTCCGAAAATTTCCTATAAATAGTCAATTTTCGAAAAATTTCCTATAAATAGTAAACTTTCGAAAAATTTCCTATAAATAGTCAATTTTCGAAAAATTTCCTATTAAAAGGTAAATTTTCGAAATATTTCCTATAAATAGTCAATTTTCGAAAAATTTCCTATAAATAGTCAATTTTCGAAAAATTTCCTATAAATAAAATTGGCAGTTTTTGAAAAATTTCCCATAAATAGTCAATTTTCAAAAATTTCCTATAAATAGTAAATTTTCGAAAAATTTCCTATAAATAGTAAATTTTCGAAAAATTTCCTATAAAAAGTCAATTTTCGAAAAATTTCCTATAAATAGTCAATTTTAGAAAAATTTCCTATAAATAGTCAATTTTAGAAAAATTTCCTATAAATAGTCAATTTTCAAAAAATTTTCTATAAATAGTCAATTTTCGAATAATTTCTATTAATGGTCAGTTTTCGAAAAATTTTTATGAATAGTCAATTTTGGAAAAATTTCCTATAAATAGTCAATATTCGAAAAATTTCCTATAAATAGTAAACTTTCGAAAAATTTCCTATTAATAGTCAATTTTCGAAAATTTCCTATAAATAGTAAATTTTCGAAAAATTTCCTATAAATAGTAAATTTTCGACAAAATTTCCTATAAATAGTCAATTTTTGAAAAATTTCCTATAAATAGTTAATTTTCGAAAAATTTCCTATAAATAGTCACTTTTCGAAAAATTTTCTATAAATAGTCGATTTTCGAAAAATTTCCTATAAATATTCAATTATCGAAAAATTCCCATATTCAATTTTCGAATAATTTCCTATAAAGAGTAAATTTTTGAAAAATTTCCTATATATATTTAATTTGTAAAAATTTTCCTATTAACAGTATATATTGACCTTATTATAGTCAATTCTTGAAAAATTTCCTATAAATAGTCAATTTTGGTAAAGCAATAAAAATTATTAAAGATTGTAGCCAAAGAGCCAGAGAATGAAATTTAAGGTTTATACTAGTTTGATCATCTAGTAACGGCGCTGGATTCGTAAAGAAAATGGCTTTGGCTTCATCATAAGCTTGAACTTCTAAAAAATTTGAGGTAAAAACTGATCTCGAAGAGTGTTTTTCAGCAGATGAAGCTTGCTTTGCATTGGAGACAAGTTGTCATGTAACAACTTAAACGATTTTATCTATTTTTTACAAAAAACTTCTTTTGTAAAAAAAGGCTGATTTTACAATTTATTGTAAGAATTTTTTTCTGGAAGGTTGGCAGTTTACCTGCAAGATACAACCACCAATTCCTCTTATTTTTGAAGTTATCAGTTGAAAATTAAGTATTTTAAACCCTTTATATTTTTTAGATATAAAAGTGAGTGTGTTTGTAGGCGGATTTTTTCAAGTTTCTTAGAGTAACTTATCTGTGGGCCTAGCATTCGTAAAAGAAACCACTGTGTTATGTTTTTTAGTTACGAAGTTATCAATTAAATAAAAATTATGTAAAAATTGTATATTTTTACATAACAAAAGTGGGCATCTCTGTATTATAATATTTCCAAGTTTTTCTCAAGGATCTTCTATGCAGGCAAGAAATCATTTTCGTACGGCTTGTATTTTTTATTTAAGAAATTTGGAAGTGTCTGGATGCTAATTTCTTGGCATGATCATTCGTGATAGTCTGGTTGTCTACGTGCAAGAAATTATCATCATATGACTATTAATTTCGAAGCTTTCAATTAATAAAAAGCTTTAAAATTTTGATAGTTTTTATATAAGAAAAGTAGGCGTGTCTGTAGGCGGATTATTGCTTTTTTGCATGAATCTTTTTTGGGAGCCAATTATCTTACGTCCACCAAACCATCTTCATACGCTTTTTATTTCCGAAGTTATCAATCGAAAATATTTTACATAAGAATAGTAGGCGAAGGTTCGAAGTCTTTATATGTAAAGAATCGAACACAAATTGCTAAAAATTCACTGATAGCTTTAACAATATGACTGTTATTAACTATCCAAGTTCTGAAGCCTCTATTAGAAGACCCTTTAAAACAATTAAAAATTTTAAAAAATTTTCAATACATTCCTTTACATCACTTTGTAAATAATTTCTTATATTTATTTCAAGTGCCGCCTTCTTTATGTTTTCATATCCTTTTTTTCTCTCTTTGTATTCTATTCATAAAAAGCAAATATGGGGTACTGACCCTCGGGTTATTTGAACAGAATTTAAGTTCAACTTAATATAAATGGTTTTAGTTTTAGATTGTTCTAATTTATGAGCACTTTATTTGTTCTTTAACACCCTTCCTTCTGCCCCCACTTCACAAAGCTAAAATATAATTTGCGAATTCTTTTTAACAATTTCCTTTTTTTTAAACTCAGTTAAACACTTTATTAACAAAACTTTTCCATTAAACCTTTAATTCATTATTTTGTAATTTTCATTTGCGTATTTTGCTGTTGATGATGATGATGTTGCTCTTTCTGTTAATAAACAAAAGCAAAAGCGGCTTAATATTAAGTAGTAGTGGTATAGCCTTCACTACTACTTTTACTTAGTAGCAGTAATAGTAGTCCTAGCAGCAGCCGGGACATTATGTTTATATAACAGCAAATGCTAGCTAGTGCACCTCCTTTTTCGTTTAATCAAAGTCCTATAATAGAAATGCTAATATTGCCACTTAACGATATGGGTCAAAAACTTCTAACACTGTTTGGCATTAAATAGAATCAGAGTAAAACATGGACAGAAGCTGTTAGAGCAGCAGAAAAGATAATTAACATCTGGGGAGTTTAGCGAGAACAGCATCACTACCAGTTACTAACATTATAAGTTCTTAGTGTTTGGAAAATTACACTGAAAATACGATTATAAAATTCATAGTAATTTCTATGAAAATGTGAACTATAATTAACAGTTATCAAATAATATTTCAACAAGGAAATCTTATTTAAATTTGGCTTCTATTCATTTGATCTAATTAATTTGTTTCTGCGCTTTTGCTTAATTCTAAGAAAATGATAACCATTTTTCTCATCCACTGTATGATTGGTCCAAAGTAGGGTAGTAAATTGTTAAACAAGTGCAAAGTACCTAATATATAAACAATTTGTGAGAAAAAGTTAGCTTATATGTATGTGTGTATGTATGAGTAGAGGCAAATATGCATACACACATTAGACCGGCGTAATCTCCATATAAATAAGAATCATCTTTTAAGACTTTTTTACAAAAAATGAAATTGAAAAAGGGAAAACATAATTTTTCAGCCGATTCTTGCAAGTCAGAAGCAGGTCCTAGCATTATAAATTAAGCAATAAAGATCCATGAAACTTAATTTTAGATGAGGTATCAAAAAGTCGAAATTAATATGTAGTTCCAGCCGGTCTAATAATCATATGTATGTATGTATGTATTCAGCAATTTGCGTGTGTATTAACTGTAAATGCTCTAAACAAAGTTAAGTTTTTGTCTAAGTACTTCCGTTGTTTGTACTATGTTCGAAGATATGTATGTATGTATATTTTTATTTTCAAATGATTCTTTTTTTTTTTGCTTTTATGTATTTCAGAGTGTCTGTATCTGCGTTGATTACCCTCGCTTTTAACAGTTGGCGTTAATTGCTTTTAATGTACAACATTTTTTTTTCTCGTTCGACTACATTATTAGACCTATGGGTTTTTGTGAGATTTTAATTTAACATTTTGTCGGAATATTGAAAATAAAGCTGTAAGCAAGGCTACAAAAAAAATGGTACATGACTTTAAGTGGTTCGGCCCAATAAAATAAAATAACATATTTGAGTATATAAGTACATATAAGAGAATTTTAATAAATGTTGGACGATAACAACAAAACAAAGAAAACTTTTTCATATACAAATTTTGAATAAAAACTTTTTCTATGTAAAAATTTTAAGCTTTTTAAAATTTTAATTTTTGTTCTTATTATTTATAAAAAAATGTCCCAATGATGAAAATAAATAGGTAAACAAGTATATAATATTAAGATTACTATCACATATGGTTTGTGTCAATAATAACAAATATACTTATACCCTTCACCACCATAGGTGGAAAGGGTATTATAAGTTTGTGCTGATGTATGTAACGCATAGAAATATTTTTCTTGGACCCACCTTTTAGTATACAAATAGGTTTAAAATCATTTTCTGAGTCGATTTAGCGATGTCATTCCGTCCGTCCATCTGGTTAGATGGCTATCTGGACCACAATGTAAACCATGTGATCAAAGTACAGGTCGCAGTTATAAAGATAATTTAATGAAATTTGGCACAGTTAACTTTTTTTTTTAAATTTCGTTGAAATCTGTCCTCATTTAACCATAGCTCCCTTACAAACTCTTCTGTCAAAACGCACTAAATGAGACAAAATCACTAAAACGCTCGTAAATCTGAAGATAATGGGAATTTTAAGTTTATTTTTTGCACACATAATTCTTGTAACAATTGTAATCAAGTTGCAAAATTTCACATATATAAGACCAAATGACAAAAATAACTTAAAATTTAGCAAATATTTGTCTTTATACAGGAACAGGAACACCTTTGACCTTAGTGGTGAAAGGTATCGTATGGTCGGGCTTGACCGACTATAGCACTTTCTTACTTGTTTATAAAAATTTTGTAGATCATTCATCGATTATAGTTACACAGCTTTAATCTTGATGTCAATTTAATTAAGACACAGAATCTTGGTTTTGACCTTTAGAAGAAAATAACTTAATCTCTTATATACTTTAGAAGATTTCAAGAAATCAAAAAAGTCTACAAAATTAAAATGTTTCTTTGGACAAAAACTAAGTTTTCTCGATTTTGTTTGGAGCTCCAACCATAACCGCGTGAAAGCTAAAAGCCTTTTCTTTAGATTGATCGAAAAAAAATCACCGAAATTTTCCGATCGTAGAACAAAGTTAAAAATTTTCTGAAAAAAGTCATATAAATTGTTACGCATAATTTAAGCAAAAAGTGTTGCCGTCATTTAGGCGTAACTTTTCAATCAAATTGCATTTAAGTGTAAGTCCAGGGCAGGTACCCCTAGAAGTCGGCGGATTTCAAACAAAATTAGTAGGACCCTTTTTTGGGGCAACCTCTAGACTTGCACCAAATTTCATTAAATTCTGTTGAGAATTGCGGATTGTATATTAAGAAGAAAAATAGGTGAAAAATGAGGGTCCGGGTATCCCAAGAAGTCGATTAATTTCAACTAAAATTAGTAGAGCTCTTTTCTAAATGAATTAAAAGATGTATATCGAATTTCAACAAATTCTGTTGAGAATTACGACTTGTAGATTGAAAAGAAAAAAATAGGTAGAAAAATAAGGGTCCGAGGTAGGTACCCCAAGGAGTGGAGGAATTTCAACCGAAATTAGTGGACCTCTTTTTTGAATTAATTTATAGACCTGAAAAGAAAAAAAGTGAAAAAATGGGGGTCCAAGGCACTCCAAGGAATCGACGGATTTCGA
The DNA here is from genome assembly GCA_933228675.1 of Stomorhina lunata. Classification (NCBI taxonomy): domain Eukaryota; kingdom Metazoa; phylum Arthropoda; class Insecta; order Diptera; family Rhiniidae; genus Stomorhina; species Stomorhina lunata. The sequence goes on along the minus strand of OW121741.1, from coordinate 113,535,148 downwards.
AAATTTTTTAATTTTTTTTTATCTATGTAAAACTGAACAAGTATGCAATATTTTATAGTTGTAGGATCACTCCTTCTATTCTTTGCACTTCGATTTATGAAGAACAATTTTTTTTTGGTTTTGCAGAAATACAATTTAAAAGTAAATTAAAAAAAATAGCAATAAAATTGTATAAAAAAAGACTCAATAGAAACTTGACTAACTTTCTGTCACTCAACAGACAATCCTCCAAGAACACTGCATTATGGAATTGTCAAAATAAAAGTTGGCATATCAGGTTTTCTTAGGTCTCATTATCTGGGGCCGAAATACCGCATTCGATATCGATCGAAAACTAAGACTTTTAAGCGAATATTGTGAAGTATACTTTAGGGATGTTGAAAGTTACTTCGATGCAAAAAGTTTATTGAAATTTGGTATCCATTTTGATTCGTTTTTAAAAACATATAGTTTAATTAAAACTCTTTTACTTTTGTTCATCTTTTGACAAATAACTTCAAAAAAATATAGTAAACTGTGCATCTTTTAAATAATTTTGATTATCCTTAAAGTATGCTATATAAATGTATTGAAAATATCAAAGATTTCGATCGATATCGAATGCCGTAATTTGGCCCCTGGATTACCTTTTGCTGCATAATCTATCTGGGCTTTCGAATATTTGTATTAGTAAAAATATACTCATTTGTTATTTAATTGGCTTTAATTAAGTTTTAGTTGTATTGGTAGACAAAAGACTATTCCTAACTGTAATACATCAATTCCTTACCTAAGCTAACGCGATCAAAAAATGTGATTTGCTGCACTAAATTTATTCGTTATTTGTTGGATAAATTTTGAATGAAATAGTTAGTGGAACACTGATGACAAAATTTTGCAAAAATATAAAATTTTTAAATTCATTTACTATTGGATTCAATTTGACCTTAGTGGTTGGGTTTGACCAACATAATACTTAGCTTTTGTTAAAGAAAATATAAAATTTTTTTTTGTTAACAAAAAATTTCTATAACAATATGTTTTTTTTTTTTTAACTTTGTGATTTAAAAATTTTCCGTTATACTAAGCAGAGATTTCCATTGAACTAAATGAAAGCTATTTGACCTTTTTAACTATGTCTCCTAAACGATAAACTATTAGTTCTTTTAGTAATCCTAGTAAAAAATTGTCCTTAAGTCATTGAAAATTTTATTGTGTTCATATAAAGCTACATAACATAAATGATTGAAATTCTAAGAAAATACTTCAAATTGTTGCAGAAAAAATTGAGGATTTTCCTGATACATACAGCGATAAATGATAAGCTTATTTTTCAACTTAAAGAAACTAACATATAAAAAGACATACATAAAAATGCATTTTACCAAATGAAAAGAAACGATTGCCTGCACAATTTCACTTGAATCTATACAGTGACATTAACAGCTCACCATTGAAACAAATGCCAGATTGTGGTACAATGCCCTTCAACGTCAACTATATTCCAAAAAAAAAAAATAGTGGAACGACAATTCCATCTATATAAACTGAAGCTGCAGCAGCTACTAATATTGCACTTTACTGTCAGTGACATTAATGCCGTTTAAACAATTGCCAAAGTGCTTTAAGCTGCTTCTTCCCTAACGTTATCAATATTGTGCAAAACTTTACATTAGCGATGGAATTCACATAACCATCTCGACTCATTCGTGCTACTATAAACATTAACATTCGTATACGACTATATAGCTGCCAGTATCTAAAACCAGAATTGGAAAATAATGTCAGTTATATATAATGTACAATATATATTTTTTTCGAAATCTACTAAAGGAAAATAGAGAGTACTCGTATTTATATTGGAGCCATAGTAAATGAAGTGCATGACATATTAAATGAATTAAGTATTCAATCAACTGTAACTATAAGAATTACATTGATAAAATTGTATAATACAATGATTTTGTAAAATCATGAAATAAAGAAAAAAAACTGCAACTACAATATGTGATTTAAAATGAAAATTTAATGTGTTTTGAAATAAAGGATAAGAATTACATTGAAAAAATTCTTTAAAAATTGTTATATCGAAAAATTTTCTAGAAAAATTTTTAAATCCAAAAATTTTCTAGATAAATTTTTATATCCAAAAATTTTCTATAAAAATTTTTATATCGAAAAATTTTCTGTGAAAATTTTTATATCGAAAAATTTTCTATAAAAATTTTTGTATCGAATAATTTGCTATGAAAAATTTTATATCCGAAAATTTTCTATAAAAAAAAAAAATTTTTCTATAAAACTTTGTTTATAGAACTATTTTCTATAAATTATTTTTATATTGAAAAATTTTCCATAAAAAAAATTATATCAAAAAATTAAATATCAACAATTTTTAAATCGAAAAATTTTCTATAATAGAATAGAATAAATACAAAAAAGAAATTTAATTTTTTTTCTATAAAAATCATATTATTTTTTCTCTGGAAAAATATATAATATAATATTTTTTATATACAAAAATTATTAATATGAAATTTAATCTATAGAAAAATTTTCAATATGAAATTTTTTCTATAGAAAAATTTTCAATATGAAATTTTTTCTATAGAAAAATTTTCAATATGAAATTTTTGCTATAGAAAAATTTTCAATTTGAAATTTTTTCTATACAAAAATATTCAATATGAAATTTTTTCTATAGAAAAATTTTCAATATGAAATTTTTTCTATAGAAAAATTTTCAATATGAAATTTTTTCTATAGAAAAATTTTCAATATGAAATTTTTTCTATAGAAAAATTTTCAATATGAAATTTTTTCTATAGAAAAATTTTCAATATGAAATTTTTTCTATAGAAAAATTTTCAATATGAAATTTTTTCTATAGAAAAATTTTCAATATGAAATTTTTTCTATAAAAAAATTTTCAATATGAAATTTTTTCTATAGAAAAATTTTCAATATGAAATTTTTTCTATAGAAAAATTTTCAATATAAAATTTTTTCTATAGAAAAATTTTCAATATAAAATTTTTTCTATAGAAAAATTTTCAATATGAAATTTTTTCTATAGAAAAATTTTCAATATGAAATTTTTCTATAGAAAAATTTTCAATATGAAATTTTTCTATAGAAAAATTTTCAATATATAATTTTTTCTATAGAAAAATTTTAAATATATAATTTTTTCTATAGAAAAATTTTCAATATGAAATTTTTTCTATAGAAAAATTTTAATATGAAATTTTTTCTATAGAAAAATTTTCAATATGAAATTTTTTCTATAAAAAAATTTTTAATATGAAATTTTTTCTATAGAAAAATTTTCAATATGAAATTTTTTCTATAGAAAAATTTTCAATATATAATTTTTTCTATAGAAAAATTTTCAATATGAAATTTTTTCTATAGAAACATTTTCAATACGAAATTTTTTCTATAGAAAAATTTTCAATATGAAATTTTTTCTATAGAAAAATTTTCAATATGAAATTTTTTCTTTAGAAAAATTTTCAATATGAAATTTTTTCTATAGAAAAATTTTCAATATGAAATTTTTTCTATAGAAAAATTTTCAATATGAAATTTTTTCTATAGAAAAATTTTCAATATGAAATTTTTTCTATAGAAAAATTTTCAATATGAAATTTTTTCTATAGAAAAATTTTCAATATGAAATTTTTTCTATAGAAAAATTTTCAATATGAAATTTTTTCTATAGAAAAATTTTCAATATGAAATTTTTTCTATAGAAAAATTTTCAATATGAAATTTTTTCTAAAGAAAAATTTTCAATATGAAATTTTTTCTATAGAAAAATTTTCAATATGAAATTTTTTCGATAGAAAAATTTTCAATATGAAATTTTTTCTATAGAAAAATTTTCAATATAAAATTTTTTCTATAAAAAAATTTTCAATATGAAATTTTTTCTATAGAAAAATTTTCAATATGAAATTTTTTCTATAGAAAAATCTTCAATATGAAATTTTTTCTATAGAAAAATTTTCAATATGAAATTTTTTCTATAGAAAAATTTTCAATTTGAAATTTTTTCTACAGAAAAATTTTATTTTGAAAGTTTTTCTATAGAAAAATTTTCAATATGAAATTTTTTCTATAGAAAAATTTTCAATATGAAATTTTTTCAATAGAAAAATTTTCAAAATAAAATTTTTTCTATAGAAAAATTTTCAATATGGAATTTTTTCTATAGAAAAATTTTTAATATGAAGTTTTTCTATAGAAAAATTATCAATATGAAATTTTCTCTATAGAGAAATTTTAAATTTGAAATTTTTTCTATAGAAAAATTTTCAAAATGAAATTTTTTCTGTAGAAAAATTACATTGAAAAATTACATTACATTTATTTTTCTACGGAAAAATTTTCAATATAAAATTTTTCCATAGAAAAATTTTTAATATGAAATTTTTTCTATAGAAAAATTTTCAATATGAAATTTTTTGTATAGAAAAATTTTCAAAATGAAATTTTTTCTATAGAAAAATTTTCAAAATGAAATTTTTTCTATAGAAAAATTTTCAGTATGAAATTTTTTCTATAAAAAAAATTTTCAATATGAAATTTTTTCTATAGAAAATTTTCAATATGAAATTTTTTCTTTAGACAAATTTTCAATATAAAATTTTTCTATAGAAAAATTTTCAATATCAAATTTTTTCTATAGAAAAATTTTCAATATCAAATTTTTTCTATAGAATAATTTTCAATATGAAATTTTTTCTATAAAAAAATTTTCAATATGAAATTTTTTCTATAGAAAAATTTTCAATATGAAATTTTTTCTATAGAAAAATTTTCAATATGAAATTTTTTCTATTGAAAAATGATCAATATGAAATTTTTTCTATAGAAAAATTTTTAATATGAAATTTTTTCTATAGCAAAATTTTCAATTTTTGAATTCATATTGAAATTTTTTCTATAGAAAAATTTTCAATATGAATTTTTTTCTATAGAAAAATTTTCAATATGAAATTTTTTCTATAGAAAAATTTTCAATATTAAATTTTTTCTATAGAAAAATTTTCAATATGAAATTTTTTCTATAGAAAAATTTTCAATATGAAATTTTTTCTATACAAAAATTTTCAATATGAAATTTTTTCTATAGAAAAATTTTCAATATGAAATTTTTTCTATAGAAAAATTTTCAATATGAAATTTTTTCTATAGAAAAATTTTCAATATGAAATTTTTTCTATAGAAAAATTTTCAATATGAAATTTTTTCTATAGAAACATTTTCAATACGAAATTTTTTCTATAGAAAAATTTTCAATATGAAATTTTTTCTATAGAAAAATTTTCAATATGAAATTTTTTCTATAGAAAAATTTTCAATATGAAATTTTTTCTATAGAAAAATTTTCAATATGAAATTTTTTCTATAGAAACATTTTCAATACGAAATTTTTTCTATAGAAAAATTTTCAATATGAAATTTTTTCTATAGAAAAAATTTTAATATGAAATTTTTTCTATAGAAAAATTTTCAATATGAAATTTTTTCTATAGAAAAATGTTCAATATGAAATTTTTTCTATAGAAAAATTTTCAATATGAAATTTTTTCTATAAAAAAATTACATTGAAAAATTACATTACATTTATTTTTCTACGGAAAAATTTTCAATATAAAATTTTTCCATAGAAAAATTTTTAATATGAAATTTTTTCTATAGAAAAATTTTCAATATGAAATTTTTTGTGTAGAAAAATTTTCAAAATGAAATTTTTTCTATAGAAAAATTTTCAATATGAAATTTTTTCTATAGAAAAATTTTCAATATGAAATTTTTTCTATAAAAAAATTTTCAATATGAAATTTTTTCTATAGAAAATTTTCAATATGAAATTTTTTCTTTAGACAAATTTTCAATATAAAATTTTTCTATAGAAAAATTTTTAGTATTAAATTTTTTCTACAGAAAAATTTTCAATATGAAATTTTTTCTATAGAAAAATTTTCAATATGAAATTTTTTCTATAGAAAAATTTTCAATATGAAATTTTTTCTATAGAAAAATTTTAAATATGAATTTTTTTATATAGAAAAATTTTAAATATGAAATTTTTTCTATGGAAAAATTTTCAATATGAAATTTTTTCTATACAAAATTTTCGATATGAAATTTTTTCTATACAAAAATTTTCAATATGAAATTTTCTCGATACAAAAATTTTCAATAGGAAATTTTTTCTATAGAAAAATTTTCAATAGGAAATTTTTTCTATAGAAAAATTTTTAATATCAAAAAATTTTCTACAAAAAAATTGTATATCAAAAAATGTTCTATAAAATTTTTAATATCAAAAAATTTTCTACAAAAAAATTGTATATCAAAAAATGTTCTATAAAAATTTTTTAGAAAAAAAAAATTTTATATTGAAAAATTTTTAATTCGAAAAGCTTTCTATAAAAATTTTAATATACAAAAATTTGTTTTAAAATTTTTATAATGAAAAATTTTCTATAAAAAATTTTTATAAGAAAATTTATAAGAAATGTTTTTTAGGAAAAATTTTTGATATGAAATTTTTTCTACAGAAATTTGTTCAATATGAAATCTTTTGTATAGGAAAATTGTCAATATTAAATATTTTCCATAGAAAAATTTTCAATTACGAAACATTTTCTACAAAAAAATTTTATATCAAAAAATGTTCTATTAAAAATTTTTAGATATACAAAATTTTTTATTGGAAAATGTTTTTTATTATATTGAAAAAAATCTTTAATAAACAATATCATATCGAATGTTCAAAATATACAAATTTCTGAAATCTGTGTGCATTATTTCTACCAATAACGTATTTATTTTACTTTTTGTATATGGGATATGAAATCATTTTAGTCAAAAAAATGTTCATTATAATTTTTCAACTTTATTCAAGTGGTTTTGAAAATCTAAAAAAAACCAAAAGGGGTAAAAGTGAAAAGAAACATGTGTAGCATTACTATATGAGGTCTTGATTATTTTAGAAAACTAATTTTAGTATTTTTGTGAACAAATTATTTGCTTCCCCAAGAAATTGTTTGGGATTTTGCCAAAGTTTACTTTCGATTAATAAGTAGGTAATATTTACAACAAAATTTTATTAAATTTGTTTGGTATCCTATGTATACAGTTGGTACGAAAAGGTTGAACCTAAAATCGAAATAAATTGTTTCCTCTTTAAGCTAGATTCTACGATTAGTGCAATCATTTATTTTGTCAATGCCATTTTTATATGCCTAGAAATATGCCACAGTTTTGGCAATTAAATCTTTATCTATATTCAGTTTCTTTTAAACTAACACTTTTCTTGTAGTCTGTGAATACGTAAATGCTCTGAAGTTAAATCTGAAGAATATTGTGGATGCAGGAACAATATAGCTAATCATATGGATTTAATACTAGTAGAGCCATCAATATCAGACTAATAATTTTGTTGCCCAACTGTTGTTTCTTAAAATTAGCCAATACCTTAAGATTTTTTTTTTAATTTTCATAATGTAAATAGATATTTGGAATAGATTTTAGTTTAGAAATTCACTTTGTGATAAAATTTTGTAAAAACTATTATATCGCTCATTTATATGAAACGATCCATTACTCAAAATATACAGTTTTTAAATCAACAGAACAAAAAATCAGTCTAATATCGGTCTTTTACAAAAATTGATTAATCTTGTTAGCTATATTCCTAAAATTTTAAATAACTTTTCCCATTTCAGACAACGATATATTTTCTGGTAATTATTGCTTCCTGTAAGAGCACTTTATATGGATTTATGCTCAAAGTTCATGTTCCAATACAGAAATGAATTCTGCACTCAGACACATTCATCCAAGGATTAAATGCAAAATGCTCTTAATACATTCATAGAGCTTTCTTTAATTTTAACATAAATTTTTCAAGTTGCCTAAAAAGTTAATATTTGCTTCTATCGAATTACTACAAATTAATACTCTGGAAGATAACATGAATGTGTTAACATGTAGAAAATTTGTATTTGCTAATCTATTTTTATTTAGAGTAATAAGCTTTTTAATAAAAGTTCTATATTTTTGCCGAAAGAATTCCTTATAAATTTAATTAAAGCTAAATTTTTAATTAATAGTTAAAATAATTTTGAACTACGGTATTATGGTTGTTCTTACCATGCCTTTTGAATAATCTAATGATGCAGTTCTATAGAGAAAAGTCTAGATGTTAATGATCAATAACTGCTTTGAAGAAAAAGTTATATCATGTCTTGTAAAAAGGGCATTGGAATGTGCTTAATGTTCTAAAACGAAAAGTAATGAAATTTTTCATCAAACTCAGTAGTTCATGCATCGAATATAGTTTCACAGCTTTAATCTTGATGTCTACTTAATTAAGATACGGAACCTAGGTTCTAGTCTGCATAAGAAAATAACTTATTCTCGTATATAGCTTAGGAGATATCAGGAAATTGAAAAAGCTCTACAAAATTTAATCTTTTCGTTTTTCTTTAGACAAAAACTAAGTTTGCTCGGCTTTGCTCAGTGCTTTCACCATAACCATGCGAAAGGTGAAAGTCTCTTTTTTAGACTTAGCGAAAAAAATTCACCGAAATTGCAAAAAGAAGTTCAAAATTTTCTAAAACAAGCCACATAAATTGTTACCAATAATTTAAGCAAAAACTGTTGCAGTCGTTTAGGCGGTCCAAAGAGTCAAGGGATCTCAACCAAAATTAGTGTAACTCTTTCTTGGATTTATTAATAGATGCATGCCGGACTTTTCAAATTCTGATAAGATAAGAATTGCGGCTTATACAATGAAAAAATAGATTTATTGAAAATGTGAGCCCCAGGCAGACATCCAAGGAGTCAACTGATTTCAACCACCGAATTTTATCAAATTCTTTTAAGAATTATGGATTGTACTTCAAAAAGCAAAATAAGTGAAAAATGGGAGTGCAAGACAGGTACCCCAAGGGTTGGTGTAATTTAAACCCAAATTAAGACGTGTGTTGAATTTCATTAGATTCAGTTTAGGATTGTGACTTGTACATTAAAAGAAAAACTGCTGAAAAAATGGGGTCCAGATCAGGTACCCTAAGGAGTTTATAAATTTCAACAAAAATTAGTTGACCTGTTTTTTTAATTAATTAATATTCATGTGTTGAATTTCACCAAGTTCTGTTCAGAATTGCGACTTGTACATTGAGAGGAAAAATAGGTGAAAAATGAGACTTATCTACATAAAACTGAACAAGTATGCAAAATTTCGTCGTTATAACCCTACAATTCGTTGTGTAAAGATATACCACCGTGCGCCGTGGTATAGAAAGGTTAGTAATCTGCCTATTATACCAGAGGTCCCAAGTTCGATCCCCGGGCAGATCGGAATTAAAAAAAAATTGTATACAAAAGAACCGATTAGTTTCGAATTGATCAATAAAATACTAATAATGAAAAAGTTCTGTGTCGTTTGCTATACTTAAAGATAGGTTTCAGACCAATACTTATATCGTGTCTAACGTATCTCTTTTCGAATTCATATATTATCTTGAAAATTCCTAGTCTGAACAACCTTATAATAATTGCTTAAATAATTACTAAACATTCTCTGAAAAACTGTTTTAATTTCCACAAACTTAAATAAAATTTAATTATGTTCTACATTTATAATTATTTCTGTATAAATATTTAAACAATATAAACTAATCATATTTGCATTTAAGTATTAAAGTAAATTTTATCAAACATCCAAAAACTTATGAAATATCAACTCCAATGAAGTACAAACTTCATTTGTACATAAATAATAATTTAGCTTATAAATCTAGAACTGTTGGAAATTGTTTAGTTTCTCAACTATTCTCCAGCACTTTTATGTATTCGAGTATTTATGAAATAATATTGAAAAATCTAAAATTTATTGATTTGAAATTTATTAAGAACATAAATGTAATTATAGCAATGGACTTATGAACATTAAAACTTATACATAGAAACAGATGCATATTATGACTAAAATTTCTTAAATCTAATTACTTCTTATGAAAGTAAAGTAGGAAGTATTTATATGGATATTTTAATGAGGTTTCCAAAAATATTTAAACATTTATTAAATGTTATATTAAAGATTTTTGGAATGAGGTTTTCTTGTGTTTTGAAATTAATAAGAGTCTAGTTCAAAATCCATTGCAAAAGCCTAGCATCTTAGAATTTGTAAATTGGTATAGCAAATTAAAAATTTTCTATATAATATGAAAAATTTGTTATGTCGATTTGTAAATGCTATGATGCTAGACTATTTGCAACGGATTGTGAACTAGTCTAATGTTTTTTTTAACCCACATTTGAAATCATTTGGATCGAAAGAATTTGTTTATATTTATATTAAAATTAATTTTTAAAAGAAATACATTTTTGTGGTAGAGCATATTAAAAATATTTGTTTAAAATATTATACCATACAAAAACAAGAAAACCAATTCAGAAAACTTTGAAATATATTTGAGTGCATCCTTATCAGTACGAAAATACTAAATTCTATTAATCTTATTTGTTAGTATGCAGTCAGGATTTTGCACATTGGGATCTAATGCATAAAACGTATCAATTCCATTTTAGTGCTGAGGCTTTGTGAACTCATCTAGTGCAAGCAGCACTGCTCCTTGGTCTGAAGCTTCAAGCAGAATCCCAGGTAAAAACATATTGATAAAATTATACATGTTAGAGAATGTTACAAAGATAATAACAAGAACAAAGATAATCTTTTAGGAATATTTTTATACTCACAAACGAATGGAAATTGTCTGTTTACTGTCTGTCACCTTGTCCGCCTATCTATATACCAGTCTGTCTGTCTATCTGTCTGTCAGCTTGTCCGCCTGCCAGACAAAGGAGTTGGACACTGAAACTTGCAAAAAATATTCTTCATTTCTTTAAAAATGTTGGTATTGAAATCATAGATGGGCACTTTGCAGTACCAGTACTTTTTCAGTATTTTTTTTAGTTACTGATTACTGGAAAAATAATCAGTGTTCAGTAAATTTTATTGACTACTGAAAAAAAATTTCAGTAATCAGTAAATTTTATTGACTACTGAAAAAAAATTTCAGTATTTTCAGTAAATTTTACTGATTACTGAAAACATTTTTCAGTATTCAGTAAATTTTACTAATTACTGAAAAAATTTCAGTATTCAGTAAATTTTACTTATTACTGAAAAAAAATCAGTAATCAGTAAATTTTACTGATTACTGAAAATAATTTCAGTTATCAGTAAATTTTACTGAATACTGAAAAAAATTCAGTAATACTGATTATCGAATGCAGTATCCGTAGGTTCTCACTATATAATTAAAAAACAAGAATTACACTACACAACAAATAAACATCTTTTCAAAAGTGCAAGGTCGTGACTAGAATAGCACCCATTATTCTAATATCAAATTGTAGTAAAACCTTATACTCAGTTTGGCCAATTTAGTGACCATTTTATTTTTATGGACTACCAAAGTTTCCCAATATTAGCTTGATGCCTAAAAAAAGTATCATCAGTTTCCTTAATAACTGGTTCTATGATCTATGATCTATTTTTAGTTCAGATTATATTGGTGTGTTTACAAGAGTTGTTTAACTTTACAGTTTTCCTTAATATAGTGTAGAAAAAATTTGGATTACCAAAAAGTTATGATCAAAAAATGAAAAACAAAAAATTTTTCTTTAACTTTAAAAAAAACCTCTCTAGTTTTAGCAAATTGGTAAGTACTTACCTCCAATGACATTACCAGCTAATGAGTAAGTAATTCGTATTCAGTATTTTAAATGTTCGTCTTATTACTTGGTTATCAAAAGTTTTGATGGATTATTTTAATCATTATTTGTAATTTAATAAAGCAAGTACCATAGATGGGCTTTTTGACGTACCATTACTTACTAAGTAAAATTTACTGATTACTGAATTTATTTTTAGTTGTCAGTAAAATTTACTGATTACTGATTTTTTTATTAATCAGTAAAATTTACTGAATACTGAACATTTTTTTCAGTAATGAGTATAATTTACTGAAATTTTTTTTCAGTAATCAGTAAATTTTACTGGTTACTGAAACTTTTTTCAGTTATCAGTAAAATTTACTGAATACTGATTTGTTTTTTCAGTAATCAGTAAAATTTACTGAATATTGATTTATTTTTTCAGTAATCAGTAAACATTTACTGATTACTGAAACGCTTAGTGCAGTAAAAAAGTAATGCAGTATGCCCATGTATGATTGAAATTGTACCAAATCGGCTTACATTTAACCATAAATTAGTACCTTATTTGCCATAAATTAATACCGAAAATTTATACATAAAATGTACAACAAGAATGTTTCTATAAAAAAATTTTATACCAAAAATATTTTAAAAGAAAAGATCTTATACCGAGAATTGATCCATAGAAAAAAATTTTGTGCCAAAAAATTTTGTATAGAATAATTTTGATACCATAAATTTTGTAAGTTTTTCTATGTAACTATTTTATAATATTTACTAAATTAGTACCGAAAATTTCTATATAGAAAAAAATGTAAAACAAAAATATTTTTATAAAAAAGTTTTATACCAAAAATATTTTAAAAGGAAAGATCTAGTACCGAAAATTGTTCCATAGAAAAAAATTTTAAACCGAAAATGTTGTACCAAAAAATTTTGACGGAATTTAACGGTTCTTGACAATTCTGCTATTTTGAGTAAGAAATAATTGCTTTTGGATTTTATATTCAGAAAAAATTTTTAGATCTAAATAAGGGGTAAAATTTGTCTGAAGAAAAAGGACTATTTTAAATAGTTAACGAGATATAGACTTAAGAATCAGTTCATTTTTTTAATTGCACTAAAATCCAACCCTAGTCAAAAACATAAGAAATGAATTTAAAAAAATCAATCATTTAAAATCCAGCTAGGGTTTTCCGTCTACCATCATAAGCTTTCAGATTTTGGAAGTCTCATTTGGTTCAAGATTTTAGTGATGAACTGTTTAATATATAATGGGTTTCTGGAGGTGCTATGATTACTCCTCCAGAAACCCATCATAACCATTGGATATTCCAAGTCAGGGTACATATTAAGCTTCTTCATGTTTAGTTTTGTAGTTAAAACTATCAATTATAATAATTCTATTATTATTATTTCGTATTTTTGCAAATTAAAAAATTGAGATTATTTTTTTAAACCAAGTATCACCCTAATATTTACACATGCTATATAATTTTTTGCATGACTCTAACAGAATGTGTTAGTTTAAAAAGTTTCCGAAGTGCAAAACCACTATAAAGTAGCTGCAATGTCTGCAGTTTAGATAAAACTTTTCATTTGTTATATCCTACTACTCCCCTGAATTTTACAATAAACTTTGTTATTTTAGTTTTGATTTCTTTTTAAAGTAACCAACCAGCCATTCAAGTCACCATCCATCCATCTATTCAAACAAGCATCTAACGTATAATCCATGCTGTTGTGACGATGATGATGATGATAATGACTATAGGAAATGCAGCTGGGTAAATTTTATGATGATGATGATGACAAAGATCTGTGTGGCTGATGTCTTATGTGTCATATATTGCGGAAAATGCACAATACATACATGACTCAAACGAAAACTAAAAAGCGCTTATAAAAGCTTAAAATCTATAAAACTTTATTCATTTCAAGCTTATAAACCAATAAGGGCTTTTTGTGTGGGTTATTGTTTGCTTTCTTTATTATTTTGTTTTCTTACAAGACTTGTTCCCTTTTTCTTCGCCTGCTATCTCTTGGGTTTCACATGTGTAATAATGGTTTAGAAAGTAAACTTTTGCATTATTTGGATACCCTTCATCATGGGTGATAGAGATATTATAAGTTTGTCATTTCACTTGTACAAAATACATGCTTCTTGTTTGTACACAACTCGATATAGCGATGTGTGTCTCTTTATGATAACACTCTGATACAGTGAAAATACACTCGGAACGAAACCAAGCTCAACCAGTAGAACTCGGTTAGAAGATCATTTTACCATTTTTAAAATTTTCGATATACTTAGCGGAGAAAAGAAGGCTTAACTGAGTCATTTTTACATCGATTTTAAATTTTAAAATGTGTTTCGACAGAAAACAAAATAGGCTTTCACTTCGTAAACCTTTTTTTAACATGACCAATTTATCACAAAAATATTTTCCGCTGAAGTTAAAATTTTATTTTTTTTTCGATTTTTTCAACTTTGGAAGCTTTTTTTTCGTAAAATTTATCAGAAGACCTAATATATTTTGACTTTAAAATAAAATCATGGTTACCATTTTGTAAAACAAGAGTACTTTAATTAAAATCGGAAACATATTAACAGAGATATAACAATTTTAGTAAAAAAGGTGAATTCAGTATTATTTGTATATTAGAAAATTTTCCATACAATACTACGTTAGAGTGTTTTTTCAACTTTTTTCGAAAGTAGAGAAATGGCGGTCGGATTATTGTGGCATTCGGTGAGAAACTTCAAATAACAAAATTTAAGCCAAATCGCACTACGTTATCACGTGGCACCCAGGCCATGAAGTTGAAAATTGCGTTTATAAGAAAAAATATGGCCAATTTTTTTAGTTCTTGCAAAATTTAACTTTTTTAGTAAACATTTTAACAAAGTGTAAATATTAATTCATAATATAGACTCAATTAGCTTTCTATCTACGTAAGTAGCGTATAAAGCGGCTAAGGATTTTTTGAGTTATCGGAAATTTTCATAGAAATTTTGGGTCCTTGAAGATATCTATTTGATTTTATGATATTTGTTGATGGAAAGCAAATTGGGTCTAAATTACAAATTAACATTCAGATTTTGTCAAAAAGTTAAGCTTATAGGTCAAAATTTGCAAAAGCCGAAAAATTGCACATTTTTCTGGCCGGCACTCCTTGAAATTCGAAAAAAGTGACTTAAGAAGTTAACTAAAAATGCTTCTTTTGTCTTTTGCGGCTATATACACTGTCACTCGTTTCACGTTTGAGTGACCAGCAGTAATTTGCTAGCATTTTTATTGGGCTTTTCCCCTGGTAGCGTTTTTCAATAGTAAAAATTTCTTGGTGGAATCTTTCACCTTGCTCATCACTGAGTTTTCCAAGATTTTCTGGAAAAAAATCCAAATGGGCGTGCAGGAAATGAATTTTTATTGACATCCGGCACTCCATTTCAGCATAAGATTCAAGGAATTCATTTACTACCTGAATATAAACTTCACTTCTATGGTTCCCCAAGAAATTTTTACATAGTGAAATAAAACTTTCCCACGCCCTATTTTCTACAGCATTTAATTTGCTCGCAAAGTTCTCATCCCGCATGATTTTTCGAATTTGCGATCCAATAAAAATACCTATTTGCGAAAAGATAACGTATATAATTGTCATTTGAAATACTCTCTCTCTGCAATATTTGAAAGTACCTTCCTTAATTATTTTCTTCACTTAATTTTGGAAACATTGATTTTAAATGTAAAAACGCGTCGCTTTCTCTATCCAGACGTTTTACAAACTGCTTCATGTATCCCAACTTAAGATGAAGCGGTGGCAAAATAATTTTACTGGGTTGCACCAATAGAACATTTAGAACATTTTTTCTGCCTATTTGGAAATGGTTTCTTGCTGGCCAGTTTTTTAAATTATACTGGTCTTTTGCCCGACTATCCCACTCGCAAAGGTAACAGGGGAATTTTGTATAACGGCAATAGAGGCATAAATAGAGATTGGACATTATGTCGTACTTCTTTGTTTCTATCCTTTTTTAACTTCATTCATAAGTGCGTATAAATATAAGTACTTATACGTGTATAGTATGTTAATTAAACTGGCCCTTTTACAAAAAAAAACTTATATTTTTTTTAATTCGCTGTTAATTTAAATTTGAATAATCTAGGTTCACAAAATATATAATGCACTTTTCAAGTAAATATAAAAAAGTTTGGCATTCCTAACAAAATACTGCGGAAAACGGCGTCCCAATGTGAAAAAATCGAAAAAAAAAATAAAAACTTAAATTTGTTTGAAAATATTTTTGTGATCATTTGATGAAATAAAAAATCTTTTTTAACAAGAAGAAAGCCTGATGTCTTGTCTATCTCAAACCGTGTTAAAATTTCAAATCGATAAACAAATGACTTAGCTAGGCCTATTTTTGTTCGAGAAGACTAAAAAAATCGTTTTTTATCGATAACTTTCGATTTTGAGGGTATATCGAAATTTCTAAAAATGAAAAACTGATACACTCAATAAGGCCTATCGTTTGATATAGGTTTCTTTAAAAGTGTATTTCTTTTTCCTCAAAATGTATCAGTGTGTAATCAGTGAATTAAAATATTTAATTATTTTGTATCAAAAAATCTACTTTAAACATATTATCTGATATTTAAGATTTAAGGAAAATAAAGAAATTAATTTAAAAAAAAAATAGCCTAAGTATATTAAAATTTTTCATCATATTTAGAACTAAATATGCAGTTGGAAAAGTGTATCTATGAGTCGGTGTAGTCAAATTAACATCTTTTTCCATGTTATTAAAAAATATTTGACTTTGCAAAACTTAAAGTTAATAATGATTCTGGTGTTGCTGTTGTTGGATACTGTGGCTGTATTGAAAGTGTAATATATATATTGTGACTTGATAAAAGTTAAGTAATACTAATTACACATTAGAGTATTAAAGTGGTGATGAATATTATGGGCTTATGGGATATTCAAAATATTTTCTTATGGATTTGTTGTTAGTAAAACAAAGTTTATATCTTTTGTTTTAGTGAGTGGATTTTTCTTAATTGAAGAATTATAGTACTTTCGTAGCACAGTGGGTTGAATGCTAGTGTAGAATCCATTATTTCCCTTAAAATTTACTTAATAAGTTAAGACAAAAAAGTGCAATACTAATACTAATACTAATACAGCAATCCAGTTAAAACTTTCAGCAAAAGCTAGTTTGTTTAAATGTGTTTTTTTTCTTTGAAAGTTAAAACAAAATTTTTAAGGCTGTTTCAAATTATGGCTTATGACAATATGACTAGATAAGAGACCTTGTGAATATGTATTTTCTATATCAATATTTCTTCTTTCTAAACTACGGATATTAATTAATTATTTTTTTAGTACATAACTATTATACTATATTCTATATACAATCTCTTTATATCTCATAAAGTCATATTTATATTAAAAAGTTTCCTTGTGTTCAAAAATGCCAAAGGGTTTGGAATTTTGTCAATTTCTTTTTACTCACAGAATCATATACATTCATCCTTACTTATATATATGTTTATACTTATTTATCAGAATATAATATAGAAAATTCTATAATATATTTATAGGAAAATATAAAGAAAACTCTATAAACCATGAAATAAATTTTTTTGTTTTTTTTTCACAAAAAATATTATATGAAAAAAAACTTATTATTATATAAAACGAAACGGAGTTTGGCAATATGAGTATTTGTTGGTGTCTTTGCTTTATTTTATAGGATATACTAGTACACACATATATACATAAATTCTATCACAAGCTTTAAAGCTTTCAAAGAGAACAGGAAGTTATAAAAATGCATTCAAGTGAATTTATTGCAAATTGCAAATAAATCAAAATGCGGATGTGCAGAAAATTATTTATTTCGTTTATTTTTTTTTTTTTGTTTGTTCATAGTTTCTTTATTCACATTGTTCATTTTTGTGCTCTAAGTCAAAAGGAGTTGCTTGTTTGGATTAGTGGGGGAGTAGGTTAAAGTTTTTCTATTTTTTTATCACATCCTTCATGATGAGTGATATAACTACTAGTATTTATGTCCTAAAATTATTATTTTATATTATATTAGTTTTATTTATTAATACAAGTATCAAGTTTTCTTTTACGTAATTTAAATTTATTGTTTAAAAACCTTCATAGAGACAAATTAGTAATACATTTGGAGTATTGTCAAAATTTTTCATAACGTAATTTTTTATAGAAAATTTTCTTTAACAAAAGAAATTTTAACAAAAGAAATTTTCTATAGAAAAAATTGTATAACAAAAAATTTCTATAGAAAAATTTTTGATAACAAAAATTTTTGACAGCAAAAATTTTCTATAGAAAAATTTTTGATATCAAAAAAATTTTCTATAGAAAAATTTTTGATATCAAAAAAATTTTCTAAAGAAAAATTTTTGATAGCAAAAATTTTCTATAGAAAAATTTTTGATATCGAAAAACTTCCGGTAGCAAACTCTTGATAACGAAAAAATTTCTATAGAAAACTTTTGATAATGAAAAAATGTTCTATATGAAAATGAAAAATCTTCTATAGAAAAGTTTTTGATAACGAAAAATTTTATACAGAACAATTTTTGATAACGAAGAATTTTGTATAGAATAATTTTCGGCAACAAACAATTTTATACAGAAACAAAATTTTTGATAACGAAAAATTTTTGATTACGAAAAATTTTTGATAGCGAAAAAACTTTTATGCAGCATAACGATAACGAAAAATTTTCTATAGAAAAATTTTTGATAACAAAAAATTTTCTATGGGAAATTTTTTGATGAGAATAAATTTTCTATATAAAAATTTTTGATAATGAAAAATTTTCTATTAAAAAATTTTTAATAATAAAAAATTTTCTATAGAAAAATTTTAGATAAGAAAAAATTGTCTAAAGAAAAATTTTTGATAGGGAAATATTTTCTATATAAAAATTTTTGATGACGAAAAATTTTCTATAAAAAATATTTAACATTTATACAGAAGAACAATTTTTGATAACGAAAAAATTTCTATAGAAAAATTTTTGATTACGAAAAATTTTTGATAGCGAAAAAACTTTTATACAGCATAACGATAACGAAAAATTTTCTATAGAAAAATTTTTGATAAGAAAAAATTGTCTAAAGAAAAATTTTTGATAGGGAAATATTTTCTATATAAAAATTTTTGATGACGAAAAATTTTCTATAAAAAATGTTTGACAACGAATAGGTTTCTTTTGACAGCTAAAAATTTTCTATGCAAACATTTTTTATAACATTAATCTTTGTAACTACATAATATTAAATTCACACAATATTTGCATACGAAAAACAATCCTTGGTATCCGACTTTAGCATTGAATACATAACTGAAGAGGTGTTTTCTCTTCCCTTATTCTTAACAGTGGTCAAAACAATCAATATACCTATATATTGAACATATTAAATATTCTCTCTAGATAAAGTGTCAACGTCCATATTAAATATTCCTGACACTTTATTTAATTTCGTTTTATTTGGTAGTGCTGACAGATGTATTGACACTTCTTTTAATTTATTTCATTTTATTTTTCTATTTTTCATTTTTAATTTTTGGTCTTTTTATATTTTTTTTTAAAACACATTATTATTATTTTTTGATTCCTGTATTCGTATCCATTAAGCCAATGCGAATTTTCACATGACTTAACATTTTGAAAATTTTTGATGTAGGTTGATTTGGCGCTCATTACACACGATGTCTGTCAAATTAGAGTAAAGTTGTAACAAACACTTGTTAAGGATTTATTAAATGGAAATTTTGTGCTTAGCATTTAAGGATTAAAGGGATTTAATTTGAAATCATTATAAAGTTGAAGACTATTTGCATATGCCCTTTTATAATAAAACTCATGAGGTTTTTTGAAAAGCATAAATTGCGCCTTAGACTCACGAAATTTAAGGAAGAAATTTCATTATATTATTTTTATATTTAAAAAACTTAGAAATTTTTGTATATACATAGATAATTTTGTATGAAAGAAAATTTTCCTAAATACAAATTTTACTTAAACATTTTTTTTACTTTGAAAAGTTTTTTAAAAAAATTTTTTTGCTATGAAAATATTTCTCTAAAATTTTTTTATAAAAATTTGTCTATAGAAAATATAATTTTTCGTTATAAAAATTTTTTCTATAGAAAATTTTTCGTTACAAGAAATTTCTCTAAAGAAAATTTTGTATTAAAAAAATCTCTAGATAGAAAAATTTCTCTACAGAAAATACTTCATTATTCAAAATTTCTCTACAGAAATTTTTTGTTATTAAATATATGTATATAGAAAATTTTTCGTCATAAACAAATTTTACAAAAAAATTTTCGCTAGAAAAAATTTTTTGTCATAAAAATATTTTCTATAAAAAATTTCTCGTTATAAAAATATTTTGTATAGAAAATTTTTCGTTATTAAAAAATTTTCTATAGAAAATTTTTCGTTATAAAATAATTTTCTATAGAAAGTTTTTCGTTATAAAATAATATTCTATAGACAATTTCTCGTTGTAAGAAAATTTTCTATAGAAACATTTTTTTTTATAAATTTTCTATAGAAATATTTTCCTTATAAATTTTCTATAGAAAACTTTTCGTTCTTTAGAAAAATTTGTTATAACGAAAAATTTTCTAAAGTAATTTAAAACAAAAAAAAATTTCTATAAAAAATTTTTGGTTTTAAAGAAATTTACTAAAAAAAATTTTTCGTTATAAAATTTTTCGCAACAAAAAACTTGTTTTTCGTTATAAAAAAATTTTCTATAAAAAATTTTTCGTTATAAAAAAATTTTTCGTTTAAAAAAAATTTTTTTCTTTATAAAATTTTTTTATAACGAAAAATTTTCTATAGAAAATTTTTGCTATTAAAGATTTCTGTATTAAAAATTTCTTCTTCGAAAATTTTCGTTGTAAAAAAAAATTTATAGAAAAGTTTTTGTTACAAAAAATTTTTGTTAAAAAAAATTTTCTGTAGAAATTTTTTTGTTTTAAAAAAATATTCCATAAAAAATTCGTTGTTATAAAAAATTTCTCTATAAAAAATTTTTAGTTATAAACATTTTTTTTATAAAAAATTTTAATAATAAAAAAATTTTCTATAGAAAATGTTTTGTTATAAAAAATTTTTCGTTAAAAAAATTTCTCAATAGAAAATGTTTCGTTATAAAAAATTTCTCTATAGACAATTCTTCATTATAACAAGTAAGAGTGGTATATTCGGCTTTGCCGAATCTTGGATACCCTTCACCAATGGTGTTCCAAAAGTACTTAATGTAATTCCAAGCAAAATTTGGTTATACTAGTATTATATGCAAAGAGTCTTTAAAATTAAGAGTCGGAAAAAGAAAAGCTTTTCGGTGGAGTCATTATCTAGAATAGTTATGCACCCAAAGGTTAGGTTGGGCAGGTGGCAGATGTCTAGGGAAGCTTCACTTGGGTTTTTAAGTGGTCCCTTTGTGAAAGTAGAGAATGCATATTTAAGCCAGCCAGTAGCTTCGAAATAAAATAGACACATATTTTACGAACATTTAATAAAGTTCGATAGACCAGATAAACCATGCAGAAAAGATGCTTCAAAATGTAGATGCCCTTACATTTGCAATAGCACATCGATTTGATGAAGTTTAAGTATTCTGACATGCAACCCAAAAACACAGTGCCCAATGAGTGTTGTACACTTTAATTCGTACGAATTATTCAACTAGTAAAAGTTCTTGATTAGTTATGTAAAACTCTGAAGTTAGCGGACTGATTTAGGTCAAAGCTTTAACAATGATAAGCCTTAAAATTATAGGGTATACACTCTTAGTTTTAGATACATACGTGAAATATATAGCTTTTGAATGGATGGATATCAGCTTTGTCGGAAAAGTTATTAAAGATTTACTTATTAATCTAAAGTTAGTTAATTATATAAAATGAACACTTCATCAATAATATTTGGGATGTATTGTTCTTTCGATCTGTCCGATGGATGTTTGGAAAGTTTTGCTCTAGTTCCTTGTGCAATTTTAATGTGATTTAATTTATCAGCATTAAATCGATTCCCGGTCGGGGTTATATGGGAGATTTCACTAAATGTGAATAGAGCTCGCACATTTTCAATATCGAACTTTTCAAGAGATCAGAAATACTTTTGTCAAATGTTGTCCCTCTAGAAAGTTTATTTTAGGCGCTATCGCCCTGAATATCAATATTGTACAACGTCTTTATACTAAATGTCATCATCGTATCTTAGGCGAAGTTATACGGGATCAATTGTCAAACGTGAACGGATTTCTCCCAATTGCAATTCAAAAATTTAAATTTTCGTTGATATGTGAGATACTTACATACATATGTAGGTTTTGAACGGATATCATGTAATTAGCTGCATTTTTGTACTTCCTAGGAAGATTACCTATAATTTGATATATAATACATTCTCAAATGTTATCATAATGTTCAAAAGTCAGACACAAAATTAAGATTAATGCAGAGTGTCTGTCTGCTAAAATCAGATTTGTGGAGCTCCTGGATTTTACACAAAATTTTAGGATATTGGGCCACCCTGAATTTTATCATTGTCGATCAAAACACCATCGCTTAAACGCTAAATTATATCTACCACAAATTACCGAATGCATCAGGATTTAGGTAATCTCCTGCGAAGGACGCTATTAAAATTCATCAAAATAAACACCTGAGATATCGACAAAACAGGAACTCCAAAAACTTGACTACAACAGAAAAAATTACAGACAGGTAGACGGACGGACAAAAAAACAGACGGACGGACGGACAAACAAACAGACGGACGGACAGACAGACAAACAGACGGACGGAGGTCGCGAAATCGATTCTCCTGCCGATTCTAAGTTGATCGGTACAGTTTGAATGGTATTCGTAATCAGATTTGTGGAGTATAGATTTTAGAAAGTCCTCACACAAAGAACGATGTCAAATTTCATCACAATCGGTCCACAAACACCTGAGATATCGCTGAAACAATACTTACGAAATATAAACAAAATTTCTTAGACACGTGCTTTGGGCAATTTGCTGTACATCAAATGTAGTGTTATTGCGATATCTCAATTATTTATGGACCGCTTTTGATAAAATTTAATAACGTGCTTGGCGGGGGAATTTCCTAAAATCTGATATAAAATTTATGTAGGTCCGTGCTAAAGGAGGATGGTTTTTCCTATTTCTGCATTTCATTTTTTCAACAAACATTCTCTAATGCGAACTTTGGGCAATTTGCGATACATCAAATTCAGTGTTTTGGCGATATCTCAGTTGTTTATGGACCGATTTTGATAAAATTTTACAGAGTGCTTTGGGAAAATATTTCCTACAATCTGATATATAACATATTATCACATGTACACCAGGAGTATCTTTTTTCTCTTGTTATTTAAAAGTGTGTTTCAATCAAAAATTTTAAAATTTTCGTCTAATTTTTGGTATTTTTTCGATATTTTCGGTCTTTATAAACCGATTTTAATGAAATTTAATAGCGTTCATTGCGGGAGAATTTCCTAAAATCTGATATATAATTTATGTAAGTCCATCCTCCAGGGGCTTCAGAAACTTGATTTCAACAGACAGACAGACAGACGGACGGACAGACAGACAGACAGACAGACAGACGGACATTGCTTAATCGATTCTCCTCCCGATTCTGAGTCGATCGGTATAATTTTTATGGGGTCTACGATCACTAATAAAAAAATTACAAACGGAATCACAAACTTATAATACCCTTTCACCTATTGGTGAAGGGTATAAAAAAGTTTATGTTATAAAAAATTTTTCAGTATAATAAAATGTTTCGTTATAAATAAAATTTCTCGATAGAAAATATTTTGTTTATCAAATTTTTCTATAGAAAATTTTTCCGTTCTTAAAAATATCTCTATAGAAAATTTTTGTTAAAAAAATTTTCTATAGAAAATTTTTTGGTATACAAATTTTTCTATACAAATCTTCTGGTATAAAAACTTTTTGTTATAAATTTTTTTTAAAGAAACATTTTTGTTAAAAAATTTCTACAGAAAATTTTTCATTTTAAAATATTTTTGCAACGAAATTTTTCTATAGAATATTTTTTTGTTATAAAAAATTTCTAAATAGAAAATTTTTCCGTTCTTAAAAATTTCTCTATAGAAATTTTTTCATTCTAAAAAATTTCTCTATATAAAATTTTTTGTTATAAAATTTTCTTTGTAGAAAACGTTTCGTTATACAAAGTTTCTCTATTGAAAATTTTTCCTTATAATAAAAAATTTTCTAAAAGAAAATTTTCGCTATAAAAAATTTACCTATAGAAAATTTTTTATGAAAATTTTTCTTTTAAAAAATTTTTCTATAGAAAATTGTTTGTTATAAAAAATTTCGCTTTTGAAAACTTTTTGTTATAAAAAATTTTCTATAGACAATTTTTTGGTATACAAATTTTTTGGTAGAAACATTTTTTTAACAAAAATTTTTCGTTAAAAAAATTTGTATAGAAAATTTTTCATTGTAAAATATTTTTGTAAAAAAATTTTTCTATAGAATATTTTTTGTTATAAAAAATTTTCTATATAGAATATTTTTCTTTATAAAAAATTTCCCTATAGAAAATTTTTCGTTATAAAAAATTTCTTAGAAAATGTTTCGTTATAAAAATGTATCTATAGGAAATTTTTCGTTATAAAAATTTCTTCTTTGAAAATTGTTTGCTAAAAAAATTTCTCTATAGACAATTTTTGTTATAAAAAAATTTTCCACAGAAAAATGTACGTTATAAAAAAATCCTCTATACAAGATTGTTCGCTATAACCTTCTTCAATATAAAATAAATTTGAAAAGAAATAATTTCGAATATTCTTTTGTAGTCAAAATTAAAAGAAAGTTTTTAAAGTCTTCTTTCAATTAAATATGACCAACTTAATTTCCTTTAATTAATTAGTGTTATTTTTCCTTGATACTAAAAAAATTCCCTCAAAAAATAAAAGAAGAAACCTTAAAAAGTGGAATAAAATCCTTACATATTTTTAATTTTTTTTTGAAGCAGAAAACGCTAATTAAAAGAATCTCTTTTAATCTCTATACTAAATTATATTTATGGCTTAGAAACATTTTGTTTTACCTTTATCCAATTGTTTTGTGAATTATTTATGCAAAAATGAAAAAAAAAACCTGAAATAACGAGCAAAAAACTTTAAAAAAATAAGCAACAACAAAATTTACAATATAAAATGCTAAAATAAATTTTATGAAAAATATTCAACAGAGCATTTAATTTATAAGCTTTGGCTACTTTGACTTTGAAAAGGGATTTAAACCACACACCAGACATGGCCTTACCACATAAACCCAACAAATATTGCGGTGCTCATGAAGCTGGCAAAGAGGAGACACACACATTCACGAATACACACATATACATAAGTAGGGAGGAGTGTTGGTTGTATATTCATAAAGTCAAAAAACAAAATACTTAATATAAGTAGGAAAAGGAAAAAGGACAAACAGAGCAGTTCTTTTTTTCATAATAAAACCTAGAGCTAAAAACATACAAAATAATGTTGGTACAGGAAAAATATTTACAACAATTGCATGGAAAGGTTCTTTTAGGAAATTTAGGAAAACAGAAAAAAACAGCAAATATTCAAATATTTGACAATTAAGTTTTGTGGTAAATTACAACTTTATGGCAAAAAAACAAAGTTAAAAAATAAAAGAGAAAACAAGGTTTAACTAAAAAATGCTTAATTATAAACTGGCAAAATAATGTAAAAATTATTTAAATTTTCTGTAGTAATTATCACAAAAAAGGAAGTATTTGCAGGGAATGAGCAGTTTTGTATTATATTAAATGAAGTTTCATGTTTTGCTTTAAGCTTTTAAAAATTTTGGCACGACTTTAGTATGGAGGAAATAAACTTATTAACTTACTAAAAATATGTAGAGAAAATATTTTGATATAAATTTTTTCTAAAGAAAGCCAAACATTTTAATAGAAAAATTTGTAGACCAACAAATTTTCAATAATAAATTTTTTGTAGAAAAATTTGTATATAATTTTCCATAGAAAAAATTTGTATTTGTCTATAAAAAATGTTGACACCAAAAAATTTTTTTTAAAAAAGTTTTTTTTTGTATAATTTTTGTTATAAAGATTTTTCTAGAAAAAAAATTTGATATAGAAATATTTCTAAAAAAAATTTTTGATATAAAAAATTTTCCATAAAAACAATTTTGTATATAAAAATTTTTCTATGGAAACAATTTTGTATATAAAAAATTTTTCTATAGAATAAATTTTTGATTTTAAAATTTTTTGATACTAAAATTGTCTATAGAAATAATTTTGATATAAATATATATCAAATATTTCAATAGATACAAAAATAATAGATACAAAAATTTTTCTATAGAAAAAATTTTTGATACAAAAATGTTTCTATAGAAAACATTTTTGATATAAAAATTTTTCTATACAAAATATTTTTGATACAAAAATTTTTCTATAGAAAAACTTTTTGAAACAAAAATTTTTCTATAGAAAAACTTTTTGAAACAAAAATTTTTGATACAAAAATTTTTTTTTGAAAAAATTTTTGATACAAAAATTTTTCTTAAAAAAAAAATTTTTAATACAAAATTTTTTCTTTAGAAAAAATTTTTGAAACAAAAATTTTTCTATAGAAAACATTTTTGATACAAAAATTTTTCTATAGTAAAAATTTTTGATACAAAAATTTTTCTACAGAAAAAATTTTTGATACAAGAATTTTTCTACAGAAAAAATTTTTGATACAAGAATTTTTCTATAGAAAAAAATGTTGATACAAAAATTTTTCTATAGAAAAATTTTTAATACAAAAATTTTTCTATAGAAAAAATTTTTGATACAAAAATTTTTCTATAGAAAACATTTTTGATACAAAAATTTTTCTATAGCAAAAATTTTTGATAAAAATTTTTGATACAAAAATTTTTCTATAGAAAAAATTTTTGATACAAAAATTTTTCTATAGAAAAAATTTTTGATACAAAAATTTTTCTATAGAAAAAATTTTTGATACAAAAATTTTTCTATAGAAAAAATTTTTGATACAAAAATTTTTCTATAGAAAAAAAATTTCATACAAAAATTTTTCTATAGAAAAAATTTTTGATACAAAAATTTTTCTATAGAAAAAATTTTTGATACAAACATTTTTCTATAGAAAAAATTTTTGATACAAAAATTTTTCTATAGAAAAAATTTTTGATACAAAAATTTTTCTATAGAAAAAATTTTTGATACAAAAATTTTTCTATAGAAAAAATTTTTGATACAAAAATTTTTCTATAGAAGAAATTTTTGATACAAAAATATTTTTTTAGAAAATATTTTTGATACAAAAATTTTTCTTTAGAAAAAATTTTTGATACAAAAATTTTTCTTTCGAAAAAATTTTTGATACAAAAATTTTTCTTTAGAAAAAATTATACAAAAATTTTTCTTTAGAAATATTTTTGATACAAAAATTTTTCTATAGAAAAAATTTTTGATATATAAATTTTTCTATGGAAAAAGATTTTTGTAATAAACGTTTTTTTTGAGTAAAAATTTTTGATATAAAAATTTTTCTCTAAAAAAAAAAAATTGTATATAAAAATTGTTCTATAGAAAAATATTTTGATATACAAAGTTTTCTAAAGAAAAAATTAAAAAAACTAACTTCTCTATAGAGAAAAATTTGGATAAAAATATTTGATATAAATATTTTTGTATGGAAAAAAATTTTGATCAAAAAAATTTTTGTGCAGATATAATTTATTTATAGTTTTTTAGAAAAAAATTTTGATATAAAATTTTAAATATCAAAATTTTTCTTTAGAAAAAATTTTTGGTATTAAAATATCTCTGTAGAAAAATTTTTAAATTTTGTCTATAGAAAAAAATTTTAATATAGAAAATTTTCTGTATAAAAAAATTTAAAAATCACATGAATTTAATAATGCTATTAGCTCCATATTCATATTTAAGCATAACTGTTATATATGTTAATCTAATTATTTCATTTACTCTGTAAAAAAATTTTCAATTATTTTCCTTCATTTCGCCTTAACAGCTAAATTAATTAACTCGCTATAAAGAACTCTCTTTTTCTTACATTTATTTTATTTTCATTTCGACTCTATTATTTATTTCTTAATCAACATTTTTAATTTAGCATCCTTATTATAAAAGGAACAAACAAAAGCCCAAAAAATAAATTTTAAACATTTTGTATCCAGACTTTTTACCAAAAACAAACACACACATAGACATACATAAGGCATTCAAAGAAGATCCTTTTGAAATGCCAAAGACACTGAATCTGAGAAGGCTAAACTGAAATGAAACCCTTTTGTTAAATTTTATTTGGCATTTCTATCTATTTTTGATAGGTATAAAGAATTCCAATTCAGTTGGTATTCAATTGAAAATACATTAAATTTTTAGATAAAGTTATATTGAAATCTATGTACAAGGATCGTACACTGGAAAAATTAATTACAACATCACTTGTGTCAAAAAAAAAATAAGATTAAACAAAACAACTGTAAAGTTTTCTTTAAATTCTGAAGATATATAATAAGTCATGTTAAAAAAAAACTATAAGTGGATGTTTTTTTTTACTATTTCTTCCTGTGTATTAATATATATGTGTAAGATTGTACATCAAATTCAATTGTACTCATTAGACGAAAGGATTTAACAAAAACATGTCATTAACATACAATCTGCATTAGAGTTAATCATGTGAAATGTTCATTTTGAATTGGGCTTTATTGCTTTACCCCCTTGTGTTATTACAATTTGTTTGGCCTTTTTGTTATTTTATTTATTTACCTACTACAGGTTGTTAATTAACCAGAAATATTTATGTCTGTACAGGGATAACTACACAAATACATTCATATGATTTAAATGATTGCTTTTGTAAAATATATTTTGGAAATCATTTGAGTTTATTTAAATGTTGGTAATTAATTCGAAAAGTTCTACAAAAGTGACCATCGTTTTTTTTTTTCATTTTTTTTATTAATTAATACCTTAATCAACATTAATAGTTTTAGATAGTTTTAAAAACTTACTTTTTATAGGAAATTTTTCAAAAATTTACTTTTTGTTGGAAATTTTTCAAAAATTTACTTTTTATAGGAAATTTTTCAAAAATTTACTTTTTATAGGAAATTTTTCAAAAATTTACTTTTTATAGGAAATTATTCAGAAATTTACTTTTTATTGGAAATTTTTCAAAAATTTACTTTTTAAATGAAATTTTTTAAAAATTTACTTTTTATAGGAAATTTTTCAAAAATTTACTTTTTATATGAAATTTTTCAAAAATTTACTTTTTAAATGAAATTTTTTAAAAATTTACTTTTTATAGGAAATTTTTCAAAAATTTACTTTTTACAGGAAATTTTTCAAAAATTTTCTTTTTATAAGAAATTTTTCAAAAATTTTCTTTTCATAGGAAATTTCTCAAAAATTTACTATTCATAGGAAATTTTTCAAAAATTTACTTTTTATAGGAAATTTTTCAAAAATTTACTTTTTATAGGAAATTTTTCAAAAATTTACTTTTTATAGGAAATTTTTCAAAAATTTACTTTTTATAGGAAATTTTTCAAAAATTTACTTTTTATAGGAAATTTTTCAAAAATTTACTTTTTATAGGAAATTTTTCAAAAATTTACTTTTTATAGGAAATTTTTCAAAAATTTACTTTTTATAGGAAATTTTTCAAAAATTTACTTTTTATAGGAAATTTTTCAAAAATTTACTTTTTATAGGAAATTTTTCAAAAATTTACTTTTTATAGGAAATTTTTCAAAAATTTACTTTTTATAGGAAATTTTTCAAAAATTTACTTTTTATAGGAAATTTTTCAAAAATTTACTTTTTATAGGAAATTTTTCAAAAATTTACTTTTTATAGGAAATTTTTCAAAAATTTACTTTTTATAGGAAATTTTTCAAAAATTTACTTTTTATAGGAAATTTTTCAAAAATTTACTTTTTATAGGAAATTTTTCAAAAATTTACTTTTTATAGGAAATTTTTCAAAAATTTACTTTTTATAGGAAATTTTTCAAAAATTTACTTTTTATAGGAAATTTTTCAAAAATTTACTTTTTATAGGAAATTTTTCAAAAATTTACTTTTTATAGGAAATTTTTCAAAAATTTACTGTTTATAGAATTTAAAAAAATGGACTTAATTCATTTTGAAAATAAGGGTTCATTGTGCTAAAATTAAGAAAAATTTATTAGTTTGTTGTCAGTTGGTTCCTATTTGACGTTTTTGCTTAATGGTGAAGGGTATTAATTTGTCGAGTTTGGCTAAGTTAAGCATTTTCTTACTAATTATATGTTATACTGACACTAAAATTAATACAAAAATATACTTTCTATTAAAATAAATATTTATATAATTTCAAAATAATTTACCTTATACAAAAATTATCCACATTTTTGGAATCACAACGAACAACAATTTTAAATCTGTAAAATTGTTTCCTGTCTGATTGCCAACAATAACAAACTAAGAGAAATATTTAGATATCCTCAAATATTTAATATTAATTATTTTAATAAAATTATTAAAGAAAATAAATTTTTAATTGAAATTACTATAATAACAATAATTATTTAGAATTTTAATTAATTTTTTATTGTAACGCAAATGTTAAAATAGATAATAACATTTTATCCTGAAAGATAAACAAAAAAGAAATTATGCAAATATTGGTTGATTGCGTACGTGAGTTGTAGGCGTAATTTTTTTATTGACTAAAAGGGTTTTACTGATTTGTTAAATCGCATGAATAGCAATGGTAGGATTTGGCTTTGGTTTATCAGGAAATTAAAATAATTATGAAGAAAAAAATACTTATTAAAAAATCTGTTTTATTTGTATATTTATTTATATTTATTAATATAAAAAATTAAAATATATTGATAGAAAAAAAACAAGAATTTTAATTTTGTAGATACCGGGAAAAAAAGTTTAAATTGTTTATTTAGTCAGAAAAAAACTAATTTGTTATACTAACACCTTTAGCCGGATGACAGTAGCTAATTTTCAATTAAATATTTTTAATTGCCTAGAAAAAAGTTTTTAAATCAACGGAAAATGAGCAAACAATTGTAATTGCTATTTTTATGGTTTTTGGAAGAAAAAATATGGTATTAGTTAATTTTAATAGTTTAATAATTGTCATTAAATATGTATTTTAATTTTTTGTCAAAACCACAATTTCTAGTTATTTGAAATATATAGACTTAATCCTCTTTTTTCCAAAGTGTAAATTATGTTAAAATTTAGTTATTGAACATTTTATAATTAGTATTTGAATTTTCTATAAAAAGTCAATAAACAAATAAAGACTATAAATAGTCAATTTTCGAAAAATTTCCTCAAAATAGTAAATTGTCGAAAAATTTCCTATAAATAGTCAATTTTCGAAAATTTTCCTATAAATAGTCAATTTTCGAAAAATTTCCTATAAATAGTCAATTTTCGAAAAATTTTTTATAAATAGTCAAATTTCGAAAAATTTCCTATAAATAGTAAATCTTCAAAAAATTTTCTATAAATAGTCAATTTTCAAAAAATTTCCTGAAATTTCCTATTAATAGTAAATTTTTGAAAAATTTCCTATAAAAAGTCAATTTTCGAAAAATTTCCTACAAAAAGTCAATTTTCGAAAAATTTCCTATAAATAGTCAATTTTCGAAAAATTTCCTATAAATAGTCAATTTTCGAAAAATTTCCTATAAATAGTCAATTTTCGAAAAATTTCCTATAAATAGTCAATTTTCGAAAAATTTCCTATAAATAGTCAATTTTCGAAAAATTTCCTATAAATAGTCAATTTTCGAAAAATTTCCTATAAATAGTCAATTTTCGAAAAATTTTCTATAAATAGTCAAATTTCGAAAAATTTCCTATAAATAGTAAAGCTTCAAAAAATTTTCTATAAATAGTCAATTTTCAAAAAATTTCCTGAAATTTCCTATTAATAGTAAATTTTTGAAAAATTTCCTATAAAAAGTCAATTTTCGAAAAATTTCCTACAAAAAGTCAATTTTCGAAAAATTTCCTATAAATAGTCAATTTTCGAAAAATTTCCTATAAATAGTCAATTTTCGAAAAATTTCCTATAAATAGTAAATTTTCGAAAAATTTCCTATAAATAGTAAATTTTTCGAAAATTTACTATTTATAGGAAATTTTT
The DNA here is from genome assembly GCA_933228675.1 of Stomorhina lunata. Taxonomy (NCBI): domain Eukaryota; kingdom Metazoa; phylum Arthropoda; class Insecta; order Diptera; family Rhiniidae; genus Stomorhina; species Stomorhina lunata. Next base: position 113,503,112 of record OW121741.1, on the reverse strand, counting down.
CGAAAATTAACTATTTAACTATACTTCGAAAAGTTTCCTATATATAGTCAATTTTCGAAAAATATCCTATAAATAGTCAATTTTCAAAAAATTTCCTATAAATAGTCAATTTTCGAAAAATTTCCTATAAATAGTCAATTTTCGAAAAATTTCCTATAAATAGTCAATTTTCGAAAAATTTCCTATAAATAGTCAATTTTCGAAAAATTTCCTATAAATAGTCAATTTTCGAAAAAATTCCTATAAATAGTCAATTTTCCAAAAATTTCACATAAAAAGTTAATTTTTGAAACAATTTCCTATGAATAGGAAATAATCAATTTTTTAAAAATTACCTATAAAGAGTCAATTTTCGAAAAATTTCCTATAAATAGTCAATTTTCGAAAAATTTCCTATAAATAGTAAATTTTCAAAAAAATTTCCTATATATAGTCAATTTTCGAAAAATTTCCTATAAATAGTAAATTTTCGAAAAATTTCCTATAAATAGACAATTTTCGAAAAATTTCCTATAAATAGTCAATTTTTCAAAAATTTTCTATAAATAGTCAATTTGCGAAAATTTTTAAAAACTTTGATAAAAATGGAAAATATAAAAGGAAATTTAAAAAAAAAAAAACTTGCTACAAATAGTAGAGTAGACTGTTATTTATCTCTAATTGCTTTAAAATTTGTCTATCTTTCAGAAGCCAATTTATTAAAATTCTTAAAACTGTTAAAATTTTTCAAGTAACTCAGTAACAGAATTATCTTTAAAGACTTCATCAAAAATTATTTATAATAAAAGATTATTTCTTTACTTCCAAAGTTATTTTTAACATTTGATGTGTTCTTATTAATAACAAAATTCTAAAGAAGTATTAAAAATATTAAACAAACTTTGCCCTACCAGATTTATAATCGCAGATTTCTTCGCTTTTTAATTCCTATTTTAAAACTTTCCATTTCTTAACAATTCATTTGAAAATTAACATAGAAATCGTTGTCATGTAGAACTCTTTAAATCATTAGAGATCTTTTGTAAAACTTTTTGCTGAAAAAAAAATTTACTTCTTCGAGTAAAACATGTCGAAATGTATAAGAACAAGAAAAGAACATTTCAAATACACAATGGATTACTTTACATATTAAAAATTGAAAATTGCTTTGCTTCGCAATAAAAGTCAGAACAAATGAATGGGAATAAAATTGTAGCAAAAAGAGTAGGAGGAGTGATAGGGGAAATAAAGAAATCAAACAGGGCACAGTGGGATGACAAAAAACTAAAAGTGATTTAATTGTAAACCTAGTCGATGTTTACAGTCATCAATTTATATTCAGTTTAGAGCTCTTAAACTAAGAAAAAGTACTAAAAACTGATACTAACAAACCAATTGGTAACTGAGTACAAACACTGATCTCTGAATCTTAAGAAATGGTATTTCGTTATTATTAATAACAACAAAATACTATTTTCTTTTATTTCACTGTACGCTGCTAAACTATCTCCAAATGCTTTGTTAAAGTTGAAAAAATATTTCTAAAATACTAAACTAACTTATACAAAATTTTCTATTTGCATTTTCATATAAGTGTTTGTAAGTATTAAAGATCTAACAAAAATATAACCAGATAAATAAGTTAGCACTGGAGCTTATTGTGACATTTAAAATCTCCTTAAGGATTAAAATGCCAAGCAAAAGTCTAAAGGTTAGAGTCAAGCACATACTCCTACAAAAAAAAATGCTAAATAATGAATGCACTTTTGACTTGATTTCATTTTTGTGTCTTCTTCAGATTGGGTTATTTTAAAGTGCCCCCTTGTATTACCTTAAAGAAGGAGGATAGAAGGAGACTAAAGTACATAAAAAGTAATTTTCTTATTTAGGAAACGATTACTCATATTATATTTGCAAGGATAATTTATGATGACTCTTGCCACAGAGACAGAAGAAAAAGTTAAATTGAATAAATTTAACTATGTATTTATAGTACAATTTTTTAAATTTTGAATACTAAAATTTACTATTTTTTGGAAATTTTTGGAAAATTAAATATATATGGGAAACTTTTTAAAAATTTAATATTTATAGGAAATTTTTCAAGAATTTATAATTTATAAGAAACTTTTCAAAAATTTAATATTTGTAAGAAATTTTTCAAAAATTTACTATTCGTAAGAAATTTTTCAAAAATTTATTTTTATAGGAAATTTTTTAAAAATTTATTTTTATAGGAAATTTTTCACATATTTACTATTTATTGTAATTTTTCGAAAATTTACTATTTATAGGAAATTTTTCAAAAATTTACTATTTATAGGAAATTTTTCAAATATTTACAAGTTATAGGAAATTTCTCAAAAATTCGCAATTTATAAGAAATTTCTTAAAAATTTACTATTTATAGGAAATTTTTCAAAAATTTACTGTTTATAGAAAATTTTTCAAAAATTTACTATTTATAGGAAATTTTTCAAAAATTTACTATTTATAGGAAATTTTTCAAAAATTTACTATTTATAGGTAATTTTTCAGAAATTTACTACTTATAGGATATTTTTCAAAAATTTACTATTAATAGGAAATTTTTCAAAAATTTACTATTTATAGAAAATTTTTAAAATTTACTATTTACAGGATATTTTTCAAAAATTTACTATTAATAGGAAATTTTTCAAAATTTGCTATTTATGAAAAATTTTTCAAAAATTTGCTATTTATAGGAAATTTTTCAAAAATTTACTATTTATAGGAAATTTTTCAAAAATTACTATTTATAGAAAATTTTTCAAAAATTTACTATTTGTAGGAAATTTTTCAAAAATGTACTATTTATAGGTAATTTTTCAAAAATTTACTATTTATAGGAAATTTTTCAAAAATTTACTATTTATAGGAAATTTTTCAAAATTTTACTATTTATAGGAAATTCTTTAAAAATTTACTATTTATAGGTAATTTTTCAAAAATTTACTGTTTATAGAAAATTTTTCAAAAATTCACTATTTATAGAAAATTTTTCAAAAATTTACTATTTATAGAAAATTTTAAAAAATTTACTATTTATAGGATATTTTTCAAAAATTTACTATTAATAGGTAATTTTTCAAAATTTACTATTTATGAAACATTTTTCAAAAATTTGCTATTTATGACAAAATTTTTAAAAATTTACTATTTATAGGAAATTTTTCAAAAATTTACTATTTATAGGAAATTTTTCAAATATTTACAAGTTATAGGAAATTTCTCAAAAATTCGCAATTTATAAGAAATTTCTTAAAAATTTACTATTTATAGGAAATTTTTCAAAAATTTACTGTTTATAGAAAATTTTTCAAAAATTTACTATTTATAGGAAATTTTTCAAAAATTTACTATTTATAGGAAATTTTTCAAAAATTTACTATTAATAGGAAATTTTTCAAAAATTTACTATTAATAGGAAATTTTTCAAAAATTTACTATTTACAGGAAATTTTTCAAAAATTTTCTATTTATAGGAAATTTTTCAAAAATTTACTATTTATAGGAAATTTTTCAAAAATTTGCTATTTATGACAAAATTTTCAAAAATTTACTATTTATAGGAAATTTTTCGAAAATTTACTATTTATAGGAAATTTTTCAAAAATTTACTATTTATAGGAAATTTTTCAAAAATTTACTATTTATAGGAAATTTTTCAAAAATTTACTATTTATAGGAAATTTTTCAAAAATTTACTATTTATAGGAAAATTTTCTATTTATAAAAAATTTTCAAAAATTTTCTATTACAGGAAATTTTTCAAAAATTTACTATTTATAGGAAATTTTCAAAAAGTTACTTTTTGTAGGAAATTTTTCAAAAATTTTATATTAAATTTTTCAAAAATTTACAATTTATAGCAAATTTTTCAAAAATTTACTATTTAGAGTAAATTTTTCAAAAATTTGCTGTTTATAGGAAATTTTTCCAAAACTTACTATTTATAGGAAATTTTTCAAAAATTTGCTATTTATAGGAAATTTTTCAAAAATTTACCATTTATAGCAAATTTTTCAAAAATTTACTATTTCTAAAAAATAGTAAATAAAAAGTAATTTTCTTATTTAGGAAACGATTACTCATATTATATTTGCAAGGATAATTTATGATGACTCTTGCCACAGAGACAGAAGAAAAAGTTAAATTGAATAAATTTAACTATGTATTTATAGTACAATTTTTTAAATTTTGAATACTAAAATTTACTATTTTTTGGAAATTTTTGGAAAATTAAATATATATGGGAAACTTTTTAAAAATTTAATATTTATAGGAAATTTTTCAAGAATTTATAATTTATAAGAAACTTTTCAAAAATTTATTATTTGTAAGAAATTTTTCAAAAATTTACTATTCGTAAGAAATTTTTCAAAAATTTATTTTTATAGGAAATTTTTTAAAAATTTATTTTTATAGGAAATTTTTCACATATTTACTATTTATTGTAATTTTTCGAAAATTTACTATTTATAGGAAATTTTTCAAAAATTTACTATTTATAGGAAATTTTTCAAATATTTACAAGTTATAGGAAATTTCTCAAAAATTCGCAATTTACAAGAAATTTCTTAAAAATTTACTATTTATAGGAAATTTTTCAAAAATTTACTGTTTATAGAAAATTTTTCAAAAATTTACTATTTATAGGAAATTTTTCAAAAATTTACTATTTATAGGTAATTTTTCAGAAATTTACTACTTATAGGATATTTTTCAAAAATTTACTATTTATAGGAAATTTTTCAAAAATTTACTATTTATAGAAAATTTTTAAAATTTACTATTTACAGGATATTTTTCAAAAATTTACTATTAATAGGAAATTTTTCAAAATTTGCTATTTATGAAAAATTTTTCAAAAATTTGCTATTTATAGGAAATTTTTCAAAAATTTACTATTTATAGGAAATTTTTCAAAAATTACTATTTATAGAAAATTTTTCAAAAATTTACTATTTGTAGGAAATTTTTCAAAAATGTACTATTTATAGGTAATTTTTCAAAAATTTACTATTTATAGGAAATTTTTCAAAAATTTACTATTTATAGGAAATTTTTCAAAATTTTACTATTTATAGGAAATTCTTTAAAAATTTACTATTTATAGGTAATTTTTCAAAAATTTACTGTTTATAGAAAATTTTTCAAAAATTCACTATTTATAGAAAAATTTTCAAAAATTTACTATTTATAGAAAATTTTAAAAAATTTACTATTTATAGGATATTTTTCAAAAATATACTATTAATAGGTAATTTTTCAAAATTTACTATTTATGAAACATTTTTCAAAAATTTGCTATTTATGACAAAATTTTTAAAAATTTACTATTTATAGGAAATTTTTCAAAAATTTACTATTTATAGGAAATTTTTCAAATATTTACAAGTTATAGGAAATTTCTCAAAAATTCGCAATTTATAAGAAATTTCTTAAAAATTTACTATTTATAGGAAATTTTTCAAAAATTTACTGTTTATAGAAAATTTTTCAAAAATTTACTATTTATAGGAAATTTTTCAAAAATTTACTATTTATAGGAAATTTTTCAAAAATTTACTATTAATAGGAAATTTTTCAAAAATTTACTATTAATAGGAAATTTTTCAAAAATTTACTATTTATAGGAAATTTTTCAAAAATTTTCTATTTATAGGAAATTTTTCAAAAATTTACTATTTATAGGAAATTTTTCAAAAATTTGCTATTTATGACAAAATTTTCAAAAATTTACTATTTATAGGAAATTTTTCGAAAATTTACTATTTATAGGAAATTTTTCAAAAATTTACTATTTATAGGAAATTTTCAAAAATTTACTATTTATAGGAAATTTTTCAAAAATTTACTATTTATAGGAAATTTTTCAAAAATTTACTATTTATAGGAAAATTTTCTATTTATAAAAAATTTTCTATTACAGGAAATTTTTCAAAAATTTACTATTTATAGGAAATTTTCAAAAAGTTACTTTTTGTAGGAAATTTTTCAAAAATTTTATATTAAATTTTTCAAAAATTTACAATTTATAGCAAATTTTTCAAAAATTTACTATTTAGAGTAAATTTTTCAAAAATTTGCTGTTTATAGGAAATTTTTCCAAAACTTACTATTTATAGGAAATTTTTCAAAAATTTGCTATTTATAGGAAATTTTTCAAAAATTTACCATTTATAGCAAATTTTTCAAAAATTTACTATTTCTAAAAATTTTTTTAAAAATTTGCTATTTATATTAATTTTTTTTCGAATGTATACTATTTATAGGATACTTTCAAAAATGTATATTTATGGGAAATTTTTCTAAAATACTGCAAAAATTTACAATTTATAGGAAATTTTTGAAAATTTACTATTTATAGGAAATTTTTGAAATTTTACTATTTATAGGAAATTTTTCAAAAATTTACAATTTATATGAAATTTTTCAAAAATTTACTATTAGAGGCAATTTCTCAAAAATTTGCTATTTATAGGAAATTTTTCAAGAATTTACTATTTATAGGAAATTTTTCAAAAATTTGCTATTTATAGGAAATTTTTCAAAAATTTACTATTTATAGGAAATTTTTAAAAGATTTATTATTTATAGGAAATTTTTCAAAAATTTACAATTTATAGGAAATTTTCCAACAATTTACTATTTTTCCTTTAATTTCTAAATAAATTTTGTTGTCTTAAATATGTTACATTAAATAAAAACCCATCCTTATGCAGCCAAATTTTCAAGCACGTTTTCCTTAGTGATAAATCTCTGGGGTCCTTTTTATGCTTATTTTGTACTGTCATTGTATTTTGTGGTATCCGAAGAAAAAACTACTCTCAAATCCAAAAAGGATTTGCTACTTATTTGAAATGTAAAATATTTCTTTCACATTTGTTAGTCCTGTGACAACAACAACAACAAACAAGGAATAAGCCAACAAACGACAAGAAAAATAAAAAAAAAACTATTTTAAATAAGTAAACTAAGTAATAATTCTTATTTGTTGCTGTAAAACAATTACAATATTTATGAATTTTTATTTTACAACTTGACAGTTGGTCTTTCTTTTCTTCTTGGTACCAAAATTTATTACAATTTATTTCTTTTATCATTGTTTTTATGCCGAAAAAGAGAGGTTTTGTGCAAAAAGCTCTTTTGACCTGTAATATTTATGAAGAGCAGCAACATAATTTTTTGCTTGAATGTTTTTATGGCCTTTGGACTTTCGGCTTGCCAGCCTGGCTGTCCGTCTTGTTAAACAAATGCAGACAAAATGTCTACAAAAAAATGAAGACTGAATACCAGTCAAAACATATAGTTTTATGTGCTTGTCATCTTTTTTAAGAATTTTTATTTTTTTTTAATGAAGATTTTTGTTCTTTGTGATATTATCCTTTAAATTAAAATTCAAAAAATATGCAAAGTTATTTAGTTTTTTTCTTTGCTGCTGAAAAATTAAAAAAAAATGTTTGAATAAGTTTTATGGAGTTAAACATTAGATATTATGAATTTTCTCAAAGAAGTTATATTGTAAAATTATTCCTAAGGTTGCAGATAAGATTGTTTAAAAACGTAGACATTTTTCGAAAATTTTCTTTTTATTTATGTATATTTTATGGGCTCGTCAAAATTTTAAACCATAGACTTTTTTGGAAAATTTACTTTTTGAAAAATTTACTTTTGAAAAATTTACTATTTATACCGATATTTTCTAAAATTGACAATTTATAATGATTGTTAATTTGTTAAGTTTCTTATAAATAGTAAATTTTCAATAAATTTCCTATAAATAGTACATTTTCAAAAAATTTCGTATAAATAGTCAATTTTCAGAAAAATGTTTCTATAAATAGTCAATTGCGAAAAATGTCCTATAAATAGCCAATTTTGGAAAAATTTACGATAAATAGCCAATTTTCGAAAAATTTGATAAAAAGAGTCAATTTTCGAAAAATTTCCTATAGATAATAAATTTTCGAAAAATTTCCTATAAATAGTCAATTTTTAAAAAATTTTCTATAAATAGTAAATTTTCAAAAAATTTCCTATAAATGCCAATATTCGAAAAATGTTCTTAAATAGTAAATTTGTGGAAAATATTCTATAAATATTAAATTTTCGAAAAATTTTCTATAAACAGTCAATTTTCGAAAAATTTTCTATAAATAGTAAATTTGCGAAAAATTTCCTATAAATAGTCAATTTTCGAAAAATTTCCTAAAAATTTTCTATAAATAGTAAATTTTCGAAAAATTTCCTATAAATAGAAAATTTCCGAAAAATTTCCTATAAATAGTCAATTTTCAAAAAATTCCCAAAAATAGTCAATTTTCGAAAAATATCCTATAAATAGTCAATTTTCGAAAAATTTCCTATAAATAGTCAATTTTCGAAAAATTTCCTATAAATAGTCAATTTTTGAAAAATATCCTATAAATAGTCAATTTTCGAAAAATTTCCTATAAATAGTAATTTTTCCAAAAATTTATTATAAGTAGTCAATTTTCAAATATTTTCCTATAAATAGTCAATTTTTAAAAAAAATTCCTATAAATAGTCAATTATCAAAAAATTTAATATAAATAGTCAATTTTCGAAAATTTTCCTATTGTCAATTTTCGAAAAATTTCCTATAGTCAATTTTCGTAAAATTTCCTATAAATAATAAATTTATGAAATATTTTCTATAAATAGTTAATTTTCAAAAAATTCCTATTTATAGTCGATTTTCAAAAAATTGACTATTTATAGTCAGTTTTAGAAAAATTTGCTATAAATAGTCAATTTTCGAAAAATTTCCTATAAATAGTCAATTTTCGAAAAATTTCCTATAAATAGTCAATTTTAGAAAAATTTTCTATAAATAGTCAATTTTCGAAAAATTTTCTATAAATAGTCAATTTTCGAAAAATTTCCTATAAATAGTAAATTTTCTAAAAATTTTCTATAAATAGTCAATTTTCGAGAAATTTCATATAAAAAGACAATTTTCGAAAAATTTTCTGTAAATAGTCAATTTTCAAAAAATTTCCTATATATTTTCTTTAACAAAATTTTCTATAAAGAATTTTTTTTTTTTTTTTAATTTTCGTTCTTAATTTTTTCTTTAGAAAAATTTTCGTTAAAGAATTTTTATTTAGAAAAATGTTCGTTAAAGATATTTAAAATATTTTTTAACCTTATCAAGGTGTTCGAACCCTAATTCGTTTAATTATTTATATTTTTTTTAATAAAATAATTTTTCGTAAACAAGTTTTTGTTACTAAACTAAGGCTTTAATTTTTATTTACATACTAAATTTTTTTTACAAATGAAAAATTTACACTGGCATACAAAAAAAAATCTCTTCTTACAGTTATATATTATATCAAAATAATTTTCCAACAAAAATTACTTCGTATTAAACTATTTCGATTTTATGACCTGAAATAACCGGGTAACTTAAATAAATCGGGTTGACCATGATGATTTAAAGGTGCCAGTGGTACAAAACCTTCCGGTATCACTAAGGGAGTTGTACTTTGCAAGGGAGCCAAAGTTACACCACTGTCTAAAACGGTCAGCTTTTGAGCTGATATAGCTTCTGTAGCTGGAGTTGAGCTGCTGTCAGTTGGTGGTGAGACAGTTGTGGGTATAACCGAACCTGCTGCTGCCAAACCTGCAACACCAGCAGCTGCTACATTAGCGGAGTTTACATTTTCAACATTTGCAGGTGTAATGGGAGTTGATGTTTCCGGTGGTGGAGCTGGATAGCAGGCAATTTTTTCCACTTCTATAGTCTTGGTACTATCATTTGGATCAGGTTCTGGCACTTTAACGGGCACACAAATGATGCCACCAGGTGCTGGAGGTTGTTGTTCTGCGACATTTGGTGCAGCAGATTGTGGAGGCTGCTCACCTGTGGCTTGTGGATTTGGAGTGTTATATTGAGGTTGTACTGGATTTTGTGTCATTAAAGTTGAGGCAGCAGCTCCTGCAGCTACACCAGCCACTGCGCCACCGGCAGCAGCTGCTACATTACCACCATTCTGGGAGTTTGTGTTGTCCATATAGTTAGGATTCATAGGAGCTAAATTGGGTTGCTGTTCTGGAACTGGAGCTGCTGCTGGAGTATATGCTGGTGGGGGAGCCATGGGACTTGCAGCTGGAGCGGGAGCTTGAGGTTGGGCATTTCCGGTGTTTATAACTGTGGTACCTCCACCAACATCAGTAGTGGTAACAGAACCTGGTGGTCCATTATTAATAATAATAATCTTGTCATTGTTATCAGCTGGAGGAGGAGCAGCACCACCACCGCCATACCCACCACCGCCATAGGAAGGAACACGTTCCACAACTTTGGTATGAGTTGGAGTCAAGGCATGACCCAAGAGACCACCAGCTAAACCACCAGCAATTAAGCCACTGCCTGAAATAGGAAAAATTAAGAAAATATTAAGATTAAAATGACTCGAAGCAAACAATTCCTGACTTACCAAAGCCCAAACCAGATGAAGATTTTTGTGGTTGCTGTATAAAGGTGGCTCCAGCCGGTACAGCCGAACCAGCAGGCAGGAAAGTAGCTCCAGCCGGTAAGGCCGAAGCTGCAGGATAGTATACAGGAGCAGCAGCTACAGGTGAAGAGGGATAATAGGTGGCACCTGGTGGCAAATGTCCGGGGCTATGGTAAGAAGCTCCAGCTGGTAGACCTCCACCCACAGGTGATGAAGGATAGTAGGTAGCTCCAGCTGGTATATGACCACCTCCCACCGGTGACGAAGGATAGTAGGTAGCTCCAGCTGGTACATGACCAGCTGGGTGATAAGAAGCTCCAGCCGGTAAATGGCCAGCCGGATGATAAGTAGCACCAGCAGGTATATGACCAGCAGGATGGTACGAAGCTCCAGCAGGTAAGGATGAGGGCGAATTGTAGTATGTGGCACCAGCTGGTGGTTGCTGTTGTGGATAACTTGAGTGGACATTATTAACTTTAGTCGCTGATATGGGAGCATTGTAGGTACCGCTGCCAAAACTACCGCCAGTGGAATTGAAACGATTACGATTATTATAGCCTGATTGTTGATTATTGTAGTTTGTGGCAGCTGCTGGGCGATTTGCATTTGTATTATAACTCGACTGCTGTCCATTATAATTTGTGGCCGAAACAGGCCTATTGGCAGTATTAGTTGCCGACTGATAACTAGGAGGTGCTGAATAGTTGGGATTATATGCTGGAGGTTTTTCATTGATATTTGTTCTACCTCCTCCCACAGGATTTGTGGCCGAGTATGATGGTGGCGGTCCCTGTTTTGGAGGCACACCCCATTCTATCGGCGCCGGGTTAATCTTTGAGGCTGAATTCTGAGTTTGACGAGTGGCACTCAAAGAACCAGTACTGGTTCCCGTACTAGGACGCCTATTTGCTTGCTGATTATAACCCGCATAACTCAATGATGACAAGCCGGTGTGAGACAAGGATGGGTTTGATGAGCTATGGCTGGTACTTGGCTTATTGTTTGATGTGCGTCTTACATTTGTCGATGACGAAGAAGATGAACGTCGACCACTGCTCGAACTGTAAATACGTTTCGCCTGTACATTTGCATCTGTGATGATTGCGCAAATAACTACTACCAGTAGCAAATAGTTTAATTTGTTTTTTGTACCCATTTTAGCGATCGGTACTAAACGGTCTGTAATTGTAGAAATAAAATAAAAAATATTACATTAAATTCACTTAATTTATTTACACGCTAACTTAAAGACTAAACTATATCATCCGGCAATTTACACAGTCTACAGTCAATTTTAATAAAGCTCTTTAAGTAAAATTGAGCAATAAACTTTGCAAATATTTATTTATGTACTTGAAAGTGAGAAGATTGAAATTATGTTATTAAAATAAATAAAGCGCCAAAAACAAGCGGGAGAAACCCAAGTGACAGACTATATACACACAAACGTGAACGAACACATACAAACAAAACGTTCAAACCAATTGATAATGCTCAGTATATTATATATTTTTACTTAGAATTTTATTTTTAAAAAATTGTTTATTTTCATATTTTTTTTAATTTCAAAAGAAAAGCTTTTATTGGGAAATATAAAACAAAGTCTCTTATCACTATAACAGCTTGACATTTGTTGATCTGAGATTATTTGTATATTCTGCCGACCCAATGTGCATCAATTAAAATGAGCGCACAAATTTACTTATCTCAGAATTTGATGTAAAATAAAACTAAATACGAGTAAACAGTAATTAGTTTCAATTCAACAAAGTTCAAAGAGGTGTACATACATTTAGCTGTTCACTTTCTAACGAAAAATAATTTAGGAATGAGTCATTTTAGATCTAGATTTATATACATTGTTTATGTATACAATTATTACTACAACTAAGAATGCTTACGACCATAACTCTTCAGGTATGGAGATATAAGTAGTTTATCAAATAAATCTTTATATACCAAAACAAGTATATATACAAGGGGTACTTCTCTCAGACAATGAGCTGCATCCGATTCTATTTTTAGGCTCATTGAAAGGGACCTACGTTTTAACGCCGGCTCCGAACGGAAAATGCATTAGTTTGAGAAGTTTTACATAGCCTAATACTCAATAACCAGTGGCTAGCTGAGTTATGAGGTGAACCGCCGCATTTTTTTGAAAATTTATTTTTTCAAATGAGTCTGGCCAGGGATCGAACTTGGGCCTCTGGTATGCTAGGCGGATGACTAACCTGCTATACCACGGCGGTTCAATTCTAAAAAAAGTAAGAGTGTTGTATTCGGCTGTGCCGAATCTTGTATACCCACCGTCAAGTTGTACGAGAGGGCAGCTAATTCAAAATGTTGACCAAATGTGGTATTGTTGGTAATATATTTGGACTAAATTCGGTTACAGTGGTATAGTTACTATAGTTCAATATTTAAAATTATCTAAGTGGTTTCCCAAGTATTTACCTTCGACAAAATTCTGTTCTATAACCGAATATAGTTTTACATTAATAAGCTGTTTCGTAGTGCCATAAACATGCTGATAGCAACACGGCAGGTTCATATAAAGAGTGCTCTAAATAAAATTTGTAGTTGGATTTTCTTAAATAAAAATCAAACCTTTTAATATAAAAACTCTACAAAATACGCAAATATAATGACATATTATACAAAATCATTTAGCATTAAAATGTTTACTTAGTACTCGGGTTTTGCAAAATTATCGACTTTTTTCGGAAACCCTCCCATTAAAGATTTTACAGTTGCTTTTGATACCTTTTTGTTTATCAGCAACATAAAAATCTTGACCAGGAAGTTGAGAAAAGTCTGCCAGTACGTATGTTTCATCATCCATCACACAACAGGTGTATTTTTTTATAAAATCAGACTTCAATTTTTTCGCTCGTTTTTTTGCTTCTAAGTTCTTTATAGCATTACGATCTGGAACCTTTTGGACTTTGTATGTCTTCAGTCCAGCATAAGCTTTGACTCTATGTGCAAAATTCGTAGAACATTTCACCGTACGAGCTGCTTTTCTTAAAGAAGTGTTAGGCGCTCTTCGAAAGAGTCGCTCGACTTCTTTTGCCTTACCAATATCTGTAGGACCTTTTTTCCTCCCTGATCCAGGTTTTCTTTCAATGCTCAGGTTTTCCTTATACCGTCTGATAGCATTAGAAACCGTTAGAGAGTCAACTTTCAAATTTTTAGCTATTTTTTTAAAAGTCCATGACGGATTTTTTTTGAAAAGTTTTAATTATATTTTCACGAACTTTTTTTTCGCAGTCCATTTTGATTGAAATAAGTATTGAAAATTAATAATTTCTAAAATAATAGTATCTGACATATCTATAGAAACTAACTTGATCAAAAAATAAATTATTTCTTGCACTATGGATAAATTTTGTCTAAAATAGTAAATGCATATTTTTTTTAGAACACTCTTTATTTTGTTAGGAGTCCCTAATGCATCTACCGTGTATAAAGTCTGGACATAACATTGATTGATAGCTATCTAATTTCGTAGATGCAATCTTAATATACTGAGTGTACCTCCAAATCTTTTTGATTGTAGATATAAAAAAGGGAATGTTAAATATATAAGAACTATAGCCATATGTTGACCGATTGTTAAAAAATTTACTGGCTGGTATTAACCCTAACACTCCTTACACGGGTACCTGGGTACCCGAACGAACTTTAAAGTCAAATATCTCTTTAACGATAAATGATACAAAGTTGAGGTTTTGTAAGTTCCTAAAACTATTTATTTTCTAAAGATTTTTGTTTCCCTAAGCTTTCCAAAGTTTTTGGCTTAGGCTGTGGATTCACCGAAAGCCAAATATTCCTAACCCTCCTGATAAGGGTACCCGGGTACCAGTAAGAAAATTAAGGCATTACATATATAAGAAAGTAATGGATATGATCCTATTTTTTTATTTTAGTTTAAAATGTGTGCATTTAATTAATAATTTGACAACTTAACTTTGCACTGGTATAATAGATAAACTTCAGAAAATTACAATTCTGTTAAGCGTGAAGCAATAATTTGGTTGTGTGTATTACATATTGGCCTTTGGCAACCATCATGCACTTTATGTGTTTTGAGATTTGATTTCAGATTAATAGCCATGCAAAGGTAACACTTTCAAAGCTGTTATATCTTATAAATTCTTCTAGTAAACATTTAATGTTAATTCCATTTTCTGTAAAGAACTATTCAAATTATCCTCTGCAGTTAGTCTAAATATATTTCGCGGAATATTTTAATCGTAACTGAAAAAATAGTATTCACGGGTACCCGGGTACCCGGGTACCCTCTAGTCTACGTATAAAAATGTTATCAGTACTGTTAGGGTTAATATAAAGTTTGTGCAAAATTTAGTGGCCATAGCTGACATAGTTTATTATTTAAAAGCTTTTAACTGGCGTTTGTGGTATTTTAGTGGTTACCGGGAGCGATTTTTATATGAAAGCTATGGTCAAAAATGGACCGATTCCTATAAAATTTGACATACTGACTGAAAGTTGCATAAAACTTCTCTGTTCTAAATTTAGTAGTCATAGATTTTAAAATTTTATTCAATTTATCAGCATTAATGTGATTCGCGGGGCAGGGTTATATGGGAGCTCTAACTAAATGTAAACCGATTTTACGCATTTTCAGCACACAATTTCTATAACATGACGGAAAGACGGACATAAACCGTCTTTTCTTTTTCTATTTTTGTGTTTCCGTAAGTTTATATATGGGAGCTGTGGTCAAATAGTAACCGATTGTAACAAAATTTTGCACACTGGCTGGCATTTACATAAAACTTCTTTTTGTAAAATTTTACAAAAAATTGTCGTTGGTTTGGAAATTAATTTTTAGTATATCCCAATATCCCTTGTTCATAGTGCAAACGCAATGATTTTTCCAATAAGCTACATGTCTTTAAAATCGGTTAAACAGTTTTCGAGTTATAATATATTTTATAATATATTATTATATTATATTATAATATATTTTATAATATATTAAATATATTATAATATATTTATAATATATAATAATATATTTTGCAACAAAATAAATGGTATAAGTATTAACAAATTCGATTAAGATGTATAGACGGGCCAACCGATATAATATAATTTACAAAACACTTTTACACAACTTCTGTATTATTTTCAAATTTTGAAGTAACTTCTACTTATTTACAAATATATATATAAGGTATTAACAAGTAATCTGGAGTATTCAGAAGTTCTCGTCGTGTTATCATTGGTCATACAATAATTTAAAAGCGGCTTTAAAATGTTGATACCGACTTTCGAGCAAAACAAATTAAAAACTGAAATTTTTTTAAAGTTTTTTGAGATTAGGGACACTATGAGTAGATAATTATCTTATAGCACATTTAATTTTTAAAATATTCTAAAATTGCTTAAAATGCTTAAATATCAAAATTTTGATCGATCAACAAATTATTTTTTATACACACAAGTTAAAATTAATATATAAATTTGAAAAAAAAAACGAAATTTTTTATGCAGTACGATTTCTTTTTTCTTTTACTTTAATAGATTATTTCATTAAAGTTATGAAGTAATTAATTATATTTTGAATTTATTTAGCGTAGGTTGTGGATTGAGCGAATTCATTTGTATTGTAGTTATATAAAATAATGCATAAATTATAAAATTTGAAAACAATTTTGACAACAAAAGAAATCTGAGTCATGCTATGAGTCTCACAAACAAAGTGTCCATAGATAGATAATTATCAAACCGTAAAACAAGTATTTTTACAACTGGTTTTTATTTGTTAATGTTTAACTTGTGTACTCAATGTTTATTTAATTGCTAAATATTGTTTTATTTGACACTTTTGTTATTGTATTCACTTTCATTTATATATAGGGGTTACGCATGTGTCGTTTAAAAGCTTTGTCTTGTCATAAAAATTTCTTCGTTTATGATAAGATTTTTTTTATTATTAATTTTTGTTTGCAATTTCAAACTTGTTCTTTTATTATTTATTTATGTATCATTACTTATTTTTATTATTCAAAAAAATTCACTCACTTTTAAATTATTTAATTGATTCACTTTTTGCGTTCGTTTGTTATTTGATTCGTGTTATTTGTTCAACGTTTCTCAATAAACTAAATTGTTTTGTAGTTTGTTGTCTGGGTTTTGTTTTCGTTTTTTTTTCTTTTTTTCAATATTAGTGGCGTTTTAGGTTTTTGTTGCTTTATCATGAAGATCAGCATCTTCTAGAGATCGAGTGGGATTAGCTAATGTTGTTTTTTTGGGATTTTTTTTTGGCTAATGGTTTTAATTTTGTTACCTAACATACCTTTACTCATATGTACTTATGTTAATGGTAATTTACCTAATGGGCTAACGGTATATTCATCTAAAATACCTGTTTATAATTACATTGATTTTATATTCGATAATAGTGAATATCAATAACAATTATAATTAAGATAATAAAGTAAGTATTATGGTCGGTCAAGCCAATCATATAATACCCTACATCACTGAAGTCAAATGTTGTTTCCAAAATAATAGTGATAACAATGACCTGGCTGATGATGGAAAACGATACGAAAGATAATGAATGAAGTATGTGAGGTAACCAATGCTATGAACCAATTCTAACATATATCTGGGCTTACATGAGTTAAAGTATGTTTTAGCTTTTTCAAGATGAGTCAGAAGTTTTAGCATGACTTAGTAATTTTAGGATGACTCAGCAGTCAAAGGATGAGTCAGCAGTTTTATGATCACTCAAAAATTTAGAATGAGACAGCAGTTTTAGAGTATGACACTGAAAATATTTTCAAATGTTTAAATGTCAAATATGTCAAGCAAGTGTATATGTTGTAAAAATGATACCGGAATTGCAGTAGCATCTGCTTCCGAAGTTCAACATTCAAAAGTATGTAAGTGGTTTCCCTAATATTTATTTACTTTGAACAAAATTCGTTATCGTAACCGGGTATGGTTTCACATTAATAAGTTGTTAAATACTTTTCGTTTAGCTTAATATTTAGTTAGGATAAAGAAGTTGATAGTAATATGACTGGACCATATATTTTGTTAGGAGTTCCTAACGCATCTATCATATACATAATCTTAATATGCTGCTTGTACCTCCGAATCATTTTGATTGTAGATATAAAAAAGGGTATGTAATATATATAAGAATTATAGCCAAATCCCAGCAAAACTTTGGCAATGGCAAGTACTCTGGTAACTGGTTACCTTGTAATGACTACAACATACCCTCCAAATTATATATAATATATATATATATATATATATATATATATATATATATATATATATATATATAATTCCCTGACAACATACCAATTGGAACAAGGGGAACTTCTCTCAGACAATGAGCTGCATCCAATTCTATTTTTAGACTCATTGAAAGGGACCTACGTTTTAACGCCGGCTCCGAACGGCAAATGCATTAGTTAGAGAAGTTTTACATAGCTGAGTTATGAGGTGAACCGCCGCTTTTTGAAAAATAATTTTTTCAAGTGAGTCTGGCCAGGGATCGAACTTGGGCCTCTGGTATGCTAGGCGGATGACTAACCTGCTATACCACGGCGGTCCAAATTACTAATAAGTTATTACAGAAGTACTTATTTGTAATTAAAATGGTAATTTGGACTGAATGGCCCAGATTCGAATCCCACCAAGACCAAAAAAGCCTTTTTAAATGATTTTTTAATTTTAAGAACTTAAATATTACCTTCTGTAAAAAATTTTGGAAAACGATAATGAAAAAATACCATCATGAGTCAATTTTGATTATATAGGGGATGTTGGATACCAAACGCGGTTCTGATTGGTCTTAACTTGGTAAGTCCAAACATATCTTGGTCATCCTTTATCTCAACTGTGGACACTGACCTCCTTGTGTTATCACCCGGGGAACTAGTTTAATAGAATAATTAGAATAAAAATAAAAACTAATGTTAGAAGGAGACTTCCGAACCTTCAATGGAAAGACCAAGTAGAGGAACATTTTTCAAAGCTTGGCCTATAAAAATTGTAGAATATTTGCACAAGATCAAAGTCCACGGAATTCTAAAATATGCTCGGACTTTGACCTTATCAGGTTGTAACTATAGGCCATTAAAGTAAGTAAGAGTCAATGTTATATAAAAACTTATACAAAAAGGAACATTTAAATTGTTTAAGTTTTAAGATAATTAAAAAAAAACTTCTTTATTGTTTACTACTATTAAACGTTTACAAAAAAACGTTTGGAAATATTTTTCCAAAAATTACAACAAAGCAAAAAAATTTGGGAAAACAAAGTTATTGTCACATGATTTTGGATCTAAAAATAAAAATTGTATAAATTAATTATAAGCTGCTAAGTTTTCAATATATGAAGTAGCTCAGTGGAAGAGTCTCCGCCTAGCACTCGTAGGGGTCTGGGTTCGAATATTTTAAAACGAAATACAAAACAAATTTGTATTTCGTTTTAAAATATTCATCACTTTTCTGCAATTGGTAAGTACTTGCCTCTAATGACATCCCCATGTTAATGTAATGACTTAAACAGTGAATGAGTAAGTAGTTCGTGTTCAATAGTTTAGCTGTTTAACTCATTATTTGGTAATGAAAAGTTTTGCTGGGATGTTGACCGATTGTAACAAAATTTCACACACTGGCTGGTCCTTGCTAAATATTTTTTGGTTTCCGGGAGTGATTTTTATATGAAAGCTATAGTCAAATATGGACCGATTCCTATAAAATTTAATATACTGACCAATAGTTGCATAAAACTTCTCTATTCCAAATTTAGTCGTCATACTAGTAGCTATTACAATTGTATTCAATTTATTAACATTCATGTGTTTCCCGGGGCGGGGTTATATAGGAGCTCTAACTAAATGTGAACCAATTTCGCCCATTTTCAGTACATAACTTTTGTTACATATCAAAAATAGTTTTGTAAAATTTTGTCTCTCTTGCGTTTGTAGTTAAGGAGCTGTCGCGCTTTTATCTGACGGACAGACGGACAAAAACCTCCTTTTCTTTTTGTATTTTTGTGTTTCTGTAAGTTTTTTATATGTGAGCTATTTTCAAATAGTGACCGATTGCACTTATTTTGCACACTGGCTGGCATTCATATAATACTTCCTTTTGCGCTGTAGCCCTTTTAGTTAAAGCTATAAGCGCTTTTATCTAACGGACAGACGGACATAACCCCTTTTCCCCCTTTTTAATTTAGTGGCCAAAGCTATTACAGTTTATCATTTATTGGCATTTAAGTGAATTTCGGGTGGAATTTAGGCTGTTTCGGTAAGTTTTTTTATATGGGAGCTATGGTTAAATGTGAACCGATTTCGATGAAATTGTATATGGTGCTTAGATACCAAATTTTGTCATCAAAGCTGACAGACAGACTGACATCGCTCAAGTCTTAGAATTTCATAAGGATTCAGAATATAAATCGTTTTTGATTTTTGAGCCAATATTAAGGAAATTACAAATGGAATGACAATCTCAATATACCCCCCATTCTTTTTGATGGTGGGTATAAAAATAGTCCGTTTAGATTTATCTAGTCTTTATTATCTGAAAACAAAAAAAAGTAGCTTCGAGCCGGATCATAAGAATATGGTCCATGTAGAAGCTATTATAAGACCAATTCATGCAATTTTGCCATCGTTTTCATTGATAGACCAATATTTTGAATGCGTACGTTTTACAGTGATTTTAACCTTAAAACGCTGAATATAAGACTTTGTACATTTCTTAATACTGATGCCGTAACCTTGCTAGCCGACTTTTGCATATTTTCGAACTTTGAAATCATTTTCAAATCAATGTCAATGTGTTTTTAATCTCTCGATGTATCAATTTAGTTTTTGAATCCCAAATTGTGTATATCAAAGAAATTTCAATCTACTTATACGTATAAAGAAAAATTCCTTACACTCAAAAGTAAAACAGAAAATATGTACATATGTATATGGTACTTAAATGGGGTTTACTATTTATTCAAACGCAAACAATTCAATAATTTCTTCTCCCGTCTTTCATTTAAATAATTTTATTGCTCAAATTGCGCCGCATGGCGTTTGGTTTATATTTTGGGTTCATTGTATTTAATTTATTAAACAGACAAATCATTTCAATGAATTTAGAAAATTGTAATGTGTTGTAAACACTTAATTTTTTAAACGATGATTTTACTTGTAATATTATTTTATGTAATTTAATATAATATTTATTTTTATTACAACGTTATTATTTGAAGGTATAAATGTATGTACAGAATTTTAAATTAAATAAAACTATTTTGTTAATATTATTGTTTTTAATTTATTTTCTTAAAAAAAAAATAATATAAATATGAAAAGCTAAACAGATGATTGTATTGGAATGCACAGTGGTGCGTTTAACACTTTTATTATAAAAAATATTAATAGCATGTTAAATCGACATAACGTGTCGATATAGAGGGGTTAGTTATATTACCGAAATTTCCGTTTTTGAAAAGAAAACTAATTCGATTTTTGATCCCATATTTCCATGATTCCAGTATAAGTTTTACAACATAAACAACCGCTTGACTCACTTGTTTTAAACTCAGCGATTTACTCAAGAATTAAAACGTTTGGAACTAAAAGATATATTTAGGGTTTAAACACAAAATTTACATATAATTAAATTACACGCATATATATGGCAATATGGAAGAGTAGCTTAAGTCGACATAAGAGTTAATTGAGTTAAGGCGTTTATTGCAATACAGAAGCAAAGGCGCTTAATTGTGTTTTGTCCGTTTTAAAAAATTCTAGTTTTTGTCAATGATATGTACGTTTACTTTTTAGCTCAAGTTTTTTGAATCAATAGTGCATTGATCAAAACAACTTATGTACACATACTTTTGTGCATATATTCATACTTTTCTTTCGATTTCAAACAACTTATGGTTTACTACACAATATAAACCTTTTATTTAAACAGAACCGCTTAGAGTTACTTAAGGTCCAGTTCAACGCAAACTTTAGTTTCGAAAAAGAGCTTAAGTAGAAAAAAAATACTTTTTTTAAATATTCATCCTTCTTCTCTAATAAACATGTTGCCCTTTAATTCATATATTATTTGCCGAAACCAAACAGGTCAAAAATTACACAAAATTGATGATATCTCGAAACTTCAATCTTCGACTTGTGCTATTTTTCCATATTGCCATAGATATATATTATGCTTAGTAGTTGATGTGCCAACCAACTAGGCAATAGTACCCATTGTTAATTAATATTTTATGACAAGTGGAGCTTCAATGAATCCCAATAACTTAAAGAGCTGCTGCATAAGTTGTTTTTCCCTTGCAGAAAACAAGCCGGCAGTTTGGCACGTAAATATTTAAGTATACATTTATGAATCTCATAAATTTGAGGAAAATGTAAGTAAAATTAGTAAAATATAATTTTCGTAAAATTTGCATATTTTGGTAAAATATACAAATTTTTGTAAAGTTTCAAAATGTTGGTAGTCTTTGCATAGTAAAATTGAAATATTTTAGTAAAATTTTCAAATTTTAGTAAAATTTTAGTAAAATTTACAAATTTTAGTAAAATATACAAATTTTAGTGAAATATACAAATTTTAGTAAAATTTCCAAATTTTGGTAAAATTTTCAAATTTTAGTAAAATTTACAAATTTTAGTAAAATTTACAAATTTTAGTAAAATTTACAAATTTTAGTAAAATTTACAAATTTTTGTAAAATAAACATATTTTAGTGAAATTTACAAATTTTAGTAAAATTTACAAATTTTAGTAAAATTTACAAATTTTAGTAAAATTTACAAATTTTAGTAAAATTTACAAATTTTAGTAAAATTTACAAATTTTAGTAAAATTTACAAATTTTAGTAAAATTTACAAATTTTAGTAAAATAAACATATTTTAGTAAAATAAACATATTTTAGTAAAATTTACAAATTTTAGTAAAGTTTAAAAATTTTAGTCAAATATCCAAAATTTTGTAAAATTTGTATTATTTAAAAATTTAAGTTATATTAACAAATCTTCGTAAAATTTACAAATTTTTGCAAAGTTTCCAAATTTTAGAAAATTAGCAAACTTTTTCAAAAAATTTTAGTAAAATTTAAAATTTTATTAAATTAACATATTCTAGTAAAATTTGCATATTTTTGTAAAATTTAAAAATTTTAGGAAGAGATAAAAATGTTTGTAAAATTTTCAAATTGTTGACTAATTTAAAAATTTTTGTCAAATATAAAATTTTTTGTAAAATTTAAAATTTTTTGTAAAATTTAAAATTTTTTGTAAAATTTAAAATTTTTTGTAAAATTTAAAATTTTTTGTAAAATTTAAAATTTAAAAATTTTTGTAAAATTTAAAATTTTTTTTTAATTTAAAAATTGTAGTAAAATATACAAATTTTGGTAAAATTTGCAAATCTTAGTAAAAATTAAAAATTTTAGTAAAATTTAAAAATTTTAATAATATTTAAAAATTTAAGTAAATTGAAAATTTTATTAAATTTACACATTCTAGTAAAATTTACATATTGTAGTAAAATTTATAAATTCTAGTTGTCAAATTTAAAATTTTTTGTAAAATTTACAAATTTTACTAAAATGTACAAAATTTAGTAAAATTAACAAATTTTAGTAAAATTTGAAAATTTTTGTAAAATTTACAGATTTTGGTAAAATTTACTAATTTTGGTAAAATTTACAAATTTTGGTTATCAAATTTACAACTTTTTGTAAAATTTGCAAAATTTTTCTTACCAGCACTTTCATTACAAGGTTTACATGAGCGTAATGACATCGATAAATCGATTTAGAAAGTGATTCTAAGTCTATTGGTATACTTTAAGGTGAGTCTGAACCAATATTTTTATGCGCTACATACATCACCACCAAGTTATAATACGGTTTTTACCTGTGGTGGTGAAGGGTATAAATAGTCGAACAAGGTCCTATCGTAGCATTTTAGAAGCGATTGAGATCATCATCTCGGCTAATTAAGGGCCCAATAATGATTTGAAGTTATACATCGATTTGTTATGTGGTCACAAAAATACCATGAAGAGCTAGCACAAAAAATTGGTTATAATGGTCCTATAGGTGTCTCTATTGACCGTAATGGGATCGCTGTACTCACAAGCCGCTCCAAACTGACAACCATAACAAGTGATTATTTTTTCCCGACCAATTTTGATTGTTTTAGAAATTGATTTTTAATAAAGATAACCCAGCAAAACTTTGGTAATGGCAAGTACTCTGATAACTGGTAACCTTGTAACGACTACAACATACCATCCGAATAAATAATAAGTTATTACAGAAGTACTTATTTGTAATTAAGATGGTAATTTAAACTGAATGGCCCCGGTTCAAATCCCACCAAGGGCAACAATTTTTTTTAGTTTTTTTTTATTAAAAGAGTCTTTTTAAATGATTTTTGAATTTTAAGAACTTAAATATTATCTTCTGTAAAAAAATTTGTAAAACTAACTCACGTTAATGAAAAAATACCATCATAAGTCAATTTTGATTATGTAGGGGATGTTGAATACCAAACACGATTCTAATTGGTCTTAACTTGGTAAGCCCAACTTATCTGGTCATATCCTTCATCTCAACTGTGGACACACACCTCCTCAAAGTATCACCCGGGGAGCTAGTTTAACACCCATTAATATTGTGAGTTAACATGTTCCGAGAGTTGTCTCATAAGATCGTTAAAAATGGGTTAGGATTACGGGCTAGTAACCCTCTCTTGAAAAAAAATACAATGAAGAGGATAAAATTAGAATTGAAATGTCCCACTACCTAATGTTAGAGGAGGATGTCCGAAACTTCGATAGAAAGACCAAGTAGAGGAACATTTTTCAAAGCTTGGCTAATAAAATTGGAGAATATTCGCACAAGATCGAAATCCATGGAATTCTAAAATATGCTCGGACTTTGACCTTAACAGGTTGTAACATTTAAGTAAGTAAGAGTCAATCTTATGTAAAAACTTATACAAAAAAGAAGATTTAAATTGTTTAAGTTTTAAAATAATTTTAAAAAAGTTTTAAAATAATTACAAAAAATCGTATAAAAATATTTTTCCAAAAATTACAACAAAGCAAAAAAAAAAAGCAGGGAAAATCAAAGTTATTTTCACATGATTTTGGATCTAAAAATAAAAATTGTTTATATTAATTATAAGCTGCTAAGTTTTCAACATATGAAGTAGCTCAGTGGAAGAGTTCTCTGCCTAGCAGTCGGAGGGTCTGGGTTCGAGCCCCCATGGGATCAGAAAAAAAAAAAGTTTGTATTTCGTTTAAAAATATATGTTTTTAATAAAACAACAACAAAAAAGTTGTTGTTGTTGCTTTCAAATTGCTTACCCAAGTCATTACTTTTCTGCAATTGGTAAGTACTTGCCTCCAATGACATCCCCATGTTAATGTAATGACTTAAACAGCGAATGAGTAAGTAGTTCGTGTTCAATAGTTTAACTGTTTAACTCATTATTTGGTAATGAAAAGTTTTACTGGGTAATATATTGAATTGTGTTATAGAATAGAAAACATTAGTATTGCTAGATTTAAAATAAACGGTCAAATTTAATATGATATCTGACCCATCCGGTTTTCAGACAATCTGAAACAGCGAACAATTTTAACAATTTTAACAATTTTTAAATTGTAAACATTAAAAAATTTTCAAATTTCCTAATTTCTAATAGAAGGCGTGTAGCTTCAAAGCTGAAATTTTATTTATGTACCTTTTCCAAGTACTAAAATAATATGTAGCTGATTGTTAGACCACTTCCCATTTACGTTACAAGTATTTGTCGATGATGATTAATTTGCAAAAACCAATAAATATCTCAAACCAAAAAGACATAAACAAACATTAAAATAAATTTTAATTTATTGATTTTAGCATATAATAAAATGACTGAAATCTGTTTTTCGCTGTTATTTTTTTATAATTTTCTCTTCCAGATGATGTGATATGTTCCCAAAATGCCATTAAAATAAATCATCAAATGACAATGTTACATTTTCCACATCAAATCACAGCACGAGCAGCAAATAAAAATTCATTTCCATTTTGCCGTTATCATATCCGTTTTCCACGTGTTAAAAATTATTTCACATTTTTGCTATTTTTTTTTTCTTTTCCATTAAATTGAAAATAAAATTCAGTAATTTTCTGGGAATTCTTTTTTTTTTGGTCCATTGGCTAATACCAATATTTAATCGCATTAATGGGAATGAACAAGGGAGTGTTTGCGCTGAAAAACAGGGAAGTGTAAGTTAAATATGCAAATATTTATTTATAAATGACATATAAAGAGATATAATCAAATGAATGAATTTAAATTTAATTTAAATTATATAATATAATATAAAAAGGAGTAATATTAAATATATTTTTTTATAAAAACAAATCTGAAGTGCAATTAATTTAAAATTCACTTTTTATCAAATTGATTATATTCTCCAACTTCATTCTTAATTATTTTAATTGTACATATCTCTTGTGTCAACATTAAAGATTACACTTCAATATATTTTCTTTTAATTACACTTAAACTAATGGATAATTATCCTTTTATTGATTTATATTTCATTGTAATTCTTTTACTTTTTTAAGTCTTTCTCCCGCTTACGGTCAAAGCTCAATGACCCCATTCTTGGCTCTTTGTATATTTTTCTTTTCGTAATTTTTAATTTATTGTATAAACTTAACTTTTACTGTTCCACCCTTTTTCATTTCAGATTTTCTTTGTTAGAGTCGCTATTGTTGACGTTGGAATAAGAATAAGAATGTAAGAATATTTAATTAATTTGATTTTATTTCTAAATTCTGCTCAAGTATTATACTCACTAAACTCTGGCATAAAGAATGAAGAAAAAAGTTTTCACTTTTTTATCAAGTGTCACACTTCAAATACTTCACTTAACCTAGCTAAACTTAGTGGTGACTTTAACACAAACAAAAAGACCAAGACCAAGAAGAACCTCATAAAAAAGCGAACCGAGAAAAACATTTTAAAATTTTTGTTAACTATTGTTTTAAAATGGCCCATTAGGAAAATTTCTATAGAAAAATTTTCGATAGAAATATTTTTCTATAGAAAAATTTTCGATAGAAATATTTTCCTATAGAAAAATTTTCGATAGAAATATTTTCCTATAGAAAAATTTTCGATAGAAATATTTTTCTATAGAAAAATTTTCGACAGAAATATTTTTCTATAGAAAAATTTTCGATAGAAATATTTTCCTATAGAAAAATTTTCGATAGAAATATTTTTCTATAGAAAAATTTTCGAAAGAAATATTTTTCTATAGAAAAATTTTCGATAGAAATATTTTTCTATAGAAAAATTTTCGATAGATATATTTTTCTATGAAAAATTTTCGATATAAATATTTTTCTATAGAAAAATTTTCGATAGAAATATTTTTCTATAGAAAAATTTTCGATAGAAATATTTTTCTATAGAAAAATTTTCGATAGAAATATTTTTCTATAGAAAAATTTTCGATAGAAATATTTTTCTATAGAAAAATTTTCGATAGAAATATTTTTCTATAGAAAAATTTTCGATAGAAATATTTTTCTATAGAAAAATTTTCGATAGAAATATTTTTCTATAGAAAAATTTTCGATAGAAATATTTTTCTATAGAAAAATTTTCGATAGAAATATTTTTCTATAGAAAAATTTTCGATAGAAATATTTTTCTATAGAAAAATTTTCGATAGAAATATTTTTCTATAGAAAAATTTTCGATAGAAATATTTTTCTATAGAAAAATTTTCGATAGAAATATTTTTCTATAGAAAAATTTTCGATAGAAATATTTTTCGGTAGAAAAATTTTTGATAGAAATATTTTTCTATAGAAAAATTTTCGATAGAAATATTTTTCTATAGAAAAATTTTCGATAGAAATATTTTATTAATATTTTCTATAGAAAAATTAATATTTTAATATTTTTCCATAGAAAAATTTTCGATAGAAATATTTTTCTATACAAAAATTTTCGATAGAAATATTTTTCTATACAAAAATTTTCGATAGAAATATTTTTCTATACAAAAATTTTCGATAGAAATATTTTTCTATACAAAAATTTTCGATAGAAATATTTTTCTATACAAAAATTTTCGATAGAAATATTTTTCTATACAAAAATTTTCGATAGAAATATTTTTCTATACAAAAATTTTCGATAGAAATATTTTTCTATACAAAAATTTTCGATAGAAATATTTTTCAGGGATTTTCGATAGGAATATTTTTCTATAGAATATTTTTCTACAGAAAAATTTTTAGATAGAAATATTTTTCTATAGAAAAATTTTCGATAGACATATTTTTCTATAGAAAAATTTTCGATAGGAATATTTTTCTATAGAAAAATTTTCGATAGGAATATTTTTCTATAGAAAAATTTTCGATAGGAATATTTTTCTATAGAAAAGTTTTCTATAGAATATTTTTCTATAGAAAAATTTTCGATAGAAATATTTTTCTATAGAAAAATTTTCGATAGACATATTTTTCTATAGAAAAATTTTCGATAGAAATATTTTTCTATAGAAAAATTTTCGATAGAAATATTTTTCTATAGAAAAATTTTCGATAGAAATATTTTTCTATAGAAAAATTTTCGATAGAAATATTTTTCTATAGAAAAATTTTCGATAGAAATATTTTTCTATAGAAAAATTTTCGATAGAAATATTTTTCTATAGAAAAATTTTCGATAGAAATATTTTTCTATAGAAAAATTTTCGATAGAAATATTTTGCTATGGAAAAATTTTCGATAGAAATATTTTTCTATAAAAAATTTTCGATAGAAATATTTTTCTATAGAAAAATTTTCGATAGAAATATTTTTCTATAGAAAAATTTTCGATAGAAATATTTTTCTATAGAAAAATTTTCGATAGAAATATTTTTCTATAGAAAAATTTTCGATAGAAATATTTTTCTATAGAAAAATTTTCGATAGAAATATTTTTCTATAGAAAAATTTTCGATAGAAATATTTTTCTATAGAAAAATTTTCGATAGAAATATTTTTCTATAGAAAAATTTTCGATAGAAATATTTTTCTATAGAAAAATTTTCGATAGAAATATTTTTCTATAGAAAAATTTTCGATAGAAATATTTTTCTATAGAAAAATTTTCGATAGAAATATTTTTCTATAGAAAAATTTTCGATAGAAATATTTTTCTATAGAAAAATTTTCGATAGAAATATTTTTCTATAGAAAAATTTTCGATAGAAATATTTTTCTATAGAAAAATTTTCGATAGAAATATTTTCTATAGAAAAATTTTCGATAGAAATATTTTTCTATAGAAAAATTTTCGATAGAAATATTTTTCTATAGAAAAATTTTCGATAGAAATATTTTTCTATAGAAAAATTTTCGATAGAAATATTTTTCTATAGAAAAATTTTCGATAGAAATATTTTTCTATAGAAAAATTTTCGATAGAAATATTTTTCTATAGAAAAATTTTCGATAGAAATATTTTTCTATAGAAAAATTTTCGATAGAAATATTTTTCTATAGAAAAATTTTCGATAGAAATATTTTTCTATAGAAAAATTTTCGATAGAAATATTTTTCTATAGAAAAATTTTCGATAGAAATATTTTTCTATAGAAAAATTTTCGATAGAAATATTTTTCTATAGAAAAATTTTCGATAGAAATATTTTTCTATAGAAAAATTTTCGATAGAAATATTTTTCTATAGAAAAATTTTCGATAGAAATATTTTTCTATAGAAAAATTTTCGATAGAAATATTTTTCTATAGAAAAATTTTCGATAGAAATATTTTTCTATAGAAAAATTTTCGATAGAAATATTTTTCTATAGAAAAATTTTCGATAGAAATATTTTTCTATAGAAAAATTTTCGATAGAAATATTTTTCTATAGAAAAATTTTCGATAGAAATATTTTTCTATAGAAAAATTTTCGATAGAAATATTTTTCTATAGAAAAATTTTCGATAGAAATATTTTTCTATAGAAAAAAAATATTTGATATGTTGTATATCCGAATACACGTTATTTCCTCCTTGGTTTAAATCAGGGATATTTTTTCTTTTGTTCCTTTATAAGTAGGTGCTCAGTATTGTACTATTTTTATACTGGTATTTGTTGTAGCAAGAGATTTTTTTCTTATTCTTAAAGATTTTCATTCAATTTCTATTGCTTTAAACTTAAAGCAGCTTTTGAATGCATGTATGGATTTTTGTGGCTAATGATTTGAGTGTTAGTGTACAAGCCCAGTAGTACTGAAAGGCTTTAGTGTTGACATCAGAAATTTATAAAGTGGCAAATAATTTTAGGATCATAACAAAAATAATTAAAAAGACTCAATTCTAGCTTGAAAGTAGAGCTCTTTCTGCCCTAAGATCTGTTTATTCAGAATATTACTACTTATCAAAATAACAAACTATTAGTTTTAAGGATATTAAAACTTTAAAAACTACTGGAAATTTCTTACGCATAAAATCCTACGAAATCTTATATACATGCATACACACTGATGCATATTTTTCTTTCTTAATGCAATTCAATATAAAAACACTCTCATACATACATACAAATATATTCAAACATTCACAAACACATACAAACAATAACAATAAAGTTTAAATTAAATGAAAACTTTTTCAATTACATTTCAAGAAACAGTAGAATAGGATTGAACAAATACATACATCGTAGGGTGAACAAGGGAACGAGGGAAAAAGAGTACAAAATATGGGTGAAAATAAAACAACAACAAAAAATATTATAATAAAATTAAAACTAAAAACACATTGTAAAACAGGATACAATAGGAAAAGGGAATAAAGAAAAAGTTACAACAAGTGAACAAGTTACAAAGCAACAACATACAAAACACAACTTTTCCAAGTAAAAGAGGAAAAACCTCTTCAGCGAAAAAAGGGAAAATCTTTTGTTTTGTGATTTTTACATTTTGCATTTTAAATAATTGTTATTTTGAGTTTCCAGCCTGTTTTAAGTCATAAGAAAGTTATTGGTTTTACTGGTAGGAGGTGTTTGAAAAACTAATAAGTAGTATTACTAAAATTTGTATAACTAAATATTACAACAGATAGAACTTTTATTAAGCAAAAGTAGCAGTAGAGGTAGCTTTACGTAGTATTTACTTTCAAAATTTAATCTTATTATGTGTATATATTAAATTTACTCAGAACATACAAGGGTATTCAATCGATTAACCTCTGTTCGATTAACTTTCTTTGTCGATTTAGCGGTGTCAGTCCGTCCGTCCGTCCGTCTGGCTGGTGGACTCCCATGTACACCTTGTAATCAAAGTATAGGTCGCAATTCTAAAGATAATTTGAAGAAATTTGGCACAGATATTTTTTTGATAGTGGGACAATAGCCATTAAAATTC
This sequence comes from Stomorhina lunata, assembly GCA_933228675.1. Lineage (NCBI taxonomy): Eukaryota > Metazoa > Arthropoda > Insecta > Diptera > Rhiniidae > Stomorhina > Stomorhina lunata. The sequence goes on along the minus strand of OW121741.1, from coordinate 113,472,147 downwards.
GTCAAAATCGGTGCAATATTTGTGGTACCTCCCATAGGTCCCACTTCCCGGAATTGCTATATTGGCCACAAATAGCAATATGTTTTTATGAAATTTTTATCAAATATTGCTTATGTAAACTTAAATCACTATACCAAATTTCGCTGAAATCGGTTTACATTTGACCATAGCTTCCATACAAACTATTCTTTCGAAACGCACTAAATGGGACAAAAATCACTAAAACGCTCGTAAATCTGAAAATAATTAGAATTTGAAGTTTATTTTCTGCGTACAAAATTTTTGTAATAACTGTAATTAATTTGCCAAATTTCGATAAGATAATCGGTCCACATTTGATCCTAGCTCTCATGTAAGTCCAAATAATGGAAATAGCTTTAATATCCCCTCTACTTCCTTTGGATTTATGCCCTTCATAAGACCATTTGAGTCAATATGACCCTTTCGGTCAATATGAGCCTTTAGGTCAACACGACCCTTTGGGTCAATATCACCCAGCAATGAAATATTATCAAAATTTCATATTTTACATAGGACTTTTTTTTTTAATTTAGGACCAGCACTGAGGGGTTGACCCCTACTTATACAATGCATTGTGTTGAAATTAGGCAAATAGGTTATGGGGGAAGGAAAGATGGAGTAGTGTTTATGGCTTTGAATTTACCTATATTGCAACTGGCAGGGAAAACTTCTGCGTGGAGTGAATTATTCATACGAACTGTACGACTGAAAAACGAATTTAATGTTAGCGATTTTAATTTGTTCTGTCTACCGGTCTATCAACCACAAAGGATTGAGCTCTAACAAAATGACGTGTATTGCGTAAAAAAGTCCGAATTTCGGGAACGAGTTCATTGATTTCGTTAGAGTACATTCCAAAGTATTAACAATTGAACAGTGTGACACAATTCAAATTGCGACGGTGCTCCTGTAAATCAGTAGAGTTGGATACCCCCTGCCCCAATGAGTACTTTCATCATTTCCTGCACTCGGTCGAGAAGCTCCAAAATAGACTTTGAAGCTTTGGTCCATACATGAGATGGTGTAAATAGTGAGGAGATCAGATGCAGTGAAGTATCTCTTGCACCGTTTTAGAAAACCGAGGCACTTGAATGCTTCTTTCTACACTTAAAAGATGTATTTTGTCGAACGAACATCACATTGAATTCTCATGTTCAGAACATCAAGAACATCTGAATCCTCAATATGTACACTACCCATTTATACAGATGAAGAAACATGGTTTGCCGCGCATTTATGCGTAAGCAAACAACATCTTTATTGCACGACCCCATTCTGAAATTGTTTCTAAATCTCGGTTTAATGATTAATTAATATTTTGTCTCATAGCGCCAACCTCAAGAAGGCTTGGCCTACGATATAATGAATATGAATGGCACATATTACTATCATCTGCAAAAGAGTAGACTGGATTGGAAGTTTGACGCAGAAGGTCATTTATAAAGATAAGAAATAGGTACCCCTGAATTAATCTTGAACTCGTTTGAAGAGAACCCATTTATAAGAACTCGTATAGAGCGATCTCTAAGGAACCTCGATATAAACCTAGAGAAGTTATTACCGACACCAAGGCAATAAGTTTTGGTAGAAGTGCTCCGTGCCACAATATATCAAAAATTGCGAAAATAGTGTTATATAATATGTGAACAGCCCATGAATGGAAAAGTGTTCAATGAAAGCGGTTTTATTTATTATTTGACTGAACAAAATATTGAAAGATGATTCTAAATGAAGGTGGACTCGATTCAACTATATTCAATAGGAAAATAATTATGAAGTAGAATTAGGCTTGAAATATCGCTTGTTGGGTCATATTGACCCAAAGGATATTAAATGTGTGAAAATAGTGTTTTGAAATGTGGAGGGGGGAGGAAAAATTTTAATTTTATTATTTTCTTTTAAATATATAATTTTCGTCCCTGTAATGGATAAGTTAAAGTTTCACGTTCATATCTAATCATTTAAGGAGAAAATTTTGCGTTTGAAAAACAAAATTGATCCAAGGAGTGTAAAAGGGATATATAAGTTTTAAGTAAATTTTTTTATAATAGCAACATTTATCAAATATTTGACTTTATACAGGAAAAAGACCACCTTTAACCTTAGTGATGAAGGGTATACTATTTTTGGGCTTGAGCGACTATACCACTTTCATACTTTTTTTTATATATTGTCATTTCCTGTATAAATAATAGCAGAATTATTGCACAAACTTCAAAGTGATCCCGTGTTGTTGACCATTGGCTAGTAATTTTTTAAGGACGACAAAAGCAGAAAGCAACTGTGAATGGAGAGCTCAAACGTCGTACGATTTAATTTTTATTTTGCCTTTTAGAATTTTTTGGCTAAAGTGACTTTATTTTATGTAATCAAAAAAATAAAAAAATGCATAATTTTGTTAAAATTTTGTCAAAACCAAAACTAAAAATACAAATATTTTTTTATTTCCCATACAAATATTTTTTTTAATTTGTAGACGGATGAGGCATGCCTTTCCCTGATGCGATCTACGTAGAACATTTCTGGGGGAAGTTGTAGCGAGATTTCAAATTTATATAATAAGGTATATCCTTTTCAACACAGTAATTGCACGCCGTGTTAATTTTTAGAACAGATAAGTTGCGCCATCTGTTGTTAAAGTAGACTCATTATTTAAGCTTTGGTTATACAGGTTTTTTTTGTTTGCTTTACCTCGACTGAGTGCTATTGCTAACAGCCGATGAAGAATGCAGTGGTGATTAGTAATTTCACCAAAGTATTTATTCTTAACACTTTAATTGTCTTTCATTTTCTCAAAAAAAAAAAAGAAAAACAAAAAACCTTTCCTAACAACAAAATTCAATAATTTATAACCCATATTTAAAACCACAAACCATAAATACTATCACTCAAAAACAATTAACCATAAGCAAAATATTTTAATGAATAAATCTAAAAGAAAATGCCCCCAGAAACAAATGATATCCTTTGCATAACAACTATCCCTTTATGTTATTAATGTATGTATGCTTTTTGCAAGCCCCTAAAGGGATTAATTTTCATGATTTTTTCTGTATTTAGCATTTTTATTTAATTAAAGTTTAAAACACGAGCGCGAGTTATCAATCATGCAAAAGTTCACATCATTAAATTTGAAATTTTTTTTTTAGGTTACACTTTCAATAAATTAAATTTCACACAAAAATTTAATCCCATCTTTTTAACAGCATTTAAAAAAAATAATTAATTTTTTTTTCGCTGCTGTTAACAAATAAGTACAAATTATTTTGCTATTTTATTTTTTTCTTAGCACAGTTTTTATTTATAATTTAACAAGTGAGGGATTATTAAAACAGCTGGTCAAGCCGACACTAAAGTATGAGTACTTGAACAGTAAGGAAATATTTTAACTATTTTTATGACTTTTTAAAAATTTTAATATTTCTAGGAAATTTTTAAAAATTTCACTCTTCAAAGGAAATATTTCAATATAAATTTCTTTTTTTAAGGAAATTTTTCTTAATATCTCTTTTTTAAAGAAATTTTGCCTAATTTCTCGTTTTAAAGGAAATTTTGCAAAATGTCACTTTTTAAAGGAAATTTTGCAAAATTTCACTTTTTAAAGAAATTTTGCAAAATTTAATTTTTAAGGAAATTTTGCAAAATTTTACTTTTTAATGATAGTTTTTAAAATATCGCTTTTTAAGGTAAAGTTTTCAAAATTTTACTTTTTTAAGGAAATTTTGCCTTATTTCTCGTTTTAAAGGAAATTTTGCAAAATTTCACTTTTTAAAGGAAATTTTGCAAAATTTCACTTTTTAAAGGAAATTTTGCAAAATTTCACATTTTTTTTTTTTGAAATTTTGCAAAATTTCAATTTTTATAGGTAATTTTGCAAAATTTCACTTTTTAAAATAAATTTTGCAAAATTTCACTTCTTAAAGGAAATTTTGCCAAATTTCACTTTTTAAAGGCAATTTTGCCAAATTTCACTTTTAAAAGGAAATTTTGCCAAATATCACTTTTTAAAGGAAATTTTGCAAAATTTCACTTTCCAAAGATAATTATGAAAAATATCACTTTTTAAAGGAAATATTGCAAAATTTCACTTTCTAAAGGAAATATTGGAATTTTTAAATTAAATTTTGGAAAATTTCACGTTTGAAAGGAAATTTCTCTATTAACAGGAAATTTTGCAAAATTTTTCTATCTTGTAAAATTCACGATTTATTGGAAATTTTGCAAAATTTCAAAATTAAAAAAAAAATTGTAAAATTTAACTTTTTGAAGAAAATTATGCTAAATCTAAGTCTTTTGCGGAAAATTTTAAAAAAACTTTTATAATAAATTTTTCAAAAACTTCTTGTTTTTATAAGCAATTTTTCAAAAAATTCTTATTTTTATAGGAAATTTTTCAAAAATTTCTTATTTTTATGGGATCTTTTTTTTTTAATTTCATATTTTTATAGGAAATTTCTTATTTTTATTTAAAATTTAAAAAAAAAATTATTATTTTTATAGGAAATTTTTAAAAAATTTCTTATTTTTATAGGATTTTTTTTAAATTTCTTACTTTTAAAAGAATTTTTTTAATTTTTTTTTTCAAAAATTTCTTATTACAGAAAATTTTTTTGAAAATTAAATTTTTTGAAAAATAATTTCTTATTTTTATAGAAAATTTTTAAAAAATTTATTATTTTATAGGAATTTTTTGAAAAATTTTATTTATTTTTAAAGAAATTTTTTAAGAATTTCTTATTTTTATAGGAAATTTGTAAAAACATTTTTATTTTTATAGGTTATTTTTTAAAAATTTCTTATTTTTATAGGAAATTTTTTAAAAATTTTATTTTTTATAAGAAAATTTTCAAAAGTTTCTTATTTTTATAGAAAATTTTTCAAAAATTTCTTACTTTTATAAGAAAATTTTCAAAAGTTTCTTCTTTTTTACAGGAAATTTATCAAAAATTTCTTGTTTTTAAAGGAAATTTTTCTAAACTTTCTTTTACTAAAACTTTTTTGAAAATTAAAATTTTTGAAAAATAATTTCTTATTTTTATAGAAAATTTTTTAAAAATTTCTTATTTTTATAAGAACCTTTTACAAAATTTCGTATTTTTTCAAAAATTTATTTTTTTTATAGGAAATTTGTCAAAAATTTACATTGTTTATATAAAATTTTGCTAAAATTTCTTATTTCTACAGAAATTTTTCAAAAATTTCTTATTTTTATAGAAAATTTTTCAAAAATGTCTTATTTTTATAAGAAACTTTTCAAAAATTTCTTATTTTTATAAGAAATTTTTCAAAAATTTTTTTATTTTTACAGGAAATTTATCAAAAATTTCTTGTTTTTAAAGAAAATTTTTCTAAACTTTCTTATTCTTATAAAAAAATTTTCTAAAATTTTTTTGAAAATTAAATTTTTTGAAAAATAATTTCTTATTTTCATAGAAAATTTTTTAAAAATTTCGTAATTTTATAAGAAATTTTTCAAAAATTTCTTATTTTTATAGGAAAATTCTCAAAAATTTCTTGTTTTTATATAAAATTTTGCTAAAATTTCTTATTTGTAAAGGAAATTTTTCTAAAGTTTTTTATTTTTATAGGAAATTTTTCTAAAATTTCTTATTTGTAAAGGAAATTTTTCTAAAATTTTTTATTTTTACAGGAAATTTTTCAGAAATTTCGAATTTTTATAGAAAATTTTTAAAAAAATTCTTATTCTTATAGAAAATTTTTCAAAAAATTCTTATTTTGATAGGAAATTTTTTAAAAATTTCTATTTGTATAGGAAGTTTTTTGAAAATTTCAGATTTTTATAGGAAGCTTTTTTAAAATTTCTTATTTTAATAGAATTTTTTTCCAAAAATTTCTAGTTGCAGATTTTTTTCAACACTTGTTTTTGTAGGAAATTTTTCAAGACTTTCTTATTTTTATAAGAAATTTTTAAAAAATTTCTTATTTCTACAGGAATTTTTTGAAAAATTTCTTATTTTTGTTGGAAATTTTTAAAAAATGTATAATTTTTTTAAGAAAATTTCTAAAAATTTACTTTTTTATAGGAAAATTTTCATAATTGTCATATTTTTTAAAAATATATTTTTTTATAGATTTTTTTAAAATTTCTTATTTTTATAGGAAACTTTTCAAAAATTTCCAATTTTTACAGAAATTTTTCAAAAATTTCTTATTTTTATAGGAAATTTTTTAAAAAATTCTTATTTTTTTAAGAAAATTTTTTAAAAATTTCTTTTTTATAGACAAAAATTTCAAAAATGTTACATTTTTATAGGAGATGTTTTAAAAATTTCTTATTTCTATAGGAAATTTTTCCAAAATATCTTATTTTTTTTTTGGAAATTTTTGAAAAATGTATATTTTTTTAAGAAAATTTTTTAAAAATTTCTTTTTTTTTTTAGGAAAATTAGCAAAAATGTCATATTTTTAAAAATTTTCTTACTTTTATAGGAAATCTTGCAAAAATTGCTTATTTTTATAGAACATTTTTCAAAAATTTCTTGCAGCAATATTTTATATTCGATAGTATACAGAGAACTTTTTTTCACATATGAACCGATTGCAAAAAAAATTTATATATTGGCTTATAGTCATATTAAATTGTAAAATCCACCAACATTTTTGTATGTGTAACATACATAAGATCAAACTTATTACTTTTTTTCACCTATGGTGATGTAGGGTATAACAAGGAGATATGAGCAAATAAGTAGTACTTTTTTACCCTTTCAACAGCGTAATATTATGATTTAAAAAATAACAGAAATAAGTAAAAATTTTATTAAAAATATGCAACCCACCACAATTTGGTGGCTCATATATAAAAACAGAAAAAAATACTATAAAAAAAAATGAACAAAAATTAAAAGAAGAAAAAAAAAGACTGAGCTGTGAAAAAATTAGGTCAATTTACAATGTTGCGTTTTCAGTTGTTTTCATTATTTTACATAATAACTTTATAGAATGAATATTTTGTGCAAAAATGAAATAATTTATTTCAGTAATGAATGGAAACATAACCAGAATGAAGCATTATTTTTAACCAAATAAATGTCTAAGTATAAAATAAATGATGAATGCAGTTTGTTATTATAAAAAAAGCAAAAAACGTAAGAGAATTTATTAATGTAAGTAAGAAATTTGAATTCATGTTTTACCCTAATTTGTTTGAAGTTTTTACTTTTATAAAATTTTCTTCAAAGTTTTGTGGGCTACCTTAACGTATGTTCTATTTTTGTATTTGTAGCCTCATTATATTTTACTCTCTTTTATTTGCAATTTAACTGCATTTAGTTCAAATTATGCATCGATTTAAATATTTGTCTTTTTTATGTCTATTGCTATTTCCTTTCAGTTGTATTGCAGATTTATCCTGTTTCTAGTCAATTCTATAATGTTAGATTAGACCTGTCCTTTTCTGAACTTTTTCAAATAAAATAATAATTGAAAAGCTTTAACAGATCATCATGTATCTTCTTTGGTCAACTAATTATACTTATATTAATTTTCGTGGAATAAACCTAATTTTCCAGCAATACTTTTTGAAATTTTAAAATAAAAAATAGCAATATGAAAAAAGTATTAAAGTGACAAATTTAAAGCCATTGCATCCTGCATCGCAATTTCTAGATTCCATTTAATAATCAATCATTTTTAAATTTTATATCCATCGGCCTTAATTTATCAATATTTATGTACAATAACAAAACCAAACCACTCTTCATATATTATATATCGAGGATTATTACAAAAAACAACATTTTCTATAGACTGCCTCTGAATTTTTGTACATGTTAGAGGTTAGATCTCTTTTTGACTCCCACTTGGGACAATATTTTATTGTTTGAGAGATGGTCTAATGCATATCTAAATGAACAAAAAAATATTCAGAGCTAAGCAATATTGTTAATACAAAAAAAAAAGTAGAAAATAGAAATCGAATGGAAACATCTGCCATCAATTACTTTCACATTTTGAAATGCGTACATGTGTTAGTAATGAAAATATAATTAGTTGTTAATTAAAAACTCTAAATTATACACTTCTATTCAATTTGTAGTCCATAGATACTAGACGTATGTTCTACTGGCAAATTATGTTTTTAAATAGGTGATAATTGGAAAATTATTTTATTAGTTTAGATATGAGAAAATATTTAATAATACACAATATTTAGGTACTTACATATATAATATATATAAAAGTAATACTAAAGTGTGAGTACTTGAGCAATTAGGAAATTGGTAAATTGATGCCAAAGTTCAATATTTATAAGAAATTTTGCAAAATTTCACTTTATAAAAGATATTTTGAAAAATATCACTTTTTAAAGGAAATTCTTAAATAATTCACATTTTAAAGGAAATTTTGCAAAACTTCATTTTTTATAGAAAATTTTGCAAAATTTCATTTATAAAAAGAAATTTTGAGAATTTCATTTTTAAAAGGAAATTTTGAGAATTTAATTTTTTAAAGAAAATTTTGAAAATTTAATTTTTTTAAGGAAATTTTGGGCATTCGCAAAATTTCAGTTTTAAAAGGAAATTTTGAAAAATTTTAGTTTTTAAAGGAAATGTTAAATAAAATTTTGTAAACATTTAAAGAGTGTTCTAAAAAAAATATGCATTTACTATTTTATACAAAATTTATCCATAGTGCAAAAAATAATTTATTTTGTGATCAAGTTAGTTTCTATAGATATGTCAGATACTATTATTTTAGAAATTATTAATTTTCAATAGTTATTTCAATCAAAATGGACTGCGAAAAAAAAGTTCGTGAAAATATAATTAAAACGTTTAAAAAAAATCCGTCATGAACTTTTAAAAAAATAGCTAAAAATTTTAAAGTTGACCCTCGAATGGTTTCTAATGCCATCAGACGGTATAAGGAAAACCTGAGCATTGACAGAAAACCTGGATCAGGGAGGAAAAAAGGTCCTACAGATATTGGTAAGGCAAAAGAAGTCGAGCGACTCTTTCGAAGAGCGCCTAACACTTCTTTAAGAAAAGCAGCTCGTACGGTGAAATGTTCTACGAATTTTGCACATAGAGTCAAAGCTTATGCTGGACTGAAGACATACAAAGTCCAAAAGGTTCCAGATCACAATGCTATAAAGAACTTAGAAGCAAAAAAACGAGCGAAAAAATTGAAGTCTGATTTTATAAAAAAATACACCTGTTGTGTGATGGATGATGAAACATACGTACTGGCAGACTTTTCTCAACTTCCTGGTCAAGATTTTTATGTTGCTGATAAACGGGGCAATATTCGGCAAGAGTTTCGCACAAAAAAACAAACAAAATTCCCTAAGAAGTTTCTCGTGTGGCAAGCTATTTGCAATTGTGGCAAAAGAAGTAAAGTATTTGTGGCATCTGGCACAATAAACACAGAAATTTATATAAAGGAGTGCCTACAAAAACAGTTGTTACCCTTTTTAAGAGAGCACAGAGTGACTACAGGCAATTGAGTGGTATTCAAAGAATAATGTCATTTTTGTACCACGAGAGGCAAATCCACCTAACTGTCCAGAACTTCGGCCTGTAGAAAGGTATTGGGCTCTGGTAAAAAAGGAATTGAAGAACACAGGAAATGTTAGGTTAAGCGGAACGAAAAATTAAGAAGACTCGATTGATTCTCTAGAGTATTGCAACTAATCTTTATTTACAAAAACTTAGCCTAAGGTAAACTAAACTAAAATACTTATTATCTAAATTTATCTAACAACACATGTGGCAAGCATGTGTTGCTTCAATACTTATGTAAATACCCAAAATAGCTTATCTTTACACACACCACTCTTGTGTGGAAAATTACAATTAAATAGAAACGATCCTTTAATCATTTAAATATGCAGGAATACACAACTGCAACAGTAGGTAAAAATATTTACTGATAATACTATTTCAGGTATAAATACACTTTCTAAATGTAGGTTTCAGTGTACAGCATGGTCAATCTTAAAAATATAGATTTTAATACCAAATATTGAATTATTTACTTAAATAGAATATTATAAACTAAGTACAGTTTAAACAAAACTGAACATTCTGCCGGCCTTGAAAGATCCTAGTCTTTCAAAACAAAACACAGAATCAAATTACTTACTTATCACTACCCTAAGCTAATCGAGGTAACATCACAGTAGCTGGCAAGTATTTGGCTGATATCTGGCAGGTTTTCTTGATGATCCAAATTAGAATGATGATAATAATAATGATGATAATAAATGTTGTAAAACTTAATCCATAATGAGTAACATGATGACTATCTAGATGTATAGGAAACCCAAGGATTTTTGTTGATTTTGGTATATCCGGAATTTTATAAATTTCCAATTCAGTCTTTAATTTAAGATGACTGACGGGAGGTAGAAACATTGACATGTTCAGGGATGGAAACACATAATTAACCTTTGTTGAAACTGCATCATATGCTTGCAGATGAACTTCATTGGAATCCAAGTTGCACTCAGGTTGCATAGTTAATATACCTGAACCATTAATGTTTATTATCTGCACCTTCTTGTGGCATGTTATTTCTGCTGAAATATCATCGTTTATTGAGAATATCCAAGAGTTGGTTATATGAATTTGTCGCCAGTAGTTGGAAGCTTTTTTAATTTCAACCTTACAACTTTCTGGTATCTTCTTTGACTTTAAAAATAACAGAATTTCACAGCTGCTTGTTGAAATAGTGTTGAACAGAGGATGAATTAGATGACACAGCATAAGTTCCTCCATCTTTTGACAATGTTCAAATTTATCATCCTCAAAAATATAGTATATAGATTTTCTTTCATCAATAAGGAAATATTTGTTGTTGACGTGTATACTAATTGAAAACCCGTCATGTATTGTGGGATAGGTATATATTTCATAAGCGTTTAAAACTTCTTCATTTATTAGCGGAATCTGAATGTTGAAAAGTACAAATTCGCTTGTTGTTCTTGTTGATATCTTGGCTATTTTAGCTAGTTCAACTGGATGTTCAGACGGCAATCGTAGCTTTTTAGTTAAATTTGATTTGATAAGTTCAATCTGTTTTTTGAACTTTCTTACTGGTAATATTCCATGAAGAAAACTTCCTTTGGAGTTGAACATTGCTCCAATGATGTCATCTTGTATTTTCTCGTAAACTTCTAGAGATGTAAGAATATTTGAGACAGCTTTAATTCGAGTAGATTCATCTTTAGTTTCGTGAATTTCTAGTTCCAGAGAATGTATGGCATCACTTAGCGTTTGAATATTTTTAAAAACAGCTTTATTTTCATTTTTGATTATTTCCATGGTCATGTCTTGAACTGATGACAGATTTCGCATTATATTCAGCAGATATCCCTCATTTTGGCTATTCTGCTTTAATTTATCTGTTAGTTCTTCAGCATGATTTTCATCCATCAATCCAAATAGCGACTGATATATGCCACCAACAAAAGGTAGCAGCGATCTTTTTTGTCTTACAGAAGTTGATGACATTATCATATCGTTTCGATTTAATATTCTTTGGTATATAGCGTTTAAGTTCTGTTCAGATGATGATTGATAAACGGCTTCTTTATCCTTTAATTTAGCTATAGACAACATTGCTTTATCCAGGGACTTCATGGCTGTTGTATATTCACTTATATTGATGTGCACCAAAATGTTCCATGATGTCTTCGTTAAGCCAACTGTTGCTACCTTTTCAAAGAATATCCCTGCCTTGTTCTCAAACCTACTTATATTAAATTGTGATTTTATGGGACTAATAATTGCTAAAAATGTTAAAAATACTATAAGCATATTTTTATTTTTTATTCTTTTTTCATTATTACAATTTCTTTTTAATTTATTTTTATCATCTAAAGACGGATTTCCCGTTTCTTTATTATTTGTTAAAGATGGATTTTCCATCTTTTTTATGTCAACTAACAAATCGTTTGTTGTTTCCTTTTCGGTTTCTTGAGTAGGAAAAGGACAAACATTGTGGATTGACCTTTTGGTTTCCCCATTGTTGGTCCTTACGTCTACCATTCTACATAATCCATCCGAACCCATTATGGTTCGGATGACCCTCCCCCGCCTCCAGCTCATGGGAGGTATATTATCTTCTTTTAGAAGAACTAGAGTACCCGGCTTAATGTTATGTACTGGGTTTTTCCACTTGTATCGTTTTTGTAGCTCGGACAAATATTCAAATGACCAGCGTTTCCAAAATTCTTCAAAGTTTAATTGAACTGCTTTCCAATGATCTCGTATTCCACTATAACTTTTGTTAGTTGAATCATCACTAATCGTACATAAGGAATCGCCAATAAGGAAATGACCTGGAGTTAGGACATTTAAATCATTTGGATTGTCAGATAATGGAGTCAATGGTCGAGAATTTAATATCGATTCAATTTGTGTCATTAAGGTATAAAGTTCATCGTATGTCATTATTCCCTGAGTCACTTTATAAAAATGTTTTTTAACGGATTTAACGCAGGCTTCCCATAATCCTCCTATATGTGGTGATCTTGCTGGAATATTTAACCATTCAATACCCTTTACACCACAAAATTCATTTAACTTTTCAATATGTTCCTTTTCACAAAACATTTTATATATTTCATTAAGACTGTTAGCTGCTCCTACAAAATTAGTACCATTATCGGAAACAATTTTAGCTGGACATCCTCTTCTTGCTACAAATCTTTTTAAAGCTCCTATAAACCCTGCAGAAGTTAAGTCCGCCACTACTTCCAAATGAACGGCTTTTGTCGCAAAACAAACAAATACGCAAACATATGATTTGTCTGTTTTCTTTCCTCTAACTTTATAATGTATTGTTATAGGGCCTAAGAAATCAATTCCTATCTTTAAAAATGGCCGCGTTCTAATTACACGGTCTTCAGGTAGATTTCCCATTAGTTGATGTAAGTGCCGAGGCTCTAATCTAAAACATCTGTAGCATTTATTGATTACCTTTTTTACTAATTGGCGCCCTCTTAGCGGCCAAAACTGTTGTCTCATTATGGCTAGTAAGCCTTGTGGTCCTACATGCAAATGTTCTTTATGCAAATATTCTGTTAACATTTCTACTATATTGTTTTTATAAGGAAGAAGAGCTGGATGTTTAGCTTCATATGCTAGACTACTATTTTCTAATCTTCCTCCTACTCTAATGACACCATTCTCGTCAATAAATGGATATAATGTTTTTAAATTTGAAGTATTTGGCAAACCTTTATCTGACTTTAAATATTTTATCTCTTCTGAAAAATTATCCTTTTGTATACATTTTACAATAGAAGTTAATGACAACCTCCTAAAGTATGCAAAGGACTTTTTATCTCCTTTCTTAGCTAAATGTATGAATTTGTAAACATAAGCAATAATGTTCTGATATGTCCCAAAATTATTTTTATGATTAATTGTATTAAAAAATGGTTTATCGTTTTTATTAATCATACAAATTTTTGCTGCTTTTTTTATATCTGGTATTTCTTTAATCTCAAAACTATTATCATAATTATATTCCATTTTGCTTGATAGGAATTCAGGACCATTAAACCAAAATTTGTTATTTTGTAATTCTCTTCCCAATAATCCCCTAGAAAGAATATCGGCTGGATTTTGTTCTGATTTGACATGTCTCCAGTCTTTTATATGACTATTTTCCTGAATATATGCCACCCTATTTGACACAAATATTTGCAGACATGCTGGGTCTAATTTAAGCCAGCTTAAAACAATCGAAGAATCTGTATAGTAATAAATTTTTGTAAATTTTGTTTTCAAGCTTTCTATTACTAATTTCATTAGCTCGACCAATAACACACTTGCACAAAGTTCTAGTCGAGGTAATGTTATTATTTTAATAGGAGCAACTCTGGATTTTGATGCTGCTAAATGTGTATAAATATTTCCAAAGGTATCTACAGATCTTATATAAATGGCTGCACCATATGCTTTCATAGATGCATCAGAAAATCCATGCAATTCAATATGTTCTGGTTGAACACAAACGAAGTGTCTAGGTACAGCAATTTTATTTAGAAAAACAAAATCGTTTTTAATTGTTTTCCATTTGGATATAATTTCATCAGGAACTTTTTCATCCCAATCGATTTTTAATTTCCACAACTCCTGCAATAAAATTTTTGTAGTTACTATGACTGGACCCACTAGACCAAGAGGATCAAATAACCTTGCCATTTCCCCTAAAATGGTGCGTTTAGATATTCTCTCAGATGTTTCCCACTTACATTTTAAGCTTAATATATCCGCATGTGTATCCCATGAGATTCCAAGCGTTTTTACAAAATTAGATGCCCCAGGATCTATATTGAGATTACCCTCAATTGATTCTTCATCTATATCTTGTAAGATAGATTTTTCATTGGAACACCATTTCCTTAAAGGCATGCCATAATCTAGTAAAATGTTATCTATATTTTTTCTTTGGGATTTTACTGATTCTAGACAATTTCCGCCTGTCATCAAATCATCCATATAAAAATCACTTCTTATTATTTCAGATTCAAGTTTAAATTTATTTTTAGTCTCATCTGCAATCTTTTGCAAACATTTGACCGCAAGATATGGTGCGCATGCAGTACCATATGTTACTGTTTTCAAGGCATATGTTTTAAGGTTCTCTTTTGGATTCCAACGCCAATATATAAGCTGATACTTTCTATCAGCTTCTGAAACCGAAATTTGCCTATACATTTTTTCTATATCAGCAGAAAATACATATTTATGTTTTCTAAATCTTAAAAGAATATTAAATAGATCATCTTGTAATTTTGGGCCTGTATGTAAAATGTTGTTTAAAGAAATATTATTCGTAGTTTTACAAGAAGCATCAAATACAACTCTTAACTTTGTACTTGAGCTCTCTGGTCGTAAAACACAGTGGTGTGGTAAATAATACCCACCTCGAACTGCTTCATTATCAGTCATCAGTTCCATGTGACCCAAATCTAAATATTTTTTCAAGAAATCTGAATATTCTATTTTAAGGTCTGCCTTTTTTTCTAGTTTTCTTTCTAATCCATAAAACCTTCTTCTTGCTATAAAACTTGAATTTCCTAATTTTTCTATAGAATCTTTAAACGGAAGGTTAACTTCAAATCTACCATCCGTTAGTCTTTTTACATTATCTTTAAAATGATTTTCACAATTAGTTTCTTCTACTGTAAATTTCTTTATTTTTGGAATTTCTTCCATTTCCCAAAATTTTTGCAGTATTTGGTCGCACTTCGAATTGTCTGTTGTAACTAAAGTTTTTAACTTTTCAGACTTTTTCATATTATATGCTACCCAACCTAATTTAGTTTTTTGAAGCTTAGTACCTGCTTCTTTGTCTTCAACTTTTCCTTCTAATATGAGGTCAAAAATGAATTGATTGGATAAAAGCAAATCAATACCCTTTGGAACATTATATTCCGGATCGGCAAGTTTGATATCCTTTGAAAATTTCCCTGCAACCATTCTTGTTGTGGGAACATCAGATACAAATTTTTTCATTATTAATGCATTAAATGATGCTTCGTAATCTGATGTTTTTGATCTCATATTTATTTTTATTTTTTCTTGAATTGAAGATGTTTTCATCTCCAACCCTTCAATTCTTTTGTTTGTTTTTACACTTTTTAGATTTAATTTGTTTTTAAAATGATCTGTTATTATATTAACCTGCGAACCACCATCTAATAACACCCGACAATTTACCCATTCATTGTTTCCGGATTTTACTTCAACAATCGCTGTTGACAACATGGCACAATCCTCTTCTTCATCAGTATTTATAACTGCTACTTTTTTATTAAAATGTTCGTCATGTAGAAGAGTGTTGTGATCTTTGTTGCAAATTTTACAACTGAAGTTTGATTCACATTTGTTTTTTGTGTGTCCCGAATTAAGGCATTTTTTGCATATTTTATGCTGATTTGCCCTATCCAGTCTTTCATTTATAGAGAGGTTTCTGAACTTCGAGCACCTAAAAAGATTATGTCCTATTGAACAGCCTAAAATACATTTATTTGAAAATTTTAAAGGTGTGGACTTCGTTTCTTCACTTCTTGCTTGCCATTTTGTAAATTTATTTCCATCATAGAGATTTTGTTGTCTACCTTTGTAATTAGCTGCCTTTGCATCGCTTCCTACAAATTGTTGACAAGCCTCTAAGGAATATGATACTTGGCTAAGAAATTCGATGAGATTATCTACTTTTGGCAATTCTCTCGATTTCCCTAAATGGTGCTCAAATTGGATCCGCATTTGTTCATCCAATTTTCTCTGAAGAACAAAACACATAAATGCTTGATACAAACTTTGTGCATCAATTTTTACCGCATTTAGAGCTTGTATACTTTCTGTTGTGGTTTCCAAAAATTGTTTAACGCTATTTAAATTGTAAGTAACATAAGGCGCATCAACGATTGTTTTAAAATACAAAGACGTTGTAGCCCTATTATTAGAATAATACTCATTTAGTATTTTCCATGCAAGATCAAAATTTTCTTCTATGGATGGCAATTTTGAAATTCTTTTTATTGCTTCACCAGATAATTTTGATTTTAAAATGTACATTTTTTGAGTTTTAGGAATTGCCTGTGTTATTACCAACTGTTCAAACAATTCTCTAAAAGTCTCCCATTCCGTGAATTTTCCATCAAATATTGGAATTTCAATAGATGGTAACTTAAATGGAAGCGAATTTATAGTTTTTTCTATGTTCGGGATTTCCTGGTAATGAGTCTCTCAGTGAATAAAAAACTTCTGTGAGCTCGTCGTCAGGAAATTCTCCCATATATTGCAGGAACATACTCTCTGCAATTTTATATTTGTCCTTGACTACATCAATTGACACTTCCTGGCCATTGTATTTCTGTAGTCTTGACTCTAAATCGTCCAGTACAAATTGGAATTGCCGTACTAGTCCAGCATTTTTCCTGATTTGCCTGTCCTCAATTTTTTTATTATACTCTGCTTGAGTACATTCTTTATTTGGGGTTTGTTCCAAAGTTTTAGGGGATACAGATGAGTGCTTGGATTGCTGCTCCTCTTGTACAATTCTCCCTTTTACTTGTTGGTATAAACTCTCAAAATTCTTAATTGTAAGTCTCACCTTGTCTACGAATTCGCCTTTAAAATAGGCATTTCTTTGCAAGGTGGAAGTTGGTGGTCGCAATTCCCTATCATTCTTTTCGAACTCTACACTAAAGGTGTTAAAAGATTCCCTTAGTTCCTTAACTTTTTCATTAAACTCCTGCCTACCTACATCACTTTGAACTATCGAGCTCAAAGCATTATACAAAGAAGCAATCTTGTTTCCTAAAACTTCCTGCTCTTTAATGACGGCCATTGGGTCCATGGTAAAAATTGTATATATTTATTTTTTATTTAAAATTAATTTCAAAAATATATTAAATTATGTGTATATAACACTTACCTTGTTAATTTTTCACTTTTCTTTTTTTAATATATTTTGCACCGACCGAACCGAATTTTTTTTTTTTAACTCTTTGTAATTTAGAATATTTTTAAATTTTTTAAAAATTGCACTTATATTTTTTTTTTTTTTAAACACTTAGCACTTTTTTTTATTTTCTAAAACAATTATTTTATACAAAATTTTTTATTTATTATTATTTTTTTTATATATTTTTTATTTAAAAGTATCACTCGCGTGTTACTTCTCGGGGTCACCAAAATGTTAGGTTAAGCGGAACGAAAAATTAAGAAGACTCGATTGATTCTCTAGAGTATTGCAACTAATCTTTATTTACAAAAACTTAGCCTAAGGTAAACTAAACTAAAATACTTATTATCTAAATTTATCTAACAACACATGTGGCAAGCATGTGTTGCTTCAATACTTATGTAAATACCCAAAATAGCTTATCTTTACACACACCACTCTTGTGTGGAAAATTACAATTAAATAGAAACGATCCTTTAATCATTTAAATATGCAGGAATACACAACTGCAACAGTAGGTAAAAATATTTACTGATAATACTATTTCAGGTATAAATACACTTTCTAAATGTAGGTTTCAGTGTACAGCATGGTCAATCTTAAAAATATAGATTTTAATACCAAATATTGAATTATTTACTTAAATAGAATATTATAAACTAAGTACAGTTTAAACAAAACTGAACAGGAAAGATTTCCAAGAACATGTCCGATTTTAAGCGCAGGTGGAACACATGCTCCAGAAAGGTATCAGAAGCAACTGTAAAATCATTAATGGGAGGGTTTCCGAAAAAAGTCGATAATTTTGCAAAACCCGAGTACTAAGTAAACATTTTAATGCTAAATGATTTTGTATAATATGTCATTATATTTGCGTTTTTTGTAGAGTTTTTATATTAAAAGGTTTGATTTTTATTAAAACTTTATCTTTTGAAGAAAATTTTATAAAATTTCACTTTTTAAGAAAATTTTGTGAAATTAATTTTTTAGAGAAAATTTAGCAAACTTTCGGTTTTTAAAGGAAATTTTGTAAAATATTTCTGTTTAAAGGAAATTTTGTAAAATATTTCTGCTTAAAGAAAATTGTGCTTAATATCAGTTTTTAAAGGAAATTTTGCAAAATTGCACTTTTTATAGGAAATTTTGCAAAATTTTACTTTTTACAGAATATTTTTAAAATTTCATTTTTTAAAAGAAATTTTGCAAAATTTCACTTTTTTTTAGGAAATTTTACAAAATTTTTCTTTTAATAAGAAATTTTTCAAAATTTTACATTTTGGTAGGAAATTTGCAAAGTCTTACTTTTTATAGGAAATTTTTCAAAATTTAAATTTTAGTGAAATTTTGGAAAATTTCACTTTTAAAGAAAATTTTACAAAATTTCAGTTTTTAAAGAAATTTTGCAAAATTTCATTTTTTAAAGAAATTCGGTAAAATTTCACTTTTTTAAGGAAATTTTGCAATATTTCAGTTCTTTTTAAGGAAATTTTGAAAAATTTCACTTTTTAAAGGAAATATTGCAAAATTTCACTTTTTAAAGGAAATTTCGCAAAATTTCACTTTTTAAAGGAAATATTGCCAAATTTTAGTTTTACAAGTAAATTTCAAAGTTTTACAAGGAAATTTCTGTAAAAATTTACTTTTTAAAGTAAAGGGTTGATAAATTTCAGAAAATTTTGCACAATTTCGTTATAAGGAAATTTTGAAAAATTTCGTTTTAAGGAAATTTTGAAAAATTTCATTTTAAGGAAATTTTGAAAAATTTCGGTTTTTAAAGGAAGTTTTGGAAAATTTTACTTTTTAAATGAAATTTTGTGAGAAAAGTTTTGAAGAAAATTTTGTAAAATTTCACTTTTTAAGAAAATTTTGCGAAATTAAATTTTTAGAGAAAATTTTTCAAAATTTTGGTTTTAAAAGGAAATTTTGTAAAATATTTCTATTTAAAGGAAGTTTTGCTAAATTACAGTTTTTAAAGGAAATTTTGCGAAATTTCACTTTTTATAGAAAACTTTGCAAAATTTCACTTTTTAAGGAATATTTTTTAAAATTTAAATTTTTAAAAGAAATCTTGCAAAATTTCACTTTTTTTAGGAAATTTTACAAAATTTTACTTTTATAAGAAATTTTACAAAATTTTACTTTTATAAGAAATTTTACAAAATTTTACTTTTATAAGAAATTTTACAAAATTTTACTTTTATAAGAAATTTTTTCTTTTTAGTAGAAAATTTTACAAAGTCTTACATTTTATAGGAAATTTTTCAAAATTTAAATATTAAGGAAATTTTGCAAAGTTTCACTTTTTAAAGGAAATTTTGCAAAATTTTATTTTTGAAAGGAAATTTTGCATAATTTCATTTAATAGGAAATTTTATAGAAAATTGAATTTTTATAGGAAATTTTGCAAAATTTCATTTTTTATAGGAAATTTTTCAAAATTTAACTTTTTATAGGAAATTTTTCAAAATTTCATTTAAATAGGAAATTTTGCAAATTTAATTTTTTTAATGGAAATTTTGTAAAATTTCATATTTTTATTGAAATTTTTTTAAATTTATTTTTTTTTATTGAAATTTTTTAAAATTTAATTTTTTTATGGGAATTTTTTTTGCTGGGTTTAATTTTTTTATAGAAATTTTGAAAGATTTCATTTTTTATAGGAAATTTTTGCAAAATTTAATTTTTTATAGGAAATTTTGCAAAATTTCATTTTTATAGGAAATATTGCTTAATTTAATTTTTTATAGGAAATTTTGAAAAATTTCAATTTTTATGAGAAATTTTGCAAAATTTCATTTTTTATAGGAAATTTTGCAAAATTTCACTTTTTATAGGAAATTTTTGCAAAATTTTACTTTTTATAGTAAATTTAGCAAAATTTTATTTTTTATAGCAAATTTTCAAAATTTCACTATTTGTAGCTAATTTTGCATTTGTGAAATTTTATATTAAAAAAAAATTTTGTAAAATTTCACAATTTATAGTAAATTTTGGATCTTAGTTTTTTATAAAAGTTTTTAAAGATTCGTCATATTTTATCTCTGTTTTCCTTCTATAGTCAAACTTTTATATCTTATTATGATAAACTTTCGCCCCTATTGTATAAATGTAAATGTATGTGTATTCAAGAGGGTTTATGTATAACTTATCATAATAAAAATTCCCAGAAATATTAAATGCTTATGGGATTTCTTTAAAACATTAAACCAACGCCTTAACTTCTTTGGTGTTTTAAAAATATTTTTAAAAATAAGAAAAACACTCTACACCTATAGAACATCATGTTAATAATAATGATAGTATGGGAACAAAACAAATTTCAACAGAATTAAGAAAAATAAAAAGCACATACACACATACACCCTTAACCATAGAAAAATCTGCTTTAAATACTAGGAAACCTCAGAATAGTAATAGACTCAGCATCAAGAATATTCGTAGTCTTGGTACTGTCTGTGTGTCTGTCAGTAGTAGTATCGTCATTATTATCGTGAACATTTAAGGGCTTGAGTATATTAAGCAAACAACAAAAACAAAAAGCTCTCAGCAAGAGAAAAACAAAAATAACAACCAAAGCGACAACGAAAATAACAACAAAAACTGCATGGTTAGGAGAAGAGGGAAGAACTAAATGAAGAAAACACCTGAAAACAAACACTTGACAGTTTAAAAAGGTGCTTAACCTGATGCCGGTGGCGACAGTAATGTTATGAAGTAAAAATAAATTATAAAAAGAATCAGACACATTCAAGCTTACTTAGTTTAATACGAACATACATTCGTGTTTTTAAATATTAGCAGGGCTTCAAATTTTGAAAGATTTTAACATTTCATAGAAACTACCAAGAAACTATTAACAATTGTTGAGTCATCCTAAAACTTATATGTCATACTTAAGCTGCTGATTCATCTTAAAATTTCTGTCATTCTAAAACTGATAACTCATTCCAAAACTGCTGACTCATTTTAAAAATTTCTATGTCATCCTAAAACTGCTGAATTATGCTATAACTTTTGAGTCATCCTAAAACAGCTGACTCATGCTAAAAGTGGTCATCACAAAACTGCTTAATCACATGAAATAATCTGAGTCATCCTGAATCATCTGAGTCATCCTGAATCACCAGAGTCATCCAAAAACAGTTGACTTATTCTATTTCAAAATTTTCCTATAAAATTTTGATTCCAAAAACTTGACTTGATAATTGAGCTCCTCTAATAAACATTTTAATATATGATTTCATAGAAAAAATCATAATTCTGAGAAGGCAAGACTAAACTACACGAAAAAATAAAATTAAATAAAACTTTATATGATGCCAATACAAAAATCACTTTAAAACATACCCAAATTGTTGCCAAAAAAATTTGTTTTCAAATATACAATTCACTGGAGGTTGCTTCTCCCCGTCTTTTATCAACCTCTTAGTTATTGCTGACTTTTGATGTAAAACAACAATAATATGTTCCATGTCTTGCGGTAGAAGAGTATTAAAGATTTGCTTGCATTAAGTTATATTTTCTAAGTTTTTCCTGAAACCACTGAAATGAACCATAAATAGGAAAACAACATAACACGTTTACTTAGAACAGTTCAAGAGAAGTCTCTCAACAACTTACGTCATTATAGAGGAGAACAAGTTTTAACCCTTTGGCAAGCAATTTTTTGTAAATACGGGAGTCATATTTGTAATATAATTTGTGTAATATTATCCTTAGGCAACAATGGAGATGAAAGGGTTAAATATGGAGGTACTAAAAACACAAACTGAAGGAATGAAGTTTTGCTTCTTTAAATTATATCCCAAAATAACGATTACAGATTTATAAAACTCATACGTTTGCAATAAATAGCACGTTTTATGTTAAGTACCTGGTAGACCGAGCCTTGCTCGGAGCTTTATGATAAGCATTTTGAGGAAAATTTTAAAGTTTTTATATATTTTATATTATAAAGTGCTAAACTAAATTTAGAGGAAAGACATTGTAGAAATATTCAGTTAATTTTGAATTATTTGATTTATTTTGTCCGACCAACACATAGTTTGCATAGTTTACAGTTTAACTCATTTTGAATAATTTTGGAAATTATTCATATCAACATAAACCTCTGTCGACTCATGCGCAACAACTTTGCTAAAGATTATAGTCTGATCAAATGCACAGTTTACGATTTAATTCATTTTGAGTAGTTTTCTGTGGCGCCACCTGTCGTACTTTGCTTATTCCAATTCATAAAACTTCTTCGACTTATCCGTAACAACTTTGCTGAAGATTATAGCATGATTAAATGTACAGCATACGATTAAATTGACTTTGAGTAAATTTCAGTAGCGCCACCTGTCGAAATTTCTTCATACCAACTAAGAAACCTTCGTCGGCTCATGTGCAACATTTTTGCTAAAGATTGTAGCATGATTAAATGTACAGATTACGATTAAATTGACTTTGAGTAAGTTTCTGTAGCGCCACCTGTCGGAAATTATTCATACTAACTAAAAAGCCTTCGTCGGCTCATGCGCTACAACTTTGCTAAAGATCATAGCATGATCAAATGTACAGTTTACGATTTAATTAATTTTAAGTAATTTTCAGTGGCGCCATCTGTCGGAAATTAGTCTTATCAACTTTAAAACCTTCGCCGGCTTATCCGCAACATCTTCGCTAAAGAGCATAACACAATCAAATTCACAGTTTACTATTCTATAAAGAACATACATACAGACAAACATTCATTTGTTTAAAATAATACTAATTTTCCCCCTTTTTATTCCCTAATTTCTAAAAGTACTTTTTTGGTGCCAATTGAATTCGGTACATTTTTTTAAAACGCATTTAACATAATGTATAATGTTCCTATTCATATTACTTTGGAAATGTTAAGTTATCATTTTATCCCTTTTTTACCCATTTTGGCTCCAAAATCAAAAAAGTACCAAATACGTGTTTCATGTTTTTTTTACATCTATTGATTGCAGTACCAAGTTTCTTTCTATATTCTTTAGTTTAAAATATAAGAGTGGGTTAAAAAGGTGCCAAAAAAACTATTTTCACCCTTTTTTACTCCCTATCGGACATAGTTTCAAAAAAGTACCAAACACCTCTCCGCTTATTTTCAAAGCTGTTTAAAACGTAATTTTAATTTTGTTTCTATACCTTTTACTTTAGGAGACATAGCGTTTTCGATTTTTTCCCCTTTTTACCCGTTTTTACCCTCTTAGAGGTAACAGTTCCAAAAGTCCCTTCTTCTTCGACCTATACATCAAAAAAGATACCCACCGTCCAAATTTTATTAAAATCGTTAGAGCCGTTTTCGAGATAGCCATTCTATATATATATATATATATATATACAATTATTGCTCGTTTAAGAATATAAGATATGGGCAAAAATCAAAAAGTTTTTATTCCTTTGAAACCGACTTTCAACTCGAATTATTTACTCTTAGGAGCTCGGAAAATCTAATTACAGATCTTGATTTCGCAAAAACCTCTGTAAACTGAACACAATATCTTAGTTGCGCAAATTTGCGCTTCTAAGCGTAATTGGAATGCAAATTAAAAAAAAAATGTTAAAAAATCGATTGAAGCATTCAAGTTTTTCTTTACATTTCGTCTTCTTCTGCATTTGTTTTAACACTTGGATCCAAGTCGTTGTTCTACGAAATAGACACCACACTTAGGGAATAAATCCACTTTCCTCTAAATTTTAATTTTGTCACTTCTAATACTACTAAACGGCTGCCAAAATGTGAAGCTCGTTGTTGCCACTTTTTAATTTTTTTCGCATATTTTTTGGCCGCCTCAAAGGATTTTAAAAAAATATCTCGTTAATGTGCTCTATATAGGTATAATATACGACAGGTGTAAATGAGGAGTTTTTGAGCGTAAATTCTTCAAAATACCAGTTTTTCGTGGAGCACACTCGCAAATATGAATGAAAATTTGCAAACTACCGCGTAAACCGAGTTTTTTGCCATTTAGCACCTAAAAGCAAAAGCGCACCAAAAAACCATTGTTTGCAAAAATTTTATAAATATTTTGAAAATCGTGAAAAAAAAGTGCACATTGGTTTAAATGGTTTTAGAATGCAAACTTAAACAAAATCACATAAGGCATGAACGCGATGTAATTTATAACCGATTTGCATCAAAAGTTTGTGAAAAATCTCTTTATTAATTGAGAACGCGAAGGTTTTATCTGAAAACATTTCAATGAAGCACATCACGAATTTAGCTTAAAATTGATCAGGAATGGTGTTAAAACTATTCTTTAATAAAGCTTTACCATAGATTTGAAGCGTACCAAAAAATTATAAGGATTAACGATTTTATGGACCAAATAAGAATTTTATATCTCAGAAATTTATGCACCTATTAAAACTTATATTTAAATAAAAAATTCTTTTAAATTAACAATTTTTATGGGGTCTAAGACGAATAAAGAAAAAATTACAAACTGAATGACTTATAAAACCCTTTCGCCTATTGGTGAAGGGTATAAAAAATGTTTTTATACCCAGCTAAATAGTAGAATGAACATCTTTAAATGATACTGCGATATAATTTAGAGATACCCTGCATTCACATGTAAGAAAAGATATCTTAAAGACATTAGATAGGGATTTTATGACGGCATATAATTACTACCTAATTACTAATAAGTAAGATAAGTTATAAGCAACTAAACAGCATCTGGTTAATTTCGAAACTTAAGTCGTTATTCTGGTACAACCTCGAAGCTATTATTCCGAACGATCATATGTAATCGTGAAATTCTAGTGAACTGTCTGGTTGTGGAAATTATCAATTTTTATTTTATCAAGGAAGGACCTTCGTTGCTTTGAGAGTGATATCAGATATGATACCACCCAGCTACTTAATATCACCTCATACAAAGCAGTTGGAAGTCATTCATAAAAGCATCGTAACCTCAACGATAACTAATTACTGGATTAATGTTGTATTCTGTGGTTATTTTCCACCTATTGCAGAGGAAAATAAAAGTCTGCCAAGAACTACTAGAATATTACTGGTACAATTGAGATCAACAATATGTGGCAGAATTAATTTATACTGGTCCAGAATTAAGCTTGTGCAGAAATGCCGCATAATAACATCAACTCTTCCATTGAGCAGCAAATTTGACCCTCTACCTCCAGATTTTCATAGGAAATCTTCCTATTGACATTGCGCGTCACCTGCAACTGAATTAAAACTAGTCTCTTGATTATGGAGAACATTTGCGATATGTTTTTTCATATTTAATTACAGATTACGCTGTTACAACAACAAAAACAACCTCTTACCTATTTCAGCTGATCCTGTACTAATATGATCATCCTCTTGTTTTAACCCTCATACTATGATAGAAAAAAATACAAATGTGATGTTCGGGTCATATTTTGACCCCAAATTTTTTTAATTCAGAAAATTCTAATTTTGTACATTTCAAAAATATTTTTAAGGCTTGTGATCAATGCAATATGTGGTAGTTAAAGTAATTGTGTGTCGGTGTAACGGAGAAACAGATTTTTTGCAAGTTATACACTCAATAAGACCATACTGTGCGAAAGGCACAGTGTGGCTTTAGACCAGGTAAATCAACCACTGACCAGATCTTTACTCTACGTCAGATCCTGGAGAAGACCCAAGAGAAACAAATTGACACGTATCATCTCTTTGTTGACTACAAAGCAGCTTTTGACAGCCCGATACGGAAGAAGGTGTTTGAAGCAATGTCTGAGTTCGGCATCCCCACGAAGCTAATAAAGTTATGCAGGATGACACTAACTAATACAATATCATCTGTTAAGATAGGTAAGAACCTATCAGAGTCTTTCATAACTAAACGGGGTTTCAGACAAGGTGATAGTCTATCATGTGATCTCTTCAATATTGTGCTAGAGAAAATCTTACGTGATGCAGCAGTTAATACAAGTGGTACAATCTTCAATAGAAAACATATGCTACTCGCGTATGCCGATGACATTGATATTATGGGGCGCACTTTACGCGAGGTAACTGCCGCCTTTTCCAATATCGAGAAGGAATCAAACAAAATGGGTTTAGCTGTAAATGAATCAAAAACAAAACTGATGGTTTCTTCAGGCAGACAGACCACTAGAATTGGATCACATGTGCCCGTAGAAAACTATAGTTTCGAAGTTGTAAAAGAATTTGTATACCTTGGTACCGCTGTGAACATCAACAACGATATAAGCTTTGAAATTAAACATAGAATAATACTTGCCAATAGATGCTATTTTGGCCTAAGCAAACAGCTAAGAAATAAAGTCCTCTCCGCAAGAACTAAAATTACGCTCTATAAAACGCTTATACTACCCGTGTTACTGTATGGTGCAGATTCATGGGTACTTGCACAGGCAGATGAAGCTATCCTTGGAGTGTTTGAGAGGAAAATCCTACGAAAAATATTTGGACCAGTCTGCGTCAACAATGAGTATCGACATCGAATGAATCATGAGCTGTATGAGTCATACGCTGACATAGACATAGTAAAACGCATTAAGCAACAACGGCTGCGCTGGCTAGGACATGTTGTGCGAATGGATGAAAATACTCCGGCAAGAAAAGTGTTTGATAATGATCCTGAGGGAACTCGTAGAAGAGGGCGCCCAAAACTTCGATGGAAAGACCAAGTAGAAGAAAATCTTTCAAAACTTGGCATAAGAAATTGGAGAATATGCGCACAAGATAGAAGCGCATGGAATTCTAAAATATGCTCGGCCTTTGACCTAAACAGGTTGTTACAATAGGCCATTTAAGTAAGTAAGTAATACACTCAATAAAGGTCTTTTTTGACGCTCAAAATTTGCACCTTTTTCGTTTTGTTCTTATCACAAAGGGGTTTTGTTGACTCTCTTTCTACAACCATGCGTTATTTTTTTGGCGTTTTGTCGGTCATTCATATTTTGTTGGTTTTGTTGTTATGTAAAACACTCAACATTTCAACTGGAAGAAGGGGTACTTCTCTCAGATAATGAGCTGCATCAGATTCCATTTTTAGACTCATTGAAAAGGACGTTTTAACTCCGACTCCGAACGTCAAATGCATTAGTTGTATAAGTTTTACATAGCCAAATACTCAATAACCGGTCTCTAGCTGACCGCTTTTTTGAAAATTTTAATTTTTATTCAAGTGGGTCTGGCCAGGGATCGAACTAGGGACCTCTGATAAGTCAACAGGATCTACGATTATAATTACAGCTTCTGTACTTTATGGCTAACAAAATCAGGTTACTTATTGTTATTAGTTGTTATTCTTTTTCAATGACCTAAGGAGAATAAATATATTACAAAATGGAAAAACAAAAACATTTAAATTCAATTATACTTGTGGCTGTAAAGGGCTAAAAACTTTATTCCGGAAAGACAATCCTATGGGAGGTACCCGAAATAGTAATCCGATTTAGCCCAAAAAATTGCCATAAATATAAGTCTATGCCAAGTTTCATAAAATTATCTTTAAATTTACGACCTATACTTTGATAACAAACTTATGTGGATTTCCAACCAGCCGGATGCACATCGTTAAATCAACTCGGGGTGGTTCTTAAACAAATATTTCTGTGCACTACAAATATTAGCACAAACCCAATTTACCCTTTCCACCTATAGTGTAGAGTATAACAATCACATTTGTAGTAATGTTGACAAATAGATATATTGCTTTGATTGGATACCTAAAATAGTTTTTTTCACGAGAATGAACAGATATCGTGAGGATATTTGATTGGTATTTTATAACAGCCTAACTTCTTTATTCCTTACTTAAATGGCCTTTATTTTGGACCTATTAAAGTCAAAGGCCGATCATGTTCAATTCATGATCAATTCCATGCCCTTCGATCTTATGCTCATGTTCTCCAATTTCGTATACTAAGCTTTCGATGATTTTCTTCTACTTGGTCTTTCAATTGATGTTTCGGACGTCCTATTTTAAGATTTTCCTCAAAACAATTTTCGAACACTTTTCTTGATGGAGTATATTCATTCATTTAATTAACAAGGCTTACCCAATACAGATGCTGCTGTTTTATTATATCGATGTCAGCTTATAGCTCATACAGGTCATAGTTCTTTTGATGTCGATATTTACCGCTGACGCAGATTAGTATATAACTATCAAAAATTCCAACATGCCTGTGAAAATGCAACTAATTCCATACCATAGAATAATGTTGAAAGTTTAAGTGTTTTATTAAGCGCAATTTTAGTTCTTACTGAGTGGACTTTACCTTAGCTGGCAGTTTAGGCCAAAACAGCATCCAAGTATTAACTTGATTAAATTTTGAAACTTATATCATTATTTATATTTATGGCATTTTACCTTGGTATAGCTATAGTTTCAATGATTAGGGGCTGTTCACATATTATGTTACGCTATTTTCGTGTAACACCTTATAATAGAAATACGCATATAAAATTCCTTCACAGTAGCAAAAGTCATACTCCTGCACCCCTAAGAGCGTTACGTAATATGTGAACAGCCCCTAATATGTGATAATCCAATTCTAGTGGACTGTCTGCTTGTAGAGATACTTCAAAAGGTGGAAGTCATTTCAATCAATGTGATTTTCAGGCAATGCTTTAAAAAAATTTGAAAATTGTTCCAGTTGTATTAACGGCACTTTCGCGCAGAATTTTCTCTATCGCAATGTTAATGAGATCGTAAGATAAACTTTTGTCTAACTGATACCTCTTACTTGCTTACGTTGATTGCTGGAGTTGCTGGATTGACAATATACAGCAAAAGCTATATCAGCTTCGGGTGTTTTGGGCTTGTAGATTCTACTATCGTAAAAATATGTCATGTCATACACATGTCACAGCAACTTGCAAAAAGTTGTGTACTGCGAATTGATTATCGAGTAAAAAAACTCCCATTTTTCCCCATACAA
The DNA here is from genome assembly GCA_933228675.1 of Stomorhina lunata. NCBI lineage: Eukaryota > Metazoa > Arthropoda > Insecta > Diptera > Rhiniidae > Stomorhina > Stomorhina lunata. The sequence continues at coordinate 113,442,750 of OW121741.1, read as the reverse complement.
ATGGGTCCTAGAAATAAATGTCATGTGCGCCACCTCAGGACATTGATCTAGGAAGACAAATTTTTTTTTCTGAGCATCTTAGGATGTAGGGCATCAATTTTTAACCCAGGCGTATAGAATTTCAATAAAAGTTTTTTTTCGCTCCACCCTACTTAGGGTTGCCAGTCAGGCTGGATTCGACTGGATTGTTCAGCTTTTTTAGTGCTTGTCCAGTGTCAAGCTAAAATTAAATTTGTCCATCTGAAAGCTGAAGAATTGAAATTTTTTTTATATTTTTAAAGAAAAGCTATTTTTATGGAAAATAACGCACTAAAAACTTTTGCAAAAGTGTATTTTTTTTTCTTTTTTACGTAAGTGATTTATGCGTTGATTAATTGATTGCTTGATCAAGTTCATTTTGTAATAAAATTACCCTCTATCAAATTTCCCCATTGCACTTACTTTACTAAATTGCTTATATCAAAAACCTGTTAAGATCAAAGGCCGAGCACATTTTAGAGTTCCATGCGCTTCAATCATGTGCGCATGGAATTGAAAGATTTTCCTCTACTTTTCGGACGTCGTTTTTTACGAGTTCATTCTGGATCGTTTTCGAATACTTTTGTTGCTGAAGTATTTTCATACCATCGCACAATAACGCAGCCGGTGCTGTTTGATGCGTTTTACTATGTCGATATCAACGTATAACTTATACAGCTAATTGTTCATTCAATGTCGATATTCATTGTTGATGCAAACTGGTCCAAAGATTTTTCGTAGAATCTTCCTCTTAAAAACTCCAAGAATACCTTCATCTGCCTGTGCAAGTGCCCATGATTCAATATCATATAATAACACGGGTAGTATAAGCGCTTTGTAGAGCGTAGTTGAAGTTCTTACAGAGAGAGCTTTATTTCTTATCTGCCTGCTTACGCCAAAATAGCATCTGATGGCAAATATGATTCTACATTTGATTTCGAAACTTGTGTCGGTACCATAGTAAACAAATTCTTTTACAACCTTGTAGCTATAGTTCTCAACGGTCACATGTGTTCAATTCTTAAGAATTGTCTGCATGTAGAAACCAGCAACTTTGATCCATTAACAACTAGACCGATTTTATTGAATTCCTTCTCGATACTTCAAAAGGCGACAATCAAATCGAGCAATGTGCATCCCATGATATCAATGTCGTCGACAAACACGAGTTGCATGTGTTTTCTGTTCAAAATTGTTTCAGATGTATTAGCTGCAGCATCTCGGACTATTTCATTTTCTCTTGATATCGCTGCGGTTAATTACGGTATTCGGAATTCGGTTTATCAAAAATTTTAAGATGCAACGAGCAAATTATTAAAGCATGTTTTTGATTATCAATGTCCAGCTAATTTTTGGGTTGTCAAGCTTTTTTTTTCCCTATGTCCATCTTTTTCAGGATTTGTGTCTGGCAACCCTAACGCTACTATACTTTTCACTTCCCATCTATGGGTTTTTTCTAAAAATTTTTAAACACGACGAAAAATTATTTCTATACTAATCCATATATTTATTTTTATATCAAAAGTAACTAAATATAAACCACGATTACTAATATTGGTCAATTCTGGATACATGGTAAACTTTCACGTTTTTACAAAGTTGATGACTGTGTACATTAATTACCCTCTTTTTCAAGAGAATTCTGTTCTAAAAATATTTTTTTAACTACTTTCAATTTTCCATACATCAAGTATCTGTAGCTGGTGCCCACCCAGTAGTTCCAATTATTTGTAAAGCAGTAATAATTTTCACATCTGCTCCTCATGAAAGTGGACAATAGCTGTTTGATTAAGAGCTGGCTCTAGGCTATTCAAATTGATGTCCCTGATGATATGTTTTAGAGATGAATCCATATTTTGGAACTGTATTCAACGATTTTATTTACTTAGACTGTATTTTCTGATTGGTTGTTTTTTGAATGTAAAAATGGAAAATGTGATGCAATTTGTTTAACAAATGAATGTTTGTCCATCGGGCAAACATGAAAATAGAATTTTTGCATTGTTACTTAAATACATGAGTTGGACAAAATTCTTTTGTAGGTAAAATAGTTTTATTAAACAAATAAGTAACTGCAGAAATAAATATTTTTGGACATTTTGTAAAATTGTAACGAATCTAACCTTGTTATTCATATTTTTAAAAGTGGAATAAATTTAGGAGGTATTCTAAAAAAATATTGTTATTTCTTTGAAATGTAAATTTTTAAATTTAAATATTAAGTTTCATTATATAGGTTGGGCTAGTGTGACAGTCTGCTATTCAGACTCATTTAAACTATATTACCGCGAAATGTAACAAAATGTTAAATCGGTGGATGCTGGACTAATAATATTTTCAGAATTTTATATATAGATGTTGTTTTATTCGGTGAACTTTAGAAATTTGTTAGTTATTTGGAAAGATTTATGTTTGTCTGAATACAAATGGAACAAAATGTGTATTTCGTTCTATTTACGGATTTAATAATAAGGGGTTTGTAGTCATATTTAGCCTGGGATATTAAATTTGATGAACAATAATTGTTTGCTTAATGGAAATTGCAAAATTATCCATAATGAAGGGTTAGGTAGGTACTTCAAAGTTTTTGGGTGATGGGAAAATATAACCTTTACATTATAATGAGAAATGTTAATAATGTCTGTTCTTGTTCATGTCAAAATTAAATGAATCTCTGTAGGAAAACTTAAAGATCATTCTAAGGCTATTAAGTATCCATATAAGCCATTCAATATTTAAAATTAAATTGATTTAATTTATGCTCCATTCCTACCCAAATTACTTACCCCCCAAAACTTCTACAAAAATTTGTTTTTTTTCATGCCCTAATACCTTTTTCTGAAACTTTCCCATAAAAACCAAAAGATTGGAAAAACTTCTTAAAAATTCTTAAGTCCCGACAGATATTACATACATCCAACAAACTAATATAAGGCACAAGAAAAAAAAAAAGAAAGAAAAACTTGAGTGAAAGGAAACGTCAAAATTAAACCAAATCATTTTTATACCAAAAAAAGAAAAAAAAAAAAAAAAGTAAGAAAGTGCTATAGTCGGTCAAGCCCGACCATAATATACCCTTCACAACTAAGGTCAAAAGTGTTATTTTTTCTGTATAAAGACAAATATTTGCTAAATTTTGCCATCATACAAACATTTTCTCAAAACTTATATATTTAAGCTGCTTCCGACATTTGGACTTATATGAGAGCTAGGGTCAAATGTGAACCGATTATCTCGAAATTAGGCAAATTGATTACAGCTGTTATGTATGTAAAAAATTAACTTAAAATTCCCATTATCTTCAGATTTACGAGCGTTTTAGTGATTTTTGCCTCATTTAGTGCGTTTTTAAAGAAAAGTATGTATGGGAGCTATGGTCAAATGTGGACCGATTTTAACGAAATTTGATACAGTGATTTTGGTTTACATAAGCAGTATCTGATTTAAATTTCATGAAAAAATATTGATATTTGTGGCCAATATATCAATTCCGGGAAGTTAGACCTATGGGAGGTACCATAAAAAATCGACCGATTTTGATGAAACTCAATAACCCATTATCAAAAAAATTATCTTTGCCAAATTTCATCAAATTATCTTTAGAATTGCGACCTATAGTTTGATTACAAGGTTTTCATGGGGGTCCAGCCAGCCTGCCAGACGGACGGACGGACTTCGCTAAATCGACTCAGGAAGTGATTCTAGGCCTATTGGTATACTAAAGTCTAAGACAAATATTTCCATGCGTTACATACATCAGCACAAACTTATAATACCCTTTCTACCAATGGTGGTGAAGGGTATAAAAACATTCAATATAACAAACTAAACTTTTATACAGGAGTTAGGCTTATGGGTTTTGGAAAAAGAAAAACTCATATAGATTTCCCAAAAGGTATGTAAAATGAAATCAAAACATTTGTAAAACACTTTTATTGTATTGCGTTCTGTAAGAGATTTTTCATTTTTTTCTTTTTCTATTTATAATATCAATTTAAACAGCAATTGTGCTCACCTTTGTGGAAACTATTAACCAGATATACAAAAAAAAAAGAAAAGGGTAAAAATACTCATATATAATAAATATGAGATATAAAATGTTTTTACTAAAAATTGTTAAAACATAGAGGTATAGGTGAAAAAAAGGCTAAATTTGTTTGTTTTTTTTTTATAAATATTAAGTTTTCGGTAGGAAAATATAAAAATGTATTACATAAGAGTTATACAACATGACTTTTTCTATTTATCTACAAAAACTGCAATGCATCACAAGCCATATAACTACAGGTGACATGACTAAAGTCAGAAAATTTCAATTATTTCCTTATATCCCCTTGGTTCTCTAGGTATTAGATAAATTTTATATTGTTTTGTACAGCATTCAGGAAAAATGTGTACTAGTTGTTAGCTTATCTGAAAGTTTTCGAAAATATATCGTTCAATTTTCACACTTAGTTAACAAACTTTTACCCATATTGGTTTATTTTAGCAATATCTCATTTTCAGTTGCATACTTTTGGGTGCTAAAATATTATTCATACGTAGTGTTGTTCCTCATTTAAATAAAAATCAACTTGGTAAAATTGCATAATTTTTTTTCGGATAGATGGCACCACAGGAAATTGTTAAAATTTAATTGAAATATAAACTATGCATGAGCCTACGAAGATTTCTAAGTGGTGCGAGAAATGATTCAATAATATGACTCAAAATTAATTTGATATTTGTGTAATGTCTTTCCTTCAAACTTATTTTAGTTGGTGGATCAGCAACGCGCTCACGTTACAGAGAGTATACTGTAAATGTGTTTGTAAGTTTGTTTATTTGTTCATTTAAGATTAAGGAGTTTCCTGAACGGTTTAACAGATTTTAATGAAATTTTGAAATTTTTCCCCTGAGGTATAGGATATTTTTTTGTTTGAAAACATGTTCCTGGAAAGGCCCAAATAGGGTACAAAATTTAATATTTATCATTTAATTTGATAAACTATAATTAAACGTTGCGCGAATATCTTTACAGTTTAAGGCAAATAGGAAACCCTATTGGATTAGATGATGAAAGCTTAATAGAATATTTCATAGAAGGAATTGGTGATTATAAGTCAAACAAATCTATTCTATATCAATCAAAAACTTTAGACGATCTTAAAGAGAACATAGGTATTTATGAGAAGATACGTTCATCAGCGTCACTAAATGCTAAGGTTACGTATCAGGAAAATACGATGGAAGATAAAAAACATTTACAAAATATAGTAAAAGTAGTTTTAGAAAAAATGATATTAAAGATAAAAAGCGATGTTTTAGATGTGGTGAAAGTGGTCATTTATCTAATGCGTGTAAAAGTGCTGAAGTTAAATGTTTTAAATACAAGAGTTTTGGGCATAAATCCTTCGAGTGTAAGGTGGAAACCAGAGATGTTAAAAGTAGAAATGAGGGCAAAAGTGGAAATAGTGAAAATGTTCTCACTATGTTTGAGAAGATTATTGGTCCATCAAGAAGAATATTCAAGGACATTTTAGTTTGTGGAAAAGAAGTTTCAGCTTTTATAGATACTGGTAGTGACATAAGTGCAGTACGTCGGAACCAGATGTATATTTTTAGTGATGTAGTTGTTAAACCGGAAACAAAAACTCTAGGGGGTATAGGTGGAAAATCTATTAAAACGATTGGTAACTTTAATGTGAGTCTCAAAGCAGATGATACTGAATTTAATGTGAAGTTCCACATTTGTAAGGATAACGATATTTTGTATCCTATAGTTTTAGGTAACGACATATTTGACCGAGTAAATTTGATAGTAGGTTCAAAAGGGGCAACACTTGAAAATAAAACCGAAATTTTGAATGTGGAGAAGTGTAATCCAGATGTAGTCAGTGTAAGAGAGGGTTTGTGTAACAAAGTAGAGGAAAAACGTGACGAAGTGTTAGAGTTAAAAGTAACATTACTTGAGAAGCAGGACAACGGAAATGATCTCAGTTCATGTTATGAGGTGGAAGATTCCTTGAGGCAGCGGTTGAAAGAGGGTCAACTTGAAGATGAAGGGTTAGTAGCAGTCAGACAAGTACTAGAGTACGGTACATTTGAAGATTACTTTGTAAAGTTTGATTTGTTATGCAAGGATTTTAACAAAGAACAAATAGTTGTACCAAGATTAATGACAGACGAGATAATTAAAATTGTGCACCATCAAGGCCATTTTAATCCTCAGGAGACACAGAATATGTTAGAGAAATTATTTTTTATACCTTTCGTAGGGGAAAAAGTAGATAAGGTATTGAAGAGTTGTTCTCAATGTGTGGGTACTAAGGTAAAGGAAAGGGAAAAAAATATGGATTACCGAGCAGTAGAGGGGGGTAAAATACTATTAGAGAATTTTAGTTTTAATTTTGATAACCCGGTAGTAGACGATTTGAGTAAAACGATTGATGATGATGATCCAGATATTAGGAAATTGTTTGGGAAACTCTTCGTAAGAGAGGCAGTTGAGATTCGTGATTTGTCAAAAGAAGAGTTTAGAAATAGCAAGATGCATGCTCAACAATGTGAAAAGAAGAAATACCATTTAATGATACACGACATCGTACAGAATGGTGTAATAAACGCTGAGAAACTAAAGATTCTTAGTTGTAATGGGATCATGAGGAGGCCTCAACATAATCGAAGAGTATAACATTCGGGTCGAATGTCTGTCAGGAGGGCCGATTGTGGGATTGGGATATTTTAGGACATACAGACAGTAAAGGGTTAACTGACGAAGGGGTTTTGTGGGATAATGACTGAGACAGATAATGAACAGATAAATCAGAAATGTTGTTTTAAGGGGATATGCTAGAATATCAGTTTCATTAGATCGTGGCAGACAACATTGATGGAGAGTCGTGATTGTAACATTGAAATAGAAGGTCGTACAGACGTAAAGCGGCATAGTTTTAAGAGTTAAAATGTTTGTTTAAATATAAGTATTTTATTCACCTTAATCATATCATTAATAAACTGAATTAATTATACTTCAATAAAAGTGTTTTTATTCGGAGGAATCACTATATTCCTTTATAAATAAGATATTTCAAATAAATCATGAAATCATGAAAATAAAACTAATTTGATAAGCTCTCTAAGGTTTACCTAAAAATCTAAGTTAGGTCACGTATGTTTTCTATTAAATAAAAACTTTCGAATCGTTAAAAACTTTCAAAAGCCATGTTAATGATGTTAAATCTTGACATTGGTTTTAGTCTTTAAATGAAAAAGAAGTCGAAAATGGCTTAAAGACATTTTGTGCTTCCTGGGAATTGAAATCTAAAGCAAAGGTAGATCAAGTTTACTACGTAAAATCCTGCAGTATCGTAAAGTATCGTTTGGAATGATAAATTATTAAAAATGTTTTACGATAATATTGCACACCGTTTTAATGTTTTGGACCAGTCAGTTGAAGAAATCAAATGAAATCATCTCTAAATATTGAGTTATATAGATCTTTCTGTCGATTTAGGTAAAGAGTCGATTTAATACTGTGCATCTTTCCGTCTTAGTAAAATAATATAAACTTGCAATCAAAATGCATGTAGCAGTATTTTAACTGAAATTTTTTTGTCACTATGACCACCTCTATTAAAATTAGTCAAAACCGGTTAAATATTTTGGAACTTGAATGCGTTTTAAATTAACGTATATAGATTTAAAGATTATGACAATTTTTGTTTCAATAAAATTTCAATAAAATCGGTTTATATTAGACTCTAGCTCCCAATTAAAGGAAGGAAATATCTTAAATATGAAAAAAAAGGCTTTTGACTTCAGAGGTGGAGAGTATCATATTGTCAGGCTGGACCAACTATAATAATTTTGTACTTCCATAAGACAAGTCCGAAATCTATATAAAAAAATTTAGTTAAAATATTCTTCCATTGTTATTAAAAATTTACAAATTAAAATTAACAATTTCCTTTCCCTATTCATATCAACCTAACCCTATACACATGAAACAACTAAAAAAAAGATACAGCCGTATAAAACCTTATAAAATACAACATCATCGAAAAAAAGGAAAACATATAAAAATAACGATCAAATAAACCCCAAACGATGGCAAAGGGAATTAAACAAATTAAATTCACCTTCACATGAACGAACGATGATGATGACTTTGAGTACGAGTATGAAACATATTGAGTAAAACAAGAGATGTTACACAAATTTAATAGCATTACAGCAGAAAAAAATAGCAGCAACAAAAAATTAACATAGCTCCAATGCATTGAATATGATAGGGGGGGGGAAAGAAAATCAAATACATGACATTCAAATGGAAGGTAAACAAATATTAAGAAACGAATGTTGTTAGTACTAGGGCCTTTTAAGACTGAAGGTTATTTTTATCAGGAAATTTTTCAAAAATTTACAAATTATAGAAAATTTTTCAAAAATTTACTATTTATAGGAAATTTTTCAAAAATTTACTATTTACAGGAAATTTTTCAAAAATTTACTATTTATAAGAAATTTTTCGAAAATTTACTATTTATAGGAAATTTTTCAAAAACTTACTATTTATAGGAAATTTTTCAAAAATTTACTATTTATAGGAAATTTTTCAAAAATTTACTATTTATAGGAAATTTTTCAAAAATTTACTATATATTGGAAATTTTTAAAAAATTTACTATATATAGGAAATTTTTCAAAAATTTACTATTTATAGGAAATTTTTCAAAAATTTACTATTTATAGGAAATTTTTCAAAAATTTACTATTTACAGGAAATTTTTCAAAAATTTACTATTTATAGGAAATTTTTCGAAAATTTACTTTTTATAGGAAATTTTTCAAAAACTTACTATTTATAGGAAATTTTTCAAAAATTTACTATTTATAGGAAATTTTTCAAAAATTTACTATTTATAGGAAATTTTTCAAAAATTTACTATATATAGGAAATTTTTCAAAAATTTACTATTCATAGGAATTATTTCAAAAATTTACTATTTATAGGAAATTTTTCAAAAATTTACTATTTATAGGAAATTTTTCAAAAATTTACTATTTATAGGAAATTTTTCAAAAATTTACTATTTATAGGAAATTTTTCAAAAATTTACTATTTATAGGAAATTTTTCAAAAATTTACTATTTATAGGAAATTTTTCAAAAATTCACTATTTATAGGAAATTTTTCAAAAATTTATTATATATAGAAAATTTTCAAAAATTTACTATTTTTAGGAAATTTTTCAAAAATTTACTATTTATAGGAAACTTTTCAAAAATTTACTATTTTTAGAAAATTTTTCAAAAATTTGCTATTTAAAGGAAATTTTTCAAAAATTTACTATTTATAGGAAATTATTCAAAAATTTACTTTTGATAGCAAATTTTTTAAAAATTTACTATTTATAGAAAATTTTTCAAAAATTTACTATTTATAGGAAATTTTTCAAAAATTTACTATTTATAGGAAATTTTTCAAAAACTTACTATTAATAGGATATTTTTCAAAAATTTACTATTTATAGGAAACTTTTCAAAAATTTACTATTTTTAGAAATTTTTTCAAAAATTTGCTATTTAAAGGAAATTTTTCAAAAATTTACTATTTATTTTATAGGAATTTTTTCAAAAGATTACTATTTAAAGGAATTTTTTCAAAAACTTACTATTTATAGGATATTTTTCAAAAATCTACTATTTATAATTTTTTAAAAATTCACTTTTTATAAGAAAGTTTTTAAAAATTTACTTTTATAGGAAATTTATTTTCATTTATTAAAATTTTTAAAATTTAAATAAAAACTAGTTTATGAAATAATGCTTTAAGGCCTTTCAAAAACAGGAAATCACCCTTTTTGCAATACATCCTTCCTCCCTATAAAGGTAATTTTAAAACATACCTAAAAAAGTTAAACATATCTATATGGTTGGCTGATTTTATCATCCTTCCATTTGATTTTCGAAAAAGTTTTCTTTCAAAATATTCTTTTTTAACTTCAGTTTTTTTCGTCTTTTATCAAACATAAGGTCGCCATTACATTTTGTGCATTGGAAAAAAGGTCAGTTTGTTTTTTCAAGTTTATGATTGACATATTTGCAGAAGGATTTCGACAAAATCGTGGCATTTTCTACCACAAGATTGGATTTGAATGATTGTTTCCATTTCATAATTTTTTTTTGGATTATCAAAAAAAGGTATTTCCTTACTAAATTACCATTGAGCTCGACTATTATGAAACTTTAAATTTTGCTTGAAATTTAATAAATTTATAAGTAAGAGTTTTTTTTTCTCTTGTTATTCTTTTTGTTTTGGGATTTTAATCAATTGCAACTGTTTAAATAATGTATGTAGGACAGGCTAATTTAAAATACAATCTATGATTGAATAACAGAATACTAATAATTTATTTATGAGATTGTTTGATTGTTCTTTTTAGGTTATATTCGAGTAGATTCTGCTTGTAGAGTAAAAAGAAAAGAAAGTTGTTGTTCTTTTGTTATTTTAATCAAAGAAAAATTAATGCAATTATTACGCACTAAGGACCCTAAAAATGGCAACTGCCAGAAATTTTTTGTTGAAGAAAAAATCTTTAAAAATGATTATTACAACAGATAGGGCAAAACGAGGGCACTTGGCAGCACAAAAGTTCTTAGAATATTCGCCTACGTCTTAGTGGATTGATAACACTTATTCACTTGTTTCCCATTTCTTCTTGAATTTAAAAATTCTAAACTGCAAAAAGAAACCAAAATACTTTTTGAACAAACCATCTCAAGTAAAACTCATAAACGTCGTAAAAAGTAATTGTCTTGATTGTTTTCATAGCTTGACTTTATACCAAAACACTTATTTTTTTTCACTTAATTTTCATAATGCTAGTGTTGAAAAGACCAAAGAATAACAAAAGAAAAAAAAAATAAACATTTGGATAAGGTCGAAATGAAGAGACACTTTTCAATAGGGAAGTGGTTCAGAATAGCTTGGTACAGAAGGACAATTATATTATGTTTTATTAGACCATTTGAAAATTTTTTTTTTCCAAATTAATATTTCTAATACCTTTTGGGCTAGTGCCATAACACTGTACTTGAATTCAGAACCTTTTTTAGAATCAAAGACGTGTCATATCTATCCAAAATAATTCGGCTATGCTTATTTTAATGGTGGCATTAATTTTTCTATGTTAGCTCAGATAAAGAAGATATTAAGAGATATATTCTTTTGGGAAACCCTACCCATATTTTTATGAAAATTGTCTTAAATTTGGAGATAAACCAATAAAATCTGTCACATATGTATTTTTTCTTATAAAAACAATGTATGCGAAAATTAGTTTGTATGGGTCTATTATTAAGGGTGTCTTTCATATCAAAGGTTTCTGGGAATCGTTGTTGCAGCCCAAAGGTATGCTGCATAATTTTAACAAAACAAAATTCAGTTAAATTTTATATATGGGAGGCAAGTTAAATAATAGACCGAATAAAACCAAACTCCAAAGACATTATTCTAAAGAAAGGCATATTTCCAAATTTCATTGCATTATCTCCAAATTTTCGAAAACTTTAATCATAATAATATGGTTAGGGTTTCCCAAACAAACAATTCAAACATTTTCCGAATCTGAGCTAACATTAAAAAATTATAACTCCATTAAAATCAGCGTGGCCGAATCATCTTTGGTGGATATATCTCATCTATGTTCCTTTTTTACACTAGCACAGTGTAATCATAGACTTAAGAATAGTTTTTGAATGCTCAAAATTTTTAACAAAAAGTCTAATATAGGCAACTCTAATAATTCGATAGCCTTAGTAGACTCCCTAACCTTATGTAGGATGTAGAGTGTAAATTGAAAAGCAGAATTATTGTACCAAAAGTGCCTTAATACAAATGCAATACGATTGTCTACATTTAGAGTAGGCAAACATTTGCTGGGGCATATAATGATGGTTACGGTTTTAAATCTTATACCCAATAAACAAAATGTGTATACATCTACAAAAAAATTGGATATGAAATCTGAATATCTATCATGAAAAAAAGGTATTCATATAACTGGCGCCAATTCGCCGCATTCGATGTTGGTTGAAAACTCAGACTTTTATAAAAATTTTTCAAAATAATTTATTTCGCAAAAACTTTATTAAAACTTGATATCTAAATATATCGCTTTGTTTGCAAAACATTAAGTTTAATTAAAATTATATTTCTATCTTTAGACTAGTTACAATTTAGTGAACCTTATTTGCTATACGTTATTATGATTATCCTCAAAGTATACTATACAAATATTTCCGAAATATTTTACATTTCGATCGATATTGAATGCGGCGATTTGGCTTTGGTAAACAGTTGTGCTCCTTTTTTAAATTTCAATTAACTGCGCCCTGCTCGCGTTGCTGTTCGACCAACTAAAATAAGTTTGAAGGAAAGGCATTCCGGCTCTTGCGGAACAACTTTGCTGAAGATCATTACATAATCAAATGCATATATATAGTTTACGATTCAATTAATTTTGAACAGTTTTTAGAGGCGGCAACTATCAAAAATTAATCGAACCAACTTAGAAACCTTTGTCGCCTCATGCGGAACAATTTTGAAAAAAATCATAACATGATTACGGCTTAATTAACTTTAAACAATTTTATGTCGCGCCACCTGCTGGAACTTGGTCATTTCGGCAACAACTTTTCTTAATATCATAACATGCATAAATTACTATTCTTTAAAGATATATTTTGACCACATATAGAATCAGTTATAAAGATTCTTATTATAAAAGGAAAAATCAATGTTGTACATGCGTATATACTATTGTTTTATTAAGGGAACGATTTATTAGTTCTTTAATTAAATCTATTTAAACTAAGTGTTAAGTTCATTATGTAGCCGTTGTTTGATTGGTTGTCTCTTTTCGGAAACAAGAATTTTGAAAGGGTAAAATAGCCTTAGTCTAGCTTTTTGCCTTCTTCTAGATAACTAGTTATATTATGTTTGCCTTTAGTTACCAAATTTTTTTAATGGCTCAGCAGTTAGTTATGATTTTGTAGTTTTAAGTTAACTCAACGAACTTATGATGACTCAGAAGCTTAGAATGTGTCAGCAATTTTGGTATGACTCAGTAGATTTAGGATGAATCTGCAGTTTAAGGATGACTTAGCAGTTTTAAGATAAGTAAGCATTCTTACAATGAGTCAGAAGTTAAGATATGACTCAGAAGTTTAAGCTCAGTAGTTTCTGGATGGCTTTATAATTCCGCAGTTTTAAGATGAATTAAATATTTCAAGATGGCTCAATAGTTTTCGGATCTATCAGCAGTTTTTTTAGATCAATAGTTTTGGTGTAATTCGGTAGTTTTAGGATGATTCTGCAGTTTATAGACAAGTTAACAGTTTTACGATACTTTTAGGATTAGACAACAGTTTCAGAATGACTAAACAGAAATCTATCTCAATGATATCAAAATAAAGGCTTGTCTTGGTGTTCGGCTTTTGTTTCTTGAACTGACGAGTGATTCTATATTGAATGTTCATGTGATGCATGGGTTTTCATACCGGACCAATCACAAATTCTTTCAGCCATGGCTTTGAAGTTGCTGCATTCAAAGTTGTTTCAAAATATCCCAAGTAATTTATCTTGAGCTAATTAAGAAACTTGAATTTAATCCGACGGCTTTCTATCGGTCCATTAAATTTCAGTCAGAAGTTTACTAAGGTGTTTGCCTTCGAAAAATGAAGTGATTAGACTTGTCTTTAATGCATCGCACAATGGTATTTCTTTATAAATCAAAGTGCAAACAATTGAAGGAGTGATCCTACAACGATGAAATTCTGCACACTTATTCAGTCTCATATAGATTAGAATAATTCAAAAAATTTTCGAAATCTGTCGACTCCTTGCGGTATCTGCCTTGGGCTCCCATATTTTCACCAAGTTTTATTCTCAATGAACAAGTCACAGTTTAAATAGAATTTAGTGAAATTCAACACAAGCCTATTAATTAACTCCAAAAAAAAGAGGTCTACTTATTTTGGTTGAAATCAGTTGACTCTTTGGGTGCTTGCCTTGGACCCCCATTTTTCACCATTTTTGTTTTTCAATGTATAACCCACAATTTTAATCAGAATTTATAAAAATTTGGTACACTTCTATTAATTGATCCAATAAAAAGTTATACTTATTTTGTCTGAGATCCCTTGACTCTTTAAGGTACCTGCCTTGGATCCCTATTTCAACGTATAAGGCGGAATTTTCAACAGAATTTTAAAAACTTTGACAAACGTCTTTTAGTTTTTCCAACAAAGCTCAACCAATTTTGGTTGAAATCCGTCCACACCCTAGAGTACTTGCTGCTATGGATCAGCATTTTTCACTAATTTTCTTCTCAATAAAAGCTGCAATTCTCAACAGAATTTAATGAAATTCGGCACACATCTATTGGTTGACCCAAAAAATTTACTAATTTTGGTTTAAATCCGTCACGTCCTATGGGACTTACACTTAAATTCAATTTGATTGAAAAGTTACGCCTAAACGACTGCAACACTTTTTGCTTAAATTATGCGTAACAGTTCACAAGACTTTTTTCAGAAAATTTTGAACTTTGTTTTACGATTTTTATACCCTCCACCACCATAGGTGGAAAGGGTATTATGAGTTTGTGCTGATGTATGTAACGCATGGAAATATTTGTCTTAGACCCACCTTAGTATACCAATAGGCTTAGAATTACATTCTGAGTCGATTTAGCGATGTCCGTCCGTCCGTCTGGTTGGATGGCTGGCTGGCTGGACGGCTGTCTGGCTGGCTGGACTTTGTAGAACTGGCTGAACTTTGTAGAACTTTTATGATTTCCTGGTATCTCCTATACTATATACGGCATTAAATTTGATTATTACTTTAATACCATACTCGCTGTCATATAACATATGTCCCAAGAAATTGTGGTTGTATAAAGAAAAATAAATAAATTTTTCATTTGTTCAAATCTTTTATTCAATACTATAATTGTTTCCTGGGTATTGTCAAAATTCTCACTCAAGCATTTAGCATTTAAAATTTATAAGATTCATGTCCGAATATACCATCAACCCAACAACTGGAATGAAAAGAAATGAGTTTAAGCAACTTTCATTTTCAATTGCCTGCCTGCTCCTGCGACCTTCTGTCATAACCGTAAACCGTGTTGTAATGTTTATCAGTTTTTTTTAATATTCTTTGTTTGTTTTTTTATTTTCACCAAAAAGTAACAGTTTTTTTTTTCTTGAGATTCTTTCTTAGAGCTTCAAAAAACAACTATGGAAAATTGAATTTTTCTGTATTTTCTTGATTGTTTTCGGTTGGTATTGTGTTTTTTATTGTTTTCTTCTTTTATTTTTTCTTAGTTGGCGATGAAATTGTTGTTTTCTGTTATTGTTGTTTGTTCCCTTTTATTACGGTCAGTTGAAAAATGCTCGGGATAAAATAGCGAACAAAATTAAATTCAACATGTAGCCAGTGTATATATGTATATAGAGTGTATATTGCAGGAAAAAACAATCCACAATTGTAACTAACTATTTTCGTATAAATATTTACGCATGTAAAGATTTTTAGAAATTCCATTTTTTTTTTGGTTTTTGTGTTTTTATATGAAAAAAAAAAATAATAAGAAATAATAAAAATAAAACTTTTATTCTAAGTATACTTGACACAAGGTGAAAGCAATTTCATGCAACTTTTATTTGATGGAGTTTACGCTAAATTAAAAAATAAAGTGAAAATCCTGAAAGGGAAAATAAAAAGAAAAAAAATTATATAAATGGAATTAACAACTAAAAATTAAATCGTTTGTATTTTTCTTCTCATAATGTGAATTAATTTTTATTTTTTAAGAATTTTAAGCGAAAATCTAATTTTAAGGTCTTTAGTAAATATTAAAATTGTTGCTTTTTAATTTAATATTTTTAAGCCAAGGCATTTGAAAAGTTTTTTTCAATAAATTGGCAACGTTCTTTATTTTCTTTATTACATGAATTTTATACGAAAGTATTCTTATATCATTCTTTTAGATCTAATTGTAATAAGAGACGTTAGGTATACATCATTTCATTAATAAATCCATAAAAGCGCTTGCAATTAATGTCGATATTTGATCTTTATTAATTGCCAGCCCTTAACCTTAGCTTCGAAGACAAATGCATATTATCGGCACTTCGAACTCATCGACCTGTTTAACCCTTATGTGTATACCAAGGTACGCCGGTACCTTAAGCGCTTTCATCTTAACTTTTTTAATGGAAACAGATTGTTCACAAACTTCAAACTTCTTGAGAACTCCTAACTATTGAAATAGTTTAAAATGTTATTACTTTTAAGCTAAAAAATTATATTGTATAGGCGCTGTGGTCCAATTTATATCTTATATACGTAACCGTACGGCAAGGTACGCGGGTACCTTCATACATTATATATGAAAAAAACTATAAAATAAGTAAAATTTTATTGAAAGATAACTAAAGCAAAATAAGACAGATTAGTTATAAATATTTCATATATGAATATTTATGTAGAAACAAGATTTACACGATTTTTTTTTGTTTCATACATAGTTTCAATTTTTTTTTTTAATTTTATTCTTGACCCTGGTTATAAAAGGTTTAGTGACATCCAATTTCAACCAATATTCTAAAATATATATTTATATCCATTGAAACAATCATAATTTCAGTTCTGCTTATAAAATCTGCTATTTAATATATAACAATTTACGTGGTTTTTTATAACTTTGATGAAGAATTATGTTTTTGTTGAAATCCTTTGATTTTAAATTATCAAATTTCATTTTAAAACAAAATACTTTTTTTCGTCCTGTGCAAAAGTTACATATCGTTAGCCCATTGCATCAAAAATGGGTATTTAGATATCCTAAGGCCTTAAAAAAGTAAAACTAGTCAAACTTTTTAAAGTTTTTTAAAAATAATAATTTTTTTAAAGCATATGCTCAGGAGAGTCTTCAAGGACATAGGATATTTTATAAAACCCTTGATAACTAGAAAAGTCTTCAACCGATTTTAAGGTTACATATCATGTATTTGGATCATTGGAGTCAAATATAAAAAAAAATGGAGGCTATATCTTCCTGTAGTACGAAACTTAATTTACTTAATACAAATTTATGGTATACATATATATTCGATATGACTTTTTCCATATAGGTACCCGGGTACCTTGCCATCCTCTTAAAGGTGTTTTTTTTTGCCATACACATAAGGGTTAACCCAGGGACCGTAACAGTGATAAGAAAAACTTCGATACGGTAATATTTAACCATTAATATCAATGAACTGATGTCATGGTTAAATTTAACCATTAACAAGAAATATATATTATTTTGGTCATTGTTACCAATTAAAAAGAGAAATATTTTTTTTTGCTAAAAAAAAGCATTACATCAACTTAAAGGTTTTTTTTTGGTCTTTAATAACACAGGTCAACAGCAAAAATGTGCTCGAGTAACCACTATATACATTTGATGTATCATGGCAACCTTGGTACAAAAATGGTAAAATTTTTAAATTCTATTGCAAGATTTTTTTAAAATTTTTTTTTTTTTAAATTGCAATTTTTTTTAGACGTTTCTTCAAATAATTAATGATAACTCAAAAACTACTAGTCCGATATTATTAAAATAAAATCATAAAAATTGTGTTTGCCCTAAGGACCAGGATCCACTTTTTTGCAAAAGGGGGAATAAATAGCTTTAATTTTGCAAAAACTGAAAATTTATCAATTTTTTTTCGATTAAAACGCTATTTTTCAGATTTGGGGCCTATGCGCTACTTGTTAACGTTGTCCGATTCGACAAAAATTTTGTGGGTGGAAGTTTCTCACCAAATCTCACAATAATCCGATATTCACCCCTTGAAATTGAAAAATTTTTTTCATACATTTGAAAACCCGCTATAATGCGTATATCAAGCAAAAAACTAAAATTTTGTGAAAATGAGCGAATTCACTAAATTGTGAATAAATTCGAAAAAAATCAATCGATTTTTATGGTCGATATCTCGTTTTATTGCTACTATATGTCGCTATGCGATAAAATAATAAATCTGGAAGTTTTTTGCCGTTTTCGATTTTTCATGAATTTTTTAAAACGAAAATTTTTGTCATTTTTATATAAAAAATATATTTTTTTCTTAAGTTTTTTATTATAACTCCGATACTATTGATCCTATTGATACGCAATATATAGACGAATTAAAGGCTATGTAAATCTTAATGTTTTTGATTTTATTTTAATAATATCGGACTAGCAGTTTTTGAGTTATCATTAATTATTTGAAGAAACGTCTAAAAAAAATTGCAATTTAAAAAAAAAAAATAAAAAAAAAAATCTTGCCATAGAATTTAAAAATTTTACCATTTTTGTACAAAGGCAGTCATGATACATCATAATTGTATAGTGGTTTTAAGATCACATGAAATTTTTTTTATTTTGTTGTGCTGTGTAATCATTATAGTAACCAAAACAAATTTTTGGTTAAAAATAACCATTATCAAGTATTGTTTTGTTAAATTATATACAAAATTCTAACATGACTGACTGATTCATCATCGCCATTAAGAAGGGTTTTTTGAAAAATCAGTCCCAAATATGGTATAAAAGGAAAAAACAGTAATGCTGTATCTCTAGAAGTAAACGAGACAGGGCCACAATTTAAATTGCGTTGGGATCAGCTACAAAATAAGAAGACGTATTTGGTAGTTTTTAAAAAATAGAGGGTAAAACAACCAAATTTGACCCAAATTTTTTATGCACCCTAGGTAGGCAAATTTGGACCACTGTATGGAACACTGCGCTACCGATAGATACATTTTTAAACATTGTTCTTAAAGTCTGACTCCTCTTCTACTGATGTTGCAAATTTCGTCTCAACCGCGAGTATTTTAGAAATTGCTGATGGGTTGTTTTATAAATGATAACCAAATAGTGGTTATTTCTAACCAAAAAAGTTTTTGGTTGAAATAATGGTTATTCTTAACCGAAATATTTTTTTGGTTGATATAATAGTTACTTATAACCAAAAACAAAATTATTCATTGTAATTGGATAAGGTAACTAAAATAATATAAATGTGAAGATAATGGCTAAGAATTTCCAAATGCAGATAGAGGGAATTTTTGCGTAACGTTTTTGCTCTGAAAAAAATAACAATTATTTCGGGTCTCTGGTTTAAACTCCTAATACCATTCAGAGCAGAGCGTACTATGTTATCGATGTCGATAATAGAAAGTTTTTTTTTATTCTTGCATTTTGATTATTTGATTTTTCTGTAAAGAAACTATGTAACAATAAATAATCGAATCTTTAACTAACACTACAGTATATAGAGGTTGTCGTGCAACTATATTAATAAAAAATTTGTGGGTAACAATCACGATGAGAAGTATTAGTTAGTTTAACCCTTCTACTTTCCTTGGATTTGTGCCCTTTATATTACCCTTTGGGTCAATATGACCCAACAATGAAATATTAACAAAATTGGATATTTAACATTGGATTTTTTAATTTAGAACCAACACAGGTCATCCCCTGCCCCTTCTTATCCAATGCATTGTGTTGGAAGTAGGAAAATAGGTTATGGGAGGGCGGATAGATGGAGTAGTCTTTATGGCTTTAAATTTACCTATATTGCAACTGGCAGGGAAAACTTCTGCGGGAAGTGAATTCCATATACGACGTGTATTGCGTAAAAAAGTCCGAGTTTCGGAAACGAGTTCTCTGATTTCGTTAGAGCACTTTCAAAAGTATTAACAATAGAACAGTGTGACACAACTCAAATTGCGATGGTGCTCCTGTAAATCAATAGAGTTGGATACCCCACTGTCCTGATGAGCACTTTCGCCATTTCGTACACTAGGTCGAGAAGCTCCAAAATAGACTTTGAAGTTCCGGCACGTACATGAGGTGGTGTAAATAGTAAGGAGATCAGATGGAGTGAAGTATCTCTTGCACCGTTTTAGAAAACCGAGGCACTTGAGTGCTTCTTTCGACACTTGAAAGATATATTTTGTCGAACGGACATCACATTGATGAAGAAACATGGTTTCCCGCGCGTTTATGCATAAGCATACAACATCTATTCGCACGACCCCATTCTGAAATTGTTTCTAAATATTGATTTAATAATTAATTCATGTTTTGTCTCATAGCGCCAACCTAAAGAAGGCTTGGACCACGATTGAATGAATATGAATGGCAAATATTGCTGTCATCTGCAAAAGAGTAGATAGGATTGGAAGTTTGATGTTGAAGGACATTTATAAAGATAAGAAATAGAGTTGGAGAAAGAACAGAGCTCGCGGTAACTCTGAATTAACCTTGAATTCTATAACAACTCGTATAGAGCGATCTCTGAGGAAGCTCAATATAAACCGAGAGAAGAAATTACCGATACCAAAGGCAATAAGTTTTGATAGAAGTGCTCCGTGCCACACTATATCAAACGCCTTGGAAATATTCTTCGCCAAATATGCTCATTTGTTAGCTCATTGATTTGCAAGTTCTACTAAATAAAGCTTGCTTCTGAAGTTTGTATTAAAACCCCAGTCAGGATTCATCCATCGTTTAGTCTCGCGCTTACATGTGTAATTAGCAACAAGTTGGTCAAGTGCATGAACTAAAGCTTTAGTTTGGATGCAATGATGTATTATTTTAGTCTTTTTTTGTTCATCATCTCTTACGTCGGCTGAATGATGAAGAGAACTTAAGAGGATAACATATTTATTTTTGTTTGGAACATATCATCTGAAAACAAAAAAAATTGCGAAAATAGCGTAACGCAATATGTGAACAGCCCATGAATGGAAAAATGTTCAATAAAAGCGATTTTACTGATTATTTGACTGAACAAATTATTGATAGATGATTCTGAATGAAGGTGAACTCGATTCAATAATGTTCAATAGGAAAAAAAATTATAAAGTGTAATTAAGCTTGAAATATCGCTTGTTGGGTCATATTGACCCAAAGGGTATTAAATGTGTGTAAATCGTGTTTTGAAATGTGGAGGGGGGAGGAAAATTTTTAATTTTATTATTTTCTTATAAAAACATAATTTTCGTCCCTGTAATGGATAAATAAAAGTTTCAAGTTCATATCTAAATATTTAAGGGGAAAATTTTGCGTTTGAAAAACAAAATTGGGTCAAATTGACCCAAGGAGAGTATAAGGGTTAAAAAATCTATCTTTCTTAATTTTTGATGACCATTAATGAATAAAAGCTGCCTCGTAAGATGATTAACCCTCCGTCATGTGCATATATCTGGACAGATTATTTAAAAATTTAACAGTGATTTAAATAAAGTTATAATGCAGCTAGGTGTTTGAGTCTCCAGGTACCCTCTACAAATATTGTTAGCTATCGTTTTATGAAAAAAAATATATATTATAAGAAAAAAAAACAATAAAAACAATTTGTGTAGGTTTTTTCATCAACACATCACATACGCAGCGCATGTATCTGGCCAGATACACTTGTAGTTTTTGTGAAAAATCATGTATTTTATTTGAATTATTTAATGTTTTTTTCATTTGTTTAATTAAATCAACTGAAACTGCACTATATTCGCACTCTTAATTCTTATAGCTTAGTACAAATTATATGCCAAATGATGACTATGCCTAAGATATCGAAAATTATTTGGTTATCGAACCAAATGAAGTATCTGTTAGTGATAATTATGCTGCAGAAGATCCTTTTCTTAGTAAGGATGGTATAAAACGAGCTAAATATTAGAACTGGTATTAGTCAACACATTTCATGTATAAAACATTTGTTATACACAATTTCTGAAACGGGTCGGCAATGAAAATCTGTAGTGAAGAACTGGAATGTAGCTAATCTAATAGGAATTGGATGCATTTATCGGTACACTTTTGGCGGCTGGTTATTCCGCCAAAAGTAGTTATATATAACTACTAATTTTTGGATCGAAATTATTCGAAACATACTTAAAAACAATTATTTTTTGGAAATAAAATAGAAAATTTATTTTTATACCCACCATCAAAAAGAATGGGACTATATTGAGATTGTCATTCCGTTTGTAATTTCCTTAATATTGGCGCAAAAAAAAATCGCCAATATTAAGGAATATATATTCTGAATCCTTATCAAATTCTAAGACGATTCAGACGTCCGTCTGTCTGTCCGTCTGTTGAAATCACGATAACTCCTAAAAGAAACGAGGTAGCTCACTGAAACTTGGTAAAAATATTATTCTTCATTTCTGTAAAAATTTTGGTATTAAAATTGGGCAAAATCGGTTAACATATGACCATAGTTCCCGTATAACCTCGTCTAGGCTAATCACTTATTTGCTAATAAATGACAAATTATAAGAGCTATGATGACAAAATTTGGTATCTAGAAGTTTTACATAAGCACTAGGCAGCATATAAAATTTTCAATCGGTTCACATTTAACCATAGCTCCCATATAAAAAACTTACGGAAACAGCCTAAATTCCACCTGAAATCTACTTATATGCCAATAAATGATAAACTGTAATAGGTTTCGCCAGTAAATTTTATGTGTGCAAAATTTTGTCACAATTGGTCACCATTTGACCATAGCTCCCATATAAATAACTTACGGAAACACAAAAATACAAAATGAAAAGGGGTTTATGTCCGTCTGTCCATTAGATAAAAGTGCGACAGCTCCTTTACTCCAAAAGCTAGAGAGACAAAATATTACAAAAGTATTTTTGATATGTAACAAAGCTAACTAGCGAACTACCATCAACATGATCAAATGTAGAAGCATAATTGCCAACAGATGCTAGTTTGTCCAAAGCATTCAGATAAGAAATAATGATCTCTCGCTGTAAGAACTTAAATTACGCTTTATATAAGACTTATACTTCCTTACTATATGGTGCTGAATCATGGGCACTTTCGCAAACAGATGAAGACATTCTTGGAGTTTTTGAGAGAAAGATTCTATGTAAAAGCCTTGGACCAGACTTCGTCAACAATGAATATCGACATCGAATGGACCATTAGCTGACATCGAAATAAAAAAACGCCAGAACATATTGTACGAATGGATGAAAATACTCCAGTTAGAAAAGTATTCGAAAACGATCCTAAGGGATCTCATAAATAGAACGTTCGAAAATTCGATGGAAAGACCAAATAGAGGAAAATCGTTCAAAGCTTATCCTACGAAATTGGAGAATATGCGCTTAAAATCGAAGCGCTTGGTATTATTTAACATACTTTGCTTTTGACCTTAACAGATTGTAAATATATGCCATTTAAGTAAGTTAGTAATAGTCCTTATAGCAATAGAAATAAGTTCGCCTAATTTAATTGCATATTTCTATGAAATACTTAATACTGCGTATTAGTAATATTTATCTTGCATTCATTAAAAATAGCACTCATACGTAACCTGCTTTCAATACAAGGAAAATATTTTATAAGAAAATTTTTATAAATCTATATATCATAAATAAAACATTTTTATTAAATTTTAAACTTTAAATAACTCTTTATCACACTTTGTGAATACCCCAAATGAAAAAAAAATTGTTGTTAAAAAAGTAATTGTTGAAATAAAATATGTTTTTAAATTGTAATTACAAAACAAATTGCTGTCCTTAACAGGTCATATAAACACATTTAATATTTTAAATAAAATTGTAAAAATAGGAAAAGAGAAAAAACATGTACATAATAAATTTGTATGTTTTTTTTTTTAACAAGAATAAATTTAATTTGAAATTTCTAAGGTTTCCATAGAAGTGTTAAATACGCTACAGTTAGTATTAACAAATTTTGACATTTATTCTATTTTCAAATATTTAAGAAGATTATTAAATGTTATTTAAATGCGCATTAAAATGGCTAAACAACTTATTAGGCATTTGACATATTATTAGCATAATAAGATTTTCACAATAACAAATTTCTAAGAAACCAAGATTTTTAATATTTTAATTAAATGACATTAAATGATAATCCAGCAAAAAAAAAAATATCAATATTAGAAAAAAGTCAAGGGTAGAGCCATTAAAATTTTTTATTACCCCTACATTCACTTTAAAACTACAATTTAAATTGAGTTTATTTAAAACTTTCATAAGACATTTACCAGGACATAGACATTTGCTAAGACAGCTTCTCTTACTATCTAGCAAACAAACATTTATTGTATTTATACTATAGCTTTATGTAGCATAAATAGACAGATAAAAATATATTTTACTTTCAATGAAAAAGGACAAAGATGAGAATATTTTATTTTAAGTTTTCATGTTAAAAGTCAAAAGTAGGATTATCTAAGAAGACTTAATATTTTGTAAGAGTATTTTTATTTTCTTCAAAAAATAAATACATTTATAGCTATGGATAATTTCTGCAAAAAAAAAAAAAAACATTCCAATAGCAAAAGGAATATACAAGGATTCATATTAAAATAAATATTTCATTGTAGATTTTCAATTAAGATTTTCTTGTTGTTGTTGTTGGGTATTTAATTCGAATAGTCATGTATTTTGCTATGGGTTAGGAGAAAAAGGTATTTCTTTATATGATTGAATTGAAAACATGGAAATACTATTGAAAGTTTTTTCAGAATATACTTATCAAAGTCATTTGTATTTGTTATCTCAATAACGTTGTAATATATTGTTTTTAGATTCCTACATCATTTCCGTAAAGTTTCTATAATACTTTTTTTACAAAAAAAAAACATATGCCGATAGCTTAACATGCAAAGGCCATGAGTCCATATTTTGAAAATTTTCTGGAGATACAAAAAACAATCAAAATTTTTTGTGTAAAAATGCTTGAATTTTTTTCTTTAAATGTATTGTACTTTTAAAGATTTTTCTCTATTAAAAGACTGGACTTAGCGCTTTTGCTTTCATTACAAAACAACGACTGCAATTTTATCATTGCATAGCAGGTTGGTCATCCGCCTAGGATACAAGATGTTCAAAGTTCGATCTCCGGCCAGGTCCACTTAAAAAAATAAATTTTCAAAAAAGGCGGTGCATCTCATAACTCAGCTAGCCACTGGTTGTTGAGTATTGGGCTATATAAGACTTCTCTAACTTATGCATTTGTCGTTCGGACCAGAATTTAAACGTAGGTCCTTTTCAATGAGTCTAAATATAGAATCGGATGCTGCTCATTTTCTGTGAGATGTACATCGTGTTCAAATTGAATGTCATCGGAATTGTGGATGTATATATTTCTGTATCAAAATCTATTTCTAGAAAAAGTGGACTTAGTGCCTTTGCATGTAAAGACAGCGTCAAAATATTGGGAACTAAATGTAAAAATGTTATGAAATTTTAAGAATTACAAATCATTGACCATTTGATCCACTGAATATTTGAACACAAAATGCAAACAAACTGAATATTTGAACACTACTGCGGTTGTAGTGGAAATTATTATTATCTACGAGACTTTACATTCTTATTTAAATAACCTATATTTACAACCTGTTAATAACACAGATCGAGCGTATATTAGAATTCCATGCGCTTTTATCTTGTGCGCATATTCTCCAATATCGTAGGTCAAGCTTTGAAAAATTCTTCTCTACTTGATCTTTTCATTAAATTTTCGGTCGTCCTCTTTTAAGAGATCCCTCAGGATCACTTTCGATTACTTTTCTTGCTGAAGTGTTTTCATGCATTCACACAACATGTCCCAGGCAAAGCAGCCGATGCTGTTGTATATGTTTTACTATGTCGATGTCAGCGTCTAACTCATACAGCTAATGGTTCATTTGATGTCGATATTCATTGTTGATGCAGATTGGTAAAAAGATTTATCATAGTCTCTTTTAAAAATTTGAAGAATATATTCATCATCCGATGGGTTGATGAGTTTCCAAGAGCGTAGTTTTAGTTCTTACAGAAAGAGTTTTATTTCTTATCTGCCTCCTTAGGCCAAAATAGAATATGTTGACAAGTATTTAGTTATCAGCAGAATAAAGGTAAATACATTTTTTAGCTAAAGTTCTCAAAGGTTACATGTGGTACAATTCTGCTTGCACTTTTGTTTTTGATTCATTGACAACTGGACTCATGTGGGCAATGTGCGTCCCATGATATCAATATCATCGGCAAATGTGAGTTGCATGTGTTTATATTAAAATATATGTCAGATGTATTAACTGCAGCATCATTCAGGATTTTCTCTAATATGAGGTGCTTCAAAGTCTATTTTGTACGCCATCGTGAAGGTGTACAAGAGAGAGTGAAAGTGATTATCGGTGGCAGTAGGGTAGCCAACACTTTTGACTAGAGCATCGTCGTAATGTGGATTGCATTTCACTATTCTGTTGCTACTTTAATGGTATGTGCTCAAACGAAATTTGGAATTTTGTTCCGGATAATCGTTAAGTTGCGTGTGCTACAAATACATATTTGTAGCACACTCAACTTAACAAAGGCTCATACCGTTGTAGTCGATTTTCCAGTGGATCGCACGACGTCCTATAGAGAAAACTGTTTTTTAGCCGTTCAGCACGAATGTGGAATAAAATTCCTGCATCAGTCTTCCCCTTCAATTATGATATCCAAATGATATCAAATCGATTAAATGTAAACACTACTCCCTCTATCCTCTTTCCCACAACCTTTCTTCCTAGTACCATCACAATGCATGTGCATATGAGAGGGTCATCCCTTGAGTGTTGGTCCAATACAAAAAATAAATAATAATAAAACTAAGTGGTATCAAAATCTTAATTCCTTGAAGCAATCCTTTGGAAGGACTTGAACGGGTTTAATATGGCTAACTAGACGGATATTGCGATGCATTAAAGTCTAATATGAGCCTAATAATCCACTGCCAATTAGATTAAACGATGTATCGTTTAATTTCTTTGACAATGGATTATTAGTCAATTGAATCAGACGTTAGTCCAAAAATTTTTTTACGGTACAAACATTGCCTTAAAATTACAATACCCTTTTCACCTATGACGGATAAAGTGATAGAAATATTAAAGTATTTTTAAAGAAAAAACTTTTTCTCGCACCCTCTGATTCGAAAATTGAACTAAGAATATTTGAAATAGAAAAATGCTTAGATATCATCGACTTAAAAACAAGACTAACAGCAACTAAACCTTTTTATTGACGTTCTTTGATAGCATGCGATGTGATGGTGGTGGTGGTGGAATTTGTAGAGTCTTAAAAGAAAACTTGTTATAATATTTAAAAGAGGATTTTATGCAAATCCCTTTTAAGAATAAATTAATACAATCCAAAAGGGTTAAATATTTTCAAATTCTTGCTCTTCGTTTTAAGCAATAATGAAGGCGGGTGAACTTGACAAGATGAGGGCTACTTAAACATAAACACAAATGACATTCAAATGAAGATGATTTTTCGAAATAGACAGAATTTAATAGTAACAATAATAATAACCAAATTTAGAAGAACAATTTTGGGATAACAATCTGGTTTTAATATAAATCTGTTTTAAGGATATAACCGAAATCAAGTTAAAAGGTTGAAATTTTTTGTTATCAAAACTCAAAACAAGGTAAATAAAGTAAAAGGATAATTTAAAAATTTATAAATTGTTTAAGTCGAAAACTTAGTTAAAATTTAAAATGTGACTTGTTTTTTTTTATTTTGTTTGTTTTACTTTAACCATTTTGTCCTTTCCAGACTCTCTTATCTGTCTTGTTAGCAAACAAATTAAGTTAGTTTATGGTTGATAGAATGATTTCTAATGGTGGCTTTTGTCATCGTCAACATTATTCTAACGACATTAAAAGAACAAATTTTTATTTTTGCTGTGTGAAAAGAAAAAGCATAAAAAAGTGTCAAACTTTAAGTGACAATTTTGACGTGACACATAAAGCCCTCATCATCTATAGATTTCATATTTTTTGTATAAACTGTCAAATCAAAAGCAAAGTATTGAAATTGTCTGAAGGAGCAGAAAAAAGAAAAACTTGTAAAAATTATATAGAAATTTAAGAAACCATAATCTGCATAGCTTATAACGTGGCAAATGATATTGTATTTTTTATTTTGAGTGATGAAAGAAATATTATTAAAACAAGTAAGAAAAGCTATAGTCGGTCAAGCCCGAAAATATGACACCCTTCTATACTAAGATCAAATATTTCCTTAAGTGTTAGAGACTTACATACATTAGGCTTGGTATGAGAGAAATTTTTTAGTATATGTATGTGATGGTTAGTATATACCCATTTTTCAAAATTTTTATATTTATGTAGATTTATGTCTTTTCCGGCCTAGTATTGGTGCTAGGGTCAATTGTGGATCGATTGTTACCAATAGGTTTATTATTACAAAATTTTTATTTGTGCAAAGTTTAAGTAATAAAATGCATTTATCTTTGGATCTATACGCTTTTTTCTGCTTTAATGGGTATTTTAACTACTTTTGAGAATGTGTCTTGTAAGGGAGGTATGGTCAAATATAGGCCGATTCCTAAACAATTTGGTAAACTGATAAAGATTATCATTAGCTGAATATTATTAAAATACAACTAAATTTGTGGCTGTAAATGACCAAAAACTATATTCCGGGAAGGTATCCCTACCCGAAATAGAAATCCAATATTTCATAAGAAGAGAGCGTCCTTTTACCAAATTGTAGGCTGTGCCAATTTTCATCAAATTATCTTTAAAGTCCCAACCTGTACATTGATAAGAAGCTTACATGAACAACTGGTCAGCTGGACGGACATCATTACAACAACTCAGGGAGTGATTCTAAGTCTATTGGTATACTAACATAATATATACTAAGAACAGTAATTCTATGAGTTACAAATATCAGCACAAACCCAATATACCATTTCCACCTATAGTATATATATATATTTAGTCCTTAAATTCCTGGTGGAACATAGGGCCTTAACAAATGTTTTCCATGAAGGTTTATCGATAGTCAGCTCTTTCATCACGCTCCAATAATACACCAAACTCCCTGAGCTAGTTCTTAGTTTGTCATCTCCATGTATTTGCAGGTCTACCAGACCTCCTGGAACCTTGAGGATTATATTCGACAGCTTTCCGAGTAATATCAGTGGCTGCTTTTCTTAGTGTGTGTCCTAGCCAACTATATTTTCTAGTGCGTATACTTGTGTGAAGAGGTTCTTGAGCTGTGCGCAACCATAAGTCTTGATTAGAGATTGTGCAGGGCCAGAAAATTTTGAGTATACGTCTAAGGCACCGATTAACAAAGGCTTGTAGACTGTTTATCTTACGGCTCGAGATATTCCAAGTCTCACAGCCGTATTAGAGCACGGCTTTGACATTGGTGTTAAAAACTTTAATTTTGGTGGTGGTTGAGATATTTTGTGATCTCCAGAATTTGTTTAGAATTCCAAAAGCTTGATTTGCTTTGCATTACCTGTTTTGGACATCTTCTTTGCTGTCTCCGCTTTTTGAAATAATACTCCCAAGGTAGCAGAAAGTTTCGACTTCATCAATGGGTTGCCCAGCAAGATAAAATTTGGTGTCATTTAGTGAGTTTATTCGCATTAACTTAGTTTTTTTATGTTAATCTGAAGACCAGCTAGAGCAGCATCTATAGTGGTGAAGTGTATATCGTGAGCCTATATTTAATACCGCCTATGGACCAATTTATTTTTAAAACACTTTTTATAGGAAAACTGCTTTTTTATAAAAGAACATCTCTTGTAATAAAAATCAGAGGATAGAAATCTATTAACCCTCATACTATATTAGATAAAAATTACACATGTGATGATCGGGTCATATTTTAACCGCACTTTTTTTTATTGAGAAAATTCAAATTTTAAACATTTCAAAAATATTTTTAAAGCTTGTAATCAATGCAATATGTGGTAGTTAGTGTAATTGTGTGTCGGTGTCATGGAAAAATAGGTTTTTTGCAAGTTTGTACTCAATAAGAGTTGCACCTTTTAAATTTTGTTCTGATCACAGAGGGTTTTTATTGACTCTCTTTCTACAACCATGCGTTGTTGTTGTTGTAACAGCTTGACCTGTAATCAAAATATGAAAAGAAATATGTCATTGTTGTTGTTCTTTATCAGGGAACTCCTCTAATTCCAGTCCCAAATGACGCGCCGTTTTAACAGGGACATTTTAGGCAGCCTGTTATAGTTTCTACGACATATACATTATACGTTTCTACGACAGTCGGATCTACGAACCGAAACGATCCGGAGCTTCAACAGCTTCGGCCAAGGACTGTCAACCCAGCAACACCAGAAACGCGTTATTTTTTTTTGGCGTTTTGTTGGTCATTCTTATTTTGTTTGTTTTGTTGTCATGTAAAACACACAACATTTCAATTGGAACAAGGGGTACTTCTCTTAGACAATGAGCTGCATCAGATTCCATTTTTAGACTCATAGAAAGGGACGTTTTAACTCCGACTCCGAACGGCAAATGCATTAGTTAGATAAGTTTTACAAAGCCAAATACTCAATAACCAGTGGCTAGCTGAGTATTGAGGTAAACCGCTTTTTTGAAAATTTTAATTTTTTTTTAAGTGGGTCTGGCCAGGAATCGAACTTGGGACCTCTGATATGCTAGGCGAATGACTAAACTGCTATACCATGGCGGTTTACAAAAAAAAAAAATGTAATAAACATATAATATAGACATATTACATTATATATATATTATTCATATTACAAAAATGATAGAGGATCATAAAATGACCCCAACATGATATGTGTATACACTTGCAATGAAAAATTGTCGAAGCCTAAAATGGTGATAAAACTAATTAAATTCAATATATTTCAACAGTTGGTGCACTGGGTAGTAAGAACTTTCAAATATATTCCACCAGTTAGAAATATGGTAATGTTAAATACGATTTGGGTTATTAAAAGACCCTAACACTATAGCAGGGTTAAACACTTTTGTTTCAGGTCCGACCATACTAAGATCAAAGGTGTCTTTGTCGTGTATAAAGGCAAATATTTGCTAAATTTTGTTATCATACAAACATTTTCTCAAGACTTATATATTTAAGCTGCTTCAAATATGTCCCGATTATCTTCAGCAAGTTTATTACAGTTTTTACAAAAATTACGTATACAAAAAATAAACTTGAAATTGTCATTATCTTCAAATTTGCTAGCGTTTTGGTGATTTTTGTCTCAATTAGTGTGTCTTGGCAGAGGATTTTGTATGGGAGCTATGGTCAAATGTGGACCGATTTTAACGAAATTTGGTACAGTGATTTATGTTTTCATAAGCAATTTTAAATACCATGAAAATATATTGATATTTGTGTTTAAAATATTCAAAATATCAATTCTGGGAAGTGGGACATATGGGAGGTACAGTAAATAATAGACCGTTTTTGACGAATTTCAATTGCCATGGTCCTACTATTGAACAAAATATCTGTGCCAAATTTGCTCAAATTTTATTAACAATTGCGACCTGTACTTTGATTATATAGTTTACGTATATCCAGCCAGACACACGGATATACGGACTGACATCGCTAGATCGACTCAAAAAGTGATTTTAAGTCTATTGGTGTACTAAAAGCGTATTCTAAGATAAATACTTATATGCGTAAAATACATCACCACAAACTTATATTACCCTTTCCACCTATGGCGGTGAAGGGTATAAAAAGGGGTGGTTAAATTTGAAAGAACTATAGCCATAGAACTAAATAGTTGACAGATTTTCATTTTATACATTAGCTGGTATTTATCTAAAGCTTATTTGTGCAAAATTTTAGTTGTAATAGCTGTCAAAGTTTAAAACTTAAAAGCTTTTATCTGGCGTATGTGGAATTTTATTGCTTTCTGGGAGTGGTTTTTATGTGAATGCTATGGTCAAATATGGACCGATTCCTAAAAAAATTAATATACTGACCAATAGTTGCATAAAACTTCTCTGTTCTAAATCTAGTTGTCATAGTTATTGCAATTGTATTCAATTTATCAGCAATAATGTGATTCTCGGGCCGTGATTTAATGGGAGCTCTAACTAAATGTGAACCCTATTTCGCACTTCTTCATGATATCGAAAATAAAATTTTGACAATCTAGCTCTTTTCTTTAATGCGCTATCGCACTTTTACCTGACGGACAGACGGACCCTTTCCCTTTGTAATTTTGTTTTTCCATAAGTCTTTTATATAGGAGCTATGGTCAAATGGTGACGGATAATAACGAAATTTAGCACACTGGCTGGTATTTAGAAT
The DNA here is from genome assembly GCA_933228675.1 of Stomorhina lunata. Lineage (NCBI taxonomy): Eukaryota > Metazoa > Arthropoda > Insecta > Diptera > Rhiniidae > Stomorhina > Stomorhina lunata. Next base: position 113,410,511 of record OW121741.1, on the reverse strand, counting down.
AAGACTTTCTTGTACTAAATTTAGTGGCCTATTACACGTTATCATGTATCGCTTTTCAAGTGTATTTATTGTAGAATTTAGGCTGTTTTCGTAAGTATTTTGTATGAGAGCTATGGTTAGATGTGAACCTATATCTATGAAATTTTATATATTACCTATTGCTTATGTAAAACTTCTATTTACCTAATTTCATCATCATAGTTGTTATAATTTGGCATTTATTATCAAATAAACGATAAGCCAAGACGAGGTTATACGGGAACTACGGTCAAATGTGAACCGATTTTGTCCAATTTCAATACCAAAATTCTTCATAATGTCAAAAAATAAATCTTTCGCATTATGGAAGATTAACTTAAGTCGACATAATCGAATTAAGTTAAGGCGTTTATTGCATTACAGAATCATAGACGCTTAAATGTGATTAGTCGGTTTTGATAATTTCAAGTTTTTGTCAATGTTATGTATATACGTTTACCTTTTAGCTTAAGCTTTTTGAATCAATAATGCATTGATCAAAACAACTTCTGTACACTTATTTTGGTGTACATATTCGTATTTTTCTTTCATCATATAACGATTTTGCTTAACTTCACTAAAACTGTATAAATGTTGACCTCAAAGAAATAAAGTAATTATTTTCAAACAATTTATGTTATAAAGCTAGACAATGTATACTTTTTATTTAAACAGAATCGCTTAAAGTCACTTCAGGTCCAGTTCAACGCTAATTTTAGTTTCGGAAAAAAGCTCAAGTAGAAAGAATGTAAAATCTTCTGAATTAAGGAATATTTTGTTTAAAAATTCATGCTTATTCTCTATTAAAACTATTAATAATATATTAATTCATAAATTATTCGCAAAAATCAAGCAGAAGAAAAATTACACAAAATTGATGATATCTCAAAACTTAAATTTTTGACTTAAGCTATTCTTACATTTTGCCACAGATATAATCCTTTGGACTTTTGAGCCAATACTAAGAAAATCACAAACGGAAAGACAATCTCAATATATCCCCCATTTTGTTTGATGGAGGTATAAAAATATGGAAGTGGAATATCATTTTAAAAGTAGCATTTAAAACTTACATTTTGTTTACGAAAAATAATAAATTTCATTTTGGTTTTACCGAAATGTGTAATTATTAAAAAAAAAATTTCAAAAGTCTTAATTCAAATGTTTGTTTTTATATAGCCTATAGTTTATCCAAAAAATACTATGCTGAGCATGGATAGGTCTTATTTTAATCCTATTGAATTTGACAAAAGTGGTCTCGTACAAAATTTTAAAAACAAAATGTTAATTTTTGAATAATTTCTGATTATTCTGATAATTTTGGTATTTCTACAAAAATTTTTCCTTAAAACTCAGGCCGCATTCCTATATTACAACAATCAGTAAACAGTAATGTTATATTCATTTCCATCTCTATAAAAATAAAAAAAATGAATAACAAACTTAAAAGTTCTCGAACCGGTCTACCATACATATAAATTCAAATACTTTAAACTATTTTTAATTTTATACATTTACCATAGATAAAAGAAAAACTAGGTCTATGTATCTTTCAGTATCCTCTTAACAGAGGCCAACTATCATCAAAAACAGTTTTGTACAGATTATAAAAGAACTAATTAAAATGTTTTCTTATCTACAAAATATGAATAATATGTCCATTTGCATAGTATTTAAAAGAAGTGTCATTGACCCATAGATATTTCTTTGTATGGGAGAACCACTTGTTTATATAGAAAGTGCAGATATACACACATATACATTTGTATGCATTTACATATTATGAAGATATTTAAATATGCATATTTATACAGTATATTTTCAAAAATTCTCACAAGCTTTTAAAAAGTTTTCTATATGCTTAGTTTGGTAGTTATGTCCAATATTTAAACAGGGTGATAAAGAAAGGATAAGGCCAAGATATATATTATGGCGAAAGCTCGAAATATAGTAAAGTATAGACGTTAAAAACTAAATCAAATACAAGATTTTTACTAAGACAAAGACTAAGACATAGGCTAAGACATAGACTAAGACATAGACTAAGACATAGACTAAGACATAGACTAAGACATAGACTAAGACATAGACTAAGACATAGACTAAGACATAGACTAAGACATAGACTAAGACATAGACTAAGACATAGACTAAGACATAGACTAAGACATAGACTAAGACATAGACTAAGACATAGACTAAGACATAGACTAAGACATAGGCTAAGACATAGACTAAGACATAGACTAAGACATAGACTAAGACATAGACTAAGACATAGACAAAGACATAGACTAAGACATAGACTAAGACATAGACTAAGACATAGACTAAGACATAGACTAAGACAAACACTAAAATTTAGACTCAGACTAAGGTAAAGACACTAAGGTATATTTGAACACCCATTATTTGAATATGTATCTTCAACAAACATAATTTTTGTATACAAAACGGAAGTTTATAATTAAAAATGTACATATCATTAAACCCCTAAGACTTAGGCGTTAGCTTTAAAATAAAAATAATTTATTAAAAAAATTACAGTACTGAGCAAAATTATGTAGTCATCGTATAACGAGGTCTTTGTTCCGACAAATGATTTTTTTTTGCTAAGGAAAAATTTGTATGTATCCTATTCGATAGCTGTCTAATCAGAATAATTTTTTACTTGATTAAGGTATGTCCGCCTTCCTTATTGGTCGGCTTTTCAAACTACAATTTGCAGTTTTGGAGCTAACTCAATGAAATTTGAGAATTATATTGTTTGTTGATATGTACTAAAAGTATTTCCGTTGAAACCTGACAAAGTCAGGATTCAAGTACTTCCTTCATGGTATTGAGGCACACATTTTATTGTATTTAAGTGAAGCATAAACATTTGTAAAATCTTAAATCCTATTATCACTTATAACACAGTAGTGTAGGGTCGAGCCTGACAGACTGTAAAAATGTCTTACTTGTTTTTTATTTGTAGTTAAAAATTCAATGCGATGTTGTTTGTGGCTTTCAAGTGTTAATGTCGTGACATAGTTTATGAACTTGTATAGTATAAACAGCCATTCTAGTTTTGTTTGAACATATACATTACAGACCTACATATATACATGTGTGATTGTACCCTACATTATTGTGGACCACTTACACCTTTACCATCATATAAAGGATTGCGTATGTATAACTGGTACTTTGAATTGTTTTTCTGGGTCCTACTGTTTATGATGTGATTATACTGTTTGTTTTAAGATCTTATTTTAAGTTGGCAAATTCTGCGACCACCTTTTTATTTGACTATAATTCAGACATAAGTAGAAGTATCATATACATATCCAGTATATAGAACATTATTTTTGACAATCGGTATATAGTTAATCATATACGTGTGTAGAGTGTTCTATCTTTAAGCTTAACTTGTTCCTTGTACTATATGTGAAAACAAACATAATACAAAATTCATAGTGAGAAAAAAAGCGGAACTGCAAGTAGCTTGAATTATATGTGCAAAAGTTAAAATATAAAAGAATTCAACTGTATGCACAAGAATGGTTTGTTATTTATAACCATTTAAGTTGTACTAGATTTTGAGGTCATTGTGTCAACAATTTCAAAATAACACCCATGTTTACACTTGAGCTCATTGTTTGAGTTGCATATACATGCAAATACACGTGTAAATATAAACACATACATGCATATTTAAATTACCCAGTTGCTAGAGGTGAATACATTTAAATCAATTCATAAACAAAAGTTAAATTAAGATGCAAATGTTACGAAAGGATTTATGAAAGAATGAAAAATTACTAAAAAAGTTAGGGAAGAAAAATTGTAAAATTCTTTGAACTTTGAATTCTTTGCAGATTTCCAAAAAAAAATCGTTCTATAAAAAACAAATAGTCTATGTTTTAGTTTATGTCTTAGTCTTTATGTTAGTCTATGTCTTAGTCTATGTCTTAGTCTATGTCTTAGTCTATGTCTTAGTCTATGTCTTAGTCTATGTCTTAGTCTATGTCTTAGTCTATGTCTTAGTCTATGTCTTAGTCTATGTCTTAGTCTATGTCTTAGTCTATGTCTTAGTCTATGTCTTAGTCTATGTCTTAGTCTATGTCTTAGTCTATGTCTTAGTCTATGTCTTAGTCTATGTCTTAGTCTATGTCTTAGTCTATGTCTTAGTCTATGTCTTAGTCTATGTCTTAGTCTATGTCTTAGTCTATGTCTTAGTCTATGTTTTAGTCTATGTTTTAGTCTATGTCTTAGTCTATGTCTTATTCTATGTCTTACTCTATGTCTTAGTCTATATCTTAGTCTATGTCTTAGTATATGTCTTGGTCTATGTCTTAGTCTATGTCTTAGTCTATGTCTTAGTCTATGTCTTAGTCTATGTCTTAGTCTATGTCTTAGTCTATGTCTTAGTCTATGTCTTAGTCTATGTCTTAGTCTATGTCTTAGTCTATGTCTTAGTCTATGTCTTAGTCTATGTCTAAGTCTATGTCTTAGTCTATGTCTTAGTCTATGTCTTAGTCTATGTCTTAGTCTATGTCTTAGTCTATGTCTTAGTCTATGTCTTAGTCTATGTCTTAGTCTATGTCTTAGTCTATGTCTTAGTCTATGTCTTAGTCTATGTCTTAGTCTATGTCTTAGTCTATGTCTTAGTCTATGTCTTAGTCTATGTCTTAGTCTATGTCTTAGTCTATGTCTTAGTCTATGTCTTAGTCTATGTCTTAGTCTATGTCTTAGTCTATGTCTTAGTCTATGTCTTAGTCTATGTCTTAGTCTATGTCTTAGTCTATGTCTTAGTCTATGTCTTAGTCTATGTCTTAGTCTATGTCTTAGTCTATGTCTTAGTCTATGTCTTAGTCTATGTCTTAGTCTATGTCTTAGTCTATGTCTTAGTCTATGTCTTAGTCTATGTCTTAGTCTATGTCTTAGTCTATGTCTTAGTCTATGCCTTAGACTATATCTTAGTCTATGTCTTAGTCTTTGTCTTGGCCTATATCTTAATCTATGTTTCAGTTTGTGTCAAAGTGTGAGGTTTAGTTTATGTTTTAAATTTTTAAAAATAAAATATTTTTCGAAGCAAATTTTTTTCTTAAAAAAAATATATATTTCGACAAAATACTTTCCTTAGAAAATATTTTGGAACAAGTAATGTTTTTAAATTTTCTTTTTATTTATTTTTCCTTTATTTAGTAATTAATATTGTATTTTTGCGTTTAAACATTAATGTAATAACATTTAATTATTGTGACGGCAAATGATTTGTTGCATACAAATTTCATTATATTTCTTAATATTTTCCCATTACATTCATGCTGCGTGGGAATAGTTGTGTGTGTGTATAGTGCGTCTGTGTCTGTGAGTGGGCGAATGTGTGTCGGTTGCTGTCCAAACACTTAATGATGACATTATTTCCAATATTAAATATGATTACCAGCAATAAACTATTTATGCATATACAAACGATTTTAAGTGCGTGATTGGGACTCATGTTCAAATACCCACTTAGGACAGAATGAGCGAATAGACACAAAGAAAGAGCCTGCATTGACACTATATGCAATTTGTAAATGGTAAACCAACTAAGCTATGAAAAATATCAAAATATCACAACATCAACATTAAACATAAGTAGAAAATTACAAAAATTTTTGACCTTAAAGCTGATACATCATAGAGCAATGCCATTTATTGTTGTGGTATCATACGCACCAGGTCCTACAAGCTTATAATAAATGACTTTTTATATGTCCAGAAATAGCAGAGAAAAAAAAATAAAATTCATAGAAAAATGGTCAGTAATAAAGTAAAACAGAGATTTTTGTACAAAATAAATTTCCAAACATATAAGCAAATCAGCATTAACTGGCAACGTGGGAAAATTGTTTGTTAATAGATGATGATGACGACGATTATTATGTTCAGGAAGGACAATGAAAATCATGACAGTACATGAAAAATTAAACAATAGTATTTGGTCTTTGAAAAATACTTCCGGGTTATCTGGGGAAGTTAATTTATTGTATAGGACCATATTTTATCATATCTGTATAGTAAGGGTACTCTTCATAAATCTTTCATTTATGCACTAATACAGATAAACGTGATAGAGACCATTCATTATTATGATTGTATTAGAGTTTGAATGCGTGAGTTTCTGTATATGTCTATTTACACATTAACACTATTATGTTTTTTTATTTAAGACCGACTAGGAAGGAATGATTCTGTGATTACGTAAAAAAAACTGATTTCCTACAAAGCAAGTTTTTAAAAAATTTTCCATAAAAAATAAATTTTTGCAAAATTTCCTACTAATAGTAAATTTTTGAAAAATTTGCTATTAATTGCAAATTTTTGAAAAATTTTCTTTAAATAGGTCACTTTTAAAGAATTTTCCTATAAATAGTAAATTTTTGAAAAATTTCCCATCAAAAGTAAATTTCATATCAAAAGTAAAATTTCGAAAAATTTTTTATAAAAAGTACATTTTCCAAAAAATTTTCTTGAAGTAAATTTTAAAAAAATTTTCTATAAAAAGTAAATTTTCGAAATATTTGCTATAAAAGGTAAATTTTCCAAAAATTTCTTATAGTAAATTTTCGTAAAATTTCCCAAAAATTTTAAATTTTTGCATAAGTTCTTCTAAAGTGTAAATTTTCGAAAAACTTCCTATAAAAAGTTAATTTTTCGTAAAATTTCATATAAACAGTAAATTTTCGAAAATTTTCTAAAAATAGTAGTTCCAAAAAAAAATCATATAAAATAAAATTCTATAAACAAAAAATTTGTAAAAAATTTCCTATAAAAAGTAAATTTTTTAAAAATTTCCTATAAATAGTAAATTTTTGAAAAATTTCCTATAAATAGTAAATTGTTGAAAAATTTCCTATAAATAGTAAATTTTTGAAATTTTTTTTTATATAAAGTAAATTTTCGCAATTATTCGCAACCATTATTAGTAAATTTTTGAAAAATTTGCTATAAATAGTAAAATTTCGAAAAATTTCCTATAAAAGTAAATGTCCTATAAAAAATAAATTTTCGAAAAATTTCCCAAAAATAGTATATTTTCGAAAAATTAAATATTTTGAAAAATCTCCTATCATTGAAAATTTTCGAAAAATTTCCCATTTATAGTAAATTTTTGAAAAATTTACTATAAATAGTAAATTTTCCAAAAATCCTATCAATAGTAAAAATTTCCTATAAATAATATATTTTTGAAAAATTTCCTATAAATAGCAAATTTTTGAAAAATTTCCTTAAAATGGCAAATTTTTGAAAAATTTCCTTTAAATAGTAAATTTTTGAAAAATTTCCTATAAATAGTTAATTTTTGAAAAATTTCCTATCAAAATAGTAAATTTTTATAAAATTTCCTATAAATGGTGAAATTTTGAAAAATTTCCTATAAAAAGTAAATTTTTGAAAAATTTTCTATAATTAGTAAATTTCTGAAAAATTTCCTATAAATAGTAAATTTCTGAAAAGTTTCCAATAAATAGTAAATTTTTGAAAAATTTCCTTTTAATAGTAAATTTTTGAAAAATTTCCTATAAATAGTAAATTTTTGAAAAATTTCCTATAAATAGTAAATTTTTGAAAAATTTCCTATAAATAGTAAATTTTTGAAAAATTTCCTATAAATAGCAAACTTTTGAAAAATTTCCTATAAATAGCAAATTTTTGAAAAATTTCCTTTAAATAGCAAATTTTTGAAAAAATTCCTTTTAATAGTAAATTTTTGAAAAATTTCTTATAAATAGTAAATTTTTGAAAAATTTCCTATAAATAGTAAATTTTTGAAAAATTTCCTATAAATAGTAAATTTTTGAAAAAATTCCTATAAATAGCAAACTTTTGAAAAATTTCCTATAAATAGCAAACTTTTGAAAAATTTCCTTTAAATAGCAAATTTTTGAAAAATTTCCTTAAAATAGTAAATTTTGTAAAAATTTCCTGTAAATAGTATATTTTTAAAAAATTTCCTATAAATAGCAAATTTTTTAAAAATTTCCTTTAAATAGAAAATTTTTGAAAAATTTTCTATAAATAGTAAATTTTTGAAAAATTTCCTATGAATAGTAAATTTTTGAAAACTTTCCTATAAATAGTAAATTTTTGAAAAATTTCCTATAAATAGTAAATTTTTGAAAAATTTCCTATAAATAGTAAATTTTTGAAAAATTTCCTATAAATAGTAAATTTTTTAAAAATTTCCTATAAATAGTAAATTTTTTAAAAATTTCCTATAAATAGTAAATTTTTGAAAAATTTTATATAAATAGTAAATTTTCGAAAAATTTCCTATTAATAGTAAATTTTCGAAAAATTTCCTATAAATAATAGATTTTCAAAAAAATTCCTATAAATAGAAAATTTTTGAAAAATTTCCTATAAATATTAAATTTTCGAAAGATTTCTTATAAAAATTAAAATTTTTGAAAAATTTTTATAAAAAGTTTTTTTACATTACTACAAAAACCAGACCGGTCTTATGTTCATCTATGATAAATGAGGTTCATACCCCAAGGAAATTTATGAATTTTATTGATGTGCCAAAACAAAAAAAGAAAATACTAAAAGGACAACAATTACATACTGTATAAAATGGAAAATACCATAATATGAAAACTTATTCTATGGAATTATGTTGCATACTAGATACTAAATTGTTAGTTACAGTGAATAATAAATCTTAAGTGTCACCAAAAGTAAAATGTTTTCATTAAAATGATTTCATGTATAGCATAATAATATGGAAAGTGTAGAGATGAAAGATTTTTTATAAAGAAAATTAGTGCATAAATGACTCTAAGTATGCGTAATATATAGAACACATATCAATCATACGTAACCATAGTGCAAATAAATCTCCCATTAATAAATATTGTAAGAACAAATTTAACAATTTTATTTTAAAACTTAGACAAAACATATTAGAATTAAATAATCTCATGATAGAAAACTCTTTATACTTTTAAGAGTTAAGAAAAATTCTTGTTTTATAAAGTAATCAAATCCTAGCATACTTTTAGGCATTCCAAACATTTCAAAATTTATTCCTTCCACTGTTTTCTGTTGTAATCTCTATAACTTAGCTTAAATGAAATGACAAATTTTGTTAAAATTTACCTTAAATTGTCTTTTTTGTCTCTTCTAATATTGTAACACATTTTATCATTTACCTTTTGGGGACATCAAACTTTTTTTGTTTGTCTAAATATTTTGAGGTAGTTAAAAACCAAAAGAAGGTAATGTCCCTTAAGAGCAGCTCATTAATGATGTATGATTGATAGTCAAGTTTAAAGAATATTAAATACATTTTGTCACAAAAGATAAAACTATTGAAAAATTTCCTTTCAAGAAATATTTTCTTATTTGAATTTTATTTGAGGAAATTGTTCATATTCTTTTTGGAAACATTTTTATTACAGTCATTTATCTCTTCATGGGGATATAAAAGGGAAAATTAGTTTTAAAATATATTTTAAGGAAATTATTTATATCTAATGAAAAACAAAAGAAAATGACAACCTAAATACTAAAAGGATATTGTAACATAGAGACAAGTTTAACAAGGATACTTTTTTATTTTTTAAGAATATTATACAGGGCTGTCATAAATTTGGTTGCTTTAAATTATTAAAATTGAATACAAATGACTTATATCTAGTGGTGTTAAATATATGCCAACTTTTAATGTACATAAAACATTTATTAAGTAAAGTTTCACTTTTTAATTTAATAATTTAAAATTGTCTAATTTTTCTTAACAAAAATATATAATGTTTTTTTTTAATTTTTTTAGCACAATTATTTGTTTTTGTAGGTTTCTAAATATAAAATTTTATTAAAAAAAATTCTAAAATTTTAATTCGTTGAAGAGTTATTGGTTTTTAAACAGAAACCCCCAAAAACACACTGTGCTGCATTTGATTGCTTGTGAACAGCTGCCGGCAAGGCAAAAATGGATATAATTTTACATTACATTGTGACAGGGAACGAAAGATGGGTTCATTATGATAATACTTAATTATGGGAATATTCCAGCAGTGCTTTGGCTCCTGAACTGAATATTCATGGTTCCAAGGTCATATGAGTTGTTAAAATCGGCTCAAAGACATGGCAAACTCATTTCACAGCATTACAATACTAGATCTCATGTTTCAAAAGTCGTTTTAGTCCAAGGGAGCAAAGTATGTCATACTTTGCTCCCTTGGACTAAAACTTGTTCCAATCGGCCTGTTTGTCTGCCCAGAATTTTCAGTCTTATAAAGAAGTAAAAAATTGGATCGATTGGCGGATTAATTCAAAGAATGACCAGTTTTTTTTTAACGAGGGACTCGTACGCTGCTCGATGAATGGGATAAAAGATGTAGAAGTTAAACACTTATATTTTCGGACTTACTGACTTAGTTTTACGCAGCGAAGGTCAATATTTCTTGAATTTCTGTAATAAAGGGTTATTCATTTTGCGATTTTAAAAGTGAACGTAAATAAAAGATATATAAAATATTTTTTTTTTCATGACATTTATTTTTACAACCACCATCAAAAAGAGTGGGGGGTATATTGAGATTGTCATTCCGTTTGTACTTTATGAAATTCTAAGACGATTGAGAGATGTCTGTCCGTCAGTCTGTACATGTGTCTGTCCGTCTGTCTGTCTGTCCGTCTGTCTGCCCACCGTCTGTCTGTCTGTCTTTTGAAATCACGATAACGCCTAAACGAAAGGAGCTAGCTCACTGAAACCTAGTAGAAACATTCTTCATCTATGAGAAAATTTTGGTATTGAAATTGCTGTTTACATTTGACCATAGCTCCCGTATAACCTCGTCTAGACTAATCACTTATTTGCTAATAAATGACAAATTATAACAGCTATGATGACAAATTTTGGTATCTAGAAGTTCTACATAAGCACTAGGCAGCATATAAAATTTCATCGAAATCGGTTCACATTTAACCATAGCTCCCATATAAAAAACGTACTGAAACAGCCTAAATTCCACCTGAAATTCACTTAAATGCCAATAAATGATAAACTGTAACAACATTGGCTACTAAATTTAGCACAAGAAAGTCTTATGTCAATGCCAGCCAGTGCGCAAAATTTTGTCACAATCGGTCACCATTTAACCATAACTCCCATATAAAAAATTACGGAAACACAAAAATACAAAAAGAAAAGAGGGTTTATGTCCGTCTGTCCGTTATGTAAAAGCGCGATAACGCCTTAACTAAAAGGGCTACAGCAACAAAATTTTACAAAAGGAAGTCTTATGTGAATGCCAGCCAGTGTGCAAAATTTTGTTACAATCGGTCACCATTTCACCATAGGTCCCATATAAAAAACCTACAGAAAAACAAAAATATACAAAGAAAAGGAGATTTATGTCCGTCTGTTCGTTAGATACGTTAACTACGAAAGCTAGAGAGACACAATTTTACAAAAGTATTTTTGATAGGTAACAAAAGTTGTGTACTGAAAATGGGCAAAATCGGTTCACATTTAGTTAGAGCTCCCACATATGAATGCTAACAAATTGAGTACAATTGTAATAGCTATGACGTCTAAATTTAGAATAAAGAAGTTTTATTCAATTATTGGTCAGTATATCAAATTTTATAGGAATCGGTCCATATTTGACTATAGCTTTCATATAAAAAACACTCCCGGAAACCTAAAAATATTTAGCAAGGGCCAGTTAAAAGCTATTAAATTAGTAACTGTGACAGCTGTTGGCAGTAAGTTTCGCAAAAATAAGCTTTATATAAATAACAGCCAATGTGTGAAATTTTGCTACAATCGGTCAACATTTGGCTATAATTCTTATATATTACATCCCCTTTTTATATCTACAATCAAAAAGATTCTGAGGTACAAGCAGCATATTAAGATTATGTATATGGTAGATGCATTAGGAACTCCTAGCAAAATATATGGACCTGTCGTTTTACTATCAAATTATTTATCCTTACTAAATATTAAGCTTAACGAAAAGTATTTAACAACTAATTAATGTAAAACCATACCCGGTTACGATAACGATTTTTTTTCAAAATAAATAAATACTAGGGAAACCACTTACACACTTTTGAATGTTGAACTATAAAGCTACTGCAACCGAAATTATATGATATGTTTCTAAATTTAACACAACTTGATGTATATAAAGTTCGACACAGCCGAATATAGCACTCTTACTTGTTTATTATAAATTTTGAACGTTAATATTATGTGTAAAATACGACATCATTTAAATGACCACCACGCGAAATGTTGCAAGCATTAATTCTTTCGAGGTATTTTTCGACCACTTGATGACACATATTGGGCGTTATTTCAGCCACAACTTGACGAATGTTGGTTTTAAGTGCTCAAGAATTAATGGTTTATCTACATAAATACGGATTTTTGCATAGCCCCACAAAAAAAGTCTAATGATGTCAAATTGCATGATCTTGGTGGCTAGTTTATATCGCCACAACGAAAAATTACTCGGCCAGGAAATGTCTCTTGCAATAAGGCCGTATTCGCTCGAGTTGTGTGGAATGTGGCACCGTTTTGTTGAAACCACGAATTCTCCAAATTTTATTTTTCGTAAGGCAGTCCTAATACCTGAGAACGACGAGGAATCGTCACATTCGGTCTTTGCAACATTTTCACTTACAGCGGAAGGAGCAAAATGATGAATCACCATTTTTGTAATATGTTTTATTAATTTTTATTCGTTGTGTGATACATAAGCTATCCATTTTCACCAATTTCAGACTTACAACTGAAACGAAAAAAATTGGTTTAACAACTTAGATGTCAAACTACAGTCCTATACTTTTGAAACCATGAAATATATAACCCGATATTATAATAGCTATATCGGAGGAATTTGGTACGGATCAATCTCTTGCAGATTGTGAAATTTTATGAGAATTGGTCCCTTTGATGGTGGGTATATAAGATTTGGCATAGCCGAAAATAACACTCTTACTTGTTAATTTGTAGTTCTCCACAATTTTCCTGTATACACATCGCTTACATGCATGAACAGTACCATAACTCATAAATCGCGATTAAAGAATTATTCTACATATCGTATTTTATATTGTGTATTAGCTCCATTCTAATGCCTTCTTTACTTTCCAAGTTCGAAGCGAAAATGCCGTTAATCCATTTCAGGTTTTTCAACATTGTTTACGTGTAAGAATGACATAACTTAGTTAATCAGCGGTTGTCATTACGTTTAGGTCATTTGCTTTTAAAAATATTGACAAATTTCTTTATAATGCTTTATTTTTGAAAAAAACTAAAATTTATAATTCGTGAAAACTTTTTTTAGATCTTCATGAGATGCAGCAGTTTGATGAACAGTTATGTACATAATTGTGATATTACTATGATACTGGGCGACTTTAACGCCAAAGTTGGCTCAAACAACACCGGTTTGGAACACTACATTGGTAAGCACGGTGTCGGAGTAAGAAATGACAACGGAGAAAGGTTAATCGAATTATGCTGTGAAAGGCACAATTTTTCCTCATAAGCTCCACCATAAAATAACTTGGATATCGTCGAACGGTGCCACCAAGAACCAAATTGATCACATTTTGATCAACTCAAAGTGGCGATCATCTTTACTTGATGTACGCTCGAGGTGCAGAGCAGATAGAAACGTCAACTACCACTTAGTTATATCTAAAGTTCGACTGAAAGCGGTTCTGAGGTCTCAAACGGCAAAAGCCGATCGGAAAATTGATGTTGGAAAACTTTAATCAGAGCGACATCGAAATGCCTTTATTACATCCATAAGGAATCGTCTTCCAGATGTTGAAAACAACAACAACGCTAGTGTAAACGAAATCGCAAGGTATATCACTCAGACGTACAATGAGGTTGGTCAACAAACGTTAGGTTTTAAAAACCATAAAAGGAAAGTCCGGCTGACCCAAGCAACATGGAACCTGGTTGAACATCGTAAAACCATAAAAAATACAATTTTAAATTCAAACGTGGATGTTGAGGAGCTTAGTACAATATACCGTGACCTTTTCAACAGAATAAAAAGGTCTGCAAGAAGGGACAAAAGAATGTAGGTATATGAACAAGCGAGCCAAGCTGAGTCAGCTGCAAGTAAAGGCGACATGAGGACCTTATATAATATATCAAGGGCGTTGTGCGGTACACCTACCTACACCAACAGTCCCATTCTGAGTAGTAGCGGTACACTTCTCTGAACCCCGGATGAATAATGAATACGATGGATGGAACACTTCCAGTCAACATTAAACAATCTTATTGGATTAGAAGCGCTGACGGAAGTGCAAAACGAAATCAACCATGACTGTTTATTCAATGGAATTTCAGATAGCCCACCAACAATACAAGAAGTAAAGAATGCCGTTAAAAGTATCAAGCGCAACAAGGCCCCAGGCAATGACAATATATCAGCAGAGAATGCTTTTATGTGGTGTTGAAGGATTGGCAAGACTGTGGCACCCATTTGTACGTAAAATATGGGAGGAGGAAGCTCTGCCAGCCTCCTGGAATGAAGGTATACTAGTCAAAATACCAAAAAAAAAGGGTGACTTCAAAAACTGCAATTTTTACAGGGGAATAACGCTTCTTCCAATACCGAGCAAAATACTAAGACGAGTAGTTTTAAATAGAACGTCTGACACAGTTTCTGAAACATTCCGCGAAAATCATTTTGCTTTCCGAGAGAATAGATCTTGTGTTGATCTAATCAATTTAGTAAGAATAGTACTGGAACAATGTAATGAATTCCGCATCCCCATTTACCTAGCATTTGTCGACATTATGAAGGCCTTCGACAGTGTCAATAGGAGCTATCTATGGAGAATTTTAGAAAAACGTAACATGCCATCGAAAATTCTGAACTTAATTCGGGCAATGTTCGTGGACTTTAAATGCCGGTTTTTAGATAAAGGTAAATTGCCTAGTCCGTTCGAAGTTACTACTGGAGTAAGACAAGGATGTATCTTATCACCCATACTTTTTATCCTTGTCATCAACAATATAATGCGCTTGACACTGAATGGTAGACGTGGTATCTAATGGACACCCTTTAAACAACTCGAGGACTTGGAATACGCTGATGACATATGCCTTCTAAGCCAAAGCCTAGGTCACCTTCAAGAAAACACTAGCGCTATTACTGTTGAATCTCGGGCAGCTGGGATGGAAATCAATATCACCAAGACAAAGATTATGCCTGGAGGCTATGGCGCAAACCTGTCGCCACACATCAATGTGGATAATGAGGTTATTGGATGTGTAGATACCTTTAATTATCTTGGTAGTTTGAGATCTACAAAAGGTGGCGCCGATGAGGATATTGAATCGCGTATTAATAAGACAAAATCAGCATTCGGCATTCTCCGAGCTATTTGGAAATCTCGACAAATATAAAAAACAACTGAGTTACGAATATATAACTCGAATGTCAAGTTCATCTTGTATTACGGCTGCGAAACTTGGAAGCGCACAAATGCCATCCATAAGCGCCTACAAACCTTTGCAAATAAATGCTTGCGGCAAAGATGAAAGTGCTAAAGGTACCGGGGTACCTTGGTATACACATAAGGGTCAAGAAGGTAAAATTTTCTAAGGTTAATGACAGCAGATTTTTTTTAATTTTTTTAAAAAGAAAATTAATTTAGTAAAATAACAAGAATTTATATAAAAACATATGTTTTACAAACAAAAGCATTCTCTTACATATTTTTTCATAAAACCTAAAAGACCAAAATTTAAATAATATTTCTTTAAAGGTAAAATTTTCGCCACTTAAGTTAAACACTCTTTAATTGAGTTTTAAGCAATCTAATGCGGAATGCATTTTTTTTTTTGACATGAAGAAAATCTAAAGACAGCACGTATTCAAGTCGCATTAAACATTTATAAAACAATTACACAATATTGAGAGTAGTTTAGGAGCAGACTCAGATGAGGATGAACAGTAAAGGATGTAAATCTCAATCAAAACAATGCCATAAAATCCAGATACATACAATCTCAGCTACATACATTTACACACTAATCAACATACGTTAGAAACAGTTGCTACCTAACATCTATCTAATCAAGTATAAAATAATGATGATGCATTTTGCATGCGTCATTGGGTTGAACATGGAGTAGATATTGTTTCTTTCAGTCAAAGTTAAGTAGTTGCCAATCACGTTTAAGGCAACACCAACACACCTTCATCTGCAACTAATACCAGCTGTTGTAATAACTTCATGGTTAAAATGTATAAGTATGTAGATTTCAGGAAAAAAAAAGGTAGATTGATAAAGAGCATACAATAGTATCCAGAGCCAACAGGCAATTCTGTTTGGGATTTGAGTTTGAATGATGAAAGTTTCTTCATTTAATATGAAGCGACAACAATGAATGAGTACAGTACAAAAGCCTAAAGTCATTGTAGTGGTAACAGGAAAATAACGTTATCTCCAAGATTATAATTTTCGTTTTGGTTTTATTGTTGCAATATGATGAGTAATATTTAGAAGAACCGGATGTTGTAAAAAGAACTTGTAGATTTTCTTTACATGTCTCATCAATCTTTTGTATGTTTTTTTTTGTTTCTTTTCTCTTTTGAGACAGATGCAATGTCAGCGTTAAGCCAAAAGACAAGTGTAACAACAACAACAACAGTAACAGCAGAAATTGCAATTCAATCAAGGAGATGAGAAAATAAGAATATATTCACTGTGAATATTTTTTGTAGTATTAGTTATCAGGAAGGAAAAAATCTGTGATTTATACATTCAATTTGTGGGTGTGGAAATTTGTTTGAGCTTGTGAATATTAGCTTGTAAGAAAAGTTTTTACAGATAAGCTTAAGGCGAATATAAATACCCTGCAGTAAATGCCGTCAGAGAAACAATACTGTTTTGCTATTGACAATATCTCCAGTACTACTTGCCTATTTTGCCCCATCCAATGTTATCTACTCTTGACATTTAATATTTAGAGTTCCTACGAAATCTACCAGTAGACATTACCACTATTTACTTAGTATTGACTTTGTAGTTTTTTTTGGTCCAAATGAAGGCATTGGGATCAAATCGGGGCCTATTGATATACATATATGTTGACACATTCGTTGACAATGTCACCAGATATATACTAGAATAGTTGTCCCTATATATTCACTATTTCAGCACTGGACTAAAATTGGGGACATTTGAATTGATGTTACACAAAGTGTTGACATGGAGACACATGATCCCAGTTTTACTACAGGGTATTTATACCCTTTGCCACCATAACCAATGACAGGTTTTTGAGTCAAAAACTCAGTTTTCAAGTTAATTATTTAAAAAAAATAATTAAGGAATTTTTTATTTAAAACGTTGAAACACTAAAATACTGAAAACAAAAGTCGTGATGACATGCCGAGCTGTCGAAGTTATCATATTTTAATTTGCGACATTTTTTAAATTCTATTATAAACAAATAACAAAGGAGTTTCGGCAGCCAAATAAAAACTTGTATAGCCTGTTTGACGATTTCGAATGAAAGTGAGTAACTCTTATTCGAGAAAATTTTGGTTTCACTATTTCGCTCGTTTCTATTCAAAAGCAAAATATAAAGTGACTCATTTTGACATTTGCTTTCGTATTTCTGGTAACTTATTCGAAATAGTGAAACAGAAATTTGTATGAAAATACTTACATTTTCTTTCGACTTGTTTTTCGACTTACTTTTTGCATAAAATAAAGTAAGTGAAACGAAAAACAAATTTCTTTCGTATAGGATAAGAAAGAAAGAATTCTTTCGAGATCGTGGAACAGATCATTAAGGTAGTAACAGTTTTGAAAATTGAAAAACAAAAATAAAGGTGTGTAAAATAAAATCATATTAAAATAAAAAAGTATGATGCGGTATTTTTTTTCTATTAAAGTCTTTTTTGTGAAGCCTTTGTTGTCGTTTTTATGTTCTTTGAATTGAACGTTTTTTATCAAAGCGTATCTGCGAAAAAAATATGCACTATATTTTTTTGCAAACACGATCTGCTTCAATCTACCGATTTTTATAAAAATCCATTTTTAGATAACATAAAGCTTAAAAAATTTAAATACAATTAAGTGGTTTCTATTTAGGAGTGGTTTTTATATTAAATCTATAGTCAAATATGAATCGATTCCTGAAAAATTTGATATACTGACCAAAAGTTTCATAAAACTTTTCTGTTCTAAATAAGGTCGTGATAGCTATTTCAATTGGATTCAATTTATCGGTATTAATGGAATCACGGGCAGTGTTATATGGGAATATCTCAAAAATACTTTTGTAAAATTTTTTCCCTCTAGCTCTTTTCGTTAAAACCCTATCGTGATTTAATCTGACGAAAAGACGGATATAAACGCCCTTTTTCTTTTTGTATTTTTGTATTTCCGTAAGTTTTTTATATGGGAGCTTTGGTCAAATGGTGACCGATCATAGCAAACATTTGACACACTGGCTGGTATTCACATATGACTTTCTTATGGTAAATTTAGTAGCTGTTACTGTTTATCAATTATTGGCATTTAAGAGAATTTTAGGTGAAATTTGGGCTATTTCCGTAAGTGTTTTATATAGGAGCTATGGTTAAATGTGAACCGATTTTTTCAGGAAATTGTATGTGGTGCTTAGTGCTTATATTAAACTACAATACAACAAATTTTGTGATTACAGCTGTTAAAATTTATCATTCATTAGCGAATAAGCAATTAGTCTAGACGAGGTTATACTAAAGCTATGGTCAAATGTAAACCGATTTCGCTCAATTGCAATACCAAACTTTTCACAGAAATGAAGAATATCCTTGCCAAGTTTCAAGCTCCTTTCGTTAAGGCGTTATCGTATTATCAACAGACATACAAGCGGACAGACAGGCGGCCATTGCTCAATCGTCTTACAATTTCATAATCGTTTTTGATTTTTAAGCCAATATTAAGAAAATTACAAACGGAATAACAATCAGAATATACCCCCCGTTCTTTTCGATGGTTGGTATATAAAAATACGAAGAAATTTAGTTTTAGAAGTATTATTAGAATTTATTTTTACATTGGACTGAAAAATTCATATGTAAAATACTTAAACATTAAAAAAAGATTTTTTTAGAATTTTTTTTAAACTCTGCAGAATAGGTTCAATATTTTCTGCCAACACTGTTAAGAACCCTACTAATATATTTTAAAACATTAACTTTCAATAAACAACTTCTTTCTTAAAAGTGAAAAATTGATACCATTTTTTTGAAAAAAAATATACTTTTCGATCATCGAAAAATCAAAAAATCAAAAACCTATTTATTACAATAATAAATAATTGTAATAAATTGGGATTCTTAGTGCAATACACTACAGTAAAACTTTTTAAGAAAAATATTTGATTTTGGAAATTTCTCAACATAAAATGGCTCAAGGTATTTGAAAATGGTTTTCACTATTTTGTTTTCTAAGCTATTGGTTGCATACAAACATTTCTTTAAAAATTATGGGCTTAATATCTAATGCAGAATTAGTCAAAAACTAAAAAAAGTCGAAGAGAAAAATTATTTTTTTTTTTTATTTTTGAAATGAAATAACTTTATACCCAAAACAGTTATTATAATAAAGTAAGCATCTTATTTCTTTGTTTTTTTAAGCTTATTCTAAAATGGGAAAAATCAATCATATTGGACAATAATTGAAAGAGCTATAAGGTCCAAAAGCTTTTTTACTTCTGAGGTGGTCCACTTTGACACCCAATAATTCACCTTGTGTAATGACACGGTAACCATAGAGTTACACTTTAGAAGATATAGATTTATTACCACATTTTTTTTTTTGTTTCAAACCTCTGTGCGTCAGGCGACCTAAGGTACGTATGAGTTATTTTTAGTATCATAGAACAATTAAAAATCAATCATACGTGTAAGTGGTCAATTAATTACTAAATGCTTGATATAAACAAGTTATATATAAACAATATAACAACAAAAGAAATTAAAGATCTCATTAATAAAAAAGCCATATTATAAAGATATCATGTTTATGACAGAAAAATTTACAGTATATAATTAAGTACAAAAATAAAATATTTTGTATTTCACAAAATCTACTGAATTTTTCAGAATCTAATATTTAGAAATAATATATCCAAATTTTTATTTTGGTATTTTGGTGAAAGTCCACTATTTTTATTGAAATGTGGAACAACCATTAAAAAAAATAAAAATGTACATGAATCCTAGTACAATAGTACAATGATCCCAATTTTTTTGGTTTGGTTCTTCGAAAAAATGTTGTTGGAGATAACATTTCTTCTACGAGTTTCGATGGTTGATGAGGAAAAGATTGATTAAAAACCATGTATTTTAAAAAATATCTTGTTTGTAAAACAACACGATTCTTTTTAATTATAAAAAATTTCACAAAAATGTATATTCTTCGAAAAAAACTTTTTTCATGTTATAATTTTAAATGTAAGAGTTCAACTTTAGTGAAACATTAACAATTTTTTTTTAATTTAACAAATTTGTAAATAGTTTAAAATTAAACAAATATTTTTACATCACCAGCACAACAAACAAACTGCCTCTTATTTTTTATTAAACCAAAGTGCTCAACTAACACTAAATCATGATTTTTTTCTAAACAATATTCAAAATTATATTCAGTCCTAGTATAAATTTAGTACTAAAACTAATTTTTGGCAGTTTAACACGGTAAAGCAATTCACTTTAAATAAACCCACGTAAATTCCATAAATGTTTTGAAAAATACCTTTTGTAAATAAATTTAACATGTTTCTAAGCTAATAGAATACACATGCAGTACCTATATATACCTGTTAAGCTAAATACCTAAAACACATACTTACAAAATAAAGCTAAAAGTTGTGTTGTTAGCTGATAGAAAATACATAAATGTAGTGAAAATGCGTGACATGCATTAAGTACAGAACGAAAATAAACAAATGCTTTCACTAAAAGTATATACAATTTTGCACACGTATCTTTTTATATTACTGATGCTGCGATCTTAATACAAATTAAATATTTTTGGCCAATGCGTAGAATAAAATTCGATCATTTCTGAGGATCTTGTCTTATTATTTGATAAAAATTTGTAATTGTCCCAAATAAACAATAAAATTTTTAAACTTCATATTTAAAAATTCTTGGTTTAGATGCTTAAACTACGGTCTCATACAAAAATTTTACAATTTTAGATTTCACATAAATAAGGCTGCGTTATTGATACTCAAATCTATGAAAGCTAAGAACAAATATCTATCTACCTATATAACTAGAATTCCTAGCATCTTGTAAAATATTTTCCTGCGATCCACCCTAATGTATTCTAATGACTCTATACTAAAATTCCACTAAATAGGGCAACAAAACAGACGCTAAGATAATCCGATCTGAAGGTTGAGGAATAACCAGCCAACACTTGTTTAAAATTAACCGCATGTACTATAATGCACTCGCACACTCATGCACAAACATGACTAAATCATGAAAAAATAACAAAAATTACTTTGTCGCTGTTAAAACATGTAAACTAAATGATGAAAATATCTGTTGGTTTTTAAACGTACACTCAGAAAAAAGACATGTACTAAATTTGAGGAAAAAAAAATTTTTAAAAATAGTAAAAAAAAATCCTTATTCAGAGTAAATTTTTACTCAAAACTAGGAAAAAATGTTACGTTCTAGTAAAAAATACAACATTTAAATAAAAAATGTATAGTTCATATACTAAAAAATAATTAACATTTTTCCATAGAAAAATTGCATGAATTTTGTAAAATATTATTTATTTTAAGGAAATTTTTGTTAAAAACTAGTAAATATGTCCTAAATTTTAGTTCATCACATCATAAAACTGGGTAATATTGACTTTAGTTCAAAAAATTTGATTGAGTAAATGATTTACTGAAAAATAGTTCATAAAATTGAACTTACTTAAAATCTGGAAGTTGTTGTCGTAAATTTAAGTTCATTATTTTCCTAATTACTAGGAACATTTTCCTAATCATGAACTTCAAGTTTAAGACTTTCTGCATTTTAAGAAAAATTTATTTAAAACTAGTTAAGATAAATTACAACGTCCAATAGTATACAATCTTCTTATAATAAGTAAAATTGTAATAATTTGTTGAAAGTTATATACTTATATTTAGGATAATTTCCTAAAAATTAGTTTAGATAAATCAGAATAAATCATGTTTAAATTTATGAAGTAATTAGGATAATTTTTTTATAATGAGTAAAATTGTTATAATTTCTTGAAATTTATATACTTATATTTAAGAAAAATTTCCTAAAAATTAGTTCAAATTTTCCTAAAATTTAGTTCATATATTGAAAAAAGTAAATGTCAATAAATTATTTTCATTTATAATTTATTTTCAATTTTAGTTCGTGATAGTTTTCTTACAAATTCCGCTTTTTTTTTGATATTAGTAGTATAAAAAAAATTGTGTTATGAAAAATTTGTGCCAAAAATTGTGTTTGTTGTTTCTATCTTTGTATAACATAAGTAAAGGAAATATTAGCGATTAAATAATGCCTCAAAATAAGAGACCAAAAAATCAACAAGGAGATGAAAATTTCCTAAATATTAGTTAAAAATTTCCTAAAAATTAGTTTAAATTTTCCTAAAAATTAGTTTAAATTTTTCTAAAAATTAGTAAAAATTTTCCGAAAAATTAGTTAAATTTTTCCTAAAAATGTATTAAAAATAAATGTTAATAAATCATGTTTTCTAATATTGTCTTCGTCTGCTTATGCAAGTGCCCACGATTCAGCACCATATAATAACACTTGTAATTTTAGTTCCTGTTGAGTGGATTTCATTCCAAAGCTAAGTAAGTATGATTCTTCATTTAATTTCATTATTTACATTCGCTGCTGTACCTAGGTACCTAGGTAAACTCTGAAGCTATAGTTGACGACGTTCACGTGTGCTCCAATTCTAATGAACTGCTTGCTAGTAGAGACCATCAGTATTGTTTTTGATTACTAGGCCTATTTTCATGGAATAATTTTCAATACCGGAAAAGGCGGCAGTCACTTCACGCAAATGTGAGTAACATGTGCCAGTTGTATTAACTGCAGCATCACGAAGAAGTAAAGTAAGGTAAGTGTCCATTTGTTTTTCTTGGTGGATTTACCTGGTCTAAAGTCGCATTGGGAGGCACCAATTATTTCGTTAATATTGAGTTTTAGCCTTGCACACAGGATGCTCGTTATCTTATAAGCAATTGAAAGGAGACCTATACCTCTAAAGTTAGCGCAGATGGATTTATCACCTTTATCAGAACACTCTCGGTATGTCACCTGATTTCAAATCATCCACTCCATCAAATCATCCAGGAGATTAGAAGATTAGAGCAATCATATCACATTTGTACTTATCGGGTACATCCATCAACTGAATCGGGGCACCACCTCTGTTAAGATTTCTGATATTCCAGGTGCTTATCCTTTGATCATGATAATTTATTCGTTTGCTGTGGTCGTCAACATTAGGGGGTCGTTTTTATTCTAATTGTTTCTATTTCATATTAGGAGTTTTTTCCAGGAGCGGGTTACTAGCCTGAGGTCCTTGTTAGCTCACTACTTTAAGGATGTTAAGGTAGCTAACCAGGTGATACTACTAGGAGGTCAATGACCACAGTTGAGATGAGAGGTTGACCAAGAAAAATCTGGGCTTTCAAATTAAAACCGATTAAAAGCGTTGCTTGGCTTAAAACACCAACTATATCATCCTGAAATCTAGAATATTTCGACACAATTATGAACTTCAGCAGCCGTTTTCTTGAAATCAAAAAAAGGTTAAAGGACTTCTCCTCATATCAAGGCTCAAACCATGTAAGTGATGCATTATCTATGACTTTAGAACACTGTTTTCTCAGTTTTTATATTAGGGTGGGACTTTTTCAATGTTCGACATTAGGTTGTTATATATTAAATATCATAATTTAATGTCAAATTTAAAGAAAACCTTTAAATAACTCCAAAAGCAATCTTCTAAATGCAGTTATTGGATTTAGGTACAGTTTTTTTTTATTATAATAAATTAATGGACAAATATTCAAGGTAAATACATTTTTAGATTGAGCTTTTGCGTAATGCATTGATAAGTATCTAAAATAAAAAAATCGTATAGGTGTTTTAAGTAACAGTTAATTATAGGGCTTACAGCAAAGGGAAAAACTTAACACATTATTTATTAATACAAAATCGAAAAAACTGTAGTTAAAATTCAAAAGTCATTGTTTGGTATAATTTTTTTCCTTTTGCCAAACACTTTAATTAACTCATGTTTATTGACATTCGGATGGACGAATATAAACCGAATACGGTCAGATTGTCGGCAATGAATATTATTTGATAAAAGTGTGAACGAATTTATACCAACCAACTATTTTTGACATTTAATATAATTAAATTTTAAACTTTATTTTCTTTAATTTTTTCGATTTAATAATAATAAAAATAAATAATGTATTTTATTTACTCTAACTAACTGTATGCTCTAAATAAAAAATATAAAAAAATATATATATTAAACACCTATACCATATTTTATATTTTTCGCAAAATGACCTTTGATTAGTTAAATTGGGAAGTCTAAGGACCTCTAGTGTTCCGTAGCCAAAGATGCCGTGCGTCACAAAGAGCGTCCCTTCCATGTTATTTGAATAACAATTTGACTATGAAAAGGCTTTAATATTTTTCAATGTATTATACTGCAGTAAATTCTGAAGTACGATTTTTTAATTTATTTACCTTATAAAATTTGTCTTTATTAATAAATACATTAATATAAATACTTATCTATTTTCCAATAACTTACATTATGAACCAAAATTCTTTTATATTGAAATTTATATTGCATCTCCAAATAAATAAATTCTTAAACTTGTAAAAGAGGATCAGATATTTTTAATGGCAAAGAATGGGTAATGAAATACATTGAGTCATTGCCCACAGTTATTTAAATTGGAAGAAAATTTCACAAATACGAATGTGGAGAAATTTCAAAACTACTTCATCCATTTTTTATTTCTATGACTTTTAATTTATTATATTTTTTTTTTGTATAAGTTGTTATTGATTGAAATTTCGGTAAAACCAAAAATACTCCAATTTTTCCCTATAAGAACAAATTTTACAGTTTGAGGGCGGATGCGGCAAGCCTACCCCTAATGCAATCTAAACAAAATTTTGTATAAAATATTTTTTGTAACGGAAAACATTTCTTAGGGAAAATTAAGGTTAAATTTTTAATAAATAAGGTACACTCCAATTTTTATGTACATATATATAAGTAAATGTAAAAATTGTTATAAATTTAAATATTATTTATTATTTAAATATGTACCTATATGTGTTTATGTTATTTAAAATATTTTTGTAAAGTTATGAAAAGATATTAATAAAAATACTTTATACCATTTTTTTATACTTTTATTTTATAAAGGGGATATATATATATATATATTTTAGAAAATAATTTTACTTAATTTTAGTACTTTTTCTTGTATTATTTAGGAAATATATAATTCAGATAAGTGTATAATTTACTGAAAACTAGAAATAAGTTTTATTAATGTAGGCAATATTTCATACTGGGAATGAATATTTTACTATAAATAAGTATTAAACTTATTTATTTTCTGACTGTCTTTCTCACTTTTAAGGAAAATATTTCCTAAAAATTATAAATTTTTTATAAGATCAAAATAAATAATTTACTGGATTTTAGTAATCTTTTTCTACTATCGTAGAAAATTTGAACAAGTTTACTGCAGTTTTTACTTGTTTTAAGTAAAAATAAATTATCTTTTAACTAAAATGAAGGAAAATTTTCCTTATTTATAGCATTGATAAATATTTATCTGAACTAAATTAAAGGAAATATTTACTTGTTTTTAAGAAGTTTCAGATAAAATATGAACTAAATAATAGTAATTTTTTTTTAATTTTTTAAGTTAAATTTTAGTTGATTTTAGTTAAAATTTGTTTAATATAAGAAATTTTGTCAAAAACTTAAGGAAATTTTTTTCTTGGAATTAAGGAATTCTTTTACTTAATTTCTGTAAAAAACGGCTTTGGCGCCATACGACAACCATTTTTTCCTCAAATTTAGTAAATTTTCCTATATTTTAGTTCATTTTTTTTCTGGGTGTAGTAAATACCTTTAACGAACAAACAGAGACCACTATCCTGTATACGAGGATAGTCTGATAAGTAATTGAATATTCAAAAATTAAAAAAAATATCCAGATTTTGTATTTTTTGAACATTTTCCGTGATTAAGGTAGAATAGTTTTATACAATTTGTGTTTAAAAAAATTCAAAACAAAAATATTAAACACTTAAATTAAAGGGGTTTAAGTCATAATTTCAATATTTTAAACTAAAATTAGAGCTAAAAATACCAACTTTTTTTTGCGGCAAAGTCTTAATGAAACTATCGTCGTATAATAGTATACATATGTATATAAGCATCAGCAATATAAGTAAAATATACACCTCTTTTGAGTAAACAACCTGAAATAGAATAGGACCAACAATTATTTTGTATCCACCATTTAGGGTACAAAAGAAACATAAATTTCCAGATTTTACAGATTTTAATATATGTATACATATATTTATAAAAATCGGTTATAGTCAGCTGAATGTTGCAAAACGAAAATTTATGGTAATATAATTGAAACTTAAAGACTTATGTATCAAAGATATTTAGACTGTCAAAATATAGGTAAATGCACACCTATATTTTAAATTTAAATCCAATTTTTTGTTTTTTTAATTGTGTACATAGTTTGGGAGATATGAATCAAAATTGTCATATAAAATTCAGCATTGGCTGTTTTCGTTGGAGAAAAACTTAGTTAGCACAGTTTACCTCCGTGTAATCAGTATAATCAGATAAAAGGCAAAAGACTTTTCTTTCGAATAACCTAAAAGAATTCACAAACTTTTGTTAATCTTTTTAAAAAATCAAAATTGAGTAAAAGTCATGAATATTAATTACAGTAAAAAAGCATAGCATGCCTTCATGCTTAACTTTTTTATTTAATTGCAGTTATTAAAACTTACATTGGCTCTTTTATAACAATTAGTTGCAATATAAGTAATTGACGGCTATTTGGAAAACTGCATAAGAAATTAGAAAAAAAAAACATATGTATTAACTCTCATACGTTCCTCAAAATAAGTTACAGTAGAGTTCTTCGGGTGAAAAATCACCCAGTGAAATATGTAGTGATTTTGTAACGAAAATATAGGATTTTTAATATAAAATATGCAATTTTATGTTGCCGCAAATAAATTTTTCAAAATTTGTATATAATGAATAAGCCTTCTTCAGGCAAAGTTCACATATGAAACCTGAGGTTTTTTTATATCGCATCAGCAATATTGCCTAATATGAACTTGGTAAAGAAGGTCGCATTTAAATTTCTCTATAAACCAATTCTATTCACAAATAATAAAGATATAACCTTATTTTTTGTAGTTTTCC
The DNA here is from genome assembly GCA_933228675.1 of Stomorhina lunata. Lineage (NCBI taxonomy): Eukaryota > Metazoa > Arthropoda > Insecta > Diptera > Rhiniidae > Stomorhina > Stomorhina lunata. The sequence goes on along the minus strand of OW121741.1, from coordinate 113,382,938 downwards.
TTTATTCCAATCGTTGTTCATTTTCTGCTACAAAATTTACGCATTAAGTGCTAATATGCCATCGAATAGTTTTTCTTTTTACCGTATAAGTATATACCAGTTGATCTAAGGTATCCCTGGCTGTAGTTTTTTTGTAAAATGGTAAAATCTCTGGCACTTTATGTATTTCATTTAGTAAAGATCTGTCATGATGAAGAGTACTAAGAGCATTGACAATTTTATAGTTCTTTGGAACGTATTGCACAAGTGAAATTTTGTCATGAAAAAAAAACAACATGAACAAAAATCAACGAAACAACAACGCGTATGAAGTTCTTGTTTCGTTGATTTGGGCAAAAACCTTTTCTTTTGGAGCGAAATGTGTACACAATAGTGTTTTTTTCTCTTTGATAAGGTGTAAAACCACCAGGAGCGTACTTATCAGTATATCTGCTTGCAATTCCATGCAAAGTTTGTGATACTATCACACAGAACCCAAAGTTTTCTGTCATACTTGGCAGATTTTGAAGGCATATACTATTGCAATGGAACATCATCAATATCATGCCAATCATTTCCATAAACACAAAGCCCCTGAACGTTCGTATATTTACTATGATTTTCCGTAAAACTTCCGGGAAACATAAAAAAATTTCGTTCCTTATAATAGTAATGTAACAAAAGTCATAATAAGCTATACCAACTTGATCCCTAACAACATTTTCTTTAGGTGGTTGTCTAATATTTGGTAAAAATTATACGCTTTTCTTAATGGGTGATATTTCACCCGAAGGACTTTAATGTTACATTTCAAATATTTTCTAAATGATTAATTATTTCTAGAATGTTTTAATTTTTTTTTTATGCAAAATACAAATTTAAAAAGCTACAAACTGGTTTTATTTGTTTTAATTAAAACTACACTCAGAAAAAAAATGAACTAAAATTTAGGAAAATTTACTAAATTTGAGGAAAAAATGGTTGTCGTATGGCGCCAAAGCCGTTTTTTACAGCAATTGAGTAAAAAAATTCCTTAATTCCTAGAAAAAAATTTCCTTAAGTTTTTGACAAAATTTCTTATATCAAGCAAATTTTAACTAAAATCAAATAAAATTTAACTTAAAAAATTAAAAAAAAATTACTATTATTTAGTTCATATTTTATCTGAAACTTCTTAAAAACAAGTAAATATTTCCTTTAATTTAGTTCAGATAAATATTTATCAATGCTATAAATAAGGAAAATTTTCCTTCATTTTAGTTAAAAGATAATTTATTTTTACTTAAAACAAGTAAAAACTGCAGTAAACTTGGTCAAATTTTCTACGATAGTAGAAAGAGATTACTAAAATTTAGTAAATTATTTATTTTGATCTTATAAAAAATTTATAATTTTTAGGAAATATTTTCCTTAAAAGTGAGAAAAACAGTCAGAAAACTAATAAGTTTAATACTTATTTATAGTAAAATATTCATTCCCAGTATGAAATATTTCCTACATTAATAAAACTTATTTCTAGTTTTCAGTAAATTATATACTTATCTGAATTATATATTTCCTAAATAATACAAGAAAAAGTACTAAAATCACCTTTATAAAATAAAAGTATAAAAAAATGGTATAAAGTATTTTTATTAATATCTTTTCATAACTTTACAAAAATATTTTAAATAACATAAATACAAATACATATTTAAATAAGAAATAATATTTATATTTATAACAATTTTTACATTTACTTATATATATGTACATAAAAATTGGAGTGTACTTTATTTTTTAAAAATTTAACCTTAATTTTCCCTAAGAAATGTTTTCGTTACAAAAAAATATGTTATACAAAATTTTGTTTACATTGCATTAGGGGTAGGCGTGCCGCATCCGCCCCAAACTGTAAAATTTGTTCTTATAGGAAAAAATTGGAGTATTTTTGGTTTTACCGAAATTTCAGTCAATAACAACTTATACAAAAAAAATACAATAAATTAAAAGTCATAGAAATAAAAAATGGATGAAGTAGTTTTGAAATTTCTCCACATTCGTATTTGTGAAAGTTTCTTCCAATTTAAAATAACTGCAGGCAATGACTCAATGTATTTCATTACCCATTCTTTGCCATTAAATATCTGATCCTCTTACAAGTTTAAGAATTTATTTATTTGGAAATGCAATATAAACTTCAATATAAAAGAATTTTGGTTCATAATGTAAGTTATTGCAAAATAGATAAATATTTATATTAATGTATTTATTAATAAAGACAAATTTTATAAGGTAAATAAATAAAAAAATCGTACTTCAGAATTTACTGCAGTATAATACATTGAAAAATATTAAAGCCTTTTCATAGTCAAATTGTTATTTACTTTGATCAAATAACATGGAAGGGACGCTCTTTGTGACGCACGGCATCTTTGGCTACGGAACACTAGAGGTCCTTAGACTTCCCAATTTAACTAATCAAAGGTCATTTTGCGAAAAATATAAAATATGGTATAGGTGTTTAATATATATTTTTTTTATATTTTTTATTTAGAGCATACAGTTAGTTAGGGTAAATAAAATACATTATTTATTTTTATTATTACTAAATCGAAAAAATTAAAGAAAATAAAGTTTAAACTTTAATTATATTAAATGTCAAAAATAGTTGGTTGGTATAAATTCGTTCACACTTTTATCAAATAATATTCATTGCCGACAATCTGACCCTATTCGGTTTATATTCGTCTATCCGAATGTCAATGAACATGAGTTAATTAAAGTGTTTGGCAAAAGGAAAAAAATTATACCAAACAATGACTTTTGAATTTTAACTACAGTTTTTTCGATTTTGTATTAATAAATAATGTGTTAAGTTTTGCCCCTTACTGTAAGCCCTACTATTATTAACTGTTAGTTTAAAACACCTATACGATTTTTTTTAATTTTAGATACTTATCAATGTATTACGCAAAAGCTCAATCTAAAAATGTATTTACCTTGAATATTTGTCCATTAATTTATTATAATAAAAAAAACTGTACCTAAATCCAATAACTACATTTAGAAGATTGCTTTTGGAGTTATTTAAAGTTTTTTTTTTAATTTTACATTAAATTATGATATTTAATATATAACAACCTAATGTCGAACATTGAAAAAGACCCACCCTAATATAAAAACTGAGAAAACAGTGTTCTAAAGTCATAGATAATGCATCACTTACATGGTTTGAGCCTTGGTATGCGGAGAAGTCCTATAACCTTTTTTGATTTCAAGAAAACGGCTGCTGAAGTTCATAATTGTGTCGAAGTATTCTAGATTTCAGGATGATATAGTTGGTGTTTTAAGCCAAGCAACGCTTTTGATCGGTTTTAATTTGAAAGCCCAGATTTTTCTTGGTCAACCTCTCAACTCAACTGTGGACATTGACCTCCTAGTAGTATCACCTGGTTAGCTACCTTAACATCCTTAAAGTAGTGAGCTAACAAGGACCTCAGGCTAGTAACCCGCTCCTGGAAAAAACTCCTAATATGAAATAGAAACAATTAGAATAAAAACAAAATATTAACGAAATAATTAACGAAATAATTGGTGCCTCCCAATGTGACTTTAGACCAGGTAAATCCACCAAGAAAAACAAATGGACACTTACCTTACTTTACTTCTTCGTGATGCTGCAGTTAATACAACTGGCACATTTTACTCACATTTGCGTAAAGTGACCTTTTCCGGTATTAAAAATTATTCGATGAAAATGGGCCTAGTAATCAAAAACAATACTGATGGTCTCTTCTAGCAAGCAGTCCATTAGAATTGGAGCACACGTGAACGTCGTCAACTATAGTTTCAGAGTTTTTAAAGAATTTGTCTACCTAGGTACGGCAGCGAATGTAAATAATGAAATTAAATGAAGAATCATACTTACTTAGCTTTGGAATGAAATCCACTCAACAGGAACTAAAATTACAAGTGTTATTATATGGTGCTAAGTCGTGGGCACTTGCACAAGCAGACGAAGACAATATTAGAAAACATAATTTATTAACATTAATTTTTATTATATTTTTAGGAAAAATTTAACTAATTTTTCGGAAAATTTTTACTTATTTTTAGAAAAATTTAAACTAATTTTTTGGAAAATTCAAACTAATTTTTAGGAAATTTTTAACTAATATTTAGGAAATTTTCATCTCCTTGTTGATTTTTTGGTCTTTTATTTGAGGCATTATTTAATCGCTAATATTTCCTTTACTTATGTTATACAAAGATAGAAACAACAAACACAATTTTTGGCACAAATTTTTCATAACACAATTTTTTTTTATACTACTAATATCGAAAAAAAAGCGGAATTTGTAAGAAAACTATCACGAACTAAAATTGAAAATAAATTATAAATGAAAATAATTTATTGACATTTACTTTTTTCAATATATGAACTAAATTTTAGGAAAATTTGAACTAATTTTTAGGAAATTTTTCTTAAATATAAGTATATAAATTTCAAGAAATTATAACAATTTTACTCATTATAAAAAAAATTATCCTAATTACTTCATAAATTTAAACATTATTTATTCTGATTTATCTGAACTAATTTTTAGGAAATTATCCTAAATATAAGTATATAACTTTCAACAAATTATTACAATTTTACTTATTATAAGAAGATTGTATACTATTGGACGTTGTAATTTATCTTAACTAATTTTAAATATTTTTTTCTTAAAATGCAGAAAGTCTTAAACTTGAAATTCATGATTAGGAAAATGTTCCTAGTAATTAGGAAAATAATGAACTTAAATTTACGACAACCACTTCCAGATTTTAAGTAAGTTCAATTTTATGAACTATTTTTCAGTAAATCATTTACTCAATCAAATTTTTTGAACTAAAGTCAATATTACCCAGTTTTATGATGTGATGAACTAAAATTTAGGACATATTTACTAGTTTTTAACAAAAATTTCCTTAAAATAAATAATATTTTACAAAATTCATGCAATTTTTCTATGGAAAAATGTTAACTATTTTTTAGTATATGAACTATACATTTTTTATTTAAATGTTGTATTTTTTACTAGAACGTAACAATTTTTCCTAGTTTTGAGTAAAAATTTACTCTGAATAAGGATTTTTTTTTACTATTTTTAAGAAATTTTTTTTCCTCAAATTTAGTACATGTCTTTTTTCTGAGTGTAGTAAAAGATATATGACTCTAAAATAAAAAATGATTAAAATTTCACCCGAAGATCAATTTATTGGCCAAAGCTATTACAGTTTATCATTTGTTGGGATTTAAGTGTATTTCGGGTGGAATTTAGGCTGTTTTCGTAAGTTTTTTGTATGGGAGCTATGGTTAAATGTGAACCGATTTCGATGAATTTTACATGCTACCTATAGGACTTCTAGATACCAAATTTTGTCATCATAGCTGTTATAATTTGTCATTTATTAGCAAATAAGCGATTAGCCTAGACGAGTTTATACGGGAGCTATGGTCAAATGTAAACCGATTTTGCCCGATTTTAATACCAAAATTTTCCAAGAAATGAAGACTATTTGTGCCAAATTTTGCCTTTCGTTAATAATCAAATGAAAGGCTTTTCTTTCGAATAAGCTGAACAAATTAACCAACTTTTGTCATTAAAAAAAAAGAGTCATGAAAAATGATTATAATTAAAAAGCGTTGCATACCTTCAGGCTTTTTATTCAAATTGCAGTTGTTAACCCTAACATTGACTCGTTTATAACAATTAGTTAATAAATTATTGACAGCTATTTGAAAAAGTGCATTAGTAATTAACCCTCCGTCGTGGGCATGTATCTGGCAAGATCATTTAAGAATTTAACAGTGATTTAAAAAATTTATAATGTAGCTAGGTGCTCCAGGTACTCTAGGTACAAATATTGTTAGCTATCGTTTTATGAAAAAAAAAAGATTATAAAAAAAAACAACAAAAACAATTTATGTGGGTTTTTTCATTAACACATCACATACGTAGCGCATGTATCTGACCAGATACAGTTGTAATTTGTATGAAGAATTATGTATTTCATTTTTATTGTTTTCAATGCGTTTGTTAACTCAAATAAACTGAAATTGCACTATATTTGCACTCTGAATTATTATAGCTTAGTACAAATTATATGCCAAATGATTACTATGCCTAAGATATCGAAAATTATTTGGTTATCGAACCAAATGAAGTGTTTGATAGTAACAATTATGCTGCCGAATATCCTTTCTTTAGTAAGAATGGTACTTTTATTGTATAAAAATGAGCCAAATAGTAGAACTCATAAACGTCAACTTATTTCATGCATAAAACATTTGTTATATACAATTTCAGAAACGAATCGCGATGGAAAATCTGTAATCGAGAACTGGAATGTAGCTAATGTAAAGGACTTGGATGCATTTATCGGTACTCTTTTAACGGCTGTTTTTTCCTACAAAAATATAGTATATATATCTACTAATTTTTGAATCGAAATTAATCGAAACATACTAAAAAACTAAATTTTTTTTTAATAAAACAGAAATATTATTTTTTTTTTTGTTTTATTTGCCATTAGTTTTTTTCCTGGATAATTATTTTGATACGAACTAAGTAGATGTACTAAGAAAAAATTACAAATATTTATCAGCCTGGCTTCGCAGATAATATCTTCGAAATTTCGCGAAAATAACAATTTTTGTTCATCCTTTGTAGATCCTTGGTAAATTTTACTTTAATAATCCATTATTTTTTTCTTATAAAAGTTGTTTATTTTTGGTTTATTTTTCTCAAAAACAATAAAATAACCCATTTTTTCACAAACAATGGGCTCTTAAACTTTGGACTCGATAAGTTTTCCGATTTCTCTGAAAGTTTCAGAACTAAAATTTTAGACCTAGTGTCATAATATTCCGTTGAAAAACATTCGAAGTCAAAGAAAAAAAATTTCCCAGTCACCATAATGCACAACTATTATGTTTGCAATTCAAATATACATATAATTTATTAAAGACACCTTTTTTTGAACTTTAACAAAGAAAATTTAAAAATCATATTAAAAAACTTTACTGTTTTTGTATATAAAGTAAACTTTAGTAATTATTAGTATCACATTTTTTTGTAGAGAATGCTTAACTTTGAGCTGAGTATTACCTTCTAAAACTAGCAAAATTAGACAAACATGTTACCTTAATTATATGTTGCACATCAACATTGTTTAGCAATGGATAAGCATGTAGTACCCAGTAGTTCCAAATTGACACCACTTCAGCATTAGTATTAAAATGACTTTATATCTTAGCATGTGATTGTCTACCTCAGTGGATAGTAGAAACTTTTTGTATAATTTGGAACAAAAACTCAGTTGTATTTACAGGTTCTTCTAATTTTGGAAAGGATTTTTCAGTTGCGATTTGCTGGGTATGTACCTGAATGAACTATGTGTTGTGGTATTAAAATTAACAAAGAAGACTACAAAAATACTAAATAAATATATACGAGAACAAATTTACACACGTATTTTATGTGTTTAGATTGTAGGCCAACAAAAAAAATAATTTATTCCAAAAAAGACAAAAATAATTTAAACACAAGTGAACACAAAAATTATGTTGTTGCAAAGAGACTTTATTTTTAATGAACATACATCAGAGGTGAATATTAATGAACATTAGGGGAGTACAGAATTTAATGTTAAAGTACTATGCGAAAAAAAGCTAAAATGCAAAAACTTAATAAAATGTTTTCCTTGAAATAATATTTGTAACTAGCGAAATTTCCAAAACTTTAAAAATTTCTAAACCAAGAATCTATTATACTTTGCCTTCCTAATGCCTTTGCACCTGTGTTAGTTAACCCTAAACTCATACTTATTGTTGTTAATTTCTCTGTGTTGTTAATTTGTATCAAGTCACATTGGATGCCTACGAGCAGGCACACTATGTTCATTATGTCTCTTCTCTAACGAAAAAAAAAAAATATTATTTAGTAATGTCCTTGTTGCACCGACAACAAAAGACTAAAGTAACAATTTGCACGTTAACCTTCACATACATACAATATTTATCTATCTGTGTGTGTGTATTATTTCTAAGCGTAGGACAAGATATTTAGGGCGTTTAACAGGTACTTAAATTAGCAAAGTGCGTTAAGTAGAGAATTTATTAAAGGTTGCACAAAACGTGCAAAATGTGGTTATATTAAAGAGAAATTTTTAATGGCAATGAATGTTGTTATAGCTGTTGTCTAAAAGCAGTGACACACTTAACAAAATGTTGTCAGCTCTAAGGAATTGTTATATTTTAATGTTAAGTAGCTGTTACTATTTATTTTTGAATGAAAGTGTTTCAGACATTTGGGTTTTGTGGATATTTAGTAAAATGGAAATTTAAAGTGTTTAAATTGTACAAGGGAAATTTTTCAGACCTAGTAGCTGTCGTGGATGATGTAGGGGATGCTGGGTACCCAGCAACCGTTCTGATTGGTCTAACCTTGGTTAGTCCAGACTTATCTCGTTTATCCTACATCTCTAATGACGACACCGATCTTTTCATGGCATCACCCGGGGAAACTCGTTAACACCAGTTAATGTAGTAAGCTAACATGTGCCGCCGGTTGTCTCTTAAGAGCTATACAAATATGGGTTAAAATGTTGGGCTAGTAATACAATACTGTAGAAAAACTTCTATAAAAAAGCTGAAACTAGAAAAAAAAACTGCCTTCCTTAAGTTAAAAGAGGATGTATAAAACTTCCATGAAAAGATCAAGTAGAGGAAAGTCTTTTCAAAGATTGAAGCTAACGGAATTTTCAAATATGCTCTGTCCTTGACCTTAACAGATTGTAAATATAGGCCATACAAGTAAAGTAAGTAAGTATTAGTTATTGTATTATGGACATAATTTAGGGAACAAAAAACAATTTTTCATTCGATTTTTCCTCTTTCTTCTGTTATCCTTGACTCTCAGTGGAGCATAGGGCCTCATTCGATTGTTAATGAACTTATATTCATCATATTTCTCAAGTAAAAACCTTTAGTTAAAATTTTAAATTTACGCTTTGTTGAATAAAAAATTTTAAATATTTTTTAAATTTCATAAAAATTAAATATTTTTGCAAACTTTTATTTCTCTTGAAACATACAAAATTGTTTCAAAACTTTTTCTAGAAAATTCACACAAAAAAAAATTTATACAGAATTTTTCAAGATAAAATTTTTTTTATTTTTATTTTTTTATACAAAAAACTTTTATGGACAATTTTTATACGAAAGATTAAAAAAAAAATGATCGAAGATTTTGCTCTAAAATTTTTTCTTCAAAACATTTTTTATAGAAAATTTTTTTAAAAAAATATTTCGGACAGAATAAAAATTTTATAAACAAAAATTTTATATACAAAATTATTTTATTAAAAATTTTTCATACAAAATTTTTTTATAGAAAATGTTTTATACAACAATTTTTTATACAAAAATATTTTTAGAAAAACATAATAGAAAAATATTTTATACAAAATTTTCCTTACAACTTTTAATCGAAAAATTTTCATACAAAAAAAAAATTTTTCATTCGAAATTTATAGAAAATTATTCATCAAAAATTTTCTGTCTAAAATTTTTTTTATTTAAAATTTTTCGTACAATTTTTTTTATAGACAATTTTTTATACAAAAAATTTTTAAAGTAAAATTTTTAAAGAAAAATTTTCATTCAAAAATTTTTTTTAGAAAATTTAGAAAAAAATATTATTAAGAATTTCTCATAAAAAATTTTTTATAGAAACATTTTTTGTACAAAGCTTTTCATCTATAAATTTTTTATTGAAAATTTTTTATAACAAAATTTTTTTAAGAAAATATTTCATACAAAAACTTTTTATTACAAAAATTTTTCGTACAAAATTTTTTTATAAAAAATTTTTCATGCTAAAATTTTTTAAAGAAAATTTTTCATAGAAAATTTTTTAAAGAAAATTTTTCATACAAAATTTTTTTATGGACATTTTTTCATACGAAACTTTATTGAACATATTTCAGCAAAAAACTTTTAATAGAAATTCCTTTATACCAACATTTTTTTAAAGAAAGTATTTCATACAAAATTTTTTTATTACAAAAATTTTTTATAGAAAATTTTTCATACAAAATTTTTTTATAGAAAATTTTTCATACAAAATTTTTTTATAGAAGATTTTTCATACAAAACCAAACCGAAATTTTTTAAAGAAAATATTTCATACAATTTTGTTTTTGATTTTACATACAAAGACAAATAAAATTTTTCATATACAAATATTTTTTATCGAAAATAATCCATTTAATTCATAGAAAATTTTTCATCAAAAAATTTTTTGTACAAAAATTTTTTCTTGACAATTTTTCATAAACAAATTTTTATACAAAAGTATTTTATAAAAATTTTTTAATACAAAAACTTTTATACAAAATTTTTAATTAACAAATGTTATATACAAAAATTTTCCGAAGAAAACTTTTCATACAAAAGTTTTTTATAGAAAATATTTTAATAAAAAATAACAAAATTGTCGGGATGTAAATATTATTCAAAAACAATGATTATTCACATTTGATCCCAAATCTGTTATTTTATTTTATAAACAAAACCAGAATTATGTTCATAAACCATAAGCATTCGGCTGCAGCAAGAATGTGGGAAGTGAAGGAAGATAAAAACTGAAAACTGTTTGTGTTTTGTTCAGTCGATGATCTACGCTTTTACTTATGGTTTGTGAACATAATTCTGGTTTTGTTTGTAAAATAAGTAATAAAGCGAGGTTTTCGATCTGTCTAAATTTGGGATAATCCTCCTGAAGAGATGGCCTAACCAACCATCGAAACGTGTCGAGGAATTTTGGAATGTAACAGATTTGGGATCAAATGCGAATAATCATTCTTTTTGAAGAAAATTTTTTAATAGAAAATTTTTTGTTGACAGTATCAAATAAAATTTTTTTATAAAAAATTGTTCATACACAAATTTTAATACAAAATTTTTCACACACAAATTTTTTATCCATAAATTTTTTATACAAAAATTTGTCATTCATAATTTTTTTTACAAAAGTTTTTAATACAAAAATTTTTAATAAAAAATTTTTATAGCAAATTTTCCAGCAAACATTTTTTATAAAAAAAATTTTCAAACAAATATTTTTTAAAGAAATTTGTTCATTCAAACACTTTAAAAAGAGATTTTCTTTTTTCAAAAATTTAATACAATAATTCAAAGAAAATTTTCCGTACAAAAAATTTTTTAAAATTTTTCATACAAAAATTCATTACAAAAATTTTTTATAGAAATTTTCACACAGAAATTTTTTTTGTTTAATAATTTTTCAGACAAATTTTTTTAAACAAAAATTCTCTAATTTAATTTGTTTTAAAAAAAATAATTTTGTACAAAATTTCCATACAAAATATTTTACTTTCTTACTTGTTATACCCTTCAAATAGAATATTTGTAAAGGGTATACAAAATCGATCGATATCCACTTTTCTAGGACACCGATCAACTTCTGAGTAAATCAAAGTACAAGTCGCAACTTTAAAGCTAAAATATATAATTGGGTACATACATTCTTATATGTATAAAATTGATCCCCATACTTTTTAGAACAAGTCAAAACATTATTTTGGGTAACTTCTATATAGAACTATTCTTTTGCTACAAATTCGTTTGCTTTTACAGAAGTTCAGAAAAAAAATATTTCTTGTAGTATCTCTAACCAATGTGCCAAATTTTTTTGTTATCGGTCTATATTTGATCATACTTCCTATACGGAAAGCGCTATAAGTCTTCTATAAACATAAATAAACCGACATCTAAAAGTAAAGCACTAGGACGACATTTGACCTAGTCTCTATCTGCAGAAAATGACAAAATTTACCTAATATGTATGAAATTGTTGCTGAGATAAAAAAAAATATTTATCCATATTTATTCTTACCCATCACGTATTAAATAGTCGGGTGAACCAACTATAATTTTTTCTCACTTGTTTTTTTTTATATTATTATACATAAATTGCACTAAAATTTATTTCCACAAAATCTGTTTTCCTTCTTTTCTATTGTACATAAATTTAAATTTATTTTCATCACCACCTCATCCATTTTGAAAACACATTTCTAATATTTCCCAAAAAGTATATAATAATATGGGTTAAATTTTTATTTTTACGATTTATTGCCAAAGCCAGAGCAGAAGCCAACATTTTGTGACAATTTTCCACATACTTGCAATATATTTTATATATGTATAACAAAAAATGTTTTTCCACCTTAAAAGGACAACTAAAAAGATATTGAATGTTAAGCCGAATCACAAGGTATCCTACCCTAATAATATAATGTAATATAAGGTCGATAATTAAATGTATGCGTAACCAAAAACTATAAAACGTAGTAAGTATACACAGAGGTTGAGGTACTTAAAATATGTCATAAAATTTAATCATTATGTCATAGTTGTACAATATTTGTCTTGACATTCATTCATTATAATATTTAAAAAACTTACACAATCGAGTTCTATGTAAAACTGCAATTAGTAAATTGCTAATATAAATAATCTAAAAAGCAATCTGATATCGTTAAATCGATGCAGAAAGTAAAACTTCTATTCATCGTTGTGTAGGGTACACAAATATATCTATATATAAATTGCTCACAGATTTAAAGAACATTATGCGGTAAAAATTTTATAGGCGGGTGATAGCCATAGAAAAAACCAAAAAAAAAATATTAAATATAAATTTGCATGTCTAATAGACAAAACGATTTTGCATACAAGTAGACACAAAACATTTTTCTAACTGCAATACAAAACATATAAACTTCAACAAATAGACATTAATATTTTTTGTGGATTCTTATTTTTTTCAATTTTATAGCAGAATCTTTTTGTATTCATGTATGAGGGTGCTTTATGTGATAACGATTGAAAAAAGGTTCAAAGGCTAAAGTTTAAAATATAAACTTTAATTGCTTTTATGGTTGCAAAATGGAATTATTAAAAATACATACATATACGGTTTCAATGCGGTTTACTGGTTTAGTACCACGGGGTGGACGATAATGTTTAAGTAATGAAAACACCCTTCTTAGGTTATTTTGAAAAAAAAAACCTTACAAAGTTAAGCAAATTTCTAAAACCATGGACATTTTTTATACCATTCACCACCTTAGAAAGGGTATTATAAGTTTGTGCTGATGTATGTAATGCATAGAACTATCTGCCTTACCTTTTAGTATACCAATAGGCTTAGAATCGCTTTCTGAGTCGATTTAGCGATGTCCGTCCGTCCGTCTGTTTGGCTGGACCCCCATGTAAATTTTATAATCAAACTACAGGTCGCAATTCTAAAGATAATTTGATAAAATTTGGCACAGATTATTTTTTTGATAATGGAACCATGGCTATTGAGATTCGTCAAAATCGGTCTATTATTTATGGTACCTCCCATGGGTCTCACTTCCCGGAAATAATATATTGGACACAAATATAAATATTTTTACATGAAATTTACAACAAATACTGCTTATGTAATCTTTATTCACCGTACCAAATTTCATTGAAATCGGTCTACATTGTACCATAGCTTTCATACAAACTCTTGTGTCAAATTGCACTAAATGAGACAAAAATCACTTAAACGCTCGTAAATCTAAAGATAATGTGAATTTTTGTACCAACTGCAATCAATTTGCCCAATTTCAGGGTAATCGCTCCATATTTGACCCTAGCTCTCATATAAGTCCAACTGGCGGAATCTGCTTAAATATATAAGTTTTGAGAAAATGTTTGTATGAAGAAAATGTTTTTTACAAGAAACAACAAAATTGAATAATATGTATATAATATTTGGGAAAATGAAAAGTTTTGATAAAAATAGCTAATAATCAAATCATAAAATTGGCACACATTTAAGAAACTAAATATATTTGTATACCCAACTTAAAAAAGAATGATGTCTGTCTGTCTGTCTGTCTGTCTGTCTGTCTGTCTGTTTGTCTGTCTGTCTGTCTGTCTGTCTGTCTGTCTGTCTGTCTGTCTGTCTATCTGTCTGTCTGTCTGTCTGTCTGTCTGTTTGTCTGTCTGTCTGTCTGTCTGTCTGTCTGTCTGTCTGTCTGTCTGTCTGTCTGTCTGTCTGTCTGTCTGCCCGTCCGTCCGTCTGTCTGTCTGTCTGTCTGTCTGTCTGTCTGTCTGTCTGTCTGTCTGTCTGTCTGTCTCTCTGTCTGTTTGTCTGTCTGTTTGTTTGTAGGTCTCACTGCCTGTCTGTCTATCTGTAGTTCTGTCTGCCTGTCCATCCGTCTGTTGTTATTTCATTTCTATAGTTATAGCCACTAAATTTAGTACAATTAAGTCGTATGTCAATACTAGCCAGCGTGCCAAATTTTGTTACAATTGATCCACATTTGACCATAGCTCCCATGTACAAAAGTTTCAGAAATAAAAAAGAAAAGAGGGTTTATGTCCGCTTGTAACAGGAAATGATAGAGGGACAAAATTTTACAAAAGTATTTCTGATATATTGAAAAAGTTGTGTGTTGAAAATAGATGAAATCGGTTCACATTTAGTTAGAGCTCCCACAGAATACCGTCCGGACGCACACTGTGAATCACATTAATGTTAATAAATTGAATACAATCGTAATAGGTAATAAATTCAGAATAGAGAAGCTTTATGGTCAGTATATCAAATTATATACGACTAGGTCCAAATTTGACTACAGCTTTCATATAAAAATCACTCCGGAAACCACTTAAGTGCCAAAATCGCAAGTTAAAAGCTATCAATCAGTGCGAAGTTCAGACTTTATATACGGTAGATTCATTATGAACTCCTAACAAAATTTATGAATCTGCCGTATTTCTATCGATATGTTTACCATAAATACATATTAAGCGCAACGAAAACTTTCTAACAGCTTACTAATGTTTAACTATACCCGGTTATGGGACTAAATTTTGTGCAAAGTAAATACTGGAGAAACCACTTAGATGCTTTTAAATGTTGAACTATAAAGCTACTTCTACAGAATTTAGTCCAAATATTTTACCAAATATACCAACTAGCGTTATAAATTTTTTCGAATTTGGTCGACATTTTGAATAAACTGCACCTCGTAGATATATGTTTCTAAATTTAACACAACTTGATGGTGGGTATATAAGATTCGGCAAAGCCTAATATAACACTCTTACTAGTTTATGATCACTTTCTTAATATCAAAAACTTATATATCCTGTAAATACTTACTATTCCTCAGAAGGTATGTTATAATTCAAAAGTATACCATGAAGCTTTTTCATTTTAAATTTAAACTCTTATATTTTACTGATAAATTTTCCTTTAATACCAACATCAATTAAACTTTTTCCGTACCAACAATATCAATTCACATGTAGTTTTTCGTTATTATTATTTTTTTCTTTTTGTTCGCGGTAATCAAGTTTTAGTTTGAATTTAAATGTTTTTCTTCCCCTTTTTATTATAAATTTCAGCACATTTCCACACGATTACCGTGTAACTGAATTTAGTTTTAGTTTTTGTTGGTCTGCGATAATCACCTTAGTTTTCTGTTTTCAGTTGTTTTAATGTCTAATTTTCATCATTGTTGGCAGCAGCGCTAGTGAATAAAGGGCAAAACGGGGAAGCGGAAGGAGAGTATTAAAAGTTTTGTAAATACTATTAATGGGAATTGTAACATTTTAAGTAGGTCATTAAATGGGCTTTAGCAAACTGCACATTGAATAAAGTTCATTAAAATTATATATTTGAGTTTGCTGGGACAGCAAATGCGGAAAGTAGTATATCAATTTATGGAGTTTTCATTCATTTTCATTTAGTCAACCAAGAACAAACAAAAAAAAGTTAGCAAATGCTATTAAAATTAATAAGCATTTTCATACTGTGAGGGGATATTTGAAATGGCAGGTGGACAAAATATAGTTTTGAAATTGTTAGCTGATAAGCTGGTTTTATAGTTTTCAATTTTGGCTTTAATGAACAACAAGATAATCACAGAAATGATTGATAAGACTGTGAAATCTATGAAATCGGCTTTATATCAAGAAAATTCAACTTACTAGTGACCCTTGGAAATTAAATACAAATGATTTAAAACTTAAAAAAAATAAAATTTTTCATCAAATTATTTGTCTCTAAAAAATTTTTGTAAAAAAGTTTAATGTATACAAATAAATTTAATTTAAAAGATATTCTAAAGTAACTCACTTACTGCTGATTTTTTAATCCACAATTAAATTTAATTTAACTGCTCCCTAAATGACATTTGCAGACAAACAATATAAATCGGCAGACATATTATTTTTTTAATAGTCAACATTTGTTATTAGTCAACTTTTTGAACATTGTTTAAAATTTCTAAAGTCTACTCATTTAAAACTTGGAGCATGTTAACAATTTTATAAAATAATTTAACATTTTTTTTGATTTTTTTTATACATGTTCTCCAAAACGAGCTTTAACAAAGGCAAACTATGTGAGCAAATATATGAAATGAAATATTAGGCGTGTCTTTTTACAAATTACAAAATGCTAAGAATAATTTTGTTTTTTATATTAAGAGTCTAAAATGGTTTTTAATTCCTTTAAAATTTAAAAATAGACACATTTTTAGATAATTTTTATATTTAATTTTCATTTCTTTACAACAATTGGTCTGAAAAGCAAAAAAAAAACAAGAAAGAGTGTTATATCCAGCTGAGCAGAATCTTATATACCCACAGTCAATTTTGAAATACAGTAGTCGCTTGGTTATGTGAACTAATTCAAACAGAGTCTGTTCACTAAATGGAGCAGTTCACTAGATCGAGAGGATAAAATTAATAAATAAATAAGTAACTCAAATGATTTTTATTACACTAAGTTTTAATTTTTAATAAGTTTGTTTAGTAACTAATGAGCTTGACAGTAGTCGATTATATTTTTTTGTACTTTTTTTGCTTCAAGAGATTTCTGCAATGCCTTATCTCCGGATTGGACGATAATTTTTCACCGGATATCTTTAAAAAAGTATAGCAAATCGTCGCTTAAATTTTTGCAGCCACCCATCACTTGCATTAAAAGAACTTTTTTCTTTCAATTGGTCGTTAAATATTTTACTTTTTCCAAAAAATAACAAAATAGTCGGGATGTAAATATTATTCAAAAAGAAGAGTATTCGCATTTGATCCAATTAATTCCAATTTATTGATAAAAAGCCAAAAAATGTTTGCGGAGAAACCAAATTCCAACTTTTGCTTTAAATAATTCACATGTAATGGGTAAATTTTTAAGTCTTTCTTGATTACGCCAATGATATAGCTTCACCTCCACCAACGGCATTTCAGTCACTTTCAAAATCGGATTTTTATTTTTCTTAATAGCACAAATTGTTTACTTGGCCACTTAATATCTATGTGCAGTAGAAGTAACGCTTGCACCTTTGTCCAAGCTTGCCAAAATCAGATAACGTTAACACCTTGCGCTTCATATTTGATGCACTAAGTAACAAACACTAATGACCTCAAAAAGCTTTTTTGTATTCATACGCACAATTTTTTCGCACACACTTGCTCATCTCGGGGATGAACCGATTTGTAATATGTAAGACAATCACTCAAAACTCAACAACTTAACACTCAAAACATTAACCAACAACAGTTGAACGTTTTTCGCTTATTTCGAGGAAGAAACCACTTTTAATAAGGCAAACATTAAAAAAAAATTAACCGTTGAAAGCTGTTCAAATAATAGAGATAGGCTGTGTTCACTCTTTGGAACCTCGTGTGTTAAAATATTATTGTTCACTGTTCTGGATGTTCACTTTTCTGGATGTTCATATAACCGAGCGACTACTGTATATCTCACATATTTACATATCCAATTCAAAATATGGACCAAATTCGAAAAAAGTTGTTACGCTAGTTGGTATTGTTAGTAAAATATTTGGACTAAATTCGGTTGCAGGAGCTTTATAGTTCAACATTTAAAAGTATCTAAGTGATTTCCCTAGTATTTATTTACTTTGAACAAAATTCGGTATCATAATCTGGTATGGTTTGACATTAATAAGTTGTTAAATGCTTTTCGTTTAGCTTTAGTTAGGATAAACATGCTGATAGTAATACGACAGGGCCATATATTTTGTTAGGAGTTCCTAGTGAATCCACCATATATAAAGTCTGGACATTAATGCAATCTTAATATGTTGCTAGTACCTCCAAATGTTTTTGATTGTAGAGATAAAAAGGGGATATTATATATATATATATATATATATATATATATATATATATATATAAATAAAAGCCAAATGTTGACCAATTGTAACAAAATTTTACACTCTGGCTGGTACTTATATGGAGCTTATTCTTGCTCTTAGCGGCCATAACTGTCATAGTTTCTAGTTGAATAGCTATTAACTGGCCTTTGCCACATTTTTTTGGTTTCCGGGAGTGTTTTGTATATGAGAGCTATAGCCAAATATGGACCGATTCCTATAAAATATAATATACTGACCAATAGTTGCATAAAACTTCTCTATTCTAAATTTAATCGTCATAGCAACTGTTCATAATCATGCCCCTCTTCAACACGACGACTCTGACTGATATTCATCATTACTGCAGTTTTTATCTCTATTCTATTTACTGACATTAAAGAGAATTATTATTGTCGAAATATGTATTTTTTATATTTATACATAGTTACTTATGTATATTAAGATCTCTCAATAATGTACCGCTATTTTGCATTCCTTTTTCATTGTCTAATTTAAGCTCATGTCAATTTTGAATTTAAGAATATTTTAGTCGATCGTAAGCCGTGAATATAAACGAAACACAACAAACAAATAAAAAGTGAAGTTGTAAACTTAAAACTAAATTGAACAAAAAAAATAAATAAAAGTGAATTATAAATTAAAATAAAATAAAACAAAAACAAACAAAGTGATTTTTATTAACCACAAATTGAACCGTGAGTATTGTGTATAGGAAAATATAGTTTCCTAATCATTGTGGTCCTTCTCCGCCGAATCAAAGTGGTTTAAAAGAAATTTGTGACTCAAAAACCGTAATTCCCTTTGGAACTCAATAATTTGTGACCCTTAAAAGAATATAATAAAAAACAAATATTTCAAATATCCCGAGTAAAAATTAAAAAAGTAATTCCGTTGGAATTAAATATTGTGTGACAACAAAAACAAAAAAAAAAAAAATTTCTTACCCAACCAAATATTAACTTTTCGATTTTTTTAAATAAAATTTTGCGAAATCTAACGGTAAATTTACAATCAGTAACTCAACATATACCAGCAGCGCAGCTACTACCGATCGTAGTCGTCATCAGCAACCCAACAACAACAACAAAAGAAGTATAATTTGGACACAGTAAGTACCGTTAAGAATTTGTGCTTTTTTGAGACTGCCGGCCACAATATAATAGAGTTGCCATCGCGTGAAAATTTTTTATCTATCTGGGGAAAATATTTTCTTGGGAAAATATTTTTTGACACTGTCACGACACCAACTATCACTAGTAGGTACTTTTTTGGACTGACTCGAATCCTGTTGACCCATTTTTTCGTCTTTCACCCCTACTTAACAAATTTACATAATGTCTCTAACCACATTTATCAACCGCATAAAGGACGTTATCTATTTTGAAAATCAACATGCTGGATCGAAATCAGAGGACAACGTTCACGCCCTAGAGGTTTTGCGAGTTGAGTTAGACACGTTATGGGGTAAAGCAAGAAGGTCATATGAGGAATGCATGGATGACGAAAACCTAGTTGACCATGAGAAGAAACCTGTTGACAAAAATAAGATTAGGGAAAAATATGCTTCTACAATGCAAATTTATAAGCGCTGTATAGGATCAATTAATGCGGAAATTGAAGTACTCAAAGAACCTTCTTCATCATTAGAGCGAACTGTACAAACCAGGTCTCAAGGTGATGAAACCGACTCTAGTTCTTTTCTGAGGTTGCCACCCTGCGATATGGATATCTTCAATGGGGATTATAACTCTTGGCCCACATTCCGGGATTTATTTACAGCTCTGTACAAAAATAATCAAAAACTAAGTAAGGTCGAAAAACTTTTCCATTTGTCCCAAAAAACAGGGGGTGAAGCTAGGGAAATCATTGCCCACGTTCCCCTAACAAATGATGGGTTTGACATTGCATGGGCAAACCTTACCGACAGATATGAAAACTTACGCATGCAGGTCAACGAACAAATCAAGGTTCTTTTCGACCTCCCACATGTTTCAGTTGATTCTGCCGCTTCTGTGAAGAAACTCCAAAGGGCTGTAAATGTTTGTATTCAGACTCTAATGAAGCTAAAAATAAACACGGATAGCTGGGATCCAATTCTTATATATTTGTGTTCCACGAAGCTTCCAAGGTCATTCTTAGGAGAATTTGAAAACACATTAGATGATTGCGCAAAAATTCCTACTTGGAAAGATTTTGATAATTTCTTGACCCATAAATTCAAAACACTTGAATCTGTCGGTCACATAAAAATAGTTAACGCAAAATCAACGCAACCCAAGCAGGACGCTCACCATAGAAATCCAAGGGAAAAACATTTGCACTCCTTCCAAACCAATACCTCAAATTCTGAAAACGGGTCACAAAATCAAAATCGCCCAAAACGAAATAAGGCTAATCGTACCGACTCAAATCGTGGTTGCCAACATTGCAAAGAGTCTCATCCACTACGGTTATGCCCCTCATTTTTATCGAAAAATGTTAATGATAGAATTCACTTAGTTCGAACAACAAATTCCTGTTACAATTGTCTTTCTGTAGATCACAGTGTCAAGGACTGTCAAAGCAAGTTCAGTTGCCGAGTCTGCAAACAAAGACACAACACTTTATTGCATAAGGGATCGGAAACCCAACCAACCAACACGGCCCAGGACTCGCATGTACAAGCAGGTACTAGTTCAGGCGCTCAAAATCAACGTATACAGTCCACTTCGAGCAATCCGATTCCTAACCTTACATCCTTGGCCCTACAGAAAACAAACCAGTCCAATCAGAATAGGTCTGAGAGGGAAACTTTATTATTCACTGCTGTTGTACACGTTCAATCAAATGGTCAGAGATTCGAGGCAAGAGCTATCATCGACCCTGGATCTCAATCAACTTTTGTATCAGAAAAGTTAAAAAATCGACTCAAACTACCAACTAAACCGAATTTAGTTCACGTTTCTGGATTAAGTCAAACAGTATCGGAAGTTTCCACCAAAGCTTGCTTGTTTAACCTTTGTTCCCGAGTGGACCCTAGTTTTAAATTAGAAGTTTGGGCACCAGTTCTCAAAACCCTTCCTCCTAATTTACCACCGCAATCGTTAGACTCGAAGCATCTAAGCATGGCTGCTACTCTACAATTAGCAGACCCTCACTTCACTACAAGTCGTCCTATAGACTTACTAATAGGCCTCGATTTAGGCCCATCGATCTATTGCTTAGACACTCCGATGAAATCTATTGGATCCCTTTTGGCACAAAAGACAGTATTTGGCTGGATTGTGGGGGGACCCGTGGCACAAACTACTCAATCCCTGTCGTCAATATCACTTTGCAATACGGTATCAACAGACCAAATCCTCACACGCTTTTGGGAGGTGGAGGATACCCCAAAAAACATTTTGAGGTCTGACGAAGATATCTACTGTGAAACCAACTACAAATCGACCACAACTAGAAACGCATCTGGGAGGTATATTGTTACCCTACCCTTCAAGATCGAAAATGAAATCGGTAATTCTAGAAATATTGCGATGGCCCAATTCCTTCGGATGGAAAAAATGCTCAGCAAACGACCTGACATTAAGACGCAGTATGACCAAACTATTCTAGAATACCTTGAGTTGGGACACATGAAGAAAGTCTCAACCCTGGAAATCAATAAAATCCCTAATTATTACCTGCCGCATCACGCAGTAATAAAACCAGAACGGCTAACTACAAAACTTAGAGTAGTTTTCAACGCCTCCAGCCCGTCTTCAAACAAGAATAGCTTGAACGACATCTTGTATCCAGGACCCATTCTTCAACAGGACTTAGTGCTCCTCATCTTGAAGTGGAGATTCTTCAGATTTGTATTCAACGCGGACATTACCAAAATGTACCGTCAAATACTGATTGACCCATCTCAAACCTGCTACCAACGAATATTGTTTCGTAAATCACCTAATGATCCTATTGAGGATTTTGAGCTCCTCACAGTGACATTTGGCGTCAACTGTGCACCGTTCTTGGCCATAAGAACGCTACTACAACTTGCCGAGGATGTCAAATCAGTTTACCCACAAGCCTCAACTATTCTACAGGAAAATATGTACGTGGATGACGTCCTTGCAGGCGGTCATACTTTAGACGACACTATCCAATCCAGAAAAGAATTATCGAATGCCTTGGAATCTGCTGGATTAAATCTGATGAAATGGACCTCCAATGACCCCCGAGTTATCCAAGATTTGCCGAAAGAAAGTCTGTTGCCCCTAGACTGGTTAAACCTATCAGAAACTGCTGGTACAAAGGCTCTTGGGATAAAATGGAACATTTCTTCAGACTCTTTCAATTTTACTGCTCCTGAAGTTCAACTTAAGGAAGTTTACACCAAACGCGAAGTTTTATCAGCTATAGCCAAATTCTTTGACCCGTGTGGATGGCTATCACCAGTTATAGTCGAAGCAAAAATTATAATGCAAGCAATCTGGTTGGAGAAAACTGACTGGGATGACATTTTAAAACCACTCACTTGTCTCAGATGGCAAAAGTTCGTTAAAAATTGCCCATCAATCAACTCTATACAAATACCTCGCTGGGTAAAATATACGCCATACTGTTCAGTGGAAATTCATGGATTTAGCGACGCATCCGAAAAAGCCTATTCCGCAGTACTTTACGTCCGAATCGAAATGGAAAATCATTCTGCCCACACTTATCTCCTCGCTTCAAAGACTCGGGTCGCACCACTCAAAAAATTATCTTTGCCCAGACTCGAATTATGTGGATCGCTTTTATTAGCAAACTTAGCCTCTGGAATCCTACCCAACCTCCAAAACTACAAAATAAAAACCTTCTTTTGGACGGACTCCACAATAGTTCTGTCTTGGTTAAAAAAGCCGCCTAATTGCTGGAATACGTTTGTCGGAAACCGCGTCTCCGAGATTTCGCAGAAAGTTGGCACACAAAACTGGCATCATGTCGATTCCAAAGAAAACCCAGCAGACATTGCAAGCCGTGGATGTTCTCCAGAAGAGCTTAAAAATAATAATTTGTGGTGGTTTGGACCCTCTTGGCTCAAATTAAGAAAATATGAATGGCCTGTTCCAAAATCCACAACTGACACAACTTTAGAAGCCAAAAATGTAAAAGTGATGGTAACCTCGACTTATGAAGATCCATTAAATCGGTTTTCTTCATTATCACGTGCATATCGTGTTATCGCCTATATGCTTCGATGGCGAAAGAATTCCGGACAAAATCGAACAAACTTCA
This sequence comes from Stomorhina lunata, assembly GCA_933228675.1. Classification (NCBI taxonomy): domain Eukaryota; kingdom Metazoa; phylum Arthropoda; class Insecta; order Diptera; family Rhiniidae; genus Stomorhina; species Stomorhina lunata. The sequence goes on along the minus strand of OW121741.1, from coordinate 113,359,421 downwards.
ATTTTGCATCATTAGAAATCTCAGCTGATGAAATTAGAGATGTAAAAGATCGTTTAATAGTTTTGACCCAAAAGACACAGTATCCAGAGGAGTATAGAAACTTACAGCAAAAGGAGAAACTTTCTCCTAAAAGCAGTCTCCTGACCTTAAATCCTTTTCTAGACTCCAAAGGAATTATGCGAGTTAATGGTAGACTCACCCAATCACCTGCTCTTACTTACAATGAGCGCCATCCAATCTTACTCCCATACCATTGCAGATTGTCAAGACTCATTGTAGAATTCACCCACAAAATTACTCTCCATGGAGGAAACCAGCTCATGGTTCGAAGTATAAGGACAGAATTCTGGGTTTGTAAACTCAAAACTATGGTAAAATCAGTTGTTCGTAACTGCAAAACTTGTGTTTTATACAAAAAACACACACAGGAGCAAATTATGGCCTCATTACCGCCAGAACGCACAACTCTTTCTAGACCCTTCACCAACACTGGTGTGGACTATGCTGGACCCTTCAACATCCGAAACTTCACCGGTCGAGCATGTCTCATTACGAAGGGTTATGTCTGTATTTTTGTGTGCTTCGCCACCAAAGCGGTACATCTTGAAGCAGCAAGTGACCTCTCAACCCAGGCTTTTCTTGCTGCCTTTGTCAGATTCATTGGAAGACGGGGATGTCCATCAACAATATATTCCGATAATGGAACTAATTTCGTTGGAGCTGCAGAAATTCTCAAAAAGGATCGACTCGAGTTCATCAAAACCCTAAAACAGCAAGTTACCCATCACCACAGCCATCAGAATGTCGATTGGAAATTTATTCCCCCTGGTTCCCCACACATGGGAGGACTATGGGAAGCGGGTGTTAAATCCTTCAAGACCCACCTGCGTAAAATGATTCCAGACATGAAATTCACATTTGAAGAGCTGTCTACAATTTTGACCCGAATCGAGTCCTGTCTCAACTCTAGACCCTTAAGTCCTGCTAGTGATGACCCAACAGACCTCTCTCCTTTGACCCCCGCACATTTTCTTATTGGTACTTCTCTCATGACACCTCCTGAAAGAGATTTAAGTGACGAAAGCATGACTCTCTCTAACCGCTGGAGACGCCTCAAGATAATTCATCACACATTCTGTGAAAGATGGAAAACAGAATACCTTAACGAGTTACATCGACGTTACAAGTGGAAATACCAATCCGAAAACCTCAAAATTGACGATCTAGTGGTCATCAAAGACAAAAATCTGACACCCAATGAGTGGAAAATGGGCAGGGTTACTAAAACTTACGTTGGACATGACAAAAATATCAGAGTAGTCGACATACGAACTACAAATGGAATTATAACACGACCCATAACAAAACTTGTTGTCTTGCACACAACTTAAGACTCAATCACAAAAGTCAAATTTTCCTTATAATTGCAGATATGTCGACCCAAAAAACCCATAGACACCCCAATTGGCATTTTTCTTGCGGATTGTGTAACGAGGACCACCCATTAAAATCATGTCAACGTTTTCTGAAAGCCAGTTTGTTCCAACGTTTTGAGACAGTTTTAAATAAACACTACTGCCAGAATTGCTTGGCTAGATCTCATCCAACATCTAAATGTAAAAGCAAACTCCTTTGTCGGGAATGCTCCCGAAACCACCACACTTTACTTCATGGTGCTCCACAACTGTCTAAGATCTCAGCTGCCAAAAATGACTCCAAAAAAGACAAATCACCATCACGTCGATCATCGTCATCCAGTTCAGATAACAAAGCCAAAGCAAAGCAGTCCGAACGATCTTCACGGTCACAATCAAACCAGGACTCTTCAAAGAAACCAGACTTAGTATCCCAGAAGGTTAAACCCATTGCCGTTAACAACAAAGAATTCAGCTGGGACAAAGTACTCGTGCCAACAGCCACAGTGAAAGTTACTCACGATAAGATGGAGATATGGTACCCAGTACGCGCTCTAATTAATCCGTCCTTAACCATATCACGAGTGTCAAAATCATGCGTCCAGAAGCTCATATTACCATCTAAGCAAATTCGAGGTTTTCAATTTGCTAAGTTTCAAATCAAATCCAGAATTGAAAACTCTCGTTGGAATCGGGAAATACGAGCTTTGGTTTCAGAAGACTTGCCCAAAAGACCCTATTCGGGGCCGATTCAAAAGGACCCTACTACTGATTTCAGCGAGAAGATATTGGCTGATGTTGACCCAACTTCCAACATTCCAATCGACATAGAACTTGGCTCAGATCTATACCCGGACATTCGCCGTGATGGAGCATTGAACACCACCTTAGAGAAGGTAGTTGCAACAAAAACCGCACTGGGTTATGTATTTTCTGGACCCATAGAGAACCTTGTTTTAAATTAAATTCAGCACCAAGTCATGGGGGCCGGAATGTTCATAATCATGCCCCTCTTCAACACGACGACTCTGACTGATATTCATCATTACTGCAGTTTTTATCTCTATTCTATTTACTGACATTAAAGAGAATTATTATTGTCGAAATATGTATTTTTTATATTTATACATAGTTACTTATGTATATTAAGATCTCTCAATAATGTACCGCTATTTTGCATTCCTTTTTCATTGTCTAATTTAAGCTCATGTCAATTTTGAATTTAAGAATATTTTAGTCGATCGTAAGCCGTGAATATAAACGAAACACAACAAACAAATAAAAAGTGAAGTTGTAAACTTAAAACTAAATTGAACAAAAAAAATAAATAAAAGTGAATTATAAATTAAAATAAAATAAAACAAAAACAAACAAAGTGATTTTTATTAACCACAAATTGAACCGTGAGTATTGTGTATAGGAAAATATAGTTTCCTAAACAGCAACTACAAATGTATTTTGGTTATATGGGAGTTTTAACTAAATGTGAACCGATTTTGTCCTTTTTCAAATACAACTATTTTAAGATATCGAAAATAGTTTTGTAAAATTTTGTCTGTCCGTCATGTAAAAGCGCTATCGCGCTTTTTAATGACGGACAAACGGACATAAACTCCCTTTTCTTTTGGTATTTTTGTGTTTCCGTAAGTTTTTTATATGGGAGCTATGGTCAAATGGTGACCGATTGTGAGAAAATTTTCCACACCGGTTGGCATTGGCATAAGACTGCATATTACAGTTTATCATATATTGGCCCACTTAAGTGCCAATTTAAGCTGTTTTCGTAAATTTTTTGTATGGGAGCTATGTTTAAATGTGAACCGATTTAGATGAAATTTTATACGCTAGTGCTTATGTAAAACTCCTAGATACCAAATTTAGTCATCATAGCTGTTATAATTTGTCATTTATTAGCAAATAAGCGATTAGCCAAGATGTGGTTATGGTCATATGGTCAAATATGAAGCGATTTTGTCTGATTTCAATACCAAGATTTTCCAAGAAGAATATTTGTGCCAAATTTCAGTGACCTATATTCTTTTGTTAAAGTTTTATGTGCCGACAACAGACAGGCAGATGGACAGATAGACAGACAGAGAGACAGACAGACAGACAGACAGACAGACAGAAAGACAGACAGACAGACAGACAGACAGACAGACAGACAGACATCGTCAACAATCGTCTTAGAATTTCATAAGGATTCAGAACATACTTAAATTTAAATTTTTGAGCCAATATTAAGAAAATTACAAATCATTGGGTCTCATGCATAAAAACGAGTAAAAGCGCTAAGTTGAAGCAGGTGAGCAATTGCTCACCTGAAGTGAAAGTGAAGTAGAACTAAATAATAAAGTAGAAAATGACGACATTTCTAAATTTTTAGTGGAAAAAATAAAACAAAATAAATATTTATTAGAAAAGAGTCAATTACCAAGTATAAATATAAAACAAAGAATGTGTAAAAGGAATTAAGCAGAAATTTGGAACTGAATTATCGGGGAAAAATATAATCAGAAAAATAGCTTATATGAAATATCGTATAAAAAATAAAATAGACATAAATAAAACAGGCAATAAAAAAATAAATTAAAAAAACTGGGAAACTGATTTGTCGCAATTACTTTGTGCAAATTCGAATCCCTCAACAAACAAACTTCCAGGTAAGTGTAACGTTATCAATTTCAAATTTTGTTGTTTATTTTGCTCTTCGTTTATTTGTTTACAATACATCTCTCGCTTGGAACTACTGATGAGAACTGTACGTTTGATACATTAGAAGAGATATCAGCAACAACATCCTCAGAAGCATCCTCGCTTGCTTTGGCAGATATAAGTTTGGCAACTTCCGCAATAGTTCGCGAAACAGTTGGTTGATGGACTCCAATATCTGTGGCTATACCATTCTAGAATCCAGGATCGTCACAAAATCTTAAAAACAGTTTAATTTTATCATAGTTGCTTAGGACACCACCACGTGTTTCTTCTGACTCCTCAAAAAAGTAATTAGCCAACCAGCAGATGCTTCTACTATCAAACCTATGTATTTATCGTTTTATTATCAATTAAATAAAAAAAAATTAAATTAAAAATTAAACAAAAAAAAAAATAATAATAAATATCCTCACTTGCTAATTTTTTTTACGCTGTTGATTACATTTTGTATCTCCTTGCGGTACAAATATTCAGCCATGATTCCTTTTTAGTGGACGCGAGTCAACTACAAGGCATGCTCAACAAAATTTGAGCAAGAGCTCACAAAAGAAAGCAAAAGCTTGTTTCTATGCATATGAAAATGAGCACATGCTGATCTAACTTATTTCAAACCGAGAAAGACGAGTTCAAACGTAAGCAGTGAGTAAAAGCAAATTCATCAAATTTTATTATGCATACGACAAGCACCTTTTACTCAAAAAACGAGTCAGAGGTCAAGCTAACATCTTATGCATGAGGCCCATTATTTTTTAAGGTGGGTATAAAAATAGCATTTTGATAAAAATTGATTCCATTATTCAATTTAGTTTCTTCCAAGGGTGACACATTGATAGCAGAAATTGAGTGATCTGTCTGTCTATCTGAATGTCTGTCTGTCAGTCTATCTGTCTGTTTGTTTGTCTGCGTGTCTACCTAACTCTTTTTCTGTATATATTTTTTGAATTGCTACGATCTGAAATAAGACTCACCCTAATGTACATAAATTGGACAAACAAAGAGAACAAACAAAAAGTTGTTTCTTTGTTGTCAAATGTCATAAAGGAAATAATTAAGAAGTAGGAGAAACATTAAGACAATTACAAGATAAATAAAAACAAATATTATTTCTTTTACAAAGTTTAATACTAAAGGAATTCAAAGAGAACTTTATATGTTTTTACATTTTTTTTGTGTATTATTATTTGTTAAAGAATATACAATTTTTTCCGTTATTTTCAAAATAGTCTAAGATTGAAAGCGTACTCTTAATAAATTCTATTAGTTTACAAAATTTATCTTAATTTTGCATTGAAAAACTCAAAATGCAAAAGAGCGTATAATTGGTATTTTAAATAAACTAAATGATATTTTAAATAAACTAAAACTCATACGCGTTTTAGTTAGCATCATTACCAAGTAGCATATAATTCCGGTAAACGTATGTTACTCATGTAATACGAGCCCTAAGCACTATTAATTCGTACTCCAGTTATTACTTGATAATTTATATAATTTTGATAGGCCAAGGAAAAGTCATTGCTTATCGCGCATCAAATAAAAACGCCCATTATGGACTAAAAAGAGACGCTCTTGGGTATAACGGCAATAGGACAACATTATCTTTAGCGTTGAAATCAAGTTTGATGTATGTGTTGGTGATTCAGGAAAAAGGCTAATACATAAAAGCACATACAACAAAGGCAGCTTAAAGCGTACAGTCAGGATTCCAGATAACGTTAGGGTATGGGGATGTCTGTAGTAAAAAGGTGTCGGTCATCTCGATTTCATATTTGGAATCGGTTATGCAGACAAATATTTAAAAACTCTAGAGGAAAATCTGATATCGAAATTATCAGACTGCGGGGACTACATATTCCAACAAGATGGTTTTTCTTCTTATATTGCAAAAAAAAAAAATGAAAAAGTGGCTTAAAAAAAATAGAATCGAGGTCATGGATTGGTCATCTTCTAGTCCAGACCTTATTCCTTTGAAATAACCCCAAAGGACTGTTAAGGGGTTAGAGTTCAAAATTCAGGAAGTTTGGGACTCCAGGACCCTACCAAAGCGAGTCGAGACCGTTTTAATAAACAAAGGTGGCGTAACACAATTCTAACTATAAAAATTGGCGACTGTATGAATAATTAGTGGCCACAACATTTGAGTTTAAAATAATGAACTTTTGTTTTCGTTTGTTTTTTAAAAAGTCCTTTTATTAGTATGTAAGTTTTTTAATGTTTGTCTAAAGAGAATAAAATGATTTTCAAGAAAAGTAACAATTTTGTTGTATGGTCATTATAGTTCCGAAAATATAAACATTTTAATAGCACATTTGTGAAAAATGCTCTGTGTACGAAGTGGTTAGGGCTCGTATACTGTGTTCTGACTAGAAAAAATAGTTTATGGAAGGGAGTTAAGATAAAAGGAAAATAATATTAAAACTTCTTATGTTAAAAGTCACAGCTTATGGTATTTCTGCTTCAAAAAAGCAATTTTTTGACCACCGCTTTTGAAAAATCTAACGACGCAGTTCTATAGAGATGAATTTAGATACTAAGGATCAATAATTGTTGAAAATTCTTCATCAAACTCAGTATCTCATGCATCGAATAAATTTTCACAGCTTTAATCTTGATGTTGATTTAATTAAGATACTGAAGCTTCGTTTTAGTCCGCAGCAAAAAATAACTTAATCTCGTGTATAGCTTGGGAGATATCACGAAATCAAAAAAACTCGGTGCTCCCACCATAACAACGTGAAAGGCAAGAGTCTCCACCACTAGGATCAAAGGTGTTTTTTTCCTGTATAAAGACAAATAATTGCCAAATTTTGCCATCATACAAACATTATCTCAAAACTTATATATTTTAGCTGTTTCCATCATTTAAAGCTATATGATAACTAGGGTCAAATGTGGGCCGATTACCTTTTGGCAAATTGATCACAGTATTTACAAAAGTTATGTACCCAAAAAATTAACTCAAAATTCTCATTATCTTCAGATTTACGAGCGTTTTCGTGATTTTTGCCTCATTTAGTGCGTTTTGACAGAAGAGTTTGTGTGGGAGCTATAAATTTGATACAGTGATTTTGGTTAACATAGTATTTATTTTAAATTTCATGGAAGTGTTTTAAATTTCATGAAAAAATAGGATAGGGACACAACGTTATCTGGCTTCGATGCCCTCTCCGATTCAATTACGAAGATCCTTGAGAGTTGCCCGAACAGTGAAATTGTTATTGCTGGTGATTTTAATGTTCACAACTCGTCCTGGCTTCGCCATTCTAGCCACACAACTCCTGAAGGCCAATATGTTGAGCTATTCGCCGCGCACAATCACCTGGCGCAACTGGTGAATGAACCAACGCATAACTCATGTGTTGAAGGACACCAACAAAATACCCTTGACCTTTTCCTTACTTCACACCCTGACAAGTATGAAGTAAAGGTTCTTGCGCCTCTTGGCAATTCGGATCATTGTACAATTTCCGCCTCTTTTTCATTCTCCGGACTTTGGAATGTTTCACAAACAGCCACGAAACGTTTAACTTATTTATACGAAAAAGGTCGTTGGGCTGAGCTCAACGAATTTTTTTGGCATTTTAATTGGAAACTTTGTTTTCCTGACAATAATGTCAGTGCCTCGGCTGAAATGGTGTCTAATGTTATTAAGCTGGGAATGAAAATGTTCATCCCAGCGAAACATATTTCGATTAAACCAAAGTTAAAAACCTGGTTTAATCAGACGTGCAAACATGCAGTCAGATCCCGAGAGGTAGCTTTCAGTAACTGGCGTAATAACCAAAATCCAGTTACTGATTTGCAGCGCAAACAGGCAAGGCGTACGTGTGCCAAAGTATTAAGGCGTGAAAAGGCTCTGTACGAGCAACGCCTTCGTACTAAAATTTTTGCTGCTCCTCGGGGCAGCAAGAATTTCTGGTCATTCGTTAAAAGAGTCAAGAATAATGCTAGTTCTTCAATTTCTTCTCTTTTAAAGGATGGTCAAACATTCACAGACCCGGTTGATAAAGCTAACCTTTTAGCTGAACTATTTGCAAGCAATTCTCGCTTGCCGGAAAGCACTCAACCTCTGCCCGAGCTCGAAAGAGTATCTGTAACTATGCCAAAGATATTCTTTCGCGCTCGTGCTGTTAAACGGGTTTTAGCAGATCTCAATATAAATAAGTCTCCAGGGCCAGATGGCATTCCAGCACTGGTCTTGAAGCAGTGCTCTTCGACGCTTGCGCGTCCATTAGCTAACCTTTTCAGCACCTTGTACCATGCCGGTACATTTCCTCGGTGCTGGAAGGTTGCTAATGTCACGCCAATCCCTAAAAAGGGTGAGGCTAACAACCCTGAAAATTACCGCCCAATTGCAATTTGTTCTGCACTCTCCAAAGTTTTGGAGAGTATGGTAAACCACCATCTTGTTAAATATCTAAAGTCTAACAACCTACTAAGCGACCGCCAGTATGGGTTCCGTAGGGGACGCTCTACGGGAGACCTGCTAGCCTTCCTATCGGAAAAATAGTGTCAATCAATACACCGTTTTGGCGAAAGTAAAGTTGTGGCTCTAGATATTTCCAAGGCGTTTGATAGAGTGTGGCACGGAGCACTTCCATCAAAGCTTATTGCCTTTGGTGTCTGTAATAACTTCTCTCGGTTTATATCGAGCTTCCTCAGAGATCTTCGTCAAACTTCCAATCCTATCTACTCTTTTGCAGATGATAGTAACATTTGCCATTCATATTCATTCAATCGTAGGCCAAGCCTCCTTGAGGTTGACTCTATGAGACAAAACATGAATGAATCATTAAACCGCGATTTAGAAAAAATTTCAGAATGGGGTCGTGCGAATAGAATTCATTTTAATGCGCGGAAAACTCAATGTTGTATGCTTACACATAAACGCACGGCAAACCATGTTACTTCATCTGTATTAATGGGTGGTGTACATATTGAGTAATCAGATGCTCTTGATGTTCTAGGCATGCGAATCAAATGTGATGTTCGTTGGACAAAGCATATCTTTCAAGTGTCGAAAGAAGCATTCAAGTGCCTCGGTTTTCTAAAACGGTATAAACAATACTTCACTTCTTCTGATGTCCTTACTATTTACACCACCTACATCCGTCCGAAAATGGAATACAACACTCATGTATGGGCCGGTGCTTCAAAGTCTATTTTGGAGCTTTTCGACCGAGTGCAAGAGAGGGCAAAAGTGCTCATCGGTGACAGTAGGGTATCCAACTGTATTTATTCACTGGAGCACCGTCGCAATGTGGGTTTTGTCTCACTGTTCTATCGTTACTACTTTGGAATGTGCTCTAACGAAATCAGGGAACTCGTTCCCGAAACTCGAACTTTTTTACGCAACACACGTCATTCTGCTAGAGCACATTCCTTTGTGGTCGATTGGCCGGTAGACCGAACAACACACTACAGAGAAAATTCGTTCTTTAGTCGTACAGTTCGTATGTGGAATTCGCTTCCCGCAGAAATTTTTCCTGCTAGTTGCAATATAGGTAAATTCAAATCAAATGTCCACAAACACTACTCCATCTATCCTCCTTCCCATAACCTATTTTCCTAGTTCCAACACAATGCATCGCATAAGTAGGGGTCATCCCCTGAGTGCTGGTCCTAAGTTAAAAAAAAGTGTATCTGACCAGATACATGAGCTACGTATGAGATGTTGATGTTGTTGATGAAAAAACCCACACACATTGTTGTTGTTTTTTATAATCTTTTTTTCATAAAACGATAGCTAACAATATTTGTAGAGGGTACCTGGAGACTCAAATAGCTAACTGCTTTATTAATGTATACATGCGCATGACGGAGGGTTAAATTTCTAACGATTTTAAATCAAGGCGTATTGGTGTTATAAGTGATACCTTAAATTGAATATCAATAATACGCCCGCTTTTTTCTTTCAGTCTGATATCAAAGTTTATCAAAGTTAACTCCCAAAATTCTATAAACATTTGACTGAAATATAAAAAATCTTGCACAAACTTTCTTCAACAAAAATTTTACTAAAATTTTCTTCAAAACACTTGAGTTATTCAGACAGACTAATTTAACTAAAACTTCTAATAAATTTCTTAGAATAGTTAGGTTAAGAAATATCTCAGAATTAAATTTTATAAACTATTACTAAAGAATGAATTTAAAGTAACTTTAGTAAAATTTATAAATTCAATTTCTAAATTTCAAATAAATGAACATTTGTTGTCTTTACTTATTTTAGAAACAATTTTAAATTGCATTTAAAATAAAACTATTTGCTTAAATTTTGTATTGTGGCAACAAAAAAAAAAGATAAAACAAAAATGTTGATTTGTTTTCATGCATTTGACATAATCTTTCAGAATATATAACAAATATATTTTGTATATATTTTTATATCATTATTTTGCATATCCATTTTATGATATTTGTCTGTTTAATGTAATTCAAATATCACAAATGTCTGCCATTGATATTAAATGTTGTTGTTTTTATTTTTTGCCTTCATAAATCATTATTCATTTTTTATCTGAAAAATAATACTTCACAACAGCCGTTGAACTTTTCATTTGAACTTGTCTGAACTCATTAAATAAGTTATTAATTTACCATAATTTTTAATTCTGAATTCTTTAATATGCAAAATATTTATAATGAGTAGAATTTGATTTTGTAATTAACTTTAGCAAAGAGTATTTATGTAGATTTACGAGTACTTTAGTCTGAAATTAAAATAATGTTTTGATTTATTTTACATATGCAGGTGACATTGTCAAATTTCTTTCATCATTTGAATAAAAGCTTTTATAGGTATTTTAGTTGTATTAAATTGAAATAAAATTGAATATTGTAATAAAAAGAGTAGAGCGTATAAGCTTCCAGTACTTCAATCGCTGAATACTTTTCTCGATATATCTTAACCAGATGTAGTCTATACCACCAGAAGCCGAAGGCTTTTTGCAATTTTCGCAAATATCACGATCATTATTGAAACTCATAAAAATTAGTATTAACCCATTTTGTACCACTGGTCGAGATCTCGACCAGAAATTTTTGTGGATTTTCAAAAAATATTTAAAAATATTTGCTGATAGAATTATTATTATTTTTTTAATTTTTAATGAAGTTTGGAATGTCAGCTTTCATATTTGAATTTTTTTTATTTTGTACCTACCCTTTTAAGGTACCGCAGGGCGGGCACAAAAATAGTCTAAAAATAGGCCTTTTTTAAATTTATTGCAAATGCTGTGTTAAAATCAAAAGAGAAAAAATTTTTTATTGATTTAAATAGCCAATAGTCCAAATAAACTATATTGTGTACAAATTAAATAAAACAACTACTACAGATAGCCGCCCAGCAGCCTTGAACATGGCTGGTCGAGATGTCGACCATTGGGATAATTAGTGCAATGAATTTGTTTAATGAGCTATGGAATTCCTATAATTGAACAAACAAACAATGTCACGGAATAAGTTCCAAAAAATAAAATCAAACTTTCATTTGGCAAATAACGATGAAATCGACAAAAATGACAAATTTGCCAAAGTACGGCCTCTGTTTGATCTTCTCAATGCTCGATTTATGCAGTTTGGAGTTTTTGAACCGAATTTATCGATTGATGAACAAATGGTGCCATATTTTGGTCGTCATAGCTGCAAAATGTTTATAAGAGGCAAACCAAATATTGGTGTCTATGTTTATCAAAAGGTTATTTGTATCAATTTCGACCATACGCTGGAGCTACAGATACATATGATAAACAACTTGGCCTAGGAGCTAGCGGGGTTTTGAGTCTTTTGTCGGTTTGCAAGCATCCTGGACAACATACTGTGCATTTCGATAATTTTTTTACTGGATACCACCTGCTCTGTCTTTGGAAAGAGAAAGGATTTTGTGCTACAGGTACAATCCGTGCAAATAGGCTGACAAACGCAGGCCTAAAAACAAATTTAGCCAAAAACGATATAGACTATGCATTCGATCAAATACATAAAATTTCTGTAGTTCGATGGAGAGACAATGCTGAAGTCACTTTGGCTACGAATTATGATCAAATGGATCCCATAAGAAACGTAATGCGGTACGACAGAAAGGAAAAAAAAAAAAGATTGCTGTACCCCAGGCTAACCTGGGGTTGATCTACACGACAATGCTGTTGCCAATTATAGAATTGGAATAAGAGGAAAAAAATGGTGGTGGCCACTTTGGGTCACTTGCTTGGACAGTGCGTGTGTTAATGCATGGAAATTGCATTGCATGATTTCTGAAAAGACCAATAAAAAATCCATGCCTCAAATTGATTTCAAAAATTCAATAACAAAAACACTATTGCTGTATGAGACAATCCCGCCCGATGAAGAAAGTGTCGACGACACCGCAGAGCAACCCACATCATCGAAAAGAGTGAAGGCCATGCACATGTCCGTCAGTATTAAAGGATGTTATCGCCGGTGCAAAATATGCAAGAAGCATACTGCTTACACTTGTGCTAAGTGCAACATAAATTTACATGTAGGTGAATGCTTCGAAACTTACCACGCAAATTTGAAATTATATTTTTTTATACTTATTAATTTCTTTACATAAATAAAACATTTAAACTAAAATAAATTGATCGAATTTTTCATTTATCTGTAAGTTTACTTTTAATCTTTATAATATAGTAAAGTAAATTTATTGCTCTAATTATCCCAACGGTCGAGATCTCGACCACCAGTTTTCAGGGTTACCACCTTACAAAAAAAAAAAAAAATTACAAAAATTAAAATTTGAGCCGGTTTCTAACCAGCCACGAAAATTTCGTTAAGATATAAAAACTTTTTTTTGGCTTGGGACATAATGGGTTAATGAGCATTCAATTGGAATTTGGATATTAGCCAAGTCGGCTGGTGCTTTTTTCTAAATAAAAATTTTCAATATTTATCTAAATTTTTTATAAAATATTTTTTGTATAAAAAAAAATTTTCAATAAAATTATAATAAATTTGGATTCTTAGTGCAATACACTACAGTAAAACTTTTTAATTAAATGTTTGATGTCCCAAATTTTGAAAAACCTTTTTAAAAATTATTTGTCTATAGAAAAATGTTCAATAAAAAAATTTATCTACAGAAAAATGTTCAACAAAAATATTTTTCTACAGAAAAATTATCAACAAAAATATTTTTCTATAAAAAAATTGTCAGTAAAAACGTTTTTCTATAGAAAACTTTTAAATAGAAATTTATTTCCATATAAAAATTTCCATTAAAAATATTTTTCTATAGAAAAATTTTCAATAAAAGTATTTTTCGATAGAAAAATTTTCAATAAAAATATTTTTCTATAGAAAAATTTGCAATAAAAATATTTTTCTATAGAAAAATTTTCAATAAAAATAATTTTCTATAGAAAAATTTTCAATAAAAATATTTTTCTATAGAAAAATTTTCAATGAAAATAATTTTCTACAAAAAAAATTTTTACTGTAGAAAAATTTATTCTATAGACTAGATTTAAAATTTTTCTATATAAAAGTTTTCTAAAAAAAAATTTAAAAAAAATCTATATTTTTCTATAAAAAAAATTTCTGTAAAATATTCTTCTATAGAAAATCTTTCGATGAAAATATTTTTTAATAGAAAAATTTTCGAAAAATTTATTTTTCCACAGAAACACTTTTAATAAAAATACTTTTCTATAGAAAACTTATCAATAAAAATATTTTTCTATAGAAAAATTTTCAATGAAAATATTTTTTTACAAAAAAATTTTCAGTAAAAATATTTTTTATAGAAAAATCTTCGATAAAAATATTTTCATTTTCGATACCAATTTTTTCGTAATAAAAAATTTTCGATAGAAATTTTTTACTATAGACAAATTTTCTGTAAATTTTGTTCCATAGAAAAGATTTTCTTAAAATTTTTTTCTATAGAAAAATTTTCGGTAAAAATGTTTTTCTATAAAAAAATCTACTATAGAAATATTTTTCTAAGAAAAATTTTCGATAGAAATATTTTCCTGTAGACAAATTTTAGATCAAAATATTTTTCTGTACAAACATTTTTGAAAAAAATATCTTCCTGTAAAAATTTTCTCTATGGAAAAATTTTCGGTAACAATTTTTTTGTATAGAAACATTTTCGGTAATGATATTTTTCTATAGAAAATTTTCGGTAAAATTTTTTTCTATAGAAAAATTTCCGGTAAAAATTTTTTTCTATAGAAAGAATTTCAATAAAAATTTTTTTCTAAAAAAAAATTTTAGGTAAATTTTTTTTCTATAGAAAAATTTTCGGTAAAAATGTTTTTCTAAAGAAAATTTTTAGTAAAATTTTTGTTTATATGGAAAAATATTATTTCTGTAAAATATTTTATTAAAATTTTTACAGAAAAATTTTCGGTAAAAGTTTTTTTTTCTATAGAAAATTTTTTGGTTACAATTTTTTTTATAGGAAAATTTTCAGAAAAAATTTTTTTCTATAGAAAAATGCTCGGTAATTGTTTCTATAGAAAGGTTTTCAATCAACATTTTTTTCTTTAGAAAAATTTTCAGTAACAATTTTTTTCTAAAGAAAAATTTTAGTTAGCAATTTTTTTCTATAGAAAAATTTTCCGTAAATTTCTTTCTATAGAAAAATTTTCAGCAAAAATTATTTATATGGAGAAATTTTTTATATTGAAAGAAATAAATATTTTTTTCTATTGAAATATTTTCTTAAAAAATTTTTGGTAAAAATTTTTTCCAATAGAAAAATTTTGGTAAAAAAATTTTTTATAGAAAAATTTTCGGTAAAAATTGTTTTTAGAAAAATTTTCGGTAAAAGTTTTTTTCTATAGAAATATTTCAGCAAAAGTTTTTTTATTTGGAAAAATTTTTAAATATTTTTTTCTATTAAAATATTTTCGGTAACAATTTTTTTCTTCAGAAAAATTTTCGGTAAAAGTTTTTTTCTATAGAAAGTTTTTCTGTAACAATTTTTTTCTATAGAAAAATTTTTGCTAAAAATTTTCTCTATAGAAAAATTTTCGTTAATTTTTTTTTTATAGAAACATTTTCGTTCAAAATTTTTTTATAGAAAATTTTCAGAAAAATGTAGGTGCGATATTTTTATTTTTGATAATCATAAAATTCAAAATATATTTTGATAATCAAAAATCTGCTAGCGTTATTAGTTTGTCTGTAAGTCTTGTTTAAACTATAGACTAAACTGAACACATTCGACATATACATGATACAAAGAAACAGCTGAGCTGTTAAAGATGATCAAAAAAAGTGATTTAAAAATTATCTATCACAACATTTACAAATAAACAGTAACACATTTAATGTTTTATGTTTAAATTTCAACAAGAAAAGTATTACATTTCTAATTGTATATTCTCAACGTATCCCCACTACAAGTATCTACACGATCTGTTGCTAACCAATTTAAAACTAGAAATTAAATCATTTTCCAGAAAATATTCTATCTAGATGTTGCTAATGTAAATACATACACTTCCTTTTTCTCAGAATTTATATGTGTTTGTGTGTATATATGGCAAGTTATATAAAATCTTTTGTTAGCGAATGTCTATCCATTTCTTGCTACATGCATTGGCATGTCAAAACTAAAGTATCGTTTCAGTTACAGTATTTACCATTGATTTTAATTAAAATTCGATACGCGGAAATTTAATTGAATTTCTATACCCGGTCTTCATTTGAGTTATTGTTTTAGTTGAACACATACACAAATACTTTTACAATCTTGCAATATACTATATGTATGTATATTGTAATTACTCATACAACAGCAGCAAAGAAAGGAAACAGATGCCAACCACTAAAGCACCTATTTGATTTTTTCTGACATTTTTATTAGGGGTGGCAAGACAATATCCGGGAAACTGTAACATTTTAAGTATGCAACAATTTCTCGAATATTGCAATCAAAGTATGGTAGAAGACATTTTGAAAACTTAAAAAAATGTACATATATTAAGAGTTACTTTATGTTTTTATGATTTTCAAAACAACTTCAAAATAGATTTCTTTGGTCATCCTTATTTTCATAAATACCTTTAAACCATCATAGTATTCTCTAAAACTCCCACATTTTAACAAGACATTTTCGTAGAGGAAATTTTTAATTACCTGCTCTTGCATGAAACTAATTTATTTACATTCTAAAAGAAAATTACAAAAAAACATAATCTCAAATGTAATTGAAATTTGACACACAGAACATGAAATGTTGAAAATTTCTCAGAAATTTTATCTAAATAAAAATTTAATTGTATTTTTGTCATTCTTACATCTTTATCTTTAAAGTTTAAATTCTTTTGGCTTTTTTGATAAACTTAAAAAAAACTCATTGTATTAAGCCAGTAAAGAATTTTGTGGCCTGCAAGAGTAATGTAAACCTAAATTAGCTTTTACCGTATCTTTCATTAGGTTTTTCTTACAAGTTATTTAATTTAAACAGTAGAACAGTAAAATCTCGATCAGATTATTTGTTGAAGGAAATTTAAAAAAAATATTTTTTTTATAGAAAAAAAGCTACCCTTTATTATTCTTAAATTTTATTTTAAATTAAATACATTTTTGCAATCATTTAAATCCTTATTATTTGGTATATATTTGTGTTTCCTGTCTTGATTGTTTTTACTGCCTTCTAACATTTATTCATATATAGTTTTGCATATTTGACATCAATTTTTCCTTATGTCCCCCAGAAATGAAGTATTTTGTAAAAAGAATTTCCATTAGTAAAATTTTATATAGACATTTTTTCAATAGAAAAATTTTGTAGCGAATATTTTCTATAGAAAATATTTGGTATAAAAACTTTCTATAGAAAAATTGTATATGAAAATTTTTTTATAGAAAACTTGTATCCCAAAGATCTAAAGCCAAAAATTATCTATTGAAAAATTTTATGGTAAACATTTTGCTTAGGAAATTGTGTACCAAAAATTTTTTATTAAAAAATTTTATACCAAAAATTTTATGACAAAAATTTTTTAAATTGTCTATAAAAAATTTTAAACCGAAAACTTTGTACAAAAAAATTTTATACCAATTTTTTTTCCAATCTTATACGAAAAATTTTATACCGAAAATTTTCATCACAAAATTTTATATCAAAAACTTTTTACAAATTTAATAACACAAATTTTATTTCTTTATTTGGAAAAATTGTATACCAACAATTCTCTATAGAAAAATTGTATAACAACTATTTTCTAAAGAAAAATTTTATACCAAAAACTTTTTATAGATAAATTTTATATAAAAAATTTTCTATAGAAAAATTTTATACCGAAAATTTTCTATAGAAAAATTTTATACCGAAAATTTTCTATAGAAAAATTTTATACCGAAAATTTTCTATAGAAAAATTTTATACCGAAAATTTTCTATAGAAAAATTTTATACCGAAAATTTTCTATAGAAAAATTTTATACCGAAAATTTTCTATAGAAAAATTTTATTCCGAAAATTTTCTATAGAAAAATTTTATACCGAAAATTTTCTATAGAAAAATTTTATACCGAAAATTTTCTATAGAAAAATTTTATACCGAAAATTTTCTATAGAAAAATTTTATACCGAAAATTTTCTATAGAAAAATTTTATACCGAAAATTTTCTATAGAAAAATTTTATACCGAAAATTTTCTATAGAAAAATTTTATACCGAAAATTTTCTATAGAAAAATTTTATACAGAAAATTTTCTATAGAAAAATTTTATACCGAAAATTTTCTATAGAAAAATTTTATACCGAAAATTTTCTATAGAAAAATTTTATACCGAAAATTTTCTATAGAAAAATTTTATACCGAAAATTTTCTATAGAAAAATTTTATACCGAAAATTTTCTATAGAAAAATTTTATACCGAAAATTTTCTATAGAAAAATTTTATACCGAAAATTTTCTATAGAAAAATTTTATACCGAAAATTTTCTATAGAAAAATTTTATACCGAAAATTTTCTATAGAAAAATTTTATACCGAAAATTTTCTATAGAAAAATTTTATACCGAAAATTTTCTATAGAAAAATTTTATACCGAAAATTTTCTATAGAAAAATTTTATACCGAAAATTTTCTATAGAAAAATTTTATACCGAAAATTTTCTATAGAAAAATTTTATACCGAAAATTTTCTATAGAAAAATTTTATACCGAAAATTTTCTATAGAAAAATTTTATACCGAAAATTTTCTATAGAAAAATTTTATACCGAAAATTTTCTATAGAAAAATTTTATACCGAAAATTTTCTATAGAAAAATTTTATACCGAAAATTTTCTATAGAAAAATTTTATACCGAAAATTTTCTATAGAAAAATTTTATACCGAAAATTTTCTATAGAAAAATTTTATACCGTAAATTTTCTATAGAAAAATTTTATACCGAAAATTTTCTATAGAAAAATTTTATACCGAAAATTTTCTATAGAAAAATTGTATACCGAGAATTTTTCGACAAAAGAAAAAAAGTAATTTTTAGGTGGTTGCCAGAAAACATCAGTTCCATGTATTTTTTTTCGGATATCGGGTTAAATGTTCATATATTCGTATTTTTTTCATTATAGCATATAGAAATACCTGTTAACCTAAATGCTTTTCCAAATTGCAGTTGTTTCATGCATGACATGCTCCACTATATGCATGATGAATACAATGTTTGCATGTGTTTGTTGCTGCTGCTGTTGAATTTAAATGGCAGTCATTATGAAGTCTGAAAGCATTTCACCATTCACTTCGTATATGTATTTGCATGCCAAAAAATACAATCACATAAAAATTATTTTCACACACAAAAAAAAAAACACGAAAATTAATATGTTTGAATGTATGTGTGGTTGTTTGTTTTTTAAGTGCTATAATTAATAATATAAAAAAAATGTTGGGTTGTAATATTAATGTATTTCTAGTCTTGGTCAGTTATGTGCTTATAAATGATCTTTACAACTTACTCTGTGATTTAGATTTCAAGAAGAAGCTTCAAAAATTGTTGAGATTTTAAGAAATGATTAGTTAAATTGATCATCTTATTTAAATTTAAAAGATACATTTCCTATATACTTTTTCCTCTACCCAATACAATAATTACCTTATAAAAACTGGCGTAGCATTCTTACATAAAGGCCAATGAACTGCCAAAGCTTATTGTAAATAATAAGCACTTTTTAAAAAACATATAATTAAATGTACAAAACACTCTACAACTGCAAAAAAAAAAAACTTTTAGACAAATAAGTAGAAGTTAAATAACTACTTGCAATTTTGTATTTTTTGATTACCTGTCTAAATGACTTTTAAATGTTTTTTTAATTATTTTACAAACTTTAAGTGAAATATTTTTAAAAAGCAATTATAGCAAATTTAATGTAAATATTTGAGATAATTATAATGCAGAAAAGGATTATTATAAAAATAAATATACTTTTTAAGGTTTTCGTTATAACAACTAATTACTCAGATTAAGGAGAAATTATTTTTAGGTTGAAAGATCATCTTTACGTCTTTTTTCATAATATTTTATTTTAAATCAAAAATTTGGTTTATATTTTTTTTTTTTACATGAAAACATAATTTTAATTTTAAAAGGAAGTTGGAAGAAATATTAAGTGCAAATATTATACCATAATTTTTCTATAGAAAAATTTTATATAAAAAGTTTGTATAAAAAAATTGTGTACCAAAATTTTCTATAGAAAATAAACTTTTTCTATAGAAAATTTTCTATAGAAAAATTATATACAAAAAATTTTTTATAGAAAAATTTTATACCGAAATTTTTTTTTATAGAAAATTAATACCAAAAGTTTTTTATAGAAAAATTGATAATTTTTCATGGAACAATTTTCTTTAGAAGAATTTTTTTTGTTGAGAAAAAATGTTTACCGAAAATTTGGGATCAAATGCGAATACTCTCTCTTTTTGAATAATATTTACATCCCGACTATTTTGTTATTTTTTGATAAAATCACAGCATTCTACACATAGCAGCCAAAAGCTGCTACTGCAGGAAGATGAAAACTGAAAAATGTTTGTGTTTTATTCAGTCGATAACACAGGTCAACAGCAAAAATGTGCTCGAGTAACCACTATATACATTTGATGTATCATGGCTACCTTAGTACAAAAATGGTAAAATTTTTAAATTCTATGGCAAGATTTTTTTTTTTATTTTTTTTTTTTTTTAAATTGCAATTTTTTTTAGACGTTTCTTCAAATAATTAATGATAACTCAAAAACTACTAGTCCGATATTATTAAAATAAAATCAGAAAAATTAAGATTTACATAGCCTTTAATTCGTCTATATATCGCGTTTTCATCGGATCAATAGTATCGGAGTAATAATAAAAAACTTAAGAAAAAACAAGTAAGAAAGCGATATAGTCGGTCAAGCCGACCATACGATACCCTTCACCTCTAAGGTCAAAGGTGTTATTTTTCCTGTGTAAAGACAAATATTTGCTAAATTTTGCCATCATACAAACATTTTCTCAAAACTTATATATTCAACCTGTTTCCGTCATTTGGACTTATATAAGAGCTAGGGTCAAATGTGGACCGAAATTTGGCAGATTGATTGCAGTTGTTACAAAAATTATGTATGCAAAAAATAGGCTTAAAATTCCCATTATCTTTAGATTTACGAGTGTTTTAGTGATTTTTTGTCTCATTTAGTGCGTTTTTAAAGAAGAATTTGTATGGGAGCTATGGTCAAATGTAGACCGATTTCAACGAAATTTGGTACAGTGATTTTAGTTGACTTAAGCAGTATTTGTTTTAAATTTCATGAAAAAATATTGATATTTGTGGCCAATATAGCAATTCCGGGAAGTGGGACCTATGGGAGGTACCATAAATAATGAACCGATTTTGACCAAATTCAATAGCCATGGTCCCATTATCAAAAAAATGATCTGTGCCAAATTTCATCAAATTATCTTTAGAATTGCGACCTGTAGTTTGATTACAAGGTTTACATGGGGGTCCAGCCAGCCAGCCAGCCATCCAGCCAACCAGCCAGACGGACGGACGGACGGACGGACATCGCTAAATCGACTCAGAAAGTGATTCTAAGCCTATTGGTATACTGAAAGGTGGGTCTAAGACAAATATTTCTATGCGTTACAAACATCAGCACAAACTTATAATACCCTTTCCACCTATGGTGGTGAAGGGTATAAATATATTTTTTACGTAAAAATGGCAAAAATTTTCGTTTTAAAAAAATCATGAAAAATCGAAAACGGCAAAAAACTTCCAGATTTATTATTTTATCGCATAGCGACATACAATAGCAATAAAATGAGATATCGACCATAAAAATCGATTGATTTTTTTTTCGAATTTATTCACAATTTAGTGAATTCGCTCATTTTCACAAAATTTTAGTTTTTTGCTTGATATACCATTATAGCAGGTTTTCAAATGTATCAAAAAATAAATTTTTCAATTTCAAGGGGTTCATGTCGGATTATTGTGAGATTTGGTGAGAAACTTCCACCCACAAATTTTTAGTCAAATTGGACAACGCTTACACGTAGCGCATAGGCCCCAAATCTGAAAAATAGCGTTTAAATCGAAAAAAATTGTCAAATTTTCAGTTTTTGCAAAATTAAAGCTATTTATTCCCCCTTTTGCAAAAAAGTGGATCCTGGTCCTTAGGGCAAACACAATGAGATTTCCAATAAGCTACATAACTTTAAATCAATCGATGGTCGATATCTCATTTTGTTGCTATTATATGTCGCTATGCGATAAAATAATAAATTTGGAAGTTTTTTACCGTTTTCGATTTTTCATGATTTTTTTAACCCTAACCGTACTGATAACATTTTTATACGTAGACTCCTGATAAGGGTACCCGGGTACCCGTGAATACTAATTTTTCAGTTACGATTAAAATATTCCGCGAAATATATTTAGACTTACTGCAGAGGATAATTTGAATAGTTCTTTACAGAAAATGGAATTAACATTAAATGTTTACTAGAAGAATTCAGAAGATATAACAGCTTTGAAATTGTTACCTTTGCATGACTATTAATCTGAAATCAAATCTCAAAACACATAAAGTGCATGATGGTTGCCAAAGGCCAATATGTAATACACACAACCAAATTATTGCTTCACGCTTAACAGAATTGTAATTTTCTGAAGTTTATCTATTATAAAAGTGCAAAGTTAAGTTGTCAAATTATTAACTAAATGCACACATTTTAAACTAAAATAAAAAATAGAATCATATCCATTACTTTTTTATATATACAATGCCTTAATTTTCGTACTGGTACCCGGGTACCCTTATCAGGAGGGTTAGGAATATTTGACTTTCGGTGAATCCACAGCCTAAGCCAAAAACTTTGGAAAGCTTAAGGAAACAAAAATCTTTAAAACATAAATGGTTTTAGGAACTTACAAAACCTCAACTTTCTATCATTTATCGTTAAAGAGATATTTGACTTTAAAGTTCGTTCGGGTACCCAGGTACCCGTGTCAGGAGTGTTAGGGTTAAAACCAAAATTTTTGAAATTTTTACGTAAAAAATATATTTTTTTCTTAAGTTTTTATTATAACTCCGACACTATAGATCCGATTGAAACGCGATATATAGACGAATTAAAGGCTATGTAAATCTTAATTTTTCTGATTTTTTTTTAATAATATCGGACTAGTAGTTTTTGAGTTATCATTAATTATTTGAAGAAACGTCTTAAAAAAAATTGCAATTTAAAAAAAAAAAAAAATTTTTAAAATCTTGCCATAGAATTTAAAAATTTTACCATTTTTGTACAAAGGTAGTCATGATACATCAAAATTGTATAGTGGTTTTAAGAGCACATGCAATTTTTTTTATTTTGTTGTGCTGTGTAATCTGCGCTTTCACTTATGGTTTATGAAAATAATTCGTTAAGATTTAGTTTGTACAATAAATAGTAATGCAAGATTTTCAATTTGTCTAAATCTAAACCATCGAAACGCGTTAAGGAATTTTAGTTTCTCCGCAAACATTTTTGGCTTTTTATAAAAAAATTGGCCTGTTATACTAATAAATAAATGTTACAGATTTGGAATAAAATGCGAATACTGTTTCATTTTGAAAAATATTATACCGAACAATTTGTAATGAAAAATTTTAAACCCAAAATTTTTTACAGAAAAATTTTATACCAAAAATTTTTTAAAAGAAATTTTGTACCGGAAATTTTTCATAAAAAAATTCTATACCGAAATTTTATAGAACAAATTTATACCAAAAATTTTAGATAGAAATAATTTGTATCGAAAATTTTATATTTAAAAATTTAATGTTGAAAATTTACTATAGAAAAATTTTATTAAAAATTTGGTATAAAAATTTTATGGTAGAAAATTTTTATATAGACAATTTTGGGTATAAAAAAATTTTTCTATTGCAAATTTTTTGAGAAAAAAAAATTGTTATAGAATGTCCTATAAAAAAATTTTTGACAAAAAAAAATTAGATTATTTTTGATATACAATTCTTCTACTTTTATACAAAAAAAATTTTGGTATAAAGTTTTTCTTCTTTTCCTATAGAAAATTTTCATTATAAAATTTTTCTATAGCATAGTTTGGGTATAAAATTCTTCAGAAAATTTTTGGTATAAAATTTTCTTATAGAAAATTTTTGGAATAAAATTTTTCTATATAAAATTTTCGTTATAAATTTTTTCTATATTTTTCAATAGAAATTTTTCAATAAAAAATTTTGAGTATAAAATGTTGCCATAAAAATTTTCGATATTTTCCAATAGCATGTTTTTATTTTCTATAGAAAATTTGTATATAAAATTTTTGATATAAAATTTTTCTATAGAAAATTTTTAGTATAAAATTTTACTATAGAAAATTTTTCTACAGAAAATTTTTAAATCAAATTTTTAGTATAAAATTTTCTATAGAAAGTTTTTGGTGTATATTTTTTCTATAGAAAAGTTTTGATACACAATTTTTCTATAGAAAGTTTTAATATAAAATTTTTCTTTAAAAAAATTTTGGTGTAACAATTTTCTTCTAAAAATTTTTTGGTATGAAATTTTTCTATAGAAAATTTTCGGTTAAAATTTTTCTATAGAAAATTTTTGTTATAAAATTTTTCTATATAAAATTTTCGGTATAAAATTTTTCTATATAAAATTTTCGGTGTAAAATTTTTTTATAGAAAATTTTCGGTATAAAATTTTTCTATAGAAAATTTTCGGTATAAAATTTTTCTATAGAAAATTTTCGGTATAAAATTTTTCTTTAGAAAATTTTCTGTATAAAATTTTTTTATAGAAAATTTTCTGTATAAAATTTTTTTATAGAAAATTTTCTGTATAAAATTTTTTTATAGAATAATTTTGGTATAAAATTTTTCTTTAGAAATTTTTCGATATAAAATTTTTCTATAGAAAATATTCGATATGAATTTTTTCTATAAAAAATTTTCAGTATAAAATTTTTCTATAGAATATTTTCGGTATAAATTTTTTCTATAGAAAAATTTTATACTTGAATAATTTTTTTTTAATATTTTTAGTGAATTGTTTTACTAAAGTAAAAATATTATTAGAAATTATCATAGAAATCACATCCAAAATCCATCAATCCTTTAAGCAATAATAATTTTAACAGCTAAAGCAAAGTTAGCATTAAATTTATAATCGTTTTCATTTTATAGAAATGAAAAACTTAAAAAAACACTCGTTTTATTACTATAAATCTTACTGACATTGGCAATAAAGTTTGCCTTATTTCTGTTGTTATTTTTTTCTTCCAGATTGAAATCATTTTATTTTACTGTTCTATGCTTTCAGTGAACAAATCATTCATCATCAATATTTTCTGACCACAAATAAATAAGAAAATGCTTTCAAAATTAACACTCATACCGATAGTAGTAACTATAAAACCATTTTTTGTGAAGCAAAGATTCCTTCAACAACCTTCAGATTTATTACGCGACCTTTAATATGAAAAATTTGTAGAAAAAAATATAACTATGAATTTATAAAATACATACATATATAAAAATGAAAAATGTATATTAATAATACCTTAAATATTGCTGACTAAGTTGTGAACAATGTTTTTTAAGCTCGTGGTGTGGCTGATAGTTAACAGTGGCTCGTGGACTACTTACCCAATATCCGTAGGATACAAAACATAAATATTACCTCACGCAAAATAATCATAAAATACGTTTCAGTGAGCAATGATGATGACGACGGAGCTGGTCAGAGTAATACAAAACTTGGAGCAGTAATTTTTTTAAACAGGGCAACTTTTAACATTTGCGCTCTACCAGATAAATAAAACGAAACGAATCGATTTGAAACCAAGACAACCATAGCCAGTCGTTGTTGTTTTGTAGATTCTTAGAGAAATGATTATGAATATAAGTTTTCGCTACCGGTAAAATGTTATCAAAACTTTTGTTGTTATTTTGTTGAAAGCATGATAATGTTATTTATGTGCAATATGCATGAAATTAACAAAAGAAAAATTATACTTAAGTTTAATAATGAATAATAGAAAAAATGCGTAAGGGTATTTGTATGTCAAAGCGGACGTAAGTAGAAATTAGCATTTCCGGTCAAAAGTCAAAGTTTCTACGAATATTATACATTAAAAGACTTAAAATAAAGACATATTTCATGAAGGGGAAGAATGATTATTTTAAACTTAAGTGTTTCGAAGCGCTTATTTTACCAGTTTAGTTTTTGTTCGTTTTATATAGAAAAACAAACTTCAATAGAAAATTTTTGAGTAAAAAATTTTTCTATAGAAAACTTTTCGGCAAAAAAAATTCTATAGAAAATTTTTCGGTAAAAAAAATTTTTCTATAGAAAATTTTTCGGTAAAAAAATTTTTGATAGAAAAATTTGCGGTAAAAAACTTTTGATAGAAAAATTTGCGGTAAATTTCTGTAGAAAATTTTTAATTCAAAGTCTTATTCAAAATATATAATAGTTTATTTGCAAAACTAATTAACATTCGTCTATATTTACAACGTAGACAATACTTATAAGCTTAGGAATTTTCGATATATTTATTGTTTAAAATAATATATGTATATATACAATACAACAGTATCAAGTAAATAGTTTTAGGTATAAAAACTACAGGACAAATAAATCTAATACAACTTTTGGCATATAAAGTTAAATTAATTATGAGCACAAAATATGTAAATGTATTATGGTCACACACACTTCGATTAACACGTACGAATTAAAATATCTACTATTGTATTGCCAATTATTTGTAACAATAACTGTAAACTTATTTGAAGAAAAAGGCAATGTAGGAAATTCTCTTTTATGAATGAAGCTTTCAATTCAAAATTTTTTCATATAAAAATTTTCTATTAAAAACTTTTTTATATGAAAAGTTTTCTACTAAAAATTCTTTATATGAAAATTTTCCTATTAAATTTTTTTTTTCATAAAAAAAATTTTCTATAAAAAATTTTTTCATATGAAAAATTTTCTATAAAAAATTTTTTCATATGAAAAATTTTCTATAAAAAATATTTTCATATGAAAAATTTTCTATAAAAAACATTTTCATATGAAAAATTTTCTATAAAAAATATTTTCATATGAAAAATTTTCTATAAAAAATATTTTCATATGAAAAATTTTCTATAAAAAATATTTTCATATGAAAAATTTTCTATAAAAAATATTTTCATATGAAAAATTTTCTATAAAAAATATTTTCATATGAAAAATTTTCTATAAAAAATATTTTCATATGAAAAATTTTCTATGAAAGATATTTTCATATGAAAAAATTTCTATAAAAAATATTTTCATATGAAAAATTTTCTATAAAAGATATTTTCATATGAAAAATTTTCTATAAAAAATATTTTGATATGAAAAATTTTCTATAAAAAATTTTTTCATATAAAAATTTTCTATAAAAAATTTTTTCATATGAAAAATTTTCTATAAAAAAATATTTTCATATGAAAAATTTTCTATAAAAAATATTTTCATATGAAAAATTTTTTATAAAAAATATTTTCATATGAAAAATTTTCTATAAAAAATATTTTCATATGAAAAATTTTCTATAAAAAATATTTTCATATGAAAAATTTTCTATAAAAAATATTTTCATATGAAAAATTTTCTATAAAATATATTTTCATATGAAAAATTTTCTATAAAAAATATTTTCATATGAAAAATTTTCTATAAAAAATATTTTCATATGAAAAATTTTCTATAAAAAATATTTTCATATGAAAAATTTTCTATAAAAATATTTTCATATGAAAAATTTTCTATAAAAAATATTTTCATATGAAAAATTTTCTATAAAAAATATTTTCATATGAAAAATTTTGTATAAAAAATATTTTCATATGAAAAATTTTCTATAAAAAATATTTTCATATGAAAAATTTTCTATAAAAAATATTTTCATATGAAAAATTTTCTATAAAAAATATTTTCATATGAAAAATTTTCTATAAAAAATATTTTCATATGAAAAATTTTCTATAAAAAATATTTTCATATGAAAAATTTTCTATAAAAAATATTTTCATATGAAAAATTTTCTATAAAAAATATTTTCATATGAAAAATTTTCTATAAAAAATATTTTCATATGAAAAATTTTCTATAAAAAATATTTTCATATGAAAAATTTTCTATAAAAAATATTTTCATATGAAAAATTTTCTATAAAAAATATTTTCATATGAAAAATTTTCTATAAAAAATATTTTCATATGAAAAATTTTCTATAAAAAATATTTTCATATGAAAAATTTTCAATAAAATATATTTTCATATAAAAAATTTTCTATAAAAAATTTTTTCATATGAAAAATTTTCTATAACAAATTTTTTCATATGAAAAATTTTGTATTAAATATTTTTTCATAAAAAATTTTTTCATGAGGTAAATTTTTATTAAAATTTTTTTTTACATGTAAAATTTTCTATCAAAATTTTTTTCATATTAATATTTAATAGTTATTTTAGTTTACTAACTGGAAAGCTTATTCCAATTATATTGGCCACATTTTCTACTGGGCACTTACGCTAACAGATATTTGTATAAATAACTAGAATACCAATCAGTAGTAACTATTTATTAGTTTAAATATACTTCATGTATATCGAAATTGTATTAAATGTGTATTAAAATTTCTATTTTATTAATCTAACAAGTAAAAGGAGGTTTGTTGGATGTTGGGTATGAAATTAATAAATAACGAAGGTAGTTAATTATATTTAATGAGGGGCTTTAAAGCCTAGAAGTATTTAGGTATAAAGAAACATTAAACTATAATAAATAATTTTTGATTTTTTCTAGGCAAATGTTTAAAGAAATTTTTAATTTTATATTTTTGAGGGATTTCTTCCTGAGAATATGACAAAAACTCTGTTCTGGAATTTTATTTAATTTATAGGTGATAAGCATTTTTCTATAAATTATTTAATTTTTCTTTGTTAAATTTTAAAGGAGTTTTCATCTTAACGTTAAACAAATATTCCATTTCTTTTTGGTGGTGGTTACAAGAATTATAAAATTTAAACATATTAGTATCTTTTAAGATAACCTTTTAAACTTTAGTTCTCATTATTTTAATATTTCTGTTTATAAAGTATATTTTTCCTATTACAAATATCTTTAGATCTCATTGAAATTCATCAAACAACAACAGTCAAACCTCATTTAAGTATAGGCAGCAACAAGCAGACTTAACACACATACATATGCACATAAATATATACCCAGAAGGAAAATATTCCTGCAGCTATATTTTAATTTTTTTGGAATCCAATATGTAATATATAGTTTTAAAACTTTTATTTTAAAATACATAGTATAACAAAAATTATATGCAAAAAATATTTATTGTCTTGAAAAAGTCGTTTAGTAAAAGTGGTTAGTCACTGTATAAAGTTAAAATTAGATAGGATGCTATGGGATGTACTAGTATCTTTAAATCATTCACATTTATAAGTATTTTTTTATAATTTTATAATTCCCTCATTTTCTCATAGGGTATACCAGTATAGTTATATATTCAAATTGCTGTCACTAGTCACTGTATGAAGTTAAAATTAGATAAGATGCTATGGGATTTACTAGTATCTTTAAATCATACAAATTTATAAGTAGTTAAGTCAAATTCCCTAATTTTCTCATAGGGTATACCATTATAGTTGTATATTCAAATCGCTTAAAAACTTACCATGATATGAGATAAAAATCTTATAATACCAACCACTGTTTTGACAAGCACAACCTAAATACAAGATGTTAGATCTAAACAACAAGATAACGATGATGACTTCGAAACGCTACATTTTCAATAAAAATTCTAAAGAAAATTAGAACTAAATGAAAAACTATTAAGCTCAACTAAAAACCCATGGCATTACAGTGGTAAATGCAAATAAAGAAAATATTTTCTGTTAGGACAAGAATTTTTTGCGTCTAACAAATTTATGAAGACAAATAATTGCAATGCATAACAAAATATGTATATGCGGGTCAAGTTAGGTTAGCCTGTGAGCTACGGTTTAGCGAAACTCTGTATTATATGTAATATATTACTTATTTACATTGTTAACCAATTTAAGATTTTAGCAATAGTCCATAACTTGTCCATAACTTAAAACTGCTTCATATATGTAGGTAAAACATTCTTACAAGTTTTTTGGTGCTCCCAATTAAAGTACGGGTATCAGATTTTTATTTTTTATACCCACCATAAAAAAATGGGGGGTACATTGAGATTGTCATTCCGTTTGTAACTTCCTTAAAACTTGCCAGAGGCAATTGGCTCACAAACCAAAATTATTATACATATATTCTTAATCCATATGAAATTCTTAGACGATTGAACGTCTGTCTGTCTGTCTGTCTATCTGTCTGTCTGTCTGTCTGTCTGTCTGTCTGTCTGTCTGTCTGTCTGCCTGTCTTTTGTTTGTCTGTCTGTCCGTTCGTATTTTAAAGGCATGATTAGGTCTTTAGAAAAAGGAACTAGATCACTGAAACTTGGCAAAAATAGGAGAACTCGATTCATTATTGACCATTGCTACCGTATTACCTCGCCTGAGCTAATCACTTATTTGCTAGTAAATTGCAAATTGCAATAGGTATGATGATAAAATTTAGTACAAAGAAGTGCAAAATAGCTATGGTCATTAAATTTAGCATAAGGAAGTCATATGTCAATGCCAGCCAGTGTACGAAATTGAATAACAATCGGTCAGCATATGACAATAGCTCCCATATAAAAAACTTATGGAAACACAAAATACCAAAAAGAAAGAGGGTTTTTGTCCGTCTGTCCGTCAAATTAATGCGCGATAGCGCCTTAACTACAAGAGCAAAAGTATTTCCGATATATTAAAAAAGTTGTGTGGCGAAAATGGATGAAATCGGTTTACATTTAGTTAGAGCTGCCATATAAGAAAGCCCCTGGAATCACATTAATGCTGATAAATTGAATACAATTGTAATAGCTATGACGACTACATTTAGAAAAGGAAAGTTTTATGCAACTATTGGTCAATATATCAAATTATATAGGAATTGGTCCATATTTGACTATAGTTTTTTATATAAAAAAAACTATAGTCAAAACAGCCAACTAAAATAAATTTAGAGGAAAGACATTACCCAATTAACGTTTAATCGTATTATTCATTTTGTCCGGGCAGTACATGAGCAAATGCATAGTTCATAGTTCAATTTATTTTAAATAATTTTGAAAATTGGTCATATCAACTTAGAAACCTCCGTCGACTCATTTTCAGTGGCGCCACCTGTCGCCACTGAAAATTACAACTAAGAAACCTTCGTGCGCTCATGCGTAACAACTTTGCAAATGATCATAAATGATCATTAGTGGCGCCACCTGTCAGAAATTGTTAGCTTTAAGTTAACGAAATTGATTGACTTTGTGAGAATCATGACTTTACATAATTTAAGCCATTTCTTACTCCGAAATTTTCTTTTTTATGAATTGGATCAAAAAAGTTACGTTGTCTACCCTCTGCGTAGTTTTCGACGCATATGGGAAAAAACATACGTTTTTAGTGGGAATTTTTGATGTCATGGGTCTTTTTTGGCAATCGTTGTGCTTATTTTTGATTATTTTTTTCAGAGACCGAATATTAATACTTTTAAAACAATATTTTCATATTTTAATCAATACAAAACCAATCATTGAAGTTTAAAAAATAATAAATATCCCTAAAGATTTTTAATTGTTCGAAAAATTTTGTATCGTTTTTCAATCCGATGAAAATAAAAAATAAAAAAATCGTTTGGGATATTTATCAGTTCAAAATAATTTTCATCTTTTTTCATCCGATGAAAAAAAAATTTGATAGAAAATATTCAAATTTTATTTCTGTATTTGGTTTCATTCATCATAATGTTCTTGCATAGATTAGGCAACTCCAAAATCCTTGCGCCAGCTGCCGTAGCAGGGGGATTTCTCGCATGATTACCCCTTGCAGTAATGTTGTTTCTTTCCATGCTTAAAACATCGTGAGTGCTAAGTCGATGGGTGATGGGTCCAAAGACACAAGCCACGTTTGTATAGCGAGCCGCTCGGTCCGAGACTGACGCCCGCTTGCAGCCGCAACTAACATGTTGAACAGACGCTGCATTTTCGTAGTTTACCAAGTACAATTATCTAAGACCCTTAGACCATATACGTTGGAATCGCTCTAAGATAACTTCCTTTTATATTCGCCCTGACCTAGAATCCCACAGGGGTTGCTTACCGCATCTAAAACTAGGTTGCTCAGGTTTACAGGATGTACCACGAGAAGGTTAGAGTGGGAATTGGATACAGTTTTTACCTGGTAGCTTAAAACGCCAGGCAATTGTTGCATCCTACCAGGCCCTATGCTCCACCGGGAATCAAGGATGACAGAAGAAGATTTGTCCTGGTATAAAAAGTCTTTAGGACGTTTAAATAACAAAAAATTCAATTATTGTTGCAAATTTTATGTTGAAATGGTTTTGCGAGTCAAAGAAACCACCAATAGTTCCATTAGGACTATTAGGTTTAACTTCGATGTCCTAAAACATTCCAATTATTTGGAAACATATTCATACATTCATTGTTGAAAATTTCAAAATTTCAAAAATATTTTATTTTTTCAAAGTCAAAACAGAAGTTCAAAAATAAAACAATCAATAAAATATTTTTCTGTTCGGATATTTATCGTTAAAGATATTTAAAATTTTCATCATGAGGGATATTTATATTTCAAATATAAATCCCTCATTTTTATTCATCGATCGAAATGAAAATAAATTTTCATCGGCAATGATATTTATATTTGATTGATTTAAAAAATAAAACAACATTCGGTCTCTGATTTTTTTACACAAATTACAAAAAAAAACTAAAAAGAAGATGAAGAAGAATTAGTGCCAAAAACTTCACAATCTAGTAAAGTGATACATCTGTTAGTTAAATAAAAGGTGCTTGCTACATTTTTGCCCTTCAAATCATCAAAATATTAGGTGTACAATTTTACTTCTGCAGTTTTTTTCCGAAATTAGAGCCTTTACTATAGGGCGCTATCCCTCGCTGACCACCACTATTTCCCATCTTTCGGCGAGCGTACTATTGAGTATAGGCTTGAGCTAACAAAATCAGTACCAACATATTTTTTTGAACAAAGTTCATGACAATGGGTAATATAGTCATATAGTCCTTCTAGTAGGAAAGCTTATTTAAGACTTCGAAATGCAAAAAAAACTTTCTCTTTCAACCGTTTTCTCACACAATTTTTAAAATTTTTTACCAAAAACTATAAATAATATAGCATGCATAGAAAACTATGCAATGGTAGACAACGTAATTTTATTTAGGAGCAGATGAAGGTTAATTCACTTTGACTAATTTTCAGTTGCGCCACCTGTCGAAAACTTAACAACCTTCGTCGGCTCATGCGCAACAACTTTGCTTAACATAATCAAATGCATAGTTTACTATCCTATAAGGAACATATAGAAAGACAAACATTAATATGTTTAAAAGTTATAACATTACCAATGTTCCCCCTTTTTATCCCCTAATTTAAATAAAAAAGTTCCATATGCATATTTGGTACTTCTCAGGACCAATTAAATGCTGTACATTTTATAAAAACGCAGATAACTTATTGTTCCTATTCATATTACTTCATGCGGTGTTAAGTTATAGTTTTATCTCATTTTACCCCAGAAATCGAAAAAGTACCAAATAATTGTTCAATATTTTTTCACGTCTATTGATTGCAGTAAAAAAGTCTTTTCTATATTCTTCGGTTTAAAAAATAAGATTGAGTTAAAAAAGTACCAAAAAAAATATTTTTACGCTTTTTTACCCCAAATCGGACATTAGTTGTTTCAAAAAAGTATCGAATATCTGTCTGCTTATTTCTATAGCTATTCAAAACTTAATTTAAGTTTTGTTTCTATACCTATTAATTTATTAGATATAACGTTTTAATTTTTTTCCATTTTTTACCCAAAAGTTCATTTTTACTCCATTTATACGTCAAAAGATGTACCCACCGTCAAAATTGTATCAAAATCGTTAGAGCCGTTTTTGAGATAGCCATATTTATTTATGTGTATATACAAATAATTATTGCTGGTTTAATTGTAGAGTTGCAAATTATTTCTATTATGACCACTTCAAAAATACGTTAATCACACATGTTTCCTTTAGGGAAAATTTTTGAAATTTTGCTCGTAGAAAAAAGCTTACATAGAGTTAATAATACACTATTCTAAGAGGGTAAAACAAAACTTGATCAAAAATAATTTTTTTGAGTATCAAAAAGCTCTATTTGTCAAAAGTTTTTACTATAGGGTGTTTATAAAAAAAATAAGATTTTTGATGAAAGTTTGCTGCTGTTGCTGACTATGATGAGGATGATAATGATGATGTTAGTACAAATAAAGTTAACCTTGTGCTAGAATATTTCTATTTCCATTTAACTTTTTCTGCTTCTCATTTATTCCTCTATTTCTTTTTTTTCGAGATAAAAGAACACACTTTAAGAATCCACAAAACCAACACGTTTAGTTTGAGTATTGCACAGTATGAAGAATAAATTGTAAATAATTAAGTGTTTTTTTGCAATTAGTTTCTATGATTTAGGTTAAAATTGTTGAACAATTATAACTAAAATCTCTTTTTTTTCTTCATTATAAATGAATTGAAGAAAATAATGATAATGATTATTATTCATTGAAAGTCATTTTTTTTGGCTTGTATAAATTATGAAATTATAATTAGTAACCAAGAGAATTTTTCGTAATATGGAATTTTTTTAATTTTTGTTTATTTTATTCTGAAATAAATTTTTGGGTCTGAAACTGAGATTTATATGGTAAAAAATATTTATTTAAATTTTATTATGGAAATTTTAAAATAACTTGGGCGGTATATTTTAGTTATTATGAGACTTTCGGCAGCTGTTTTTCATTAAAAGTAACCATTTAATTGTATGTATATCTAGTTAGTTATAAATTTGGAAATTTAAAGCAAACTGAAAATTACTAAATTTTTTCAATTTAATATTTTCCTTTATAAAAATTATTTGTTTAATTTTTTGACATATCCCTATTTTTTTGCCTTCCACACTTATTTCCATATTTAAAGAAAATTTTATCACCTTTTACATTATTTAGATTTATTTTTTTCTATTTTCTTTACTAACTCTCAAATTATAGTCTAATTTACTAGCATTAACTATAAATTTAAATATCGCCTGACTTTATGTCATTTATCAGTAAAAATGGATTTCATTTGCATTTGATATCTTAAAGCGTGATAATGTTTTTGATTTTCCTTTAGTTTTAGTCATTGCTTATGTTTTCTAGTATATTAATAATTTTGATACAAAAAAAATGAAAACAATATGATAATAACGGAAATTTATCATTATATTTTATCACGACATGTCATTTAAATAAATGTTTTTGTTCATGTTTTTTTTTCTGTTTAAATTTAAAAAACTTTCCACAGGAAAAAATCTAAATAAAATGCCATATAAGATGTTAGTAACTGGTTGACCGAGCCTTGCTCGAAGCTTTATGATAAGCATTTTGTGCAAATATTCAGTTAATTTTAAATTATTTTATTTATTTTGTCCGATCAACACATAGTTAAAAGTTTAACTTATTTTGAAAAATTTTGGAAATTGGTCATACCAACAGAAACCTCCGTCAACTCATGCGCAATAACTTTGCTAAATATTATAGCCTGATCAAATGCACAGTTTGCGATTTATTTCATTTTGAGTAATTTTCAGTGGCGCGACCTGAAATTGTTCATACCAACTAAGAAACCTTCGTCTGCTTATGCGTAACAACTTTTCTAATGATTATAACATGATCAAATGCACAGTTTACGATTCAATTCATTTTGAGTAATTTTCAGTGGCGCCACCTTTTGGACTTTGGCCGTTCCCATTAATAAACCTTCGTCGGCTTATCCGCCACAATTTTGCTAAAGATTATAGCATGATTAAATTGACTTTGAGTAATTTTCAGTAGCGCCACCTGTCGGAAATTATTCACACCAACTACAAAACCTTTGCCGGTTCATGCGCTACAACTTTGCTAAAGATCATAGCATGATCAAATATACAGTTTACGATTTAATTAATTTTTAGTAATTTTCAGTGGTGCCAACTAACGGAAATTAGTCTTACCAACTTAAAAACCTTCGCCGGCTTATCCGCAACATCTTCGCTAAAGAGCATAATATGATCAAATTCACAGTTTACTATTCTATAAAGAATATACATAGTTATAACATTGCTAATTTTTCCCCTTTTTATCCACTACTTTCAAAAAGTTCCATATGCTTATTTGGTACTTCTTTGGTACCAATTGAATTCGGTACATTTTATTAAAACGCAGTTAACATAATTCCTATTCAGTTAACATAATTCCTATTCTTATTGCTTATCCCTTTTTTGCCCATTTTGGCCCCAAAATCAAAAGACCACCAAGTACGTGTTGAATGTTTCTTTCACATCTATTGACTGAAGTACAAAGTTCCTTTCTATATTCTTTGGTTTAAAATATAAGAGTGCGTTATAGAGTGGAAAAAAAACTATTTTCACCCCTTTTTTACCCCCTATCGGACATAGTTTCAAAAAAGTACCAAACACCTGTCCGCTTATTTTCATAGCTGTTTAAAACGTAATTTTAATTTTGTTTCTATACCTATTAATTTAGGAGATAAAACGCTTTCGATTTTTCCCCTTTATACCCATTTTTACCCTTCTTCTTTGACCTATGCATCAGAAAATGGGTAACTTTTCCAAATTTTATGAAAATCGTTAGAGGCGTTTTCGAGATAGCCATATATATATAGATATATATATACATACAATTGTTGCTCGTTTAAGAATATAATATATATATACATATATATATATATATATATATATATATATATATATATATATATATATATATATATACATAAATATATATATATATATATATATATATATATATATATATATATATATATATATATATATATATATATATATATATATACATATGTATATATTTATATATATATATATATGTATATATATATATATTTATATATATGTATATATATATACATATATATATATATGTATATACATATATATATATATATATATATATATATATATATATATATATACATATATATATATATATATATATAAATATATACATATGTATATATATATATATACATATATATATATATATATATATATTTATATATGTATATATATATATATATATATATATATATATATATATATATATATATATATATATAAATATATATGTATATATATATATTTATATATATATATTTATATATGTATGTATATATATATATATATATATGTATATATATATATATATATATGTATATATATATATTATATTCTTAAACGAGCAACAATTGTATGTATATATATATCTATATATATATATAGATATATATATACATACAATTGTTGCTCGTTTAAGAATATAATATATATATATATACATATATATATATATATATATATATATATATATACATATATATATATATATATATATATATATATATATATATATATATATATATATATATATATATATATATATATATATATATATATATATATATATATATATATATATATATATATATAAATATATATATATGTATATATATATATATATATATATATATATTTATAAATTCATAACATCCCCTTTTTATATGTACAATCAAAAAGATTTGGAGGTACATTTAGTATATGTGACCCGGTATATGAAAAGGGAAAAGGTGGCTTATGACTCAAAAACAAAATTTCGAAATTTGAGTCATAAGCCACTCTTTCATAGACCGGGTCACATATTAAGATTGCACCTACGAAATTAGATATCAATCAATGTCCAAACTTATATACGGTAGATGCATTAGCAACTTCTAACAAAATAAATGATTTTCCTTGTTATCAACATGTTCATCTTAACTTTATACTAAACATTAACATAAGCACTACGAAAAGTATTTAACAGCTTATTAATATTAAACTTTACCCAGTTATGGGACAAAATTTTGTGCAAAGTACATAGTAGGGAAATCACTTAAGGTACATTTAAATCTTGAACTATAAAGCATTTACAAATGATTTTAGTCCAATTAATTGAGCAATACCATATTTGGTCCACATTTTGAATTTGGTGCAGCTTCGTAGATATATGAGATATGTTTCTAAATTTGACAGAACTTGATGGTGGGTATACAAGATTCGGCACAGCCGAATATAAAACTCTTACTTATTTATTCTATTATATTTTTTTAAAATTGTTCAATTCGTATTGGTTAAAACTTTGGCTTAACCAAATATATACTCGTAATTCCCAATACAAATAGTTTTTACAGTTTGTAAATGCTTTATGCCTTTCCCTGGTGCAATCTACCTAAAATTTTTCATAACATGTTCTTTTCTTATGCAGAACATTCCTTAGGAGTAGTAAGGTGAGATTTTTCATTTTTGTAAGCTAGGGTGCACCCTAATCTATATGTAGAAAGCAAATTTAATAGGCGTTTAAATTGTTGTGTAAACATAAATAAGACATTTGCATTATTGCCATTGTTGACACTACAATATTTACAATACATTTAGTTCCCACTTGGCTGGTTCGGGCTAAGTCAAACATTAAGTGCAAAAAATAAATAAATAAATGATTTTATTTCATATTCTATTGTATGTCATATCTGCTTTAAGAAATCTTGTAACACACTGACCCATAATCCAGTAGACTGACTTGTTTCTTAATGTCCGTTTAAATATTATTTTCAATTTATCATTCTGTAGCTTACAAATCTAAAATCTTTGTAAAGATTCAAATGACAACTGCTATATCATCACTTATGCAATGAGTTTTTTTTCCTAGGAGTACAAATGTGTGTGCGCTAGTATTTATATATGTCTGTTAATATGTAAATTGCATAGATTTAAATTTTGTACATACAAACAAACTTACATACATATTGTACATACGTATGCATGTAATACTTTTTTGCTTTAAGCTGAATATTTGTGTTGCTGTCACGCACGTTAAGCTGCTTGTTTTGAAAACTGCTTTAAGCTTATTGTAATTCATTCAATGCTACATAAACTAGTAATACAATGCACTATTTTTTCTTTTATATACAGTCATACATACATACTTTCTTACATATGTATATGTTTGTAAGTGTATGCTTTTTTCTTTTATACTGGAACTACTTTTAAATTGAACAAAGTGTACATGAGCTTGCATTTCCTGCTCAACTAAATGTACTTGCATACAATATATAAATAGTAAATTTAACACACTTATCCATGTTCCTGCTAAGTTTGTATATGGTAAAGCATAAACACTTGCACAACTCTAAACTCCTTTTAGTTGTAGAAAAGTTTATGTTCCATTTTTTATCTTCTAGAAATCTTAAAAGTACACTACTCCCTAAAAGGTAGTAATAGTAAGTTTTATCATAAGTTATGTTACTTTGTCTAGCGCAAATACAATTTGTTACATTTTACTAGTATTCCTGAAAAAACAATTTGTTTTTAAAGTACACTTTAGCAACACTTAAATTCGCCTAACTATAACAATTTCCATCAACATTAGGATATAAGTGTATGGACTTTATTTCAAATCATGCTTAGCTGGCAGAAGTAGAAAAACTAAACCAAAAGAAGATTGAATGCATGTTTTACTATAAATAGTTAAATAATAAATTAAATTTAAACTGGGATAAAGTTTCACTCTATTAGTTTTTAAAATAGCAAAATGAATATATGTATACAATAAATTAAATTGAAAACGTACAATATTTAATGAATTTGATGACGGTGGTATTTTTGACAGCTGTAGCCTAAAAATTTAAAGGATTTTCCTGCACGTATTTATTTAATGAAAGTTTTTGCTTAAGGATATAATGAGGAATGTGTTCTAAATAAATGTATAATAAAAAAATTATTCTAATTATTCTATAATACAAATCACCTCTATTATATTATTTTACTTAGACAAAAAATTATATTAGTAGCCTTTAATTTATATAAATAAATAACACTATAGTAAACTTTCTTGTTTATTGATATATACACACGAGTCATAAAATCCAGCTGTAATTAAAGATTTATATTAGGGTTACCCACCGTGGTATAGCAGGTTAGTCATCCATCTAGCATACCAGAGGTACCAAGTTCGATTCTCGGCTCGACGTACTTGAAAAAAAAATTGAAAAAAAAAGCGGCGGTTCACCTCATAACTCAGCTACCCACTGGTTATTGAGTATTAGGCTATGTAAAATCTCTCTAACTAATGCAGTTGCCGTTCGGAGCCGGAGATAAACCATAGGTCCCTTTCAATGAGTCTAAAAATATAATTGGATGCAGTTCATTGTCTAAAAGAAGTACTGTTCCAATTGGAATGTTGTCGGGGAATTATATATATATATATATATATATATATATATATATATATATATATATATATATATATATATATATATATATATATATATATATATATATATATATTTATATATATATATATATATATAAATATATATATATATATATATATATATATATATATATTTATATATATATATATATATATATATATGAGATGATCACTATCGATGATCATTATTGTATAGTCACAATTTTGTACTTAGCATTTTTTGATTATCATTCCCTTTCTATTTAAAATTAACAATTTGTTGTTTTAATGCTCTCAAAATTTAAATAACTTGTTCTTAAAATCTCTCATTACATATGTATGTACATCACTATAAGTAAATAGTAGCTGAATTCATAACAGTAATAATTTACTTGTTTTCTTATTTACTTATTTGGGTTTTAAATAAAAATAAAATTCTTTGCAATTCATTGCATCGAGAACCTTCGTTTGAAACGCATAAATTAAACAATAAAACGTCTTTTATTTCTTCGTACACATAAATTGGCGACCGTGACAGGACCCATTAGTGGTTCTATTAAAACAAATAAAACTTTATCGAAAACTTTTATAAATAACAGAGTGTTTTAAATTATAAAACTGTTCAAAATAATACATTTGAAATTAAATAAATTTTGCTAAAAGTGTTGTGTAAAGGAAACGACTAAAGAATATTAACAGAGGTCATGCCCAATGTCATAATATTTTAACCGTCAACACATATTA
Organism: Stomorhina lunata; assembly: GCA_933228675.1. NCBI lineage: Eukaryota > Metazoa > Arthropoda > Insecta > Diptera > Rhiniidae > Stomorhina > Stomorhina lunata. The sequence continues at coordinate 113,318,523 of OW121741.1, read as the reverse complement.
TCGTCTGGCTTCATTATCATCTATTCTTCATTATCATCGTCAGTCAAACATCATCATCGTTAGCAACATCACTAGTATAGGCAGCAAATTGCATACATCAAACTTCATCGTCGGCAGAGGAAAAGCTTCAAACATTATCGTCGTCAGCAAACAAAATCCTCTGGTTTACGCATCTACCTACATACGCAGTCAAACCAAATAGAGTTAGTAAAAATAACAGCATCACTTGTACTTAAACCAAAAACTAGCCAGCTGCTAACGTAAGTAATCGAAATATTTACTCATATCTCCACTCATCATTTTGTTGAGGTATTTCTTTCTTAGCACCACGCGACACACATACACAACATACATACATTGGATTTTGCATTGGAGTCAGTGTTGGCACATTTTAAACATTTGTCAATTTAGTACCATCTTCTGGAACTTAACCAAAATGAGTACCGAGAAAACTGAAAACTTACAACTAGGCGATAATAACGCTGCAAAATCTTTGGATTTGCCCACATTAAAATCTCAAAGAAGTGTTATGAAACGTAATATTTCAAAATTAAAAACAAAGATAGAAAAGGAAGGTCCGGATTCCGATTACACTATAATAAAATGTCGGCTTCAAATTCTCGAGTCATATTTTACACACGTAAGTCATATTCAAACTCAGATTGAAAAATTGGATCCGTCGGATGAAGGACGCTCAGATTTTGAAGAGATTTTTATACAAACGAAAGCATTCATGGTAAATTTATTGGACAAAAAACGACCGTACACCCATGATGACCCAAGTTTTTTGAACACTACAACTTCATCGTTTTCTCATCAAAATCGTCTTCCTCAATTAAAGCTTCCTACCTTCGATGGCAAATACTCCGAATATTCTAGATTTATTAGTACGTTTACCACACTCGTTCATGAGGAACCGTGTATCGCAGCCATTGATAAATTTAACTATTTATTAAATTGCCTTAATGGTCAAGCACTTGCAGTGGTAAAACCATATGCCGTAACTGAAGAAAATTATAAAAAAGTTTTGGACCGTTTGAAAGAACGTTATGACAATAAGTCTTTGATTTTTATTGATCACGTTAATTCGCTTTTTTCAATTTCGCCAATGAATAAATCAAACGCTGCAGAGCTGCGAGCAATATTGGACAAAGTCGCTGCTTTGAGAAGTTCGTTGTTGTCATTGGGATCTGAATTGGACGTTATGAACGCAATCATCATTCATATTGTATTATCGAAAATAGATTCATCATCCAAGGCAGTATATGATGAAAAGCAAGAATTTAAAACCCTGCCTTCTTGGGAAGATTGCTATGACATTCTCAGCCGTCGATGTCAATTTTTAGAAAGCCGTACCAAAGAGTCCAATCCTGAAATATCAAAGCCCAAATTTAAAACTGCATCATCCTTCATGACATCTCAAACATTATGTGAGTATTGCCAAAGCAAGGAGCACTTTATTGGAAGTTGTGCTTCGTATCTAGCTTTGCCTGTTCCTTATCGATTTGACTTCGTAAAGGGTGCTAAATTGTGCATTAATTGCCTTCGTAAAGGCCATATGGTTGCAAAGTGTTCATCAAAATTTCGCTGTCGTAATTGCCGTGTGTCCCACCATACAACCTTACACAATTCTAATTATGAAAATGTTCAACAACCTAACCAAGCATCATCATCTCAACCACATTCATCCTCGAATTCGTCGTCACTTCAAGCATCGCATCAACAATCATCGATCGTTCGCCCATCTTCGTCATACCCAAATTCCAACCAACACTCTTCGTCGTCAAATCCCAATCCATATGCTTTACCATCGAACCCTTCCACAAGCCGAGCAGCAATTCATGTAACAACGAATTCATCGAGTATTATTCGCAGTCATTATTGCAACATATTGCCAACAGCTATGGTTCTGATTAAAGATTGTTTTGGAGTTTTCCAACCAGCACGAGCACTACTAGATTCGTGCTCGGAAATTAACCTGATTACTCAAGAAACAGTCCATCGCCTTCGCCTTAAGAAGTTCAACTCATATCAAGAAATCGCAGGAGTTTCAGATCTCCATACACAACTGAAGTACAAGGTTTCAGCAACACTAAAATCTCGCCTCGATGACGTCGAATTTACGTCCACATTTGCTGTCACAAAGTCCATTTCATCGGTCCAACCATCAGAGCATTGTGACATAAGTAACTGGAATATTCCTGAAGGAATTGAACTCGCGGACCCGCAGTTCCACTTGCCTCAACGTATAGACTTGCTTTTAAGTTCCGAACAATTCTTCGAGTTGCTCCTTGGCGGCAAAATCTCCCTTGGAAATGGTCTTCCACATATGCTTAATACCTCTCTCGGATGGATTGTTGGGGGTAGAATTGATTCAGTCCCACAAAATCAAATCGCTTTGTGCAATGTCGTTACGAGCTACCAGGAATTAGATTCTATGTTAAAATCATTTTGGGAAATTGAAGAGTTTGCCCAAATTTCACCACTACTAACAGAAGAAGAAAGTCAATGTGAACAACACTTTTCACAAAATACCGTTTTCGACCAGAGTGGAAGAGTTAAGGTACGTCTACCCTTTAAACTTTCGTTTTCTCATTTAGGTAGTTCTTTTGAAACCGCACGTCGTCGTTTTATATATTTGGAGAAACGACTTCTTAAAGATGAGTTGTTACGACAGATGTACATAGAGTTTATGACAGAATACATTGCTCTCGGTCATATGACTCAAGTCAGTTTTGAAGTATTGAATGGACCACATTACGTAATTCCACATCACCCAGTTTTGCGGCCACAAAGTACAACAACTAAACTGAGGGTGGTGTTTGATGCTTCGGCTCGAACATCAACACAAGTGTCTTTAAATGAAACATTAATGGTGGGACCAACAATCCAGCAAGATTTGATAACAACAGTACTTTGTTTTCGCCTTCATCAGTTTGCATTATCAGCCGATATATGTAAGATGTATCGGCAATTTTTAGTAGACGAGAGAGATCGCAATTTTCAATTAGTTTTGTGGCGGAAAAATGTAAATGATCCTATAGATATTTACCAGCTTAACACTATAACGTATGGCACTTCATCCGCCCCATTTTTGGCCATACGAAGCCTCTTTTTTATCGCCGATACCTTTAAGCTAGAGTTTCCTTTAGGCTCAAAGGTTCTTCAACAAGATCTTTATGTAGATGACCTCCTCACTGGAGCCTCAACTATTGCAGAACTATCTGCAAAGAAGGCAGAAGTTGTTGGAATTTTGAAAAAGTGTGGCTTGATATTATCAAAATGGAGTTCTAATGTACAAGAAATTGCATATTCTGAGCAAGAAATGAAAATAAAATCTAATAACGAACAAATTACGAAAGCCTTAGGAATGTATTGGAAACCAAATCAAGATCTATTTTGCTTCAGATTCGAAAACCCATATCTTGAGGTTCCAACAAAACGAGCTGTTCTATCTATAGTAGCAAGAATTTTCGATGTGCTGGGACTTTTAAGTCCTATCGTTATTTCATGTAAAATATTAATACAAGAAATGTGGAAACAACAACTGGATTGGGACTCGCCATTGAACGACCGTTTGAAAATTCGGTGGAGAGAAATCGAAAGGAGTTTAGTATATATTAATCAAATAGAAGTGCCACGATTCGTTCAGATATCTCCAAATACAATGTTTGACATCCACGGATTTTCTGATGCCTCTCAATTGGCGTATGGTTGCTGCATATATGTCAGAGTGGCCGACGAAGATGGATTTCTGTCAACTTTGTTAATTGCTAAGTCCAAGGTTGCCCCAGTCGTCCAGCAGTCTTTACCTCGTCTAGAGCTGTGTGCTGCGTTATTATTGAGTCGAACTTGGTCAAAGATCCATCACAAATTTCAACCATACAACCATCGTACTGTATTCTGGTCAGACTCGAAAATAGTCCTAAGCTGGCTTAAAAATCATTCGTCATCGTTTGTGTGTTTCGTCGCTAATAGAGTTTCGGAAATCCAAAACATTACTCAAGGCATAGAGTGGAGACATGTACCATCAAAACAAAATCCGGCTGATGTTGTGTCGCGTGGCTGCCTGGCAACAGAAATATCATCTACCCAATGGTTTACTGGACCCGAATTTTTGAAAAAAGATGAAGAATATTGGCCGAGAGACCATTCATCTTTGCCAACATTACCGACAGAAGAAATGAAAAAGTCATCATTTAAAACACTCGTTGTAAAACCGTCCATAATATCGCAAATCATCGCTAAACATTCATCATATCTTCGTATCCTTCACGTCATCGTATACGTTCATCGGTTGTTTCATAAAGATAAAAGAAGCTCGTTTATCACTGCCGAAGAGGTGCAATTAGCTTTTTGGAAAGTCGTTTACGATATCCAGTTATCGACATTCAGCACTGAAATTGATCGTCTTTCAAATGGAGAAATCTTGCAACCGAGTTTACAAAAATTATCGCCCTTTGTACAACAAATGCCTAGCTACAAAAAATCGATACCTATTCTTAGGGTTGGAGGCAGATTAGCGAATTCATCGTTTTCCTATGATGCTAAGTTTCCTGCTTTGTTGCCGAAAAATCATCACTTTACTATTTTGTACATAAAGTATCTCCACGTGAAACATTTACACGCTGGGCCAAAGGCGCTCTTAGGTATACTTCGTGAACAAGTGTGGGTCGTTAACGCTAGGGACGTGGTCAGAAAAGTGGTTCGCAACTGTGTACATTGTTTTAAATACAAACCCCAATTAATGGAGCAAATAATGGGTAACCTCCCAGCCGATCGTTTGAGGGCTCAACGACCGTTCTTAGTCAGTGGCGTCGACTTTTGTGGGCCATTCTACACATCGTACAAAATCAGAGGAAAACCACCTTATAAAACCTACGTTGCCATCTTCGTTTGTTTTTCATCGAAAGCTATCCACATCGAGGTAGTATCAGATTTATCGACTAACACATTTCTTCTTTGTTTGAAAAGGTTTGTAGGTAGACGAGGTATTCCCCAGCGCTTATATTGCGACAATGCCACAAATTTTGTTGGTGCCAGCCATAAACTTGAAGAGTTCAAGAAGCACTTTTTTAATGATGCAAATATTGACGCACTGATGCACTATGGCGAAGTTACAGGGTTTAAGTTCATTTTCATTCCTCCTCGATCACCCCATTTTGGCGGCCTTTGGGAATCGGCGGTTAAATCGACTAAGACGCTTTTAATCAAGAACATGTCCCAAGCTAACACAACTTACGAAGAATTTCAAACCATTTTAATTGAAATTGAGGCGATTCTAAATTCACGACCTTTGGCACCGAGATCGGATGACCCGAATGACGGCGAGGCATTGACGCCGGCTCATATGTTGGTGGGCTCATCTTTGTTAGCACTACCCGATGAGAACTTGGAGCATTGCAAAAACATCAATTATCTAAAGCGCTGGCAGATGGTAACATATTTAAAGCAGCAATTTTGGATTCAATGGGTGCGTGACTACGTGCTGACTTTGCAACAAAAGGCTAAGTGGTTCAAATCTAATGATAATATTATAGAAGGAAGACTGGTCATAATACATGAAGATAACTTGCCGCCTCAACATTGGCTTCTGGGTCGCATATTAAACACAATTCCTGGTCGTGATGGCAAAATTCGTGTGGTGGATCTCAAAACCAGCAAGGGCGTTTATAGAAGATCAATCAAAAAAATTGCTCCTCTTCCAATGGACGAAATTTATTGAAATTGCCCTTTCAATGGGGGGAGTATATGTATAGTCACAATTTTGTACTTAGCATTTTTTGATTATCATTCCCTTTCTATTTAAAATTAACAATTTGTTGTTTTAATGCTCTCAAAATTTAAATAACTTGTTCTTAAAATCTCTCATTACATATGTATGTACATCACTATAAGTAAATAGTAGCTGAATTCATAACAGTAATAATTTACTTGTTTTCTTATTTACTTATTTGGGTTTTAAATAAAAATAAAATTCTTTGCAATTCATTGCATCGAGAACCTTCGTTTGAAACGCATAAATTAAACAATAAAACGTCTTTTATTTCTTCGTACACAATTATCGATCAACAGCCACGCAAAGATAAAACCTATCGATCATTTTCTATTAAAGATGATCTATGCTGATCGTATTCATTACAAAATGTCTGTTGGTAACCTTAAATATCCAGATCCTTTCTATCAAAAATTTTCTTTACAGAGATTATCTCTACCGATCATTTAATATATAGAGATCAGCTCTATTTTTCATCTTCTGAACAAGGAAAATTAATCGATCTTCTCCTTTACAGACACTACCTATATGGATTATCTTCTATACTGAGATTATCATTTTCTATACAGGGTTTATCTCTATAGATCAATGATAGGCAAATTAGCCCCTATGGGCCGAGCACTAATCGTCATTTTCACATACACAACACGAACCAAAAAGAAAAACCAAACAAAAATTCGAAAAACACTCATTTGTATGATTTGCAACAACAAAACACATGCAAAAGAGGACAAGAAAATATTTATTTTTTCTTAGTGTCTTTATATGTTAAATTACCAATTCATTGATATTTCCTATGTTCTCTTTTTGCCTTCCATGCCTATAGATCATCTTCTACACAAAGGTAATCTCTATAGATTATCCTTTATACAAAGGAGATCTCTATGGATTATGCTTTTTGCACAAAGATGATCTCTATGGATCATCAGAGATGATGTGAATCCATAATTTTCTATATAGAGAACGCCTCCATCGTTCATCTTCTATATAGAGATTATCTTTACCGATCATGCTCTGTACAAAGAGAGATGATCTCTATCGATAGCCTTTTATACAAAGTTGATTTCTATCGATAATTTTTATGTAGACCATCTTCTATGTATTAATCATCTTCTATACTATGATGATCTGTATCTATCATCTTCTATACAGAGATGATCTCTACCGATCATCTTCTCTATAAAGATGACCTGTATTGATAATTTTGTATATGCAAAGTAGATGTTTATCGACTATCTTTTATACATCGATAATCTCTAACGATCATCATCTGCACAGAGATGATATGTGTCGATCATCTTCTACACAAATATGATACTTGTCGATCATATTATCTGTGTATAGTGGATACAGAGATGGTACCTATAGATTATTTTCTATGTAGAGATAAAATCTATCGACCAGCTTCTATACAGAGATGATCTATTTACACAATCTTCTATACATAGATGATTCGTAACGATCATCTTCTATATAAAGAATACCACTATTCATTATCTTACATACAAAGATGATCTCTATCGATTTTATTCTATAAAGAGATAATCTCCATCGATTTTCTTCTATGCAGAGAGGATCGCTATCAGTCATCATGATCTCTACCGATCATATTATATACAGAGATGATATTTTTCGATAATCATCTATACAGAGATGATCTCTTTTGATCATCTTCTATATGCGATAATCTCTATCAATCATCTTCTACATAGAAGATCAAGTTTGATCACTTTCTATACAGAATGATCTCCATCGATCTTTGAAACGCAGATGATCTTTTTTGATCATCTTCTGTACATAGATGATCTCTTTTGATCATCTTCTATACTCGGGTGATCTCTATCGATCATCTTCTATACGTGGATGATCTCTATCGATCATCTTCTATACAGAGATGATTTCTATGAATCATTTATACAGAAATAACTTTTGTCAGTCATGTTCTATACAGAGATGACTCCTACCGATAATCTTCTGCAGAGAGATGGTCTTTATCGATCATCTTTTATACTGAGATGATCTTTGTTGATGATTTTATATAGAGAGATGATCACTATTAATCATCTAATATACGGATATGATCTCAATCGATTTTATTCTATAAAGAGATGATCTCTATGGATTATCTTCTATGCAGAGATGATCAATATCAGTCATCCGCTATATCGAGATGAGATCTATATATCATATTCTATATAAAGTTTATGTCATCGGTCATATTCTATACAGAGCTGATCTATATAAGTCACCTTCTATACGGAGATGATAATCTTCAATAAAGGGTTGATCTCTTTCGACCATCTTCTATAGAGAGACGATCTGCATCGACCATCTTCTATATATAGGTGATCTCTTTTGATCAGCTTCTATTCGCGATGATCTCTATTGATCATCTTCTATACAGTGACGACCTATATCGATCAACTTCTATCAATAATATTTTATACAGATATTATCTTTATCGATTATCTTCTATAAAAAGATTATCTCTATCGGTCATCTTCTAGACAGAGATGATCTATATGGATGACCTTCTATGCGAAGTTGATAATCTTCTAAAGGGAGACGATATGTATCAATCAACTTCTATACAAAGATGATCTCTACCAATCAGGTTCTTTGTAGAGGAGAATCATATAGATCATCTACTGTACAGTGATGACCTCTATCAATCATCTTCTATACAGAGGTGACTTACATCAATAATATTCTATACAGAGATGATCTTTATCGATCATCTTCTATACATTTATGATCTTTATCAGTCATCTTTTATATAGAAAAATCTGTATAGATCATCTTCTGACAGAGATAGCTCTATCGATCATCTTCTATGGATATATGATCTCTATCGATCTTTTTATGCCCTTCACCACCATAGGTGGAAAGGGTATTATAAGTTTGTGCTGATGTATGTAACGCATAGAAATATTTGTCTTAGACCCACCTTTTAGTATACCAATAGGCTAAGAATCACTTTCTGAGTCGATTTAGCGATGTCGGTCCATCCATCCGTGCGTCCGTCTGGATGGCTGACTGGACCCCCATGTAAATCATGTTATCAAAGTACAGGTCGCAATTCTTAAGATAATTTAATGAAATTTCACGTAGATTATTTTTTTCATAGTTTGACTACGGCTATTGAAATTGGTGGAAATCGGGCCATTATTTATGGTACCTCCCATAGGTCCCAGTTCCCAGAATTGATATATTGGCCACAAATATCAATATTTGTTCATGAATTTTAAAACAAGTACTGCTTATATGAACCTAAATCACTACCAAATTTCGTTGAAATCGGTCCACATTTGACCATAGCCCCCACACAAACTCTTCTGTCAAAACGCACTAAATGAGACTAAAATCAGTAAAACGCGCGTAAATTTTAAGAAAATGGAAATTCTAAGTTTATTTTTTGCATACTGCAGTCAATTTTCCAGATTTCGGGATAATCGATCCACATTTGACCTTAGCTCTCATATAAGTTCAAATGACGGAAATAGATAGCTTAAATATATAAGTTTTCAGAACAAGTTTGTATGATGGCAAAATTTAGAAAATATTTGTTTTTATACAGAAAAAAGAACACCTTCGACCTAAGTGGTGAAATGTATAGTATGGTCAGGCTTGGCCGACTATAGCACTTTCTTATTTGTATTTATAGAGATGATCCCTATAGATTATCTTTTATATGCAGAAATTATCTCTATTGATCGCTTTATACAGAGTTGATCCCTAATGATCATATTATATGCAAAGATGGTCTGTATTGATCTCTATCGATCATTTTCTATACAAAAATGATCCCCAAATCATCTTCTATGCAGAGATAAAATCTCTTGATCATATTGTACACAGACATTATCTCTGTATTTTTCTTTTATGCTAAGAAAGAAATCTATAAATCTTGTTGTGTACAGAGTTGATATCCGATTTTTATTAAAAGAAATTATCTCTATAATTTAGCATATAGGAATAAAATATTTCTATCATTTGCCATAGTGTTTAATATAATTATGATCTCCTTCGATGAGCTACTATTGATAATTTTCTGTATATTAATATTATTTTTAATAAATGTTAAAGAATCTCAATATAATACTACTTGCCCCGATCATTTCTGATTTATTTGAATCTCTATGATAAAGATTGTAACCGATTGGGAAGTGATAGTGAAAAGCTTTCGAAATAAGGTGCCCCCTTTTAAACATAAATAAATTAATTTCACTACATTAGTAGCCGTTTCAGTACTTAATATTTACATAATACACACAAAATTTCATAAAACAGACTCTAATCCTAGTCCTTAGGACCAAAATAAATTAAAGTTTCAACCTCAATTGAAATTGTGGCACTTAACAAACACTAATTTAGTTATTAACATTATATAAATAACATAATAAAATGAGATTTACGAGCTGCTTAAATGAAATCCTTAAAAATATTAAAAGTCATTTGTCAAAGAGCTAGTTATAGCCAGAATATTTAAGCCTTATTTACGATTTAGCAAAAAATTAGAAAATAATATTAGACTCTTTCTTCCTTACTACCACTTTTACACGTTCAAGTACTCTTGACATTGAAAATCATAATTTCTGAAGTACTTTCTTAAGTACGAACTGTAGTTTTTATTGCCCTCACATAGACATATACATAAACCCTAACGCATGTAAGAATTTATGTTACAATTGTCCAAGGACCTGTTATAATATAGTAAAATCTTAGGTAATGCCTTTGAAGTTTCTTTGTGATAATCTCTATAGGAAAATCTTAAAATTTATAGTTATAACTATTAATTTAGTTTTATAACCAATGTGCGTGATTTTGGTTACTTTTCTTCCAGGCAACACAAAAAAACGAAAAGGAAAGGGACTCAATCTTAAGGAATCAATGGCATAAATTTAATAAAGGAATTTGAAATGTTAAAGAATGAAAGAAAGCAAAAGCAATATTTGCTTTTATTATTGTACCTTGAATAAAGTTTAATGGAATTTTCTTGCGCTGCTGGTGCTTTGGTAAAACTATGATTACGTATGTGTACCTTAAAAAAATATATATAAAAGGATGAGAATCTTTCATATTGCTTTTTCCATGACACATACTTCTTTTTCTTTTGCCTTTATTATTTGTACATACCAACTAATAGCGAAATGAAAGAAAAGCAATATTGACATTTTTGCCAAATTCACAGGATGTTTATTTGGCCACACAGGTTTCGACGATGGAAAATGTGAAGAAAATGTATTAAATACTCCGTGGGTGGGTATATATTAGGGTGTTTACTTAGTTATGTTTGCTCGATTAATCGGAAAAATAAAATCGATTAATCGCTCGAGTAAACTAAAATGACTTATTTCAAATAAAGATTTATTTGAATAATTTTCCACGATTAATCGAGTTACTCGAGTAAAAGTATTTCAATAATTTTGTAAGTATTTTTTTTAATAAAACGACTAAAATTTGTCTCAGCGTATTTCCAAACTATTAAATTCGTAAAAAAAACGTTGGCCAAATATAATTTCAGATATAAATAGCCTAGTCTACAATAGACCTGTTGTGGTATCCAATATATTTGTAATTTCTACTATTGTCTATTTAAAGGTCCTCATGTAATCGTAGCTCCTGTTATAGATTACTTGAAGGTACCATTGCAATCGTAAAACCTACTATGGTCCAGTTGAAGTCTCCAATGTATTCATAGATACTATTATAGTTTAGTTAAAGATCCCTGTGTAATCGTGGGTCCTACTATAGTAACAGTACGTCCTACTATAGTTCAGTTAAAGGACGCAATGTAATCGTAGATCCTACTTTAGTCCAGTTGTAGATCCCATTGTAAGCATGGGTAAAATGTAGTCGTAGAGCCTACTAATCTATTAGATTAAACTCAGGATTTATGAAATCGAAAGATTGCTTTTTATATATATGCAAGTTAATAAATTCACTTAAAATATTTTGGGTGACAATATGTTACAAATGTTAATTTGTATTAAAAATATTTTTTTTATATTTGCTTTATATTTTTAGTTGCAAATTGTAAAACTAAAACACTATAATTTTATTTAAAAAATTGTTGTATTAAAAATATATGAAAAGCTTGCAGAAAAATCTTACTCGAGTAATTTTAAGATGAATTTTTTACTCGGTTAACTTTTTAACGATTAATCGATTTTCCGAGTAAATAAAGAACCCCATTTTCAAGTTATTTGATAAAATAACTTGAAATAATATAATGAACACCCTAGTATATATCTATAAAACCAACTGACTACTAAAGATATTTTCTTTACATTTGCTTTAGGTTGGCTATGAAGCGACGGCACGTGTATGCTTCACTCTCAAACTGTTCAGCTTAATATAAAAATCGAAAGTGAATGTGTCTGTTGATGCAAAAAATACCAGAAAAATGTTGTGTAAATTGCAGTATCCAAGCGATAATCACCTCTGTTCACTTAGATTGTTTTGAAAACATTATAACTCGTATCTATTCTGAAACATTATATATTAGTGGTTTTCGATTTATCTAGAATTACGGATACTCCTACTGGCAATCGAATATTTGTGATCATTCGTATTTTATTCCAAAAACCGATACGAAAATCTCTGATCACTCATTATTCATACCAAAAATCGATTTTTTTTTAGTTTTTATATGAAATATATAAGATATGATAGCTATTACCTTTATAACAAAAATCTGTTATCCTTTTAATATTTGTTGATTTTTATAGGTTTTTTATACAAAAAACTATAAACTAGATTTTCTCCTTAAATATGATAACTAGTGCCAAATAATGGAAATCTGTGATATGTCATATTTCATACAAAATCTTCTATATATATAAAACTCTAATAGTCTAATGTGACCGACTGATTTATCATCGCCCAAGCTAAACGGCTAAATCTGGAGAGATACAATTTCGACAGAAGGAATTTTTAGAAATTCGGCCGCTTATGGGGTAAAAACAGTAATGCTCTATCTCCGGAAGCAAATGTGACAGAACTAAAATAGAAATTGCCTTGGGATCAGCTTCACAAAAAAAAAAGACACATATTTGATACTTTTTCGCAGATTTGACAGATATTAATTTTTTGGTCCTTTTTTTACTCATGCGTCTTTTGAACCAATCAATACAAAAACACAGTTTAAAATGTAGACGGCACGCAAAAAAAAAATCAAATACATATTTGGTACTTTTTAGTTTTATAGGGTAAAGGAATAAAAATGGGAAAATATCACTTGAACCAAAAAAGCTAGAAATAAAATTTATTGGGACCAGGTACAAAATATAAAACACTATTTGGTAGTTTTTTTAATTTAGGGGGTAAAAAAGGGACAAATTTGTAACACTTTATCTCCTAAACCAAAAAGCGGTAGAAGCGAAAATTAAATTGGTTTGAGATTCTTAAAATTAAGAGTCACGTGAATGGTACTTTTTTTTTAAAATTCGGTATCTTGGGCAGTAAAAAGGGAATACTTAGTAACATTACATGTCTGATACCAACATCTATAGAAACAAAGTGGAAATTATATAAGGATCGGCTTGAAAAATATGTGCTTTGTGCTTTATTGGAAACGGCACTAATAAGGAAAAAAAGTGATAAATATATTTTGGTTCTTTTTAACCAAAATTTAACTAATAATCATAGAAACACAATTCATGAAGTAGTTGATATGTGTAAAAAGGCTATTTGGTACTTCTTTGATTAGTTGGGTGTAAAACAGAAAATAATCAAAGGTATGTTTTTTTGCTTTTAAACTACAAGTATCTTTTAGGCTAATGAAGGTGATTGACATTGGAGAAAAATAAAATACAAGCTTGGTACTTTTTTTAATTTAAGGTGCTTAAATCGGTAAAAATATATCTCCTAAGCCAAATTTGATAGAAAAAGAAAAAAATTGACCTGAGATCAGCACTAAAAATTAAGGGACCCGTATTCGGAACCTCTTGCAAATTCGAACGCTTTGGGGTTAAAACAGTTCAAAAAATAGAAAAATTAGTAGTATCATATTTCCGAAACTAGAAGGGATAGAAGCAAAGTCGAAATTAAATTCGGATCGGCAGAATAAATAATATTTAGTACTTTTTATAAAATGACATTAATAAGGGTAAAAAAGGGTAAAAACTATATATTGGTATTAAGATAATATTAAATAAGTGTTTGATACTTTTACGTTAAATGGGGTACCAATGGATAAAAATGCGAAGATATTAAAATTAAGTTTTTTTTTTGTTTTAAAACTATCGTTTAAGCTAATAAATCCAGAAGTATAATGTGCAGACGGGTCGATTCACATTGAAGGAAAATAAAATACGTGTTTCGTACTTTGCTCAATTTAAGGAATAAAAAAGAGATAAATCGATGACATTATATTTTCTGAACCAAAAGTAATAGAAACAAAGCTTGACATATTATTCCAGTTTTTGATTCTACAGTCAATTTTATTTGGTTTACATCAACCAAATAAATTTGCCTCGGGGAGCAGTGATAACTTTTATACAGAGGGCGTTGATCATTTCGAATCCTTTCTCGTCTTACTGTTTACATACAAATACTTATCTATTGTTTCAGATCAAAATTTGATTGTTTTATCAGAATCTACATATTTTCTTTACGGATTTGCACGTTGTTGAAGTCTTTTCTTTCCCAGAAAAATTGTATTTTGAACCATTTGGTCGTGAAAAGTTACGAAGTTTTGATTACGATAAGGAGCTAAAATTAAAACTGTAATACGTATTGAATAAAGAAGAAAAAACCGCAAGATATAACTTATGTTCTGGCTTGATCGACTATAATACTTTATTAGTTGTTAATGTTAAAAAAAATTGATTTTTCTTATACTCTTGTTAGTTTTTAAAGATTTTTTATGTCCATTTTTAATTCCTAAAAAATACAAAATAAATTTCTATAAACTATAAATACCACTGTATTTTATATTCTTCTAAAAGGATTATGCATAAAATATCGTAATAAAAATTTCATGTTGGTTATGGCCCAAAAGGATTTATCAAAATAAACTAACAAAATTTTATATAGCTGACATATACATTGAGACGCACACACTTATACTCATATATATAAGTACTTTTGCACACGACAACATTTCACAGGAGACCGGTATCTACATGTGTAGGTATTTGCTCAAGTCTTAGAACAGATATTTGTAGATTTAATAAAAAAAATATATAGACAAATTAAATAGAAAAAAGGAGAGTTCCGAATAAAATTAGTAGTTCAGAAAATAATTATAAAATTATCAAAGGCTTATGAAGGAATTTTGTATGGATCATTTCATTTTAAGACTTGTGGAAAAGAAATTGAAGCATACAGAAAAGTTATCCCAGATAAGATTTTAAGCTTAAGTGGACCACTTCCTTTAAACAGGTAACAGAAGCAACTATTCAATTTTTAGTTCCATTTTTCACCAATTTTTATAAAAAGCTATACTAATTTTGGATAAAATCTGTCCACTCCTAGGGTTTCCTACATTAAACTTACTTAAATGCAATTTGAATAATAAGTTAAGCCTAAACGTTTGCAACACTTTTTGCTTAAATTATGCGTAATAAATTAAGTGACTTTTTGAGAAAATTTTGAACTTTATGATTGGTAAATTTCGGTGAATTTTTTTTTCGTTTAATCCAGTCATGGGCAGCACAATAACAAATTATATGTATGACAACAATAACGGCTATCACTAGGATAGGAAAACAGAAATGCTGCTAATCTAAAGAAAAAACTTTCGCCTTTAAATAGATGAAAGGAATGTTCCAAATAAAGTATATATTTGCCCCTAATTCATAAAAGAATTATAAAATTATCAAAGGCTTATGAAGGAATTTTGTATGGATCATTTCATTTTAAGGCTTGTGAAAAAGAAATTGAAGCATACAGAAAAGTTATCCCAGATTAGATTTTAAGCCTAAGTAGACCACCTCCTCTTAAAAGGTAATAGAAGCAACTTTCGAATTTTTAATTCCATTTTTCATATTTTTTTTTTTAATTCTGCACTCGTCTATTAGCTTATCCAACAAAAAGCTATACTAGTATTAGTTAAAATATGTCCATTCCTAGAGGTTTATGCCTTTGACTTACTTTAATGCAATTTATGATAATAATAAGTCACGCCTAAATGACTGCAACACTTTTTGCCTAAATTATGCGTAAAAATTTGTATGACTTTTTTCAGAAGATGTTGAACTTTGTTTTACGATTGGTAAATTTCGGTGAATTTTTTTCGTTAATTTAAAAGAAGAGACTTTCGCCTTTTACACGATTTTTATGGTAGCACCGAGCAAAATAAAGCCAACTCAATTTTTGTCCAAAGAAAACGAAAACACTAAATTTTATAGAACTTTTTTAATTTCCTAATATCTCATATAGTATATACAATAGAGTGTCCCAGAAAAAGTGAAAGTCGTTGTATCAAAAGATGTACCCCCCAAATTTGTTGCATTTGATCCCAATAATCCAAATACAAAGCTTTATTCAGATCAGAAAAGCGTGCCGACTTGACGGCAAAATTTGGACATCCCAGATATATTGTAAAACTGAGGGGTTTCTTTAGATTTCTTCAAAATGTTTCTACTTGGAGCATGTTTTTAAATCACTTTTTAACAGGATCATACAGATAACAAACTTAGCTTTCCAAAAAGATATAAGATATTTATATCGCTTGAAAGGCTTCCCAATTATTAAGGGTTTCCCAAAATATTTTATATCCCTGAAGAAGCTCCTGAACATATGCAGTAAAACCTTTTTTATTTTTAATAAATTTTCAAAAGTTTGACTGATTTACTGGTTTTACATTTCTAAGACCTCAAGATATTTAATTATCCATTTTCATTGAAATAGGCTAACGTTAAGTCACTTTTGCATAGGACGAAAAAAAAATATTTTTTTTTCATACAGTTTTCAAAACTCCTTTTTTTGGTTTTTTAATAGTTTGTTTAACGAATTCGAAAAAAGTAAAAAAAAATTGAAGAGTGTTAGTAAAAACACCCTGCAAATTAGCACAAAAGAAGAATTAAATCGATATCTGTAACGGCTTAGCCTTACCTGCAACTTAAAGTCAACAGATTTGGACAAAAAACCCATTTTTCACCAAAGTTATAAAAAAAAAGCGAATTATTATATATTAGCAGTTTTTATAAACAGAACTATAATTATTATTGTTTCGATGGCTGGAAATATATATGCGAACTTTGGTTGAAATCGGATGTCATTAACCCTATTAGTACCAGGGTCAAAATTAAAATTTTTAAAATATTAAATTTTTTCAAAAAAGGTACTAAAAATTACGTGTTTTTATTATTATTATATTTGAATAAAAATTCAACAAATCGTTCAAAGAAGCTTTTAGTTACATTTTTATATAAATTAACCCTTGCATGTCCATAGGCTCAAAATGGTTCTAGTTTTAAACTGACAAATAACTATTTATATATATATATATATATATATATATATATATATATATATATATATATATATATATATATATATATATATATGACATGCGTGCTAAACAATACTTGCAAAAGCTTCTTTCTGTCATATTTTTTTTTAGAAATTAACCCTCAAATAACCAGGGGAAAATTTACTTTTTTAAGAAATTTTTCAAAAAATTAACTTTTTATAAAAAAAAATTTCATTAATTTTTATAGGAATTTTTCGAAAATTTTCTTTTAATAGGAAATTTTTTCAAAATTTACTTTTTTATAGGAAATTTTTCAAAAATTTCTTTTATAGGAAATTTTTCAAAAATTTACTTTGTATTTGGATTACTGGGATCAAATGTAACAAATTTGGGTGGTACGTCTTTTGATACAACGACTTTCACTTTTTTGGGACACTCTAATATACAATTACAAATTTTATTCGGAACACTCCTAATACAAGTATGGATCTAACAATATATAGGTAAATATTTCTAGAAGAAAATTTTGTTAAAAAAAGGAAACTATTTGAAAATTTACTAAATTAGAAGAATGTTAACCCTAATAAAAAAATATTTTAAATTAAAGTAGATTAATAAATATTAAAATAAAGTCATAATACTTATTAAATTAAACCATTTTAAATATTTTAAAGTGATTAACATTTTTTTTTTAACAACATGATTGCTTGTATTTTTTTAAATTTATTCATGTTATAAAAGATAATACCTTAATAATTTACGGTCAACTGAATTTTTTGCTTTAATTTATGCTAATGCAATAAAATTAAAAATATCTATTTTTTTATTCTTTAAATAAAAAATAACTTAATTTACTTAATTTTATCTGGTTTTATATTATAGTTATTTATTTTTTTTTATTTTATTATTATATTTTTCAAATTCATTTGAATAGCAAGTGTCTACGATTGTGGTTAAGATTTAAATTTATGGTCAAACTATGTGCAAATGTGGCCCAAGTATTAAATTTTCTATAGAGTTGTGGCACTAAAATAATATTTGGTTTTCAGTCTTTTTTGTTTCTTTTTTTTTTTTTTTTTTGTATAAACCACAAAAAGAGATAAAAATTCTTTAGGGATTTCTTTGGTACAATAATAAATTTACTGTTTAAAGGAAATTAATCTATTGAAATAGATATTGTTATTTCCTTTTATTGAATGGGTTTTATATCAAAACTATAGAACGAAGAGGGAATACCCTTTGCATATTCACAGGAATTGCCTTTAGTGTGGTTTTTTCTATTTCTGTATACACAGATAAAATTTTATAATTTTTAACGAAGTATGAATAAAGTTTTGGTGGGTATATGGTTGGTTTTGTTTTAGCTTAATCCCAATTGGAAATATAAGCAAATAATGAGGGTTTTTAGTTTTTCTTTTATAGGACAAAATTTCTAGATTTTATTTAAATAAAATTATGTAAAAACAAGTAAGAAAGTGCTATAGTCGGTCAAGCCCCACCATACGATACCCTTCATCACTAAAGTTAAAGGTGTTCTTTTTCATGTATAAAGACAAATATTTGCTAAATTTTTCCATCATACAAACATTTTGCGAAAACTTTTATATTTAAGCTGTTTCCGTCATTGGGACTTATATGAGAGCTAGGGTGAAATATTGACCAATTATTTTGAAATTAGGCAAATTATTTACAGTTATTACAAAAATTATGTATGCAAAAAATAAACTTAAAATTTGTATTATCTTTAGATTTACAAGCGTTTTAGTGATTATACCATTCACAACTATAGGTGTAAAGGGTATTATAAGTTTGTGCTGATGTATGTAACACATAAAAATATTTGTCTTAGACCCACCTATTAGTATACCAATAGTCTAAGAATCACTTTCTGAGTCGATTTAGCGATATCAGTCCATCCGTGCGTCCGTCTGTCTGGATGGCTGGCTGGAACCCCATGTAAACCTTGTAATCAAACTACAGGTCGCAATTCTAAAGAAAATTTGATGAAATTTGGCAGTGATAATTTTTTTTGATAATAAGACCATGGCTATTGAAATTCGTCAAAATCGGTCCATTATTTATGGTACCTCCCATAGGTCCCACTACCCGGAATTGATATATTGGCCACAAATATAGATATTTTTTCATAAAATTAAAAAAAGTACTCATTATATTAACTAAAATCACTGTACCAAATTTCGTTGAAATCGGTGGACATTTGACCATAGCTCCCATACAAACTCTTCTTTAACCCTTATGTGTATGGCAAAAAACACCTTTAAGTGAATGGCAAGGTACCCGGGTACCTATGTGGAAAAATTATTGTAAACAAACATTTTTGGAGCAAATAAATGCGTGATCTCGGAAAATAACTCTGAGAATTACAATGCACGTTCATTTATAGTAAATAGTAAATCTCAAGGTAAATTCAACGTGGCGGTTGTAAGAATACAAGTCATGGCGAATATATATGTATACCATAAATTTGTATTAAGTAAATTAAGTTTCGTACTACAGGAAGATGTAGCCTCCAATTTTTCTACATTTGACTCCAATAATTCAAACACATGATATATAACCTTAAAATCGGTTGAAGACTTTTCTAATTATCAAAGGTTTTATAATATATCCTATGTCCTTGAAGACTCTCCTGAGCATATGCTATAAAAAAATTATTATTCTTAAAAAACTTTAAAAAGTTTGGCTAGTTTTACTTTTTTAAGGCTTTAGGATATTTAAATACCCATTTTTGATGCAATGGGCTAACGATATGTCACTTTTGCACAGGACGAAAAAAAGTATTTTGTTCATACCGTTTTAAAAACTCCTTTTTTGGTTTTTTAAAATAGATTGTTAAACGAACTCGAAAAAAGTAAAACAAAGTTCCCGTTATAGTTAGAAAACCCTACAGATTACCACAAAGAAAGAGCTAGAGCAATATCTTTAACGGCTTAGTCGTACCTGCGACTTAAAATCAAAGGATTTCGACAAAAACATAATTTTTCACCAAAGTTATAAAAAAGCACGTAAATTGTTATATGTTAGCAGTTTTAATAAGCAGAACTGAAATTATGAGTGTTGCAACGGATAAAAATATATATTTTAGAATATTGGTTGAAATTGGATGTCACTAGCCCTTTTATAGCCAGGGTCAAGAATAAAATTTGAAAAAAAAAATCGAAACTATGCATAAAACAAAGAAAATCGTGTAAATCTTGTTTCTACATAAATATTCATATATAAAATATTTATAACTAATCTGTCTAATTTTGCTTTAGTTATCTTTCAATAAAATTTTACTTTTTATTACAATTTTTTAATATATAATGTATGAAGGTACCCGGGTACCTTGCCGTACGGTTACGTATATAAGATATAAATTGGACCACAGCGCCTATGCAATATAATTTTTTAGCTTAAAAGTAATAATAATTTAAACTATTTCAATAGTTAGGAGTTCTGAAGAAGTTTGAGGTTTGTGAACCATCTGTTTCCATTAAAAAAGTTAAGATGAAAGTGATAAAGGTACCGGGGTACCTTGGTATACACATAAGGGTTAAAAAAGCACTAAATGAGACCAAAATCACTAAAACGCTCGTAAATCTAAAGATAATGCGAAATTTAAGTCTATTTTTTGCATACAGAATTTCTGAAACAATTGTTGTCAATTTGCCAATTTAATATAATCGGTTCACATTTGACCCTAGCTCTCATACAAGTCCAAACAACGAAAACAGCTTTAATATATAAGTTCTGAAAATAATGTTTGTATGATGGCAAAATTTAATATTTGTCTTTATACAGAAAAAATAATACCTTTGACCTCAGTGGTGAAGGGTATCGTATGGTCGGGCTTGACCGACTATAGTACTTTCTTACTTGTTTTTGTCTCATTTAGTTTTTAAAGAAGAGTTTGTATGGGAGCTATGGTAAAATGTGGACCGATTTTAACGAAATTTATTACAGTGATTTAAGTTTTCGCAAGCAGTATTTGTTTTAGATTTCATGACATATTTATATTTGTGGCCAATATATCAATTCCGGGAAGTGGGACCTATGGGAGGTACCATAAATAATAGACTGATTTTGACGAATTTCAATAGCCATGGTCGCATTATCAAAAAAATGATCTGTGCCATTTTTCATCGAATTATTAGAATTGCGAGCTGTAGTTTGATTACAAGATTTACACCGGGGTCCAGCGAGAAATCCAGATGGACTCGGAAAGTGATTCTAAGCCTATTGGTATACTAAAAGGTGGGTCTAAGACTAATATTTCTATGCGTTACATACATCAGCACAAACTTATAAAACCCTTTCCACCTATGCACAGTAGGAAATTACGGCCAAAACCTCCATAGATTTTTTTAATTTCTTTTAATAAATTTTAATGTCAGATTAGAGCTGACATTTCAAAACATGTATTCCCAAATGCTTACGGTACTGCAATGTCTACTAAGGCTGTAATAATTCCTCAAAGTTTAGATATTTATTTATATATTCTTAATAAGATTATTTGTCTATTTGAACCTATATCTTTTTTAGATTAAAAAGCATCAATTTTGATATTTTTTGACCTATTGGTCATCTAGAATTCGAGCAGTTAAAACAACCATAAATTTTTTTTTTTAATTTTAAATACAAAGTTTGATAGACCGCCAATTTTTTAAGAGATTTTTAGAGGTTGAAGCACAACACTCTCTAATAGCTGAATTGAATCATTAAGCTCTATGAATTTCATATCCATTTGCTTCCAATTTTAAGAATTATAACGTTTTTAGTAACACCCCTTTTCACAATTTTATGCAATTTATCGCGAAAAAAATCACTACTTGAAGTGAAATATAGGAGTGATGTAATATTTGTATGCCATTTTCTTTAGTTTCCTTTCTAGTTCTATGCAAAATTGATATATACAAATAAAAAAACAACAAAATTTGTAATTTTGAATGACTTTATATAATTTATTTAAGTATATAGGTAGTGGTCACATAATTGTGGACGCAATAAAAATTGTAAAATCCGCAAATTTAGATTTTTTCCGTAGGGTTGTTTGAAGTATACAAAATCTGGTTATAAGCTCATAGCATGAGCTCAATATCTCTGAAAGGACATGTCCGATTTTGACAAGCCATATATCGTAGGATAGGTATTCTTTTCATATATTATTCTATTTAAGTAAATAATTTTTATAATCTTCAGCATAGACTTTTCAGCATATTTAGTTGTCCAGTTTTAAGTGACCACAGCCTTTATATTTTCTTAAAAAGACTATTTCAGTTCTTTGACTGAAACACAAAAAAGTTATGCTCAGATTGAAAAGGAACTACTGGCCATACTTTTCGGTTGTACAAAGTTCCACCAATATGTATATGGTGCTAGGATAGTTGTGGAAACTGATCACAAGCCATTAGTTAGTCTTTTTGATAGGCCCCTGCATAAAATTCCCCCAAGATTGCAACGGTTTATGTTGCGCTTACAGTGTTACGAAATTTTTATAATTTATAGGCCAGGACGGGATTTGAAAATAGCCAAAACCCTTTCTAGAGCGCCCTTGGGCGATACGGCATTGTCTGAACTGGATAGAGAAATAACTTTGCATTGCGATTTTATTGGTACTTATCTGGAGGTTCCATTTGTAGAAAAAGTGATGTGATAAGAGAGCATAGCGGAAAAGATGAAACGTTTTTAAAAATAATGTCTTACGTGAAGAAAGGATGGCCTAAGAATCGAAGGAGTATTGAACAGGATGTCGCACCGTATTATAAAATAAAGGACGAAATTAGTGTTTTTAAGGGGGTGTTAATGAAAAACCATCAAATAGTCATTCCGAGGAGTCTCCGTAAAATAGTCTTAAATAAAATCCATGAGGGTCACTTGGGCGTTCAAAGATGTCAAAATTTAGCAAGACAGTCTGTATATTGGCCGAATATATACAACGACATTGATAATGTTGTGTCAAATTGTGAAGTTTGTTTGAGACACCAGAACTCCAACACTAGACCAGAACTTATGTCACATGAGGTTGTAGATATACCCTGGTATAAAGTGGGGTGCGATCTTTTTGAGTTTCGGGGAAAAATGTACCTTCTGGTAGTTCAAAGTTGTACCTTCTGGTAGTTCAAAGTTTGTTGAGATTGAATTATTGAGTAGCGGATACAGTGCATCTCATGTAATATGTAGATTAAGGTCAATATTGTCAAGACATGGTATACCATATATTTTTATGTCCGATAATGGACCGCCTCTAATTCTAAAGAATTTGAACTTTTTTGTAAAGACTGGGGAATTGAACATGTGACTTCGAGCCCGTATTTGGCTAGATCAAATGGTCTAGCTGAAAGAACAGTCCAAACTGTAAAACGATTTCTCATTAAATCCTTGGAAAGCAATTCGGATCCTTATATTGCCTTATTACACTATCGGACAACACCCAAGGGTGATCTTCCAAGTCCTTCCGAATTGTTGATGTCACGCACTTTGCTTACTAGAGTTCCTATGATGGTAGATAACTTAAAACCAAAGTTAGTAAACAGTAAGATATACAAAGAAAAAATTAAATCAAAATTAGCCAAATGTACTGAATATTATAATAGAAGATCGAGAAAATATGAATTGGTTAATGAGGGCGATAAGATCTTTTTTAAAAAGACACCTACTGGTTGTTGGCTGAATGGTGAAATAGTTGAAATCTGTAGGGAACCTGGGGATAATTTGCAGAGTAGTAATACAACGCCTAATAGTAATAGTAAAAACCTTGAAATGGAGTATCAAAAACAGGACAAAGAAATTGAAAAGGAGATAGTTCAGGAGAATTTAGGAGTTAATTGTAAGGATGGTCAGTATGCGACACGCAAAGGTAGAAATATCAAAAAGCCAAAGAAACTTGATTTGTAACATTTTAAACTATAGTTTTATAACATTTTTTATTGATATTTATTATAAATCATTATTGTATTCTTTATTACTTGTAAAGTAAGATGTTGTATAGTTATTATGATTAAACTTGAATTCCCTTAATAATGTTTTACTGTGTATATAAAGATCTATAATGACTATACGAATCACCCTGTCTATGTACATAGACCATAGCATATCATAGTTGAGAGTAAATAAAGAACTGACTTCTAATAAGTATCTTAAATGTGAAAGACGTCTTTTATTAATTATTATTTTATATTAAATATAAAACAAACTAAAGTTATATTATTTATATATACTAAAAATTTCAAGAACGAAAGTCAAGAAATTACCAAGTTATTGAGTTTTGACCGTATTTTCTCACTGTGCTATGGTGGTGAAGGGTATAATAATAACACACATAGATGGAGTAATAGAAAAATCACATATCTCAGCTCAAACTCCGCTTATACTGATTAAGATTTCATCAAGATCCGTCCATTTATTTATAAGTCGCTAAGTTAACCCTGCGTCATGCACATGTTTCAATAGTCACATACGTAGCGCATGTATCTGGTCAGATACACTATATTTTTCAATATATTAATGTGAAAAAAAAATTATTTTTTTTTGATAATGTTATATTGTTAGCCAGCTAGGCAGATAAATATTTGCAACTTTTTCTTAGTACATGTACTTAGTATATTCCAAAACAACTACTTAGTAAAAAAAACTACTGACAAATAAAACAAGAAAAATTAAATTTTCTATTTTATTTCGAATAAATAATTGCTTTTAAGTATGTTTCTATTAATTTCGATTCCAAAATTAGTAGTTATATATATTATATTATTGTGGAAATAGAGTACCGATTAATGCATCCAATTATAATTAGATTAGCTATATTCCAGTTCTCGACTACAGATTTTCCATGGCGATTTGTTTCAGAAATTGTGTATAACAAATGTTTTCTGCATGAAATATGTTGACTTATACCAGTTCCAATATTTGGCTCATGTTTATATCAAAAACTACCATCCTTATTATGGAAAGGATCTTCGGCAGCATAATTGTCTTTATCAAACACTTCATTTGGTTCGATAACCAAATAATTTTCGATATCTTAGGCAAAGTCATCATTTGGCATATAATTTATACTAAGCTACAATAATTCGGAGTGCAAATATAGTGCAGTTTCAGTTGATTTGATTAAACAAACCCAAAAACATAAAAAAAATGGAAATAAAATACAAATTCTTCATACAAACTACAAGTGTATCTGGCCAGATACATGCGCTACGTATATGATGTGTTGATGAAAAAACCCACACACATTGTTGTTGTTGTTTTTTTAATTATCTTTTTTTCATAAAACGATAGCTAATAATATTTGTAGAGGGTACCTGGAGACTCAAATAGCTAGCAGCATTATAAATTTATTTAAATCACTGTTAAATTAGTAAATGATCTGGCCAGATACATGCGCATGACCGAGGGTTAACAAACTTTCGATGCAAATCTGTTATAAGTGTCATCACTTATATGATTTGTTTTTAAGTTTGCTATCTAAAACCTTTAAAAGCAATTTGCACCTTTTTGCACGATTTTCAAAAACTTATGTGATAAATGCCAAAAAAAACTCGGTTTGCGCGGTAGTTCGGATATTTTCATATATTTCTGCGAGTGTGCTCCACGAAAAACTGGTATTTTGAAAAATTTACGCTGAAGTTATGTTCATTTATACCCATCGTATGTTATACCTATATTAATACTCGTAAGATATATATCAAAATACTCGTAAGATATATATCAAACGATGGTAAACTAAAAGATCTATAAATCCTTATCCATTTTTTGGAATTTCTTGAGACGGCCGAAAAATATGTAAATAAAATTAAAGTTTACACTTAGAAATGTATACCCAAAGTCTGAAGTCCGAACTGCCGTGGTATAGCAGGTTAGTCATACGCCTAGCATGCTAAAGGTAATAAGTTCGATCCCCGGCCAGACTCACTTAAAAAAATAATTTTTGGAAAAATTTTTATAGTTAGAATTGTGTTACGCCACCTTTGCTTATTAAAACGGTCTCGACTCGCTTTGGTAAGGTCCTCGAGTCCCAAATTTCCTGAATTTTGGACTTTAACCCGTAAACAGGCCTTTGGGTTCATTTTGAAGTTTTCTTTTCTTAATATCCCACAAATTTTCTATCGTGTGGACTAGAAGATGGCCAATCCATGACCTCGATTCTATTTTCTTCAAGGCACTTTTTCATTTTCTTTTGCAATATGGGAGAAGCACAATCGTGTTGGAATATGTAGTACCCACAGTCTGATAATTTCGATATCGATGGTATCAGATTTTCCTCTAAGGTTTTTAAATATTTGTCTGCAATTACGATTCCTAATATGAAATGGAGATGACCGACTCCTTTTAACTACAGACATCCATATACGCTAACGGTATCTGGAATCTTGACTGTATTTTTAAAGCAACCTTTGTTGTATGTGATTTTATGTTTTAGCCATTTTCTTAAATCACCAAAACATTCATCAAACTTGGTTTCGTCGCTAAAGATAATGATGCCCCATTGCCGTTATGTCCAAGAGCGTCTCTCTTTAGTCCATAATAGACGTTTTTCATTTAATGCGAGGCAAGCAATCACTTTTCCTTGGCCTATCAAAATTATATAAATTATCAAGTAATAACTGGTGTACGAATTAATAGTGATTAGGGCTCATATAAAAATATTCACACTTAACTATGGAAAATGTTGTCTCTAGTGCAAACTACACTGAAACTACATATGTGTGGAAAACTTCACACGAGGGAAAGTAATGTAAGTTTTGAAATATTCCGTTACTAATAAATAATTTTTAATAAAAAAAAATGTATTTTCTGTCTCTAATTCATATTAATTACAAAGTCGGGAAGTTTCGTTAGTCCACCCAAAAATTTTGTTGTTTGTCGTTCAAAAATAATTCAATTTGTGTGGTTTTCCACTCAAGGGTGACTTTAAGGTTAATATATGAAATATATGGACTACTGCGATCAAAAAATTTTTGGAATTTTTTATTTCCGAAAATTAAAACTGTTTGATTTTTGTCCATATATAGTTTCTTTTTAAATATGAATCATTGACAAACTTCCACATATTTATACAAAATCAATAAGATTTTTTTATTTTTTTATATGGTATGACAGTTCATGTTTTAGTATCAATCATCCAGTTGATATATGAAATTTATGCATTTTAATTGACATATGTGGCGTATGATAAATTTGCAAAATTCGTTGAACTAGATTTATAACTTATACGCACCGGTTTCCATGATTCAATTATGAAGCTTAGTTATGCAAGATGCACAAAATTCAAGAATGTGATAACTGGGCTAGTTCTTTAATCTTTAAGACATTTTTTTACCATTCACCACAATAGGTGGAAAGGTTTGTGCTGATGTACATATGTAGCGCATGAAAATATTTATCTTAGACCTTTAAGTATACCAATAGGCTTAGAATCAGTTCCTGAGTCGATTTGGCGACGCCAGTCCGTCCGTCTGGCTGGACGCCTGGCTGGCACAATTCTAAAGATAATTTGATGGAATTTGGCACAGATAATTTCTTTAATAGCGGGACGATGGCTTTTGAAATTCGTCAAAATCGGTGTATTATTTGTAGTACCTCCCATAGGTTCCACTTCCCGGAATTGTTAGTTTTGCCACAAATATCAATATTTTTTCATGCAATTTAAAACAAATACTGCTTATGTAAACTACAATCCCGGCACCAAATTAGAACATAGCCCCTATAAAAATTCTTCTGTCAAAACGCACTAAATAAGACAAAAATCTCTAAAACGCTCATAAATCTGAAGGTAATGAGAATTTTAAATTTTTGTAAAAACTGTAAACAATTTTCAAATTTCGAGATAATTGGTCCACATTTGATCCAAATGAGTCCAAATGACGAAAACGGCTTATTTTTAGGAAATGTTTGTATATTGGCAAAATTTATCTGTTTTATACAGGAAAAAGAACACCTTTGATCTTAGTGGTGAAGGGTATCGCATGGTCTTGCTTGACCGACCATAGCACTTTCATACTTGTTTTTATTAATTTAGAATCCCTGCATGTTATATCCTTTTATACTTATACTACCTTATTATTAAAGGTATCTATTAATGAACTTAAATTTCTCAAAACAATAAATTTTTGAATTCTATTTAATCAACTCTAAACATTAACCAAAATTCAGCAAAGTTGTGGTCACTCTTTGATTTATAATCGCGATAATTTCATTGGCAATTGAACATTTAATAAAATATATATGCTTCTATATAGAATGTCTGATTATAAAGTGATAAAATTAATATGACCAATTAAAACTAACAAAGTTAAGTCATTATACAATAAATAGTTTAAACTAGGGTTTGCAAAAAACCGTGAAAATGAGAAACCAAAACCGGAC
The DNA here is from genome assembly GCA_933228675.1 of Stomorhina lunata. Lineage (NCBI taxonomy): Eukaryota > Metazoa > Arthropoda > Insecta > Diptera > Rhiniidae > Stomorhina > Stomorhina lunata. The sequence continues at coordinate 113,289,958 of OW121741.1, read as the reverse complement.
GGTTTCGGTTCGGTTTTCGGTTTTTTAAATAAAACTATTTTGATTTAAATTTGTAGTAAAATTTTGATTATTTTGTTAAAACCAAGTATAAGGTATATTTATTAAAGCTCAATTATAATTTAATACTAAAATTCAGGAAAATAATTCAGGTTTTTTAAATATGAGGGATTTCTTAAATAAGTCTTGTTTCTTTTGAAGCATAAATATTCGAGCGACAAATTGCTTCAATAGTAATTTTTACAAATAGTAAAGATTTTAAAGAATTTACAATTTCAAAGTCGATAGAATGAAGCAAATCTAAGGTCGACAGCATTTTTAAACTCTAATAAATACTTTGTTTTAGAAGCAGAAATCTAAGAGTAAACTTAATTCACGATTATGATGCTTTTTAACGCTTGTTTGTAAAATTTTATAACGAACTGACGAATTTTTGAAATACCGAACAATTTTTCTTACAGCCTCTAGGTTCAAATGTATATGGGCAATCGGTTTGAAATGAGTCAAAGTTTCATCGTCGCCGTCTTCAAAATTGATTTTCAGATACAAATTTGATATTGGCTGCTGCTCCTTCTATAGTACATGCTACGATGCTTGTATCAAGTGAAATATTAAACTCCATTAGCCTTTGTTTAATGGTTTTTTGAGTTTGCTTGAAATTACACGTTCCTAAAATACAGCCCAGATTATAAAATTAACCATGAGAATCGTGAATATTTACGTTCATACACCGTCTTCCCCTTACACCTGTCCATTCGTCCATTGTAAACACATTTTGCTTGTTTCATTCTTCTGCTTCATTAAATAGACAAATTATGTGTAAATTTATGATAAGCTAATGATATTTCTGAATAATACCATCAAAAAATTATGAAAAATAAATAGCTAAAACCGTGTTTTTTTCTACGGTTTTCGGTTTCGGTTTTGAGGCATAAAAAACCGAGGTTTCGGTTTCGGTTAAAACCGAACTGCAAACCCTAGTTTAAACATATTAAGAATTAATGTATATTTATCTAAATATTCTATGTACAAATAACAATTCTAATGAATACGTGGTGACTTTTTGGTACTTTTTGTGGTTGTTTTCATTATATAAATACAATAGAGAAAAGCTGGCTGGCAGTTGTGAAATATATGTATGTCTATACAACTTTACAACTACGAAAAGCTTCTGTTTATATATGTGTGTATATGTAATATTACAAATCTAATACAGAAAGACGCACACATTGAAAGGTAAATAGTAGTAATTTTATGTAAGAATCTTTGTGCTTAATTGTATGAATATGATTGCGGTTTATTCATTGTTATGTAATCGAAATTTTAGCCACATTTAGACAGGAGTGTAATTTGTTCGATAAGAGATAATAATTATTACATTGTATGTTCATGTAATTGTTGTTTGTTTGCTTATTGGTTTGTTAATCTTAGATTTGTGTACTTGTCACATAACATAGAACATTTATATATTAGCTTTTCGTATTAAACATGCAGTAACAAATGGGCTGAAAAGTTCCGGGCTTAATACAAAAAACAAATTTTCGCCGATAAAAAATTTCTTACTGATGCCTATTGTGAGGCAAAAGATGAATTGTTTTACAAAAGTGATATTAAAATGTTAGAGCTGCTTAGGGGGATTGAGTTGATTTTAATTAAGATTTCGTTAATGAATAAAGCTTGTTTTGAACAAAAAACAAAATAACGAAATAACTTTTCAGTCCATGTTTAAATTTTTTGTTAAGAAAATTAATAAATTAACATTTATTTATTTACATAAATGACAAAAATATAATATTAAATAACGCGATAAATCCAAATTACAAGATTTTATTTTTTCTAAAAAAAAAAATACATTTTTTTTGCCTACAAATTTTATTTAATATTAATTTAGTTTTGCAGCAATAATCCTTTGTGGTATATATTATGATATAGCTCTAGTTTATAACCCATCCAATATGCATCTCTATTTCATTCAATGAAAACTCACCCTAACAACAGGTTAAATCCTTAAACACTTGACTACTATAAATATATACAGGAGCAAAAGCAGCAGCTGCCTTTAGGGTCTTTACTTCAGCAATTAAAATGATCGTCATTATAGACTTCATCATCAACGTTTTCCTTGATGTCGTAGTTGAAGTTAACTTTAGCACAGCTGAATACATAATAATGCAGCCTTTAGCATAATTCTTGCTTATACAAATAATTTTGTGGTTCTAATTATCCACAAATATGACTTTGTAGACATTTTCATGCATTTATGCGCCCTTTGAATATATGTACGTACATATCAAGCTTACGTATATACGTTCTTATGAATGTTTGATAAGGCACAATGTAATTTTAATCGCAAAGCTAACATGCATGCATACATTTCAAATAATAAAGCTATATTGTATTTTCCATAAAAGATAAATAATTTAAAGGCTTAATTATACTGTAATACTAGGAAAATATCAATGGGTTCTAAATAATTTTACTTGGGGTAAAATATAACTACAAATTTGGTAATTTTTCCAAAAATGTTGGTAAAATTTTTCTGACTGAAAAAATGTTAATTACAACACAGTAGCACATTTTTCAACTTGAATCAATTGAGGCCCCTAAAATCTGGATCTTATGGTGATAAAAAAAACCCTGGGTTTTAAATTATTAGCTAAGGGTTTTCTATACAATTCACTACCATTGGTGGAAAAGGTATTATAAGTTTGTGCTGATGTATGTAAATCACAGAAATATTGGTCTTAGATCCACCTTTTAGTATACGAATAGACTTTGAATTGCTTCCTGAGTCGACTTAACGATGTCAGTCCTTCGGTTCGTTTGGCTGGTCGGCTAACTGGACCCCCATGTAAACCTTTGTAATTAAAGAACAGGTCGCTAGTCTAAAGAAAATTTGATGAAATTTGGCAAAGAGAATTTCTTTGATAGTGCTATTGAAATTCGTCAAAATCAGACCATTATTTATGGTGCCTTCCATAGGTCCTACTTCTCAGAATTGATACTTTGGCCACAAATATCAATATTTTGTTTATGAAATTTCAAACGCATGCTGCTGACTGTACCAAATTTCGTTGAAATCGGTCCACTTTGACCATAGTTCCCATACAAACTCTTCTATCAAAAGGCACTAAATGTGACAAAAAACACTAAAATGCTCGTAAATCTGAAGATAATGCCAATTTTAGCTCTCATATAAGTTCAAATGACGAAAAAAGCTTAAATATATAAATCTTGAGAAAATGTTTGTATGATGACAAAATTTGACAAATATTTTTCTGTATACACGAAAAAAAACCGACCATTGATATAAGTGGTGAAGAGTATCGTATGGTCGGTCTTGACCGACTATAGCAATTTCTTACTTGTTTAAATTATTTTTCAAAGTTTTAGACTTTAGGTACAATTTTCAAAATACATGTTCTTAAGTTTATATCTCGTGAACTATTAACAACATTGCTTTGCTTTCTTCAGCAAATGTTTACCTCCTAATAAGATCTAAAAATTTTGACTTGAGTTAAAATCAAAAAAAAAAAAACAACAACTTATCCACATGTTGCAGAAAAATCTGTACCATATTAACATCGTCCACTCGTACATCCATCCGCCCTCTTGCTTATCCGTCCATCCATTCTTTCGTTCTTCAGTGCCCTTATATTTTCTATTATCAACAATAAAAATCTATGACGAAATTTTACATTTTTTGAAAGTTTTGAATAAGATGTTGTTATTTTACCAATTATATTTTAAAGCAATAATTTAAAATCTAATTCAGTGGTAAACATTTTCCGAGGAAAGAAAAGCAATATTATACAAAATTCATGAGATATAGACTTAAGAAACAGTAAATTTTTTTAAAGAAAACTTTCAGTCGAAAACTTCAAAAATTAATAATCTTAGCTAATAGTCCAAAACTTTGTAGGGGTTTTCTTCTACTATCATAAGCTTTCAAATTTTGTGTTTTACACTGTGGGTACACTGTGCTATCACATATCATTATGGAAGCATTTGAATTATAAAATCAGAAAAGTTGATATGAAACAATTGCATTTTACAAAGACTATTTTTAGTGTCACAAATCAATAAAAACGATTATGCTTTCCATTCTCAAGATAAATGAAAAACTTATATGTGACCTGGTCTAAAAGGGAAAAGGTGGCTTATGACTCCAAAACAAAATTTCGAAAAATTAGCTGTTAAAGATCATTGTTTATCTTTAACAGTTAATTTTTCTAAATTTTATTTTTGAGTCATACGCCACCTCTTCATAGACCGGATCACATATGACAAAATGTTTCGAACATATTCCAAACTGCTTTGATTACAAAGGTGTACATCAAAAAAACTGCATTGTGTCACATAATGTTTTCTGAAAGATTTTGACCTTTTAAAAAAGTCAAAACATTCTTTCATATCCGCATCCACCTACAAAGTGTTGACATTTTTTGTATGGAGAAAAGTGGTAGCATTTTCTGTATTGCCAAAATTTTATCCCTGAAGAATTGAATTACTTAATAAACTTAAGAAAATAAAAAGAAAACTAAATTAGCATTATTTCAAGTTATCAAAATAAAAAAATAATAAAGGACTTATTGCAATTTTTCCCAAAAACTCTTGTTCTTGGCGACATGCCTAAGGGTATGCAACGAAAAATTTACTTAAGAATAAAAAGTTTTCAAAATACGAAATGATTTACAATTTTGTGGCCTGTAAGTACTAAACACTTGAATATTTTTAAAAACAGAATATAACTTTCTTAGGTTTTTCATATAAGAAAACTATATATTTTTTTTCTTGTCGGTTTTAAAAATCATTTTTTAATTTTTTTTAAATTTTGTTCAACAATTTTTAAAAGTTATAAATTTTCATTCCAGCGTCATAAAATGAACTAAAGAAAAAATATAAATCAAACAAATTGAGGTTAATATCTTGAACCGTTTCGCCGTTTTTGCAATTTAAAGATGTAGATTTTCGAGAAAAAAATTACGTTCCTAGAAAAGATATTCAAAGCATTATATTCCATAGGTTTTTATAGATAAAATTAGATGTGGAGTATTTTCCAACAATCGACAATGAAATGAAATAAAATCGAAACATAATTTGGATTTTAATATTTTTTCAAATCAAAATTTTTGTATTTTATTTTGATGTGGTAGAGAAAAATGGCTGTTATTTCTGTAATCAGCGCATTCTAATATATAAATTCAGTGACAATATTTCATGTATCTGATCAAAATTTTCATTTTGTAGACTTGTATTATCCAAAGAATGTTTAAATGAAATTGTTTGTTATTATTAGGTATTCGTGATATTTAAATAGCATCCCTCGTAGGTCAATGACTACAACTACAACAGTTTCTTGGATGCTTCTTTTATTTTTCATTTAACTAAGTGACAAACTCATATGAATCGTATACAAAAAGTAATATAAACTAACTTAATTAAAGCTTAATCACAAATTGATATAAAAGTATTAAAAATATAATTTAAAATCAAAATTAGGTAAAGGAAAAATATTGTTTGTTTTAACTTAACAATTTAAAGAAATCCATTTCATTTAAATAACATCTATAGTACTACTTACTGTAACTTCACAAACATTTGCATAAATGTATACGGTTTTTGAGCTCTAGTTATAATAATTTGGCAAAATAAGTTAGTTTTATTTAATACAATTTATTACTGCTGGCAATGATTTAATTCAATTAAGTAACCTAGAAATTAAATTAAACTTGTCAACAGGTAAATTATTCTAAAAACAAAATTGTATACTAATATAGTATATATTTTGTTTCAAGACATATACATATGTATGTATGTTTATAAGTTTACAATATAAGTTGTAGACAGTTGGCTGCATTATTTATAGTTTACATGCTTCTTGTTTATTTAAGGGGGTTGTTGACTTTCAAAATAAATTTGTATTTTATAACAAAGTTGGAAACAACAAATTGTAATTTAATAAAATAAAAATTGTTAGATTTTAGTATGTAATATTTTAACTTGTTTAATACAAATATAATAATGGAAATTGTCAGCTGAATGATGATAGACAAACGGTATTTCTTAGATTTTTGGCAAAATTCTTATTTTTTCTTTTAAAAAAATATAAATATGAATCATTGACAAACTTCCGCATATTAATTCAAAATCAATAAGATTTTTTTTTATTTTTTTTATGTTGTATGACAGTTCATATTTTAGTATCAATCATCCAGTTGATATATGAAATTTATGCACTATTTAATTGACATATGTGGCGTATGATAAATTTGCGAAATTCGTTGAACTAGATTTATAACTCATACGCACTGGATTCCATAATTCAATTATGAAGCGTAGTTAGGTAAGCAGTAAAATTATAAGAAATTTATTAAAATTTTAAAATTATAAAAAATGTATTAAAACTTTATGAATTTTATGAATTAAGATCATTGTTTATATCTTTACTTTTTCAGGTTTACTAAGCCGACGACCGAAATAGTGATAGGTGGAGTTGACTAATTACAAAAAATATGAAAATAAAAATTTCGTACAGAAAAAATTTTTTTTGAAAAAATTTCATAAGAAAATTTTTTTATTATAAAATATTTTTTAAAGAAAATTTTTTGAGTTTTATGAATTCATCATTGTTTATATCGTTAAATTTTCAGGTTTACTAAGCAGACGACCGAAATAGTGATAGGTCGAGTTGACTAACTTTAGTAAATGCTGCAGGAAGTTCTTAGGCCTTAGCACACAAGAGCTTCTTGAGACTGGAATAACTGAAATGAAAGACTTAGACATTAAAAAGTACATTAAAGGAGGCCTAGAACAATTCCTGGAGTGAATTCTGTAGCAATGCGGAAGACACCGAAGTTAAGGAAAATTCTGGCCTCCTCTTAACGTACTGTTGGTTATCTAAAGAAACAGAGAGAGGATTGGACGACTTCAAGTGTGGAATCTCTAGAGTTGCTCAAAGATTTTAATTTTCCTTGCAACTATCGAAATTTCGACCATCCGCACTAAGTCAGCCATCAACTATTGCCAGAAAAATTGTAACCAAATCCAAAATAGCTTGGGCTTTTAATAGCTTAAAACCTTTTAAATCTCCTGGTTTGGATACTATCTAATCGGGTGAACTGCAAATGGTATCCGATACGCTAATTCTTTAGCTCAAAAAGCTTTACATCGGGTGAATTGACCTATATATTTCAAACAAATAGAGCGAATTTACTTCCTAAGCGGGAAAATCTTCTCATGCGGGACTGAAAAACTTCATACCTATCAGTCTAATGTCATTTCCGCTGACGATATTGGGGAAACTCATTGACATGTATCTTAGAGAAAAGGCTGTTATCAGATAAACAGCATGAAGCCTTTCTGGATATAAAGTCTGCTTTCAACAACGTGACTATAGATGTTATAGTTGCCTCATTATCAAATCAAGTAGACGTTAGTATCAGAAAATTTGTGAACAACCTTCTTACAAAGAGATGTATCAAGTTGAGATTATCGGAAGTGAGAAGATTTATTACAAAGGGTTCACCGCAAGGTAGAGTTTTATCCCCACACCCTAAATTTGTCTCTCTTGAGGTGGTAAGTCAAAGTCAAGGTCAATCTTATTGCATATGCAGATGATGTGTCACTATCAGTTAGTGGGAAGTTTCGGAGCATTCTCAGGAACATACTTCAAAGGGCAAAGTTGGCGGATTACAGAGGTCTTTTGCTAAGCCTCAACAAAAGCGAATATGTTCTGTTCAGAAGGAGGTATAAGATCCTACCAGTTAAACCTATATCCTAGAGCGATGCTGAAATTTTTTTAGCGGACTATATACCTTGGTGTAATATTGGACACAAAAAACACTATAGTAGCATTTTACTTTTGTATGAGGGCAATACCTAAAAATGCAATTTTAAACCTCGTATTGTTCATTGGTACTATAAACACTAAGATCGGTAATACTTATGGTATTATTGATTGGTGGGAAGTTCTTCAGATTTCAAAGAACTGTGAAGTACTAATAGGTTCAGGCTAGCCATTCTAGCCTGTGTATCAGAGATTTGCTCCTGGGCAATACCACGAGAAGATCAGTTGAGATGAAGGAAAACCAAGATAAGTCAGAGCTTACCAAGTTAAGACCAATCAAATCCGTTGCTTGATATCCAACAACCCCTACATCACTAGCTTTAACAGGCATCAAAAAGAAGGGCTTGACAACTATGAATAGTATTATTTTACTTGATTTATATAAACAAAATTGCAGGAAAAAAAATGATGACACTCCGAACTACCTCAACTCGTTCTCAGTTTAACACCTCTACATGTTTGCAGGTCTTCCAGACCTTTTGGGAGTTAAGGGATTAAATTATATATCTTGAAGATTTATAATAATATATATAGTATCTGGGTGACTGAGCCTTGCTCGGAGCTTTATGATAAGAATTTCGAGGCAAGTTTTAAAGTTTACATATATTTTATTTTATAAAATTAGAGAAAATACGGTACGCAAATATCCAAGTAATTTTGAATAATTCTATTAATTTTGTCCTATCAACACATGATCCAATGCATAGTTTACAGATGAATTCAATTTGAATAATTTTGGAAATTGGTCATACCGATAAAGAAACCTCCGTCGACTCATACGCAAGAACTTTGCTAAAGATCATAGCCTGATCAAATGCACAGTTTACAACTTGATTCATTTTTGAGTAATTTTTAGTGGCGCCACCTGTCTGAAATTTATCATACGAATTATGAAACTTTCGTCGGCTCATGCGTAACAAGTTTACTAAAAATAATAATGAACAACTTACGATTTAAATCATTTTTAGTAATTTTCAGTAGCACCACCTGTCGAAATTTAATCAAAAAAGTGCCAAAAAAAAACTGGGTCATTTTTAGACATGGGTCAAAAAAGGGGTTAAAATATTTAATTTTAAATATACAGAAATAAATTAATAATACTACGTATTTAAAAAATAAAAAAAATACAAAAGATCAAATTTTTCATCTTTGACTCCGGAAAAAAAGGGTTAGGTTTACCCAATTTTAAAAGTAAATATCCTGTTTATATATTCCATAGTATGAATAATTTTATTTCATATAAACATTACTAAAATTGAACATAAATAAGATTTATGAAGCATTTACTCAAATTATGAGCAAAAAATTACTTTTTTGCAAAATTCGTCGAATTCGAACACAAGGTAGGGGAAAATCGTTTGAGATATCGACCTTTATTTTCTTGAGTTTTGTTGTGTTTTTTTATCTTTTTTAACACACCGATGAGAGAAATTCAAATTTTTAATATTTGTTTAACAAAAAAAAATTACCCATTTTCGATTATGAAAAAAGCTAAGAAAATATTGTTATATTTAAACAAAATTAAACTATGAAGTACCTACAAGTCTTAAAATGATAAATCATGTCTTGCTTTGCGAGCTTTTGTCCAAAGTAGTTTTTTCTAGTGGTGCATCCTTAGGCGTATTGTCAGGGATACCAATTTTTGGAGGAAAATTGCAATAACTTCAAAACTGTTTTATGGATTTCCAATATTGATGACTTTAATTAAAGCTGCATTAGCTCGTTTTTAGATTCCATTATCCTTTTTCTTTAAAATAAATTGTAAATGGACGAAATGTAGCAAAAACTGCAAACACTCTCAGTTTCCCCCATACAAATGGGCTCAAAAACTTTGGGCCCGTTGCGCGGGCTCGTATCCTAAAAATAAATCAATAATATTTTGTACACTTCCGATTGACATAATTTGGCCATATAATTTCACTATTAGAAGTCGATCAGAAACAAAAGTCAAAAAACGACCCACCCTAATGTATATAATATATGTATATCAACCAGGGACCGTAACTGTTATAACTTTTATCGTAAAAGTCAGAAAATAAAATTTATTTTTTGACTTTTATTTTTTCGAGCAGAAATAAAAGTTATTTTTTGACTTTTATTTTTTCGATAAAAAATAACAGTTATTTTTGACTTTTATTTTTTCAAGCAAAAAAAAAAGTTATTTTTTAACTTTTATTTTTTCGAGCAAAAATAACAGTTTTTTTGACTATTATTATTTCGAGCATGAATAAAAGTTATTTTTTGACTTTATTTTTTTCGAGCAGAAATAAAAGTTATTTTTTGACTTTTATTTTTTCGAGCAGAAATAAAAGTTACTTTTGTTTAAATTCATGATATATTTATTGAAAAATTTTGTCAAACAAAGATAATTTTTCAGTGAAAATAATTTGTATATGCTCAAAAATTAATGGAGTTGAGTTTCGCAATCATAATTAGGGTTGAAAACACAAAAGTAACTTTTATTTCTGCTCGAAAAAATAAAAGTCAAAAAATAACTTTTATTTCTGCTCGAAAAAATAAAAGTCAAAAAATAACTTTTATTTCTGCTCGAAAAAATAAAAGTCAAAAAATAACTTTTATTCATGATCGAAATAATAAAAGTGAAAATTAACTGTTATTTTTGCTTGAAAAAATAAAAGTTAAAAAATAACTTTTATTTTTGCTCAAAAAAATAAAAATCAAAAAATAACTATTATTTTTTTTCTAAAAAATAAAAATCAGATTTTTAAAAATCATCGCATTTTATGAAAATTTTGTCCAAAACTATCAAAATGGTATACTTGGTTTTATTCTCCGACATTTCCTTGCGGTTGCTTTTTTTAATCAAAAATTCAAAAATTACAGTTATTTTCGGTCCCTGATGTCAACAATTGACTTTCGAAAAACCAAACCCTAATGATTATATTTGATTTCTTGCCAGGACTGAGATATTACTCTAAAGAAATCATTTTGTTCTACAAAAAAATTAAGCAAATCCAAATATTAAAACTTAAAAGATGTTTCCTAAATCTTACTATGAAACATTACCATTACTTACATTGTTTAGTTGATCAAACTTCCTATTTCTTTATACCTTTCGTCTCATTCCTATCAAAACAGTTGCCAGAAAATTTAAACGATTTCTATACTTTTATGTATTTTGGTTTCAACATAAATTTCCATTTAACACAATATATAAACACAAGTTTCCGCTTTTATAAAGAAATAATAAAAAAAGAAATGTTAAAAACGAAATTCTCAACTAACTATAAGCCATTCAATTTCTAAAGTTCGTTTATTTGTTTGGGGTTCATTGCACTAAAAAGCCAAATTATGTTGTGCATGTAAATTGTATTGTTTCATTCGCTTCCTTTTTATAATAAAATAACGAAAAAAACTAAAAAATTTGGCAAAAAATCTGCAAAAGAATTTTACAGGCACCTTAACAGTTTTAAAATACTGTAGATCCATACAACAACTGCTGCTCTTATGGCTTTGCCTAAAAAGAAAATTCTGTATTCTTCACTGGTCTGTAATAAAGTTGTCAGAATTTATATGTTTCGGTTCTTTTCTTTTTTTTTCATTTTGGATTTTTGTATTTATTCTCATCCTTCGCTTGCTTTATTTATTTTAAAAGAAAATACATACACAGAGACATATGAGCATACATATCTGTATAAATATATATGTACAAGTATAAACATAAAAACGGAATATAGTTTATAGCTAAAGTCATTAACTGTTTAAACCGCAAAGGGTTTTATTCGGGCAGGGAAATGTGTGGTTGAGATACGGGATATGTATGAGTATTTTTGTGGAGAGAAAAAAAGTCTTGGTTCGTTCGTTGTATTTTTATGGGCAAATTATAGTTTTATCTTGAAAATTTATAGAGATGACTATTAAAATAAAAAATACGGATAATTGCACAAAGTGAATAAGTGAAAATTGTAAAGAAACGAAAAAAAAAAATAATAATAATAAAACGAAATTTTATAAATGGTCAAATGGTTGAGGTATTATGGTAGGCTTAAACTTTATAAATGGATTATGGTTGTATGGTTGCTTTGTTAGTTTAATTGGAGAACTTGAAGAATTTAAATTGCTTAAGTATTTTTTGAATCCTTTGCCCACGATTTTTGTAAATTACATGGGTTGTGGTAACTATAGTTAGGGAGAAGATAGTATAGACATATTTCTGGTTAATATTTCAACAGTCTTCTCCCTAAACCTACCTCGGGGAGATTTTCAGTTATTAATCTCACAGATATTGTACTTATGGATTTCAACAGTCTTCTCCCTAAACCTACCTCGGGGAGATTTTCAGTTATTAATCTCACAGATATTGTACTTATGGATTAGATAAAAATTCATTATTCTATTGCATTATGGGCACTAGGGAGACAGCGAAAAATTGTTTCTTTAATTTCAAAGGTTTTTCAATAGAATTTTATGACACTGGGTCTAAAAGTTTAGTTCTGAAAGGTTAAGCCAAATCGAACAAAGTTTTATGGGCGCACCTTGGGTAAAAGCTTAACAGCCCATTTACATGGGCAAGAATTATTTTTTTTACGAAATGTCAACCAAATTCTTACAAGAAAGAAATGGAATATTAAAGAGAACTAAGACAACTTTATTAAAAATAGCCAAATGCTAAAATCCATGAAGTAGTTTTTAAGTTATTGCAATTTTTCACAGGGCTGAGAAGATATCAAGGAGCTTTTCAGTCGATATAAAAATGTTTCTATAGAAAATGTTTCGATATAGAAAGTTTTCTATAGAAAATTTTTCGATATAGAAATTTTTTTATAGAAAAGTTTTCGATATAAAAATTTTTCTATATAAAATTTTTCGATATAAAAATGCTTCTATAGAAAATTTTTCGATATAAAAATGTTTCTATAGATAATTTTTCAATATAAAAATTTTTCTATAGAAAATTTTTCAATATAAAAAGTTTCTATAGATAATTTTTCGATATAAAAATTTACCTATAGAAAATTTTTCAATATAAAAATTTTTCAATAGAAAATTATTCGATATAAAAATTTTTCTATAGACAATTTCTTGATATAAAAATTTTTCTATAGACAATTTTTCGTTATAATACATTTTTGTATAGAACATTTTTCTATATAAAAATTTTTCTATAGACAATTTTTCTATAGAAAATTTTTGATATAAAAATTTTTCTATAGAAAATTTTTCGATATAAGAATTTTTCTATAGATAATATTTCGATATAAAAATGTTTCTATAGAAAATTTTTCGATATAAAAATGTTGCTATAGATAATTTTTCGATATACACATTTTTCTATAGAAAATTTTTCATTATAAAAATTTTTCTATAGAAAATTTTTCGATATAAAAATGTTTCTATAGATAATTTTTCGATATAAAAATTTTTCTATAGAAAATTTTTTGCTATAAAAATGTTTCTATAGAAAATTTTTCGTTATAAAAATTTTTCGATACAAAAGTTTTTCTGTAGAAAATTTTTCGATATAAACATTTTTTTATAAAAAAAATTTTTTTTTATAAAAATTTTTCTATAGACAATTTTTCTATAGAAAATTTTTTGATATAAAAATTTTTCTATAGAAAGTTGTTTGACAGAAAATTTTTTGATATAAAGTCTTTTCTATAGAAAATTTTCGATATAAAAATTTTTCTATACAAATTTTTCGGTATAAAAATTTTTCTATAGAAATTTTTCGGTATAAAAATTTTTCTGTACAAAGTTTTTCGATATAAAAATTTGTATATAGAAAATTTTTCGATATAAATATTTTTCTCTAGAAAATCTTTTAATATAAAAATTTTTCTAAAGAAAATTTTTCGATATAAAAATTTTTCCATAGAAAATTGGAAAAGTAGACTCGATTTGGAAAAGTTTATTATTTTGACAGTGAAATACTTCCTATATATCTTTAGGACCCAAGAGAACTGGTTTCATCGCCATCAAGATGTTCAATCTTACCAGGAACTAAGTTGCAACTAAATTATAACTAAATTTAAACTTGGAGTAAGTCAGAACTGGTTAAATGCTGTTATGGAACAAATTTAAAATATTTTGCAAGGCACCTCCTCTTAGAAGCAGTTAATAAGCCTCAACACTGACAAACCCATTCAAAACCACTTATCCTTAAAAAGGGCAAGCCCAACAAGGGCTTCTTTGTTATTTTTTAATGAGCTTTTAAGCCAATCCTTAAAACTTTACAAATATTGAAAGAAGTAAAATTTTTCTTTCTTTTCGTGTAAATTTTATTTCGATTGTCTTATGACTTTTGTGTTAATTATTACCACTGCAGTAATTATTTTGCCATTACCAATATTATGTTGTTTTCCTTTGTTTAACAAAAGTCCTTAAAAGGAAAATGCATGAGACAGCGACAAATTAAACAAACAAAAACTACAATAAATGCATTATTGCGGTGAAATGTTAAAAAAACTCGGCAACAACAACAACTAGAAAACCTTTCAATGATGTTTTTTTTCATTTTGGTTTTCCGCCAGCTAAAATTTTTTGTTCAACCTTGTTTTGTTTTCGGCTTTTAGTGTCTGTATCCTCTTTTCTTGGAAACTTTTCACAGTTTTCAGCTATACTAAAGCCCTCAGAACATGTTAGTGTGTGTTTGTATAAAGTTTTAACATTAAATGGATTTCCTGTTATAGTTATTTCTTTTGCCAATTTTGTTGTATATCCTTCTTCCTGACGTCTGTATGTCTAGACAAGAGCATACATTCATTCATTGGCTGCTTGTTGATGTTTCCCTTAATTTCTTATTTTTCCGAAAATAATTCTTTTCTTCATTTTCTCCAATCTCGTTTTTCTCTATAGTTTTAAAGGTAGTATTGGCATGATTGAATATCTATTATTAGATTAAAGTATGTTGATACAATTAAGTATTAAGTGAAGAAATGCTTATCGATGAATAATGCATGTATGTATTTCTTTGTTTTTCCACACTTCTTGGAAAGACAATTAAGGGTCTTTGATCATTCATATCGTTTATTATTTAGTTAGGGTGTTGTTTATATTATTAAGGGAACTATCAGTTGAAATGACTTGGTAATGGACAAGATTTATTTTTTAATTCAGGAACTTAAGGTTTCATAAAGACAATATTTTAAGTAAAATAATTTTTGATTTATCCCTTACGATTATCTAAAGTGCATGGTAGCATTTTTATAATGGATGAAGATTAAAATAATGTAGCTCCACACTTAATTACTATTTAATTTGCGAATATATCTTATTTGCGGAACAGAATAAATACGAATTATTATGTCCAACAAATATCATCTGAACAGAAAATATTTCTATAGACAATATTTAATTATAACAATTTTTCTATAGAAAATTTTTGATATAAAAATTTTTGTATTAAAAATTCAATAAAATTTTTATTTTTGTAGAAAATTTCTCGATATACAAATTTTTTCATAGCAAATTTTTCGGTATAAAAGTTTTTCTATAGAAATTTATTCGTTATTAAAGCTTTTCTATTGAAAATTTTTCGATAGACAAGTTTTCGTTAAAAAATTTTCAATAGACAATTTTTCGTTAGAAGAATTTTTCTATAAAAATTTTTTCAATATAGAAAATTTTCTTAGAAAATTTTTCGTCATAAAAATTTGTTTATACAAAATCTTTCGATATAAAAATTTTTCTGTAGAAAATTTTTTAAAATACAAATTTTTCTATAGAAAATTTTTCGATATAAAATCTGTTTGCTATAAAAATGTTTCTGAAGAAAATTTTTCGATATAAAAATTTTTCTACAAACAGTTTTTCGTTAGAAGAATTTTTCTATAAAAAATGTTTCGTTATAGACATTTTTCTATAGAAAATCTTTCGATATGAAAATTCTTTATAAACTTTTCTCCATAGAAAATTTTTCTATAGAAAATTTTTAGTTATAAAATTTTTTTTACAGAAAATGTTTCGTTATGATAGTTTTTCTATAGAAAATTTTCTGCTATAATATAAAAAATTTTTAGTTTTAAAAATTTTTCTATAGAATATTTTTTGTAAAAAACAATTTTGTACAGAAAGTTTTTCGTTACTAACATTTTTCTATAGAAAACTTTTCGATATAAAATTTTTTTATAGTCATTTTTTTATATAAAAATTACCTATATTAAATTTTTCGATATAAAAATTTTTTTACAGAAAATTTTTCGATATACAAATTTTTCTACAGAAAATCTTTCGATTTAAAAATTTTTCTATAGAAAATTGTTTGACATAAAAATTTTTCTATAGAAAATTTTTCGATGTAAAAACTTTTCTTTAGAAAAAACTTTATAAATTTTTCTTTATAAACTTTTTCTATATAAAATTTTTCTTTAACAAATGTTTCGTTAGAAAAATTTTTCGTCATATTTTTTTCATAGAAAATGTTCAGTTATAAAAGCAAACTATAAAACAATTTTCGTTATAATATAGAACATCTTTCGTTTTAAAAATTTTCTATAGAATGTTTTTCGTTCTAAAAATTTTTTACAGTAAGTTTTTCGTTATTAAAACATTTTAATATAATTTTTTTGATACAAAAGATTTTCTATAGAAAATTTTTCGATATAAAAATTTTTCTATAGATAATTTTTCGATATAAAAATTTTTCTAAAGAAAATTTTTCGATATAAAAAATTTTGTAAAGAATATTTTTCGATATAAAAATTTTTCTATAGACAATTTTTCGATATTATGACTTTTCTGTAGAAAATTTTTTGACATAAAAATTTTTCATTAGAAAATTTAACGTTATAAAAATTTTTCTATAGAAAAATTTTCGATATAAAAATTTTTCTGTAGAAAATTTTTTGGTAGAAAATATTTTTTATAGAATATTTCCAGATTTAAAAATTTTTCTATAGAAAATTTTTAGATATAAAAATTTTTCTATAGAATATTTCCAGATATAAAAATTTTTCTATAGTAAATTTTTCTATGGAAAATTTTTTTATAGAAAATTTTTCGATATTAAAATTTTTCTATTGAAAAGTTTTCGATACTAAAATTTTTCTATAGTAAATTTTTAGATATAAAAATTTTTCTATAGAAAATTTTTCGATATTAAAATTTTTCTATAGAAAACTTTTTGATATAAAAATTTTTCTATCAAAAATTTATCGATATAAAAATTTTTCTTTCGAAAATTTTTCGATATAAAAATTTTTCTTTCGAAAAATTTTTGATATTAAAATTTTTCTGTAGAAAAATTTCGATATTACCATTTTTCTATTGAAAATTTTTCGGTAATAAAATTTTTCTATAGAAAATTTTTCGATATTAAAATTTTTCTATAGAAAATTTTTCGATATTAAAATTTTTCTATAGAAAATTTTTCGATATTAAAATTTTTCTATAGAAAATTTTTCAAAATTAAAATTTTTCTATAGAAAATTTTTCGATATTAAAATTTTTCTACAGAAAATTTTTCGATATTAAAATTTTTCTATAGAAAATTTTTCGATATTAAAATTTTTCTATAGAAAATTTTTCGATATTAAAGTTTTTCTATAAAAAATTTTTCGATATTAAAGTTTTCTATAGAAAATTTTTCGATATTAAAATTTTTCTATAGAAAAATTTTCGATATTAAAATTTTTCTATAGAAAATTTTTCGATATTAAAATTTTTCTATAGAAAATTTTTCGATATTAAAATTTTTCTATCGAAAATTTTTCGATATTAAAATTTTTCTATAGAAAATTTTTCGATATTTAAATTTTTCTATAGAAAATTTTTCGATATTTAAATTTTTCTATAGAAAATTTTTCGATATTAAAATTTTTCTATAGAAAATTTTTCGATATTAAAATTTTTCTATAGAAAATTTTTCGATATTAAAATTTTTCTATAGAAAATTTTTCGATATTAAAATTTTTCTATAGAAAATTTTTCGATATTAAAATTTTTCTATGGAAAATTTTTCGATACTGTAATGATATTGATATAAAAAGTTTTTTATAGAAAATTTGTTGAAATATTTTATGGGACTCTTATGATTCCATGGTAATAGCATGGATGCTAGCAAAACCAATTTAAATTATTTTCTATATTAAATTATCAAAGATCAATAAACTTAAAATAAAAATGTATCGAAAAATTCAAGTTTTTCCAAAGAAATAAATAATTTAAATATACACAGAATTCCAGATAAAATCAATTGCAAATGACAATAAGATACCCATTGAATATGCAATATGTTGAAAGCATAAACAACACTCGAACTGAGTCAGTATCAACTACAAGTTTCATTGCACTCTTCCTTGTGCTTCTTAAGGATCTATTTACATATTTGAAAGTGTCTGACAGGGATAAATATATAAAAATTCTTTTTTTTTTGTTTGAAAAAAAACCAGCAATTTTGTTGCCGGTTGAATTTTTTACCTCGTTACAACAATTTAGTTTTGCTTTTGATTATGCACATACTTCAACATCATCATCAGCAACATCATTAACGATGTTGCCACAAAACTCATTCATTCATTCACTGATTCATTCGAAGGCTGAATGTTCTTCCTGTAAACATACCTTAATATCGTTGTGAAGAATGGTAAGGCTCCATTAGAAGTATTTTTCAAACTTTTACTGATTGAGAAAAGCTAGTTAAAATTGAAAAAAAAAAGTATTTATTGTTTTTAACAAAAATGTTAGTTTTGTATCAATGGTTTGGTAGACCATTTCCATTTTAGCCAACGCTATTTATTCGGCAAAACTAACATACATACGTATGTCTCTATAAACATTTCTGTCAGTCACACAATACACTGCTGTACAATTTATTCATTCAAATTACACCTGTTTTTTTTTCTCAAACCTCTGCCACGGTTTTGTAGAAATGTTCTTTATGCAAATTTGTTACAATTTTACTATTTGTACGTTTCGCAGTTCATTTATTATTCATTACAGACTGAATAGTTTGTGTATTATTGTACCTTATTGTATGAATGGTTATGATAATTACGCTGATGATAATCATCCTCACGATTATCATTTTAGGCATCTTTGAAATGATTTAGTTTTTTGTTGGAAAGCGGGTACCAAAAGGGAAAAAATGGTATTTTATTATAAAAAAAAATATCTTTAAATAAAATTAGTTTGAAAAATTTACTACCTTTTCGATATAATAATTTAACTTAAGAAAAATTTTCAATGCTTAATTGTTTTTGTATAATATCTTTCGCTAAATAAATTTTAATTATATAAAATTTTTCGCTTTACATTTTTTTTATATCAAATTTTTCAATATTAAAATTTAGCTTATAAAAAAAATTTCGATATAAAAATTGTTTAATAAAAAATTTTTGGATGTTAAATTTTTTCTATAGAAAATTTTTTTGATAAAAAATTTTATAATAAAGGGTTTTTTAATATAAAAATTTTTCGATACAATATTTTTCAAAATTAAATTTTTTTATAGAAATTTTTTCAACAAAAAAATGTTTCTATACAAAATTTTTCGATAAAAAATTTTTCTATAGAAAATTTTTCGATAAAAAAGGTTTCTATAGAAAACTGTTTGATACAAAAATGTTTGTATCAAAAATTTTTCAATGGAAAATTTTTCAATTTAAAAATTTTTTTGATATAAAATTTTTCTATAAAAACCTTTTCGATATAAAAAAGTTTCAATAGAAAATTTTTCGATATAAAAACTTTCCTATAGATATTTTTGAATATAAAATTTTTTTATATAAAATTTTTCGATATAAAAATTTTTCTATAGAAAATTTTTCGATACAAAAATTTCTCTATATCGGGTGGTTAAATTTCAAGGGCCGATGTTGATTTTGAATAAAACACAAACTATTTAGGAAATTATTGTAATTTTATTTTATTATGATGTATTATGATGTAATTTACGATGACCCTGAGGCATAATGGAGGTTCTATGCCGTTAATGTGATGAATTATCTCATCCTTTAGCTCTTGAATTGTTGCTGGAATATTGACGTACACTTTTTCTTTCAAATAACCCCAAAGAAAAAAGTCCAACGGTGTCAAATCACATGATCTTGGCGGCCAGTTACGTGAGATAACACGGCCATTGAATTTGTTGCGCCAACGAGCCATTGTTTTGTTAGCTGTGTGGCAAGTGGCACCGTCCTGCTGAAACCACATATCGTCCACATCCATATCTTCCAATTTGGGCCATAAAAAGTTCGTTATCATCTCACGATAGCGAACACCATTCACAATAACTGCCTGACCGGCCTCAGCTACACTATCGCGAACAACAGCAATATTTTCTGCAGTACGAGCTGTACGAGCATGCACTGGTGTTCTCACATCTTCTACAGACCCGGTTTACTCGAATTTTTCCACGATTTTTGCGATTGTACTCACATTTGGACGATCAAATTGACCAAAAAAATCACGAAGTGCACCATATGCATTTTGATTTGAACGCCCATTTTCATAATAAGTCTGGATAACTTTAACACGTTGTTGGATTGTGTATCTCTCCATGGTTCAAATTGAGTAAGTCTGAAATAGAGAAGTGTCAAATAAAATTCGGAAAAAAAACTTGGCGTTTAGGTGTGGTTCACATTCAACATCGGCCCTTACAATTTAACCACCCTTTAGATATAACATTTTTCTATAGGAAACGTTTTGATATAAAAATTTTCTTATAGAAATTTTAAAATATAAAATTTTTTTATAGAAAATTTTTCGATATAAACATTTCTTATAGAAAATTTTTCGATACAAAAATTTTTCTATAAAAAATTTTTTGATATAAAAATTTTTCTACAGAAAATTTTTTGATATGAAAATTTTAATATAGTAGATTTTTTGATATACAAATTATTTCAAAATTTTCTTATCAAAAATTTTCTATATCAAAAAAGTTTTTATTAAAAATTTTTATATCAAAAAATTTTCTATCGAAGATTTTTAAATCGAAAAATTTTCTATCTACAAATTTTCATAGAAAAATGTCATTATCAAAAAATTTTCCATAAAAAAATTTATATATCCAAAAATTTTCTATAGAAAAATTTCATTGTCAAAAAATTTGCCATGGAAAAATTTGTACATTCAAAAATTTTCTATAGAAAAATTTTTATATCAAAAAATTCTCTATAGAAAAAAACTTGATATGAAAAAAATTGCGTACCAAAATTTTTGTATCGAAAAAATTTTCTATAGAAACATTCCAATATCGAAAAATTTTCTATAGAAAAATTTTTATATCGAAAAATTTTCTATACAAAAATTTTTATATCGAACATTTTTTTATAGAAAAATTTTTATGGTCGTGGGTTCGAGTCGGGCTTAGGTTCATGTCATAAATTATTTTTTTAATTTATGATTTTTTAATTAGATGAATAAATTTTAGGAATACTGAAAAAACTATGTGACACTTAGCTATGTGGAATGCTGCATTTTCTCTCCCGCTACGGACTTCATCAGCACATTGTGTCACCAACTGTTAGATGCCAGTAGTTAAGTTAAGTAGAAAATGCAGCATTCCACACTGCTAAGTGTCACATAGTTTTTTCTGTATTCCTAAAATTTATTCATCTAATTAAAAAATAATAAATTAAAAAAATAATTTATGACATGAACCTAAGCCCGACTCGAACTCACGACTATCAACATAAATTCTGGTTCAACTAAAATTAATTTCTTTCGAAAAATTTTTATATCGAAAAATTTTCTATAGAAAAATTTTTATATCGAAAAATTTTCTATAGAAAAATTTTTATATCGAAAAATTTTCTATAGAAAAATTTTTATATCGAAAAATTTTCTATAGAAAAATTTTTAAATCGAAAAATTTTCTATAGAAAAATGTGTGTATCGAAAAATTTTCTGTAGAAAAATTTTTAATTCGAAAAAATTTTCTATAGAAACATTTTTATATCGAAAAATTTTTTATAGAAAAATTTTTATATCGAAAAATTTTCTATAGAAAAATTTTTGTATCGAAAAATTTTCTATAGAAAAATTTCTATATCGAAAATATCGACAAATATAGAAAAATTTTTATATCAAAAAATTTTCTATAAAAAAATCTTTGTATCGAAAAATTGTCTATAAAATAATACAGAAAATTTTTCGATATAAAAATGTTTGCATTGAAAATTTTTGATATTAACATTTTTCTGTAAAACATTTTTCGGTAAAAAAATTGTTTCTATAAAACTTTTCAATGAGGAAATGCTATCACGAACAAAACCTCTTCTGTTGGAATAGAAGTTCTCAGAAGGAAATAAACCTAGTCAGACCGCATCTTGCTCCACCTGTATAATGATATCGATAATTATTCTTTTTTTTATATATAAATTAATTTCTTAAAAACTTTTTTTTAGTTTTTTATTAATGTACCATAATGCTACATAAAAAGCACTCCTATTTATAAAACTGTATAAATATTGCTACAATTTATACAAATATTACTGGTACAAAATTATATTTTTTTACCCATCCCAAATAAAGTATACATACATACATATGTAGTTGCAAATGCTTGCTTTGTATAAATGTTTATTCATATACATATTGAAGCTACAATAAAATAATAAAATCCTTTGAGATTTATTTTAGCTGCTTTTCACTGCATATACGTAGTACAAAAATAATTGTACATACAAACGACCAAACGGACGTGATCATAAACAAGAATGCATTCAAAGTGGGTTGATTCTAAATTAGTTATAGATTCATCTAAATTTAAGAATTAAACCAAAATGATCATTGTTATAAAATTCTTTGTAAATTTTTAAATATTTAAGTTGTTGGAATAAAAGCTTTAATTAATTTTTACTTTTCTTACAATTCAGAGCCAGTCTACTGCAAAACTATTCTGCTTATAAGAATCATACACATAAAGTATTTTAATTCTATTCAGCTGTGCTTTAGTTACCACTACTGACTACTTTTAACAAAAGCTTTAGCGGTCTACAAAATTTACATAGGTTGTTAAATAAGAGCGAATAGAAGTAACCAAATAAACAAATATTTCAGATACATATACAGGGGGTGATGGCAATTGAGAGGTTTAAAATTTTTGTAAGCAAATTCTATATGTGACATATTTGACCTTAGCTGTGAAGGTATCTTGTCTTGCACGGCTTTGTTAAGCTTCTATCATAACAAATAACAAGTAAGAAAGTGCTATAGTCGGTCAAGCCCGACCATACGATACCCTTCACCACTAAGGTCAAAGGTGTTATTTTTCCTGTATAAAGACAAATATTTGCTAAATTTTGCCAAACATTTTCTCAAAACTTATATATTTAAGGTGCTTCCGACATTTGGACTTATATAAGAGCCAGGGTCAAATGTGGACCGATTATCTCGAAATTTGGCAAATTGATTACAGTTGTTACAAAAATTATGTATGCAAAAAATAAACTTAAAAATCCCATTATCATCATTTACGAGCGTTTTAGTGATTTTTGTCTCATTTAGGGCGTTTTTATACCCTTCACCACCATAGGTGGAAAGGGTATTATAAGTTTGCGCTGATGTATGTCACGCATAGAAATATATGTCTTAGACCCACCTTTTAGTATACCAATAGGCTTAGAATCACTTTCTGATTTGGCAATGTCCGTCCATCTGGCTGGCTGGACCCCCATATAAACCTTGTAATCAAACTATAGGTCGCAGTTCTAAAGATAATTTGATGAAATTTGGCAGTGATCATTTTTTTTGATAATGGGACCAAACTTGTAATACCCTTTCCACCTATGGTGGTGAAGGGTATAATGATTGTTTAGACTGTCGCATAAAATTGCTTACTAGGTATGTGTGACTGTATTCACACAAACGTATATATGCTTTCATATGCATTTATAAAGTATACTACATACATATGGGCAAATCCTGCTTGACGGACGATACATTTGAACGGATTTTGGTTTACTTAAATGTAGCCCATGAATCCCAGAGAATATTAGCCCATCTATCGAATGGCATTTGTTAATTTACATATTCGTTTTGGAGGAAAATGATATTCGCTTTTAAAGTGCTGTGACGGACGCTACAAAAAATGGAAGTGACTTTTTTTCAGCAAGTATTTCTGTAATTATCATCAAATCGGTCATAGTAATAAACAAATTGTAAATAGATTAAATATAGAGAAAAATTAGAGGATTACAGAACAGCTTTTACATAAATGAACTGTTGCGAACGCTACGTGATGGATGATAAGGTTTACTTGAATGTTTTTTGTTAGGAAACTTCATATTTCATATATTTTTATAGGGTTCGTTAATCAGCGTAAATAATGGTGTTATTTGTTCCCGAATTGCATTTATAAAGTATACTATATACATATGGGCAAATCCTGCTTGACGGACGATACATTTGAACGGATTTTGTTTTACTTAAATGTAGCCCATGAATCCCAGAGAATATTAGCCCATCTATCGAATGGCATTTGTTAATTTACATATTCGTTTTGGAGGAAAATGATATTCGCTTTTAAAGTGCTGTGACGGACGCTACAAAAAATGGAAGTGACTTTTTTTCAGCAAGTATTTCTGTAATTATCATCAAATCGGTCATAGTAATAAACAAATTGTAAATAGATTAAATATAGAGAACTGTTGCGAACGCTACGTGATGGACGATAAGGTTTACTTGAATGTTTTTTGTTAGGAAAACTTCATATTTCATATATTTTTATAGGGTTCGTTAATCAGCGTAAATAATGGTGTTATTTGTTCCCGAATTTCATCTCCTTCCTCGTCATGTTCGCGGTTAAAATTTATTTAAAGTTTTACACTTTTTATGTCTTATTTTTCGTTCCAAGAATGCTGCGAATGGCTGTTAGAGTGTCCCAAAAATCCAATTTTTTTTTTTTCTTCAAAAGCATCAAATTTGCCCCATTGTGTGTTTTTTTTAACACCTAATACCTTCAATTTAATCTATGGATATAGACACTGTTATTGCTTAATGAATAAGACAGATATGTGTTCGTAAATTTTGTATTTAATTTATAACATTTTGTAAAAATATATACTGTGACGGACGCTATACACTTTCCTATACATATTATTCTGAAAAATGCTAAATGTTAATCTATATATTTTTAGCCTAATGTAAAGCCTACTATAAGTTCTCTTTATGAACCAAGTTTAATTGGAAAAAATGAAAAATTGCACTAGTCAAATTAAAGAAAAACCTTTATTTCTGTGACTGTGAGCCCTTTTTCACTTGATGTTAATTATATTACTCCAATTACTTTTGATGGGGTCTTTTACATCTAATTGTATAAAATTAAGCAGACTTTGAGTCCCTGCTGAAACTTGATAACAAACTAGACGTTTTAACGATTTTTGTGAACTTTTTAAAATTCAATATTTTCAAAAATTTATAAAATTTCGAGGTGGGTGAAAATAAAGACGAAGAGAGCAATCAAAAACTTTATCCATTATATATTCTAAAGAATCAATATATGGTAAATTTTTCTAAAAACACAAATATGTAATTTTGACAGTTTTAAAGTTTTGTCCTTGGTTTAATGTTTTTTCGGATTTGCCCATATGTGTTTGTGAAAACCAAAATAAAAAAATTTTAAAAATGGCATAACTAAACAAAAGTAAATAGAAAATATAGTGTAGTCGTGTTTAAAATATATATGTATACACTGTGTTCACAATATTTATACACTTGTTTAAATGAAATGCGAAAAAGAAATTGTGTACAATAAGAAAGTATAGTGGATCAAGGCTGAATATAAGATACCCTACACTACTGAATTAAGAGTAAATTATTATGACTGAGGAAAGTTAAAGGTTTGGATTGGTCCAAATCAAATGTGTTTCAATTTTTACAAAACTTTTAAAAGTGGTTGATCTAAAGTTTCCCGCCTATGGAAGTAGATATAAAAAAGCGCTATAACAAAACAACTCAGAAAAACTGTTTAAATAAATAAATATACTTAAAAATTAAAATACTCTATGCAGACTTCCATCCACTTATGTGATGTTAATATAAACAGATTGCATGAATGAATATATACATACTTCTGTGCAAAGCAGAGGCGTTTTTAGTACTGCGATAACACATAAAACGCTTAGTTTATGGTACAATATTTTTTTACAAATTTCTCAATGAAAATAATGCAAATAAGTTATTTGTAGAAAAAAGTAATTGAAACCTAACATTTAATTAAATAGAGGTTTGAATATATGGAATATATAAAATTAATAGATACATATGTTACAAAACAGAAGTTTTCTTTAATGCTTCACTTTAGGGCTACGCCCATGGTTTAACGCTATTTAGGACTTGCATTCACAATGAATGTATTTTTTATACATTTAACAGTTGCGTTGATTTATATGTATTTATGCAACAATTTATAAAATGTAATGTAGATTAATGTAATAGTTACACGTGTTTTATTCTTCACTTTTGCTCGCACATATTTCATTCAGAGGGAAAGCATGTGGTAAATAAAATGGTTATTTAGGACATTATTTAATAAAGCAAAAAAAAAATAACAAAAAAAAAAAAGAAAACATAAAAGATTTAGTTTATTATTATCTTGGAGTATTTTTAGCTTGAAAAACGTAAATAAATTTTAAAAGAATAAAGTGATGACTACCAAACGTGATTTTTTAAATATTTTGAAAAATTAAGTAGAAACTTACAAATTTAACATATCAAATATAATATATTTAATATCAAAACAACCAAAGATTCGATTCAGAAAATATCTATCACCCAAACAATAAAACATAAAATGTTGGATTTATTATACCAACCACAAAGAAGAATGTGGGGTATATTGAGATTGTCATTCCGTTTGTTTCCTTAACGCTCCGTCATGCACATGTTGCAATAGTCACATACGTAGCGCATGTATCTGGCCAGATACACTATGTATTTCAATACATTAATTTGATAAATATTAATTTATTTTTAATAATATTATATTGTTTTACTGTTAGCAAGCAAGGCAGATAAATATTTGCAATTTTTTCTTAGTATATGTACTTAATATATACCAAAACAAATACCCAGAAAAAAGACAAAGACATTTGTATACCATAAAGTATCATCTTTACCAAGGTAAGGATCTTCGGCAGCATAATTATCACTATCATACACTTCATTTGGTTCGATAACCAACAAATTTTCGATATTTTAGGCATAGTAATCATTTGGCATATAATTTATACTAAGTTATGATTATTCAGAGTGCAAATATAGTGCAGTTTCAGTTGATTTGAGTAAATAAACGCAAAAAGCATTAAAAAATGCAAATAAAATACATAATTCTTCATACAAACTACAAGTGTATCTGACCAGATACATGCGCTACGTATATGATGAGTTAATGAAAAAATTCACACAAATTGTTTTTGTTGTTTTTTTATAATCTTTTTTTTTAGCTGCATCATGTATTTAAATCACTGTTACATTCTTAAATGATCTGGCCAGATACATGTGCATGACGTAGGATTAATAATGGCTGAAAAACTAAAAGGGAAATATATATTCTAAATTCTTATGGAATTCTATGACGATTGAGCGATGTCTGTCTGTCCGTCTATCTATCTGTCTGTCTGTCTGTCTGTCTGTATGTATGTATGTATGTATGTATGTATGTATGTATGTATGTATGTATGTATGTATGTATGTATGTATGTATGTATGTATGTATGTATGTATGTATGTATGTATGTATGTATGTATGTATGTATGTATGTATGTATGTATGTATGTATGTATGTATGTATGTATGTATGTATGTATGTATGTATGTATGTATGTATGTATGTATGTATGTATGTATGTATGTATGTATGTATGTATGTATGTATGTATGTATGTATGTATGTATGTATGTATGTATGTATGTATGTATGTATGTATGTATGTATGTATGTATGTATGTATGTATGTATGTATGTATGTATGTATGTATGTATGTATGTATGTATGTATGTATGTATGTATGTATGTATGTATGTATGTATGTATGTATGTATGTATGTATGTATGTATGTATGTATGTATGTATGTATGTATGTATGTATGTATGTATGTATGTATGTATGTATGTATGTATGTATGTATGTATGTATGTATGTATGTATGTATGTATGTATGTATGTATGTATGTATGTATGTATGTATGTATGTATGTATGTATGTATGTATGTATGTATGTATGTATGTATGTATGTATGTATGTATGTATGTATGTATGTATGTATGTATGTATGTCTGTCTGTCTGTCTGTCTGTCTGTCTGTCTGTCTGTCTGTCTGTCTGTCTGTCTGTCTGTCTGTCTGTCTGTCTGTCTGTCTGTCTGTCTGTCTGTCTGTCTGTCTGTCTGTCTGTCTGTCTGTCTGTCTGTCTGTCTGTCTGTCTGTCTGTCTGTCTGTCTGTCTGTCTGTCTGTCTGTCTGTCTGTCTGTCTGTCTGTCTGTCTGTCTGTCTGTCTGTCTGTCTGTCTGTCTGTCTGTCTGTCTGTCTGTCTGTCTGTCTGTCTGTCTGTCTGTCTGTCTGTCTGTCTGTCTGTCTGTCTGTATGTCCGTCTGTCCGTCCGTCTGTCTGTTTGTCTGTATGTCTATCTGTCTGTCTGCTTGGACTAAACGAAAGGAGCTAGGTCACTGAAACTTATCAAAAGTATTCTTCATTTCTTCGAAAATTTTGGTGTTGAAATTGGCCGAAGTCGGTTTACATTTGATAATAGTTCCCGTATAAGCTCGCCTAGCACAATCGCTTATTTGCTAATAAATGACAAACTATAACAGATATGATGATTTAATTTAGCACAGAGAAGTTTTATGTGATCAATATTCAGCGTACAAAATTCATCGAAATCTGTTTACATTTAAAAATATAAAATTTTGTGACAATATTTGGCTATAGTTCTTAAATATATAACATCCCTTTTTGATATCTTCTATCAAAAAGATTTGAAGGTTCATTCAGTATGAATGAAATACTTGGGAAACCACTACTTTTAAATGTTGAACTACAAAGCTACTGCTACCGAATTTTGTCTAATTATTTTACCAACAATACAAACTAGCGTAACAAATTTTTTCGAATTTAGTCCATATTTTAAATTAGCTGCACCCTCGTAGATATATGAGATACATTTCTAATATTAACGCAACTTGATGATGGATATATTAGGTTCGGTACAGCCGAATATAACGCTCATACTTGTTTAAGATAAGTTTTGCCTAATAGATTATACATAGTTTATACGAAACTATAATGAATACCCAGATTACTATTGTGATTTCACTATTACCCTAAATACTCATATTACAGTAAATTCCTTGGAAATTGGACCTTATATCAAAACTACAATAGGGCCTATTATTTACCTCTATCAATCATGATTATAGAAAAATTTACAGAAAATAGTAATTATGTACACGAATTTAGTATTGCTTCAAAACTAAAATCCATGTAATTTTACATGATTGATATTCTATCAAATTATATCAATTTAGTACAATGTTTCTTTTTTAATATCAGTAGAATAAATACAAGCATGTATTTTAGAAAAGATTATACTTCAACTTTGAATTTAAATACGATCAATACAAATAAACACGCACAATTACCATTTGTTATTGGCAATTAAATGGTAAATGTTAGTTGTTGCAAGGGAAATACAATAAAAAAAAAAGAAAAACATTAGTTGTAAAAAAGAAAAGAAATAAAAAAACTAAAACATAGAAACAAACTAATAATTTCCGTAAAAATTACAATTACATCTACTTCATGTAAGTTTATTGTTTACACAATAGATACATGTATGTAAGTATGTATGTGTACTGTGTAGATATTTGTATGTATATTGTATTGTATTTGCAGGTTAAGGTGTTTGAACAATAGAGAATATTACTTTATGTAAGCTAACACCTTTAAAACAAATATAAATATTCATCTGTATGTAGTAATTCGTTTGTATATTTACTTTAATGTAAGGAGTGTTCTAAATTAAATTTGCATTTACTACTTCAGGCAAATGTTCTAAAACTAGTCCAATTTCAATAACTTTTAGATTACTTCCTCTAAAAGCTTAACAAGAGCAATGATTTAATCTTTAAAAGAAGGAGTTTCGAAAAACTTGGATGAATTTGTAAAATATTTCATTAAATATCTCTACTTTGAATTACAGTTTGAGCTTCAAAAAGCAACAACAAAATTTTATTCATGACACTCTTGATATCGAAAATACAAGATTGTACAAGCTAGAACGTTTAGATGTAAACAATTTTACAGTTATCCGTTTATATGTATGTATATTTATACATACATATGTACATTCCTTCGATAAAAACACAAACATTTTATATGACAATGATACACCTACAAAAAACTTTATTGTTTCACTAGCATACTACCATTCTTTTATATAATATATTAAGGTGCGTTCGCAATTACTTTTTACCTAAAATGATTTTATATAAAGACATCAAATATGCCGCTGAAGTTAATTTACTAAATTTTTCCAACGATTGTATTGATTAGTAATTTTTTGTTTTTAGTCTATTGTGAACGCGTGTACTTTCGCATGCCCTAATATAAATTTAAGCCAATGTTGTGCATAGTCTCTCTGTTTTTTAAAGAAATTTACTGAACTTAGATCAAAGTTCAAAATTTTCTGGAAAAAGTCACTTTAATTGTTACATACAATTTGAACAAAAAGTATTGTAGTCGTTTAGGTGTAACTTTTAAATCAAATTGTAAATTGAAGTGTAAGTCCAAGGCAGTTAACCCTAGGAGTTGACGGACTTCAACCAAAATTAGTAGAGCTCTTTGTTGAATAATCTTATAGACATGAGCCAAATTTCATGAAATTTTGTTAAGAATTCCGGCTTGTATATAGAAAACCAAAATTAATGAAAAAAAAGGTGGTCCAAGACAGGTACCACAAAGAGTCAAGGGATCTCGTCCAAATTAAGTATGACCACTTCTTGGGTTAATAAATAGATATGAGCCGAATTTTTCAAATTATGTTGAGAATTCCGGCTTATGCATTAAGAACAAAAATAAGTAAAACAAGTAAGAAAAGCTATAGTTGGTCAAGCCCGACTATATGATACCCTTCCCTACTAAGATCGAATATTGACCAACAAATTAACAAGTTTTTCTTAAGTCTAAGAGACATACATACGTATATTATGTGCTATTTTTTGAAAATTACTTTAGATTTATAAGCGTTATTGTACTCTTATGGGTATTTTAACTACTTTTGAGAATGTGTCTTGTATGAGAGGTATGGTCAAATATGGGCCGATTCCCACAATATTAGGTACACTAATTAAGATTATCATAAGTAATATTTCTGCTGAATATTATTAAAATACAACTAAACTTGTGGCTGTAAAGGACCAAAAACTATATTCCGGGAATGCATCCCTGTGGGAGGTACCCGAAGTAGTATTTCGATTTTGTCCAAAAAATATGGGAAGCGTCCTTAGATCAAAATATGAGCCTTTGCCAAATTTAATCAAATTATCTTTAAAGTTACGACCTGGGCCCAAATTACCGCATCGATATAGAACGAAATCTTAGATATTTTCAAAACTTTTGTATAGCATACTTTAAGGAAAATCAAAATTATTTAAAAGATGCTCAGTTTACTTTATTTTTTTTTTTGTAGTAATTTACCAAAACATGACCAATAGTAAAAGTGTTTTAATTGAACTATATGTTTTTAAAAACGAATCAAAATGGATACCAAAATCAAAATTATTTAAAAGATGCTCAGTTTACTTTATTTTTTTTTTTGTAGTAATTTACCAAAACATGACCAATAGTAAAAGTGTTTTAATTGAACTATATGTTTTTAAAAACGAATCAAAATGGATACCAAATTTCAATAAACTTTTTGCATAGAAGTAACCTAAAATATACTTCACCGATATGAAGCTCTCTAGGTTTCGGCAAAGTCGTGCTAGAATGATTCCACGATAAATACAATTAATACGTTTAAGTTTCACGAACATATTTTAAGTCGATTTGGAAATATTTTTTTCGACCCACCTTATTGTATAGGTATAGGTGCATAGATACTCATATACTTGCATTAGAATTTAATACATTACAATAAATGTGTACATAGGAACACAACATACACTATTAAATTTTTTTCTAATCTAGCATTACATACTACTACATACATACATATATACTACAGGCTTATGTATATAAATATATGTGTATGTATATATGTATATTTATATTAGTATATGTATATATTTATGTATACCTGATATACATATATAAATGATTTTGGTTAACAATCACGTAACACGTGATACCAAAAACTAATTGCTAATAGAAAAATTTTACAGCATAGGTATAGGATTTAAGCTGAAATGTAGCTAAATACTTGGCACAGATATATCTACGTATGTGAAACATAGCAATATTAGATAAGATAAATAGTAATTTCATCAGGATAAGCAAATGCAGATATTTGTCTGATTTTTGCGTGTAACTTGCATAGGTGTCGATAATGCGACTTCCAATGACTGAGTCTCTAGTATTTGCCATTATCTATGGCAATGCTCTAAGCAAATTTGTATACAAGATAATATCCACAGTACATCGGGATTTAAATCGAAAGGTATTATTTATTTGTAGGACAAGAGTCGCTATTATAATATCAATATTATAAGAATAAATAAATTACTAAAATATATAAATGCAAAACGTTTATTCAAAATACTCTAATATTTTTTCCCTTACCCAATGTTTCACTACAAAAATACATGTAAAAAACAAATCTGTGACAAAGTGTGTTGGAAAGTGTTTGCCTAACTTAAAACAACAAAAATATATATACATATTGTATATAAATATATATATTTTTTTCTAAAACCCCTAGTAAAATTTATATTATACACACATAATTATAAGGTCGATTCTACATCTCCTTTATCCTGTCTAAGTGTTAGTTTTGTAGCTATAGGAAAAGGAATTTTGTATCTCTACACAAACATACATAGTCGTACATGGCTATTAATGTTTAATTAAAATGTTCACCTGTACGTGCCTATTTTATATTTTACACTCAAACACTCATATACAAATACAAAGTGTCAAAAAAAGGGTTCAACATGTTGGCAGGAAGGAAATATCAACAATTTCTTTAATAAAATTAAAAATAGAATTTTATAATGTCACAACAATAAGTATCTAATTTGAGAGAAAAAATTATATTGCATTTTAAAATGTGTATGTTTTAAAATTGTTACATTTTGGTACTTACGATCATCAGGTAGAAAATGGCAAACTAATTAATGAAGTAGAAAGTTTGTGATGGTGTAGAAACTATTTAATACGAAAAGAATGTATTATATATGTATGTGTGTAATGCTAACAGAAAAAATAATTTATTTTGTAATTTACGCTTGTTGTGTTACAATCCATAAGCTAATATTGATAATAATATTTGGCCAGAAGTAAAGTGTAATTATGCTGAAGGCACTGATTAACAATTATCTGCAAATTCTGAATATCATAAGCAGCGAATCACGTCTCTCAGCCTTTCGGAAGAATTGATTCTAAATGAAATGTCCAGAGCCGCTAGTATTTTTTATGCTGATTTATAAGCACAGCCGCACTATGGTATTTCTGCTGCAAAAAAAGCCATTTTTTGACTACCGCTATTTAAAAATCGAATGATGCAGTTCTATAGAGAAAAGCCTAGATATTAATGATCAATAATTGTTTTCAGGAAAAAGTTATACTATGAATTATAAAAAAGGCATGGAATTAAAATATTCTAAAACGAAAAGTGATGAAATTTTTCATCAAAGTCAGTAGCTCATGCATCGAACAAAGTTTCACAGATTTAATCCTGATGTCGATTTTATTAAATTACGGAACCTTGGTTAAAGTCTGCAGAAGAAAATAACTTAACGTCGTATACAGTTTAGGAGATATCAGGAAATCAAAAAAGCTCTACCAAATTCAGTGTTTTGTTTTTCTTTGGACAAAAACTAAGTTGATTCGGCTTTGCTCGGTACTTCCACCATAACCATGTAAAAGGCGAAAGTCTCTTCTTTAGATTTGGAGAAAAAAATTTACTGAAATTTATTGATCATAGAACAAAGTACAAAATTTTGTAAAAAAAAGTCACGTAAATTGTTATGCATAATTTAAGCAAAAAGTGTTGCAGTCGTTTAGGCGTAACGTTTTATTCAAATTGAATTTAAGTGTAAGTCCCCTAGAAGTCGTCGGATTTTAACCAAAATTAGCAGAGTTCTTTGGGTAAGCCAATAGATGTGTGCCGAATATTATCAAATTCTCTTGAGAATTGCGGCTTATATTGATAAGAAAATTAAGTGAAAAATTGGGGTCCAAAGCAGATACCCCAAGCAGTGGACGGACTTGAATCAAAATTGGTTGAGCTCTTTGTTGGATAAAATTATAGACGTGTGCAAAATTTCTGTTGAGAATTCCGGCTTATACATTGAGAACAATAATAGGTGAAAAATGGGTGTCCAAGGCAGGTACCTCATAGAGTCAATTGATCTCATTAAAAATTAGTATAACTCTTTTTTGGATCAATTAACGTTCAAACCATCCTCAAAAAAACTCACTTTAGATACCATCGTGTGTGGTTTCTCACACATATGCAATGTCTATGTATTTTGCTGGAGAAGCATAGGTTTTTTTCAATCAAATTTTAAATATCGTTGTATTTTACATTAATTTATGTTCATTATGCCCAAGACAGGCATATAAGGAGTCAACTGATTTCAACCAAAATTAGCAGACCTCTTCTTTTAGATCAACTTGTTGACGTGTGCTGAATTTAATCAAATTCTGTTAAGAATCGCAGATTATACATCAAAAAGAAAAATATGTGCAAAATGGGGATCCAAGACATGTACGCCAAAGAGTGCTATAATATCAACAAAAATTAATAGTACTCTTTTTTGAATTAAATACTAGATGTGTGTTCAATTTTATAAAATTCCGTTGAGAATTGTGACTTGTATATTTAAAAGAAAAATTGGTGAACAAATTGGGGTCCAGGGCAGGTACCCCAAGGAGTCGACGACTTTTAACTAAAATTCGACGACCTCTTTTTTAATTAATTAATAGCCGTATGTTGAATTTCACCAAATTCAGTTCAGAATTGCGACTTGTACATTGAAAAGAAAAAAACAGGTGAAAAATGGGGGCATAAGCAGGTACCCCAAGGAGTCGACGGATTTCGAAAATTTTTTTGAATTTGTTATCTATATAGACTGAACAAGTATGCAAATTTTATCGTTGTAGGGTCACTTCTTCTATTTTTTGCACTTCGATGTGTGAAATTCGAAGTGCACCGTGGTATAGCAGGTTAGTCATCCACCTACCGTCCCAGAGGTCCCAAGACTCACTTGAAAAAATGAATCTGCAAAAAAGTGGGTTCACCTCATAACTCAGCTAGCCATGATCTCTGTCGATCATTTTCTATACAGAGATGGTCTTCATTGATCATCTTCTATACAGAGATTATCTTTACCGGTCATCTTTTATACAGAGATGATCTCTGTATAATACGATTATCTTCTATACAGAAATTAAATCTTTCGGCCATAGATGATCTCTATCGAGCATCTTCTATACACGGATGATCTATATCGATAATCTTCATTAAATGATGATACCTATCGATCAGTTTTTTAACGCATCTAATCTCTATCGATCATCTTCTGTACATAGATGATCTTTTTCTATCATCGTTTATTCTGGGATAATCTTTATCGATCATCTTCTATACAAAATTTATCTCTGTTAATCACATTCTGTACAGAGATGACCAATACCGATCAGACTCTATACAGAGATGATCTGTATAAATCATCCTTTATACAGAGATGAAATCTTTTGATTAGCTTCTATATAGCTGACCTATATCGATCATCCTCTTAACAGATGTGATATATATCTATCTTCCTCTATATAGAAATGATATCTATGGATTATTTTCTAAATAGAAGTGATCCCTACCGATCATCTTATATTCAGAAATTATCTATATTGTTCGTTTTGTACACAGGTGATCCCTATTGATCACATTTTATACAAAAATGGTCTCACTGATCTCTATCGATCACTTTGTATACAGAAATGTACACGGAATATCTCTAAAGAATATTTTGTATGCAGAGATAAATTCCCTTGATCATATTATTAATAGATCTCTAGGAATGATATGCTTCAATCATAGTTTTTAATACAGTAATGATCTCCATTGTGAACAGTCGTGGTATAGCAGGTTAGTAATCCGCCTAGCATACCAGAGGTTCCGCGTTCGATCCCCGGGCCACTTCGACCACGTTCGACCCACTTGAAAAAATTAAAGTTCAAAAAAGGCGTTTCACCTCATAACTCAGCTAGTATTAGTCTATGTAAAACTTTTCTAACTAAAGCATTTGACGTTCGAAACCTGAGCTAAAACGTAGATCGCTTTCAATTAGTCTAAAAATAGAATCGGTATCCCATGTTTTCGTTGGAATGTCGTGGGAATTATGTTTTTTTAATATATAATATATATATATATATATATATATATATATATATATATATATAAGCTCTTTTACTCTAAATTGTTATAATTTTTATAATTGAATTGTAACCGAGGTCATAAGTATTTTTCATAAAAAATTATATTATTATATTATTATTGACATATAAAAAATTTATTTCAATACTATTTTTTCATTGACTTAAATTAATTTGCTTTACTTCATACGTATAAGCATTAGAGCTGTTTTACACACATCATGTTTACTTGATCTAATTTTCTTAAAAATCCATTTAAACCTTTACTCACGTCCACACGAAAATATTTTCTTCATTAGTTTCATTTTATTTTGTTTAAATTTTATACAAATTTTTAAAAATCCCACTTCTATGAGTTCTTTCTCATACAAACTCAAGACTTGATGAGCCCCACCTAACTGGTGTGAAAGTAGACCTACATTAGAAACAAAATTATAATAAATTTTATTCGAATTTGTCACAATTCATATAAACTGTTTTTGTCAGCTTTAACAGTTTCTCAATATGTTTTATTTCTATAACTAATGTATAAGGATTAAATGTTCACATCGTTATTGTTCATGTTTAACTAAACCAACTAATAAGGATACAAAATACATCTGGATGTATATAACTCACAGACACGGATACAGACTCCCATATACTCGTACAATAGTGAGTAAATGTGCATAATAATACATTTGTTTGGTTAAATGTTAGTGTGTAAGAATATTGCTAAGGATTATTTATTGCAGCAAATAAATAAAGCTTAACGGTTAATTGTGCCCCATTGTGCTGTTAAAAGTTTTGACATTTATTGTATTTGTTTTTAGATGCTGCACACACTCATACATACAAAAACAAGCAAACAAACAAACACTTATACAGTTATAACTAAAACAAGCAAACGTGTTTTATGAAAAGTTTTTCTTTCTAGCAAAGATGCAAAGTTGAGTACCAACAATTTTACTAATGAAATTGAAATATTGGTTTTTCCATAAAAGAGTCTTGGTACTTGAAAAGTTGTTGGTACATTTTTGTTGGCAAAAAAGTACCTTTTAAGGAAAATGTGCACAACACATATTTATACATTTATAAATATGTATGTATGCTATATGAATACATATATATATATTTAATTTCCTTCGAACAAAAAATATTTAAAACAAATACTAGAACTTAACACTGGCAGGACTCGTGTTTGATATTTGTTTATTTTACCGGGCACATGTGTGAAAATTTACGTGCTATTCAATGGTTGTTGTTTTTTTTTTTAGTTCGAGCTTGAACTGTTTGTTTGAGGTGCATAAGTGCGTGATTGTGTATTAGAGACCGTAAGAAAGAAAGAACAAGAGTTTTGTGAATGTTTTGTGGTAAAAAGTATAAACAATTTTAGGTAAAAAGCCATACGAATATGCAACAGACATACACATATACTTATATTAATACACATTTAGACATACATACATACATACATACATACATAGAATTTAAAGAACTTTTGTGGTAACGAGAGTTTACGAAACAAACATAAAATAGTTTCTTTTTGTTTAAAAAAAAGTTTTCATACATTTTAGTTTTTTGTTGTTAGCATTTTTGTTTAAATAACTTTTTCTAATTCGTCTTTTTGTTAAGTTCATGTTTAAATAAACAAAATAGGGAGGCTCAAATTTTTAACAAATAGACAATTTTTGAAAAATTTACTATCAATAGAAAATTTTTCAAAAATTTATTAGAATAAAAAATTTTCGAAAAATTTTCTATAAATAGAAAATTTTTGAAAAATTTACTATAAATATAAATTTTTCGAAAAATTTATCACAAATAGAAAATTTTTAAAAATTTAATATTATTGAAAATTTTTAAAAAATTTACTTTAGTAGCAAATTTTCGAAAAATTAACTCGAAATAAAAAATTTTTGAAAAATTTACTATAAATGAAAAATTTTTTAAAAATTTACTATAATTGAAAAATTTTTGAAAAATTTTTTATAATCAGAAAATTTTCGAGAAATTTACTATAAAAAGTAAATTTTTT
This sequence comes from Stomorhina lunata, assembly GCA_933228675.1. Taxonomy (NCBI): domain Eukaryota; kingdom Metazoa; phylum Arthropoda; class Insecta; order Diptera; family Rhiniidae; genus Stomorhina; species Stomorhina lunata. Next base: position 113,251,591 of record OW121741.1, on the reverse strand, counting down.
GAAAAATTTACAATAAAAAGTATTTTTTTTGAAAAATTTACTATAAAAAGTAAATTTTTGAAAAATTAACAATAAAATCTTAATATTTAAAAAATTTACTATAAAAAGGAAAATTTTGAAAAATTTACTATGAAATGTAAATTTTAGAAAAATTTCTAAATATTCATTATAAAAAGTCGATTTTAGAAAAAGCCTCTAAAAAATGTAAATTTTCGAAAACAATATTATTTGAGACACTCTAATATAAATAATAAAATACCTTAATATTTTCTAATTTGCTTTAGGTGCGTTATATTTTTAAAGTACAAATTTTGAGAAAAATATTTTGTGGCTTCGAAGATCTTTTTAATTATGTACAAGTAAAAATGTATGTTATTAAAATAAATATATAAATTAGAGAAGCTTTATTAATTGACCAGAAATAAAGGATTAAATTATTTAAAAACAGCTTTAATTTATTTTGAGAATTGTAAATAGCAAAACTAATTAGTGTCAAAGTTTAATGTTTAGGTAAAGAATTTAAAATTAAGGTAGCTTTCATTTAAATAGTGCTAATGTGAACGAATTGGCTTTCATTGATTTCTAAATAACGAAAGAAAAGTGATTGTATTGATATGACAATGTTCGTGCTATGGGTATACTGACGATATTTACGGCACATCAGGTTTATGACACTTAGTCCAACGTTGGCCATTATTTACGTGGCAGGGGAATAACAACAATTTACAATAAACTAGAAAACTTGTTCTTTACTCGAACTCAAAAATAAATAAACAAACAATAAATAACAATTACAAAACATATAGCAAATATCATATTAAAATTAAGCAATTCCATTTATAAATGCTCTCCATTTGGCCAACACTGATCTGGACTACTTTAATCACTTTAAGAATTTGCTACCCATATACTCTTTTTTAATTTCTTATTTTATATTTCTAGTTGCTGATCTTTTTGTTTCAGTGTATATTGGGTTGTTATTTTATCTTTAAAACAAAACAATGTTTCAACATTTAAAACTCAAATAATTTCAAACCTTACCTTCAACAAAACGGATATCTCTGTTATCTTGACAAAATAAAAAAAGAACATAAAAAAAAAACTAAAAAACCAATACCTAAAAACAAAAAACGCATAAATCTTGCCAACTAAACAGACAAAGAGTTAAATAAAATAGAATAAAAACACGTAAGAAAGTGCTATAGTCGGTCGAGCCCGAACATACGATACCCTTCACCACTAAGGTCAAAGGTGTTATTTTTCCTGTATAAAGACAAATTTTTGCAAAATTTTGCCATCATACAAAAATTTTCTCAAAACTTATATATTTAAGCTGTTTCCGTCATTTAGACTTATATGAGAGCTGAGGTCAAATGTATACAAATTACCTCGAAATTTGGCAAATTGATTGCTGTTTATCCAAAAATTATGTGTGCGAAAAATAAACTTGAAATTCTCATTATCTTTAGACTTACGAGCGTTCTAGTGATTTTTGTCACATTTTATGCGTTTTAAAGAAGAGTTTGGTATGGGAGCTATGTTCAAATTTTGACCGATTTCAACGAAATTTGGTACAGTGATTTTGATTTACATAAGAAGTATTTGTTTTAAATTTCATGAAAAAATATTTATATTTGTGGCCAATATATCAACTCCGGGAAGTGGAGGTACCATAAATAATGCACCGATTTTGACAAATTTCAATAAGCATGGTCCCATTATCAAAAATGATCTGTGCCAAATTTCAACAAATTATCTTTAGAATTGCGACCTGTAGTTTGATTACAAGGTTAACACGGGGGTCCAGCCAGGCGGACGGACGGACGGACTGACATCGATAAATCGAAAGTGATTCTAAGCCTATTAAAGGTGGGTCTAAGACAAATATTTCTATGCGTTACATACATCAGCGCAAACTTATAATAACCTTTCCACCTATGGTGGTGAAGGGTATAACAAGTAAGAGTATTATATTCGGCTGTACCGAATCTTATATAGCCACCATTAAATTATGTTAAATTCAGAAATATCTCTCATATATCTACGAGGGTGCAGCTAATTCAAAATGTGGACCAAATTCGAAAAAAGTTGTTACGCTAGTTGATATTGTTAGCAAAATATTTGGATTAAATTCGGTTGCAGGATTTTTATAGTTCAACATTTAAAAGTATGTGAGTGGTTGTGAGTACCTTTAATTATCTTGGTAGTTTGGTATCTACAAAAGATTCAGATTCTCCGAGCTATTGGAAATCTCGGCAAATATCAATAACAAATAAGTTACGAATATATAACTCGAATGTCAAGTCCATCTTGTATTACGACTGCAAAACTTGGAAAGGCACAAATGCCATCGTTAAGCGCCTACAATCCTTTGAAAAGAAATGCTTGCGGCAAATCCTTAATATATGGTGGCAAAGTCGCATAAGAAATGAAGATCTACTAAACGCTACAAACCAAATCCCTTCTTCTATAGAGGTATGTCAACGGAAATGGCGAAGGCCAAATACCAACATTGCTCTACAAGCGCTTCGTTGGAATCCACAAGGAAGCGCCGTCGTGTTGGTGCACCTGCTAGAACGTGGAGAAGGTCAATTGATTCATGGAATGATGTATGCCTAACATCTCGCAATAGAGTTCGATATAAAAGGATGCTTAAGGCCCTATGCTGCACTGGGAGTCAAGGATAACAGAAGAAGTAGTTTCCCTAGTATTTACTTTGCACAAAATTTAATCTCATAACCTGGTGTAGTTTAGCGATAATAGTCTGTTAAATACTTTTCGTTTAGCTAAATATTTAGTTTCGATAAACATGTTGATAGTAATACTACAGGTCCATATATTTTGTTCGGAGTTCCTAATACCGTATATAAACTCTGGACGTTGGTGCAATTTTAATAAGCTGCTTTTACCTCATAATCTTTTTGATTGTAGATATAAAAAGGGGATGTTATATATGAAAGATGTTTTATATGAAAGCTATAGTCAAATATGGACCGATTCCTATAAAATTTGACGTACTGACCAATAGTTACATAAAACTTCTCTATTCTAAATTTAGTCGCCATAGCCATTACAATTGTATTCAATTTATCAGCATTCATGTGTTTCCCGGGGCGGGGTTATATGGGAGCTCTAACTAAATGTGAATCGATCCCACGCAGTATACAATTTTGGTTACATATGAAAAATAGTTTTGTAAAATTCTGTTCCTCTAGCTCCTGTAGTTAAGGAGATATCGCGCTTTTATCTGACGGACAGACGGGCATAAATCGTCTTTTCTATTTTTAAATAGTGACCGATTGTAACAAAATTTTCCACACCGGCTGGCATTCACATAAGACTTCCTCTCGTAAGATTTTATTGCTGTAGCCTTTTTCGTTAAAACGCAATCGCGCTGACAGACGGACATAAATTTAGTGGCCAAAGCTATTACAGTTTATCATTATTGGCATTTAATTGTATTTCAGGTAGAATTTAGGCTGTTTCCATAAGTTTTTTGAAATTTTGTTGCCTAGTGCTTATGTAAAACTTCTAGATACCAAATTTTGTCATCATAGCTATTATAATTTGTCATTTATTAGCAAATAGGCGATTAGCCTAGACGAGGTTGTACTGGAGCTATGGTCAAATGCGATTTTGCCCGATTTAAATACCAAAATTTTCCAAGAAATGAAGAATATTTGTGCTAAATTTCAGTGACCTATATCCTTCTGTTAAAGTTTTATCGTGCCGACAACAGACAGACAGACAGACAGACAGACAGACAGACAGACATACAGACGGACAGATAGACTGACATCGCTCAATTGTCTGAGAATTTCATAAGGATTCATAATAAACTTCGATTTTGGTTTTTGAGCCAATATTAAGGAAATTACAAACGGGATGACAATCTCAATATACCCCCCATTATTTTTGATGGTGGGTATAAAAACTGAACATAACAGAAGCTGTAAACAATACACGAAAAATAACTTAAAGATAGTGAAACATTTAACTGTCATTGTGAATCATTGTGTTGCAAGATTGAAATATACACAAGAAATGAAATGTGAAGAAGTAGAATTAGGGATAAATAGAGTTAAACCAGTGAGGGTAATCTATAAGTATTCGAATAAAAACTTATTTATCGAAAAATCTAGTTTAAATAGAAATCCCTATTACCGTTCTCAATTCAGTTTGGTCGTCTGCCAGTGGACAAAACTTTTACTAAACCAAATTACTTTTTGATATTGCGGAACTCCATGTTTTTTTTAGTTCCGCTATATCAAAAAAATAATTTGGTTGGGTGAAAGTTGGATCGACTGGCAGACGGCCAAACTGAGTTGTGTTGAGAATGGCTAGAGGAGGATTAAACACTTTCGAATTGTCATATTATGGGCAAATAAAATTTTGCTAAGACACAGAAATTTTGTCTAAATTTACTCGTTTTAATCCGAACTCGACAAATTGTTAACACTATCAATATCTCAGGATATTTTGTATTTAAATACGATTGCCATTGCTTAAGGGCAAAACAGAATTTGTAACAATAACAATCCAACTATATCACTCTAACAACAATTGATAAACCCTGTGGTTTCCAAAGCTATAAACAAAAAAGTAAATAGCATTGGGAAATTTTGTAAAAATATTCTTTATACCGACTGAAGGAGAATGTATATAAACCAAAATAGAACTTGATATATTACTGGAAGAATTGCGGAAAGAAAAAAACTCTACTTAGATAAACAAATAAATTTGTATACGAAAATGTTGGTTTAATTCTTTTGTATCTAAGAGTATCTATATCTTGGAACATAAAAGGAAAACATTTCTAGAGAAACCTCAAAAGAAACCCATCATGTTATATCATGTAAAATAGCAGGAAATTTAGAGGAATAAAACAAAGCTCTTACTTTGCAAATAGTAGATGTAATAAAAGATTTGCATGCGAAATATGGAAGGGAACAGTGGGGTAGTAGGAAGAAAGAAAGGCAGATTCTTTGTTGAAATTTCACTAAAACAAAAAATACTTCTATCTTTCCCTATACAAACCTTTGGTCCATGGCTTTTTGCGACGATAAAATTAGTTTTTGAGTAGTTTGGATATCATTCGAAAACAAGTAAGAGTGTTATATTCGGTTGTACAGAATACTTTATACCCACCATCAAGTTGTATTAAATTCAGAAACATACCATATATTTTCGAGGGTGCAGCTAATTCTAAATGTTTACCAAATTCTAAAAAATTTTGTAACACCAGTTGGTATAGTTGGTAAAATATTTAGACTAAATTCGGTTGCAGTAGATTTGCAGTTCAACATTTTAAAGTATCTAAGTGATTTCCCAAATTTTTACTTTGTCTTATAACCGGGTATAGTTTTACATTAATAAGCTGTGAAATACTATGAAATTAGGATAAACATGTTTATAGTAATACGGCAGGTCCATATATTTTGTACCGTATATTAAGTCTGGACTTGATGTAGATTGATAGCTATCTAATTTCGTAGGTGCAGTCTTAATATACTGAATGTATTTCCAAATTTTTTTGATTATATAAAAAAAAGTTTTTGTTATATATCTGTGGCTGGGTGCTAAAAGGGCCAATGTAAAAAAAACTAATTTTGAAAAAATTAGAAATGAAATTTTTAAAAGATTTTGTTTTCCTTACAGCTCAACTAATTTCCAAGTTTAGCTCAAAAAACTTGGGTTGGACATCTATTTTGATCCTATAGTGGCCATGGTAAATTCTTTGAAAAATATCCTTTTAGAACTAACTAATCTTTACATTTTATATTTGTTTCTGTGATATTGGCCCTTTTACAAGGAAAAAATGATAAAAAAACATAATATTATTCCGCAGCTGTTTGTTATATTATTACAAATATTATTGAATTTAGAGGATATATGTATATATCTTCTAACTTATGACATATATGGCTAATAAGGTATGGTATTAAATTGCTTAAAAAAATTTAAAATAAATTGTTGACATTGGCCCTATTAGCAGTTAGATTTTATTTAACATTAAAAAAAAAATTTTCTAATGATAAATTTTTTTAATTTTTTAATTTTTTATGAAACTGTTTTTGGATAAGCTAAAGATTGACTGTTGGAAAAAAATAAAAGAGAGTAAAAAGAAGAACCCAGTGCAATGACTAACTTAAGACATCCGAAACTGGCATTGGCCCTTTTAGCACCAAGCCACAGATATATAAGAGCTATACCCAATGTTGACCACTTGACACTGGCTGGAACTTAGTTTTAAATTTAGTAGCCTTTAACTGAATCATAGCCGTGAATAACGTTGTAAGCGACAAAACTGAAATTGTTCACAATTCGTAAAAAACGTTTTAAAAGTAGCAGGCAATATCTAGATCATTTTTTTTTAATTCATCATGGACGTACTTGGGTAATAAAACTAATTTTGTGAAAAAAATATCTTAATAATAATACTTGGTTAATAAAAATTTGATTACCTGTTTTTAAAATAGAAAAACGTTACATATGGGCAAATCCGAAAAACATTAAACCAAGGACACAATTTTAAAACCGTAAGAATCTCGTATTTGTGTTTATGAAAAAATTAACCATATATTGATCCTTTAGAATATATAATGGATACAATGGCAGGTCTTTATTTGCACCCATCTCGAATTTTTATACATTTTTTAAAATAATAGGTTTTTTAAAAGTTCATAAAAATCACAAAAACATCCATTTAGGTATCAAATTTTAGTATGGCCTCAAAGTCTGCTTAATTTTATACAAATTGCAAATTTAATGCTTTCGAAATTTTTTTATTTTTGGGACACTCTAAAACCTAGCCTAAGCATTCTAGGGACGAAAAATAAGATGAAAAAAGTGTAAAATTTTAAATAAATATATGTAGTACATACATTGAAATATTAAATTGTGCCCAAAAATCGCATTTTAACCGCGAACATAAAAAGAAAGGACATGAAGTTCGGGAACAACTAGAACCATTATTTTTACTGATTATCGAATCCTTAAAAAAAATATGAATATGAATTTTTTTTCTATAAAAAACATTCAAGTAAAAACCGTATCGTCCGTCATGTTGCATCAGCAACAGTTCATTTATGGATTTTTGGTGAAACTGGAAACTTTGAAATATATTATAAAAGCTGTTTTGTAATCCTCTGATTTTCCTCGATCTTTAATGCACTAACAATGTTGAAACACTAATGTTGAAAAAAATGTCACTTCCATTTTTTGTACCGTCCGTTACAGGACTTTAAAAGCGAATATCTTTTTCCTCCAAAAGAAGTATGTAAACTAACAAATGCCATTCGATAGCACAATCGATGGGCTAATATTATCAGAAATCTGTGCAAGGATATCTAGTGTAGAACGACATTGGGACACAATTAAGTACAACAAAAACCATACAAATATATCGTCCGTCAAGCAGGATTTGCCCATATCCAAAAGTTATTGTCACATAAAACGTTATTCCATTTTGCACAACGAAAAGTGTGATGCATTTAAAACCTTCTTCGCTCAAAAGAAACATTCCTATTGCACTTAAAACGTTTTTCCACATCACCTGCTCTGGGGCGTTTTTGGAAGGAATACTTTTGTTTTTTCTTGTTATGTACTCATTTCCACTTCTTCTCAACCTTTTTCTTTCATTATCTTTCCAATTTTCTACAATACACTTTCTTTTTGTGCCTCTATTACACTTATAAATTGCTTTTGACAATTCTGTTCGTATCATTTTGAGTGTTACTTAGAACATTCTTCCACTGACTAACACTTTCTAATTGTATTTTAATAGCGATAAGTGCATAATTTTGGCTAATTTAGTGATTGATCAATGTAAAAGAGTCATGTAAACTGTAATCTGCAAAAAAAAAACACGTTTTGTAAAAATTGGCTTTTAAAACGTTATTCGCGGCTATACTTCAGCTGATGTTTATGGAATTTTTAGTGGTTTCCGGGAGTGGTTTTTGTACGAAAGCTATGGTTAAATATGCTCAATTTCAATACCAACATTTTTCCGGAAATGAAGAATAACTTTGCTATACAGCCAGCCACACAAACAGACAAGCAGACAGACAGACAGACAAGCAGACAGACAGACAGACAGACAGACAGACAGACAGACAGACAGACAGACAGACAGACAGACAGACAGACAGACAGACAGACAGACAGACAGACAGTGAAATCCGTTCACTCCTTGGAATACCTATATTGGACTCCAATTGTTTCATTTTTTTTCTTCTGAATACATTAGCAACAATTCTTCACAGAATTGGATGAAAATCGACACAGTTACATACGGTTATGTCTATAGTTACATACCTTGGACTTACACTTCAATGACAATTAATTAAAAAGTTAAGCCTAAACGGCTGCAACACTTTTTGCTTAAATTATGCGTAACAATTTACATAACTTTTTTTTAGAAAATTTTTAACTTTGTTCTACGATTGGCAAATTTCGGTGAACGTTTTTTCGCTCAATCAAAAGAAGAGACTTTCGCCTTTAACATGGTTAAGGTGGGAGAAAAACCGATCCAACTAAGTTTTTGTATAAAGAAAAACGAAAATACTTAATTTTGTAGAGCTTTCTTGATATCTTCCTGATATCTCCTAAACTATATACGTAATTAAGCTATTTTCTTCTTTAGACTAAAATCAAGGTTCTGTATTTTAATTAAATTGATATCAAAATTAAAAGTGTGAAACTATATTCTATGCATGAGCTATTGAGTTCGATGAAAAATCTTTTCAGTTTTCGTTTTAGAACGTTGAGCACATTTCAAAAGCGGTGGTCAAATAATGGCTTTTTTGTAGCAGAAATAAAATAGTGCGGCGTCCTGACCCATATTTCTATCGTTCCTACGGGAGAACTCGCAGCACTTGTTAGCTTACTATTTTAACGGATGTTAACGTAACTAAACAGGTGTCACGACAAGATGGTCAGTGTCCACAGTTGAGATGAGGGATAAATCAGATCCGTTGCTTGGTATCACCACATCTTCCAAATTTTATGTAGTTTTATAAAATTTATGAACCCACTGTCTGCTTATCAAAATAATAGTACACATTAAATTTTCTACCCAACTTATCGTATGAATTAAATGTTTTTGCATTAAACTCTTACAGTAATGAATGAATGAAGAATAAATGATATTTTCTAAAAATCTACATAGTAATAAAGAAATTCCCTGCAAGGAACATAAACTAAATAATTTGTGAAAGAATAACAAATAGAGTTGAAAAAAAGAAACTTGCATCAATGTGAAAAATGAATGACAATTTATATGAAGTTTAATTAAATAAACAACGAAAAGAAAATATGAGTATCTTAGTAAAGAGTTTGTAAAAAAAAAAATAATTAATACTAACAGAAACTCTTGAAATTTGTTAGTTGTTGAAAATTTTTCACTTAAAACTTTTTTTTTCAAAATTATAAATTAAAATAGTTTTCATATGTAAAAAAGTATGAGTATGATTTCGTATATGAGTGGATGTTTATATGAATGTGGGTTTGTGAGTGTTTTTGTATGATCAGCATTGAAAGCAATTTGTATGTTGAGGTCAATTTGTGGATATACAAACAATTGGCAATTATCTTGTGCTTGACCAAAATTCAAAATGAAATAGAGCATGTTCGAGTTAAGATAAACAGACAGTCAACCAACCAGCCAACCAACTAAACAAACAAACAACGTTGACTAAACCAGTACATGTAGATATGTTTGCTTAATTTTTCCAACTTAGATTGAAAATTACATACGTTTCTATATACATACATATGTATATGCAAACTTACATGTATTCAGAGGAGATTATAAGAAAAAGTAAAACTATTGCTACTTGCACATATGTATGATGATACTCTCGTTAAATAGGTATGTATTTATAGGTTGTATGCCCATTTAACTGACCATACATTTTTCCTAATAGTTAAACGTAATCTACATACCAGTACATACTCTTTTTTCTTGCTTGACTTATGCAAGATCGTCCTCTGGAGTATATGTACTTATGTTATCTACATATATAGGAGTATGTCTAAGTACATGTGTTGGTATCCCTTTGCACATTTGCAGATAAATAGAGATTCGGAACATGTTTTGATGGTGTTGTTTGTTTTGTGTTTATTGCTAATAAGCTAATAAGATTTCACGAGAAAAGCCAAAAGTGTTGTCAGGTTATTCGGCATGATACTGATATTTTAGTACGGAAATTGGTGTTTATAAGCAATGCGGTAGATAAGTAAGGATTTTTTTAATCGGCAGCTGCTAAATGGTGAGGTAATTGTTCATTAACCTTCGGATATGTGTACTGAAAGGTTTGTATGATAATATTTCAACATATTAATTTGAGTATAAACAATACTATTATAGTCTATCTTACTATCACATAAGTTGTATGTTGGTTATAGATTACAAATAAATTGCTAAAATCCTAAAATTTTACAAAGTCCTTTAGATGGACATATAGATAAGGATTATATAGGATTTTTCCGAGTTTTAATATCTGATAAGAATATTTTTTTTTTTTTTTTTGTAAAAATTTTTCTATAGAAAAATTTTCATTATAAAAATTTTTCTATAGAAAAATTTTCATTATAAAAATTTTTCTATAGAAAAATTTTCATTATAAAAATTTTTCTATAGAAAAATTTTCATTATAAAAATTTTTCTATAGAAAAATTTTCATTATAAAAATTTTTTTATAGAAAAATTTTCATTATAAAAATTTTTCTATAGAAAAATTTTCATTATAAAAATTTTTCTATAGAAAAATTTTCATTATAAAAATTTTTCTATAGAAAAATTTTCATTGTAAAAATTTTTCTATAGAAAAATTTTCATTATAAAAATTTTTCTATAGAAAAATTTTCATTATAAAAATTTTTCTATAGAAAAATTTTCATTATAAAAATTTTTCTATAGAAAAATTTTCATTATAAAAATTTTTCTATAGAAAAATTTTCTATAGAAAAATTTTTATTATAAAAATTTTTCTATTTTTCTATTTTTCTATAGAAAAATTTTCATTATAAAAATTTTTCTATAGAAAATAAAAATTTTTCTATAGAAAAATTTTATAACGAAAATTTTTTTTCTATAAAAAATTTTGATTATAAAATTTTTCTTTACAAAAATTTTTATTATAAAAATTGTCTTTAGAAAAATTTTTATTACAAAATTATAGAAAACTTTTCATTATAATTTTTTTCTATAGAAAATTTTTCTATATAAATTTTCCATGAGTAGTATTTTTTGTTAATTTTTTTAAATAGAAAAAATAATTTTGTTCATTTTAAATGAAAATTCGGTCCCGGCATTGATTGACTATTGACCGGAATTTAGATAAGACCTTTTGGTCTTGGGGTAATCGTTATGTATTTTTTATCGCTATTAACAATACGATTCAAATAAGACTTATAGCATTCAATCATCATTTCCGACGTTTAAAATCGCCTTTCAGCGTCTTTTGGCTTCAATTTATAAAAGACCCAAATTCTTTGCTTTTGTATAAAACCCAATGCTTATAGTCGACAAAAAAAATACTTTTCAATTCAACCACCTTCAGTCTTCCCACCCAACATTTCACATATTCCGGAAATAATCTTAGTCAATAGACGGCTTATAGAGCATCTAGTGCTCATTTGTGCTGTTAACATTTGTTTCCCTCGTTTATGTTTTGGTTCATTTTGCTCCACTTCTAACATCAACATCAAGTGTTATAATTGTCGACATTATAGTCAGTCGTTCAGTTGTTACGGGTATTGAAGCTGTTGTTTCTCACAGAGTAGAGTAGGTCACATTTATAATTAACATATCGCCGCAGGAATATAAAAACAAACAAAAAATATATAAAAGTAAAAAGGAAAGGAACAAAAACACAAAAAAAAAAAATAAATATAAAACTCTAATAAATGAACATAAAATAAACAAAGTAGAAATTATTTAGTTGACTTTTTAGCATTTGCCTCTGTAGTTGGTAATTATCATTTACTACTTTTACAACAATTTTGCTCGCACTAACTCCCACTAGCATGTTATGAAGTGTTTGGTTACTGTAAGGAAGTCATCTGGAATAATAACTAACATACAACCAAATATGGAACGTGTTAAGTGCAAGCCTGATTAGGGACTATTTGAGTAAAAATGGCTGAATTCTGTTACGTTGTTTTAGTTAAAAATCGCAAGAATGTATTATCTTAAGCTCAAGTATAAACGAAAAAAAGCCATAAAACTATAATTTGTATAATTCTTGTATAAATAACTTAATATGGGTGACGTTAAATTGCTTGTGTAATGTCAGTCATTAAATTTCATTATTTCAGTATTTAGGAGAAAAAAAAATGGAAAAGAAATTTCTATGTTTAAGTATAGAGTATATAAACGATTATACATAATTTATGCGGTATTTGGTATTTGCATTTATTAGAAATTAAAAACAAATTGTGTGCAAAGACGCAAATGGCTTCATGGAGTTAGTTTTAATGGAGAAGAAAAATTTTGATTTTAAAATATAATAGTTTTTGTTAATTAATAAATGATAAGCTTTTTAGGTTCCGGAAAATGAAAGAAAGCTTTAAGAAATAATGTATATATGGATGTTGCAGCCGTTAAAAGACTGCTTAATAAGGTCAATAAGGTTCGCAGGGGCGAGAATTATGAGGAGTGCTTTAAACAAAGCTATAAGGTCAATGTTGAACCGTGTTCAACAATCAAAATTTTTATATTTTTTTTGTATTCTTTTTTTTTGTTATTTTCTCTTAAAATTTTCTTTATTTACCTCTTGAAGAGGTTTTGTTCTTGTTCCTCATGAACTATTTTTTGCAATTTTAAATTCGCTTTAAAATAGCGGAATTTGTATATATTCAATACTTTCATATTTTCATTTTTATTAGTTTTAAGTCAGTTAAGTTTATGAACTCAATAAAGCAAGAAGCTTTAGTTTAAGTTTTTTTTAAGGAAAAACTTGATTGTGTTTTATTTGGAAACACACCCGTGTCTGTTAGGTAGCTAATCAGGAAACTACCCTAACATTTTGGTCCTTCGAAAAGTCCTAGAAAGGCTAGGACAGGAATGAGCCAGTGAACGTGAAATAACTCCCGAAACCTGAAGAGAAATCGCCAGTTGTCTCTACCGACGGCAACTGTAACTTCAACAACATCAAATTATTTCACCGAGTCTACGGCAGGTGAATAAAGGAAAAGGTACTCCACTGTGCATCCCGTGCCAGCGAAGAAGTATTCTAAATAAAGGTACTCCATTTTGCATCCCGTGCAAGTGAAGAAGTCAACAACAACAGAGGTACTACATTGTGCATCCCGTGCCAGTGAAGGATTCATCGTCATCATTAACATCATTAAAACTTCATCATCAACATCTTTAAACGTCATCATCGTCTTAAGTGCTGATCGAGGTGTCTGTCTGTCCACAAGGCAAAGTAAGTTGGAAAAAATCAAAAGGAAAAAAGGTATGTACTGTGTGTGTTAGATTTTTTGTGCGACATATTTTTCTCTCTAAACGAAAATAAAATCATAAAACGGGTGAAGAACAAAAAGTGTCCATGTAATGTGAAATAAACATACATACATACATGAAAAAGAAAAAAAATCAAATCAAAAGTTTCTCCAAGAAAAGATCTGAAAAGAAGATAAAAAAACCACTAAAAAATATCCCACTAATTATTCCACTAATCAAATTGTCATCACTAACAAAAAGAAGGAGAGAAAGAAAAAAAAGAAGAAAAAGAGCTATAATAATCACTCACCAAAAAACTCTCAACTACCGGTAAATTTTCCATTTCAATTTGTTCCCACTGCAGCAAACGCATTTATAACAAAAAGGAAAACAAAGATAAAATTGCAAGTGAAGTGCGTGGACACAAAAATTAAATAATAAATAATTTGAAAATAAAAATAATAAATAATTTGAAAATAAAAATAATAAATAATTTGAAAATAAAAATAAAAAGTGAAAAACAAATTACAAAAAAAAAAAAAACAATAAAACTTCTTTAAAAAACATAAATTACAAAAGAAAAAACAATAACAGTGAGACAAGTGATCATTCAAGCAACACCAATAACTAAAAAATTTTACTTGTGCGTGACGTCATCACATTGGAATTTTTGTGTGACAGAGGTTCCCAACCCCAATCAGTCAAGGGTCCATGATGAGTTCCGGTGAGTTTTTCAATAAATTTTTTTAATATGAAATATTAATTTGGGTGGATTAATAAGAATTTTCGTTGCATAAAAAATTTAATTAAAAGATTGTGCACGAAATTTTTTTTACGATTTAATAAAATCGATAATTAGCGGTAATCAAGCCAATAAAAATATTTTTCCGTGGAAATTAAAAGAGGTACATTTGGAAGGAGTTTCGTGACAAAAAATATTAAAAGGTTGTGCACGAATTAATTTTTACAATTAAATAAAATCGATAACAAGCGGTAAACAAGCCTAAAAAAAATATTTTTTCGATTTTTTGGGAAAATTTAAGGTAGTACATTTGAAATCAAGGTGCTTAGTGGAATTTACCTCAAGTAAAGAAGAACCCCAAAAAAGTTTTTACGAAATTTTTTTTACAATTTCGTACAATTTTCGATAAAATTCAAAAGGGTTATTTTCGGTAAGGGTATAACAATGGCAGCTTCAAAAAGAAAATGTAAATTTGACTTAAAGCAGTTAGAGACATTTTGCAACAGTTTTGAGGGAACTTGTCCTGAACATTCCTCAGCTGCATTCCTGGATGTGAAAGAAAAGGAATTGCAGAGAAGGTGGGACAAGTTAATAGAGTCGTACGAGGCATACATTTTGGAATTACCAGAAGAAGATGCGAAAGACGACCTGACCGTGAAATATGTGGCAGCTTGTAATTTATACGAGTCTACACGTACTAAGATTTTGGAGAAAAAGGAAGCGTTTACATCAACGGAACCTCAACAATCAAGCTCCAGGCCCACGTTAAAACTACGAGCGTGCGAAATACAGGATTTCGAGGGTGGTTACTCCAAGTGGCCTGCTTTCAGGGATATGTTCCAGGCGGTGATCGGGAAAGATTCTTCCATAGCACCAGCGCAAAAACTTTATTATTTGCGAAGCAAAGTAAGGGGCGAGGCCTACCAAGCCATAAAGGATTTTGACTTGGTAGATAGTAATTATAGTTTAGCTTGGGAGAAATTAAAAAACAGGTTTGAAAATAAAAGGCTTTTGGTGCAGGATCAGGTAAAAAAGATTCATGCAGTTCAATCCACACCAAATGAAACAGTCAAATCTTTAAGGTATATTCAAAATACAGTTAACGACTGTTTAGCAATTTTAAAGAATTACAAGATTGAATTACATGATAATGATCCATTTTTGATTCATGTGGTAATCTCAAAGCTTTCTGATGAAACGGTTAAGGAGTGGGAGGTGTCCTTGAAGAATCATCGTGAACTACCAACCTGGCCACAATTAAATGAATTTCTTTCTGAAAGAGTAGAAATCCTAGAAACGATGTCAGATAGGAAAAGATTTCCACCAAAGGATAGCAGTTCTTCACGAACACAGGCATTTCACGCTCAAAGTGAACAAAATTTCAGCTGTAGGAAATGCAAACAAAATCACCCACTAAGAGTTTGCAAATCATTCAAATCGTTATCCCCAAATGAGCGTATGAAATTTGTTTTTTCAAATAAATATTGTGTGAACTGTCTATCGCCAACCCATTTTAAAGCAAAGTGCCAAAGTAAAAATTCGTGTTCCGTATGCCACAAAAAGCATCATACAATGCTTCATTTAGAAAAAGACGACACCAGGTCGAATAACTCGTCAGGTAACCAGTCCAGATCCAATGCAAATCATCAAGGAGAAAATTCTAGTTCTAGCACTCAAACCGATGCTTCTGCATTCAATACCCAAGTTGACAATTCTGATAATATAACGGCTTACTTTATACAACGTGAAGGAACTACACTGTTGCCCACAGCTCTAGTTCAAATCGAAAAAGGTGGGGAATTATTTACGGTTCGTGCTCTGCTGGATGCCGGAGCAGAAAGAAGTTTTATTACCACAAGTATTCAACAAAGGCTTGGCCTACCACTTGAGAAACAGTGTAGTCAGATATCAGGGTTCGGTGGAACTATTATAGGAAGCTCTAAAGGAAAATGTTTCGTCAATATAAAATCTAGAGTTTCAGATTTCAAAATAAAGGTTCTGGCAATCGTAGCACCCAAGATCGCTAATCTTCTACCTTCACGCTCAATTGAAGTTGAAAATTACAGGGCAATTCAGAATTTGAATCTAGCTGATCCCAAGTTTTATAAACCTGCAGCTATAGATATGATAATAGGCAGTGACGTTTTACCGCTCATCAACCTTGAAGGTATACGACAAAATATCTCTGGCAATCTAGAAGCTAGAGAATCACATTTCGGTTGGTACTTGTCAGGTCCAAGTAAAGCAAGTGAAATAAACACATTTTCAACTACTGTGTCGCCTTCAGACGATTTGCTTCTCCATGATCAAATTAAGAAGTTCTGGGAACTTGAAGAGGTCGAGAAGGATCTTATAGTCAATGAAGCGGACGCATATTGTGAAAACCTTTTTCAAAGCACTACTACACGTCAGTCGGACGGTCGGTACGTAGTGCGCCTACCATTTAAAGAAAATTTTCCTCAAGAAATATACTTGGGTCATTCAAGAAATAGTGCTTTGGCTCAATATCATCGGATGGATAAAACTCTTGAGAAATCTCCCGATCTAAAGGAAAAGTACCAGAAAGTTCTGCAAGAATATATCGATATGGATCATATGGAACCAGTATTTCATCAAGACATCAACAATTCAAAACAAGAATCATATTTCCTACCACATCATGCGGTTATTCGACCGGAAAGTAAATCAACAAAAGTAAGGGTGGTCTTCAATGCATCCAAGAAAACAGATAGTGGGTTTTCATTAAACGATGTTTTACATCAGGGTCCCACTCTTCAATCTGATTTGATGCAGACAGTGCTTAGTTGGCGTTATTATAAATACGTATTTACAGGCGACATAGAGAAAATGTTCAGACAAATACGTGTCCATGAGGCTGATCGGCCGTATCAGCGAATTGTTTTCCGTAATGAGGCGGATAGTTTTATCAAATCTTATCAAATGAAAACAGTTACCTTTGGGGTCAACTGTGCCCCATTTTTGGCATTGCGAACTCTACAGCAGCTAAGTGAGGACTGTAAGAATTCCTTTCCTAAAGCATCCACAATTCTAAGTAACGAAATCTATGTGGACGATATTTTGTCAGGAGGACATAGTCTGGAGGAAGCAAAATCGAAACAAAGTGAACTTAAACAGGCTTTACACTCAGCAGGCTTCCCCATGAAGAAAATAACCGCCAATGACAGTTTTCTACTGAATAACTTGGCCCGGGAGGATCTTCTAGACGAAGATATATTAAAGTTAGGTGATTCCAGTACCATCAAAACTCTGGGCATACGCTGGAACGCGATGTCAGATGCTTTCTACTATGACGTAGAACCAAACCAAATTGTACCCCACCCCACAAAAAGGCAAATATTATCGGTTATAGCGAAATTGTTTGATCCCCTAGGTTGGCTGGGCCCAATAGTAATAGTGGCTAAAATGATGATGCAAGAGTTATGGGAAACTAAAACTGACTGGGATGAGAGTGTTCCACAGCACATAATTGTAAAATGGAACTCATTCCTTGAAAATCTACCACAGATATCAAAATTGCGCATTCCTAGATGGGTACAATTTTCCCCAGCATGCGAAGTACAGATACACGGATTCTGTGACTCCTCTGAAAAGGCTTACTGCGGCACAATCTACATGCGAACTACAGCTTCTAATGGAGAAATAGCTTGTAATCTGCTTATAGCAAAAACTAAGGTGGCTCCAATAAAGAAGACTACAATACCCAAACTCGAGTTGTGTGGAGCAGTGTTGCTATCAAAATTAGTTAAAGGTGTAATGGAAAATGCAAAGTTCCCCTATGAGCTGTATCTTTGGACGGACTCATCTATAGTCCTTGGCTGGCTACAAAAACCCCCAAATAGTCTCAAAACATTTGTGGCGAATCGTGTAGCTAAAATCATTAGTATAACTAGCAATAGCAACTGGAAACATGTGAAAACAGAAGACAACCCTGCGGATTTAGGTACCCGTGGTTGTACACCAAACGAACTCATTGAGAGCAATTTGTGGTGGCATGGACCCACCTGGTTATCGCAACCCCGCGACCTTTGGCCGGAACCAAGAGCTTTCGAGCCAACTGATTTAGAGACAAAAAAGGTCTCAACGTATCACTCAAAGGTATCTTCCAACATAACCAGTAAAGATAATAAACTTCTTCAAGAAGAGAACGAAGATGTATTAAAACGATTTTCCTCTTTCGCTCGAGCACTAAGAGTTCTTAGCTATTGTTTTCGTTTCATCAATCGCATTCGGAAACGTCACTCCCAAACTGAATCGTTTATAACTTCAGAAGAAATAAAATTCACTAAAAATCGTTTGATATACCTCGCACAGCTGAAATATTTTCCCCATGAATATGAATGTCTTCAAAATAAGCGGCCTATTAACAAGAAAAGCAGACTTTTAACATTGTGTCCATTTTTAGATAAAGATGGTCTATTACGAGTTGGAGGTAGACTGAATAATTCAGGACTAAGTTACGCAGAACGTCATCCTGTTGTCGTTCCAGAAAAATCCCAATTTGCATCACTTTTCGTCGCTTATACTCATTATATTTTGCTTCATGCGGAACATCATATAATGCTAAGAGCAATCAGACAAGGGTTTTACATCCTTCGACTAAAGAATTTAGTACGAAAATGTGTTAGAGATTGCAAAGCATGTACTATCTACAAGCACAAGGTACAACAACAAATAATGGCTGAACTTCCAGCAGAAAGAGCAAATTTTTCGTTGCCATTTACCTACACAGGAGTGGACTTTGCAGGTCCTTTCAACATGAAATCGTCTAATTTACGAAACGCTAAAATCGTTAAAGGATATGCAGCAGTTTTTGTTTGCTTCTCTACAAGAGCAGTGCATCTTGAAGCGTGTTCCGATCTTTCAACAGAAGCATTCTTGGCCTGTTTTGATAGATTTACCGGACGAAGAGGTTTTCCAAAAACAATGTTTTCGGATAATGGCCGAAATTTCCTTGGAGCTAGCCTTGCCCTTCTTAAAGCCCACAATGAATTCCTTAAAACTACAGAAAAGGCGTTGGTAGAAAAATACAGCGCTCACGGATTTAAGTGGTCGTTCATCCCGCCTTACGCACCCCACATGGGTGGCCTCTGGGAGGCTGCCGTCAAAAGTATGAAGTCGCATCTGAAAAAAGTAGCAGGTAATCTCACATTCACCTTTGAAGAATTCGCCACAATGCTGATCAGAATTGAAGCTGTATTGAATTCCCGCCCAATGTCACCCTTGACCGAACACCCTACCGAATTACTGCCATTGACTCCAGGTCACTTCTTGAGAGGCGCACCAATAATAGCCCCACCCGAAGCTAATGAAGAACTACCGTTGGAGAATTTGAACTACATTAAACGGTGGAATCGTCTCAAATCTATTCAACATATATTCGCAAATCGCTGGAAGAACGAGTATATCACTGAACTACAAAGAAGAGTGAAATGGAAAACAGAACAACAAAACATCAAGCCTAATGATTTCGTCATAGTGAAGGATGATTCACTACCTCCTACTGAGTGGCGTCTAGGACGCATAATAAAAGTGGTACATGGCAAAGACAATAGAGTACGGGTAGCAGAAATCAAAACTCAAAACGGAAATATAATACGTTCTATAGCAAAGTTATGTATTCTACCAATTTCTTCTACTCAAGAGAATTTTAATAAAAATCCACCTGAATCAAACTAAAATTTTAATTCTTTATAAAGAGAAAAGTCGCAAAACAAAATTTCTAATATCATGGTATATAACTTCTTTTCTTCCTATCTAGCCACCAAAATCAAACGTTGCAACTTGTGCCTCAAAAATCACGCACTAAGACACTGCCCACTTTTTGTCGCCAAGTCAATCGATGAGAGACGAGTCTACATCAACAAGTGGGAATATTGTTTAAATTGTATGGCGAAGAGTCACGTACGCCGCGATTGCTATCTGTCACGCGAAGCACCAGCTCCTCAGGAAGCACCAGCTCGTCAGGAAGCACCACCTACTCGTTTACCAACAACAACCACTCTCCACGAAGTGTCGCTGTTAGCACGTGAACTTCCGTCGCTAACTCCTCCTCCGGATAACTATATCCCCCCTCTGGTTCGATTGAGCTTAAACCACCGAGGAAACCCAATGTGGGTAACGTTCATGCTGGATCCAAAGAGTGAGTCTTCATACTTAATGAGAAGCGTGGCGAACATCTTCCCTAAGTTCACTCCCAGCCTACATGTAAACGCTAACGATTATGGCATGTTTGACGTCTCTCCCACCTATGAGCCACGACGTAGCTATGAACCCGTTGCTCGATGGAGACTTCAGCTCAAGGAGTTCGCGGTCGCTCTACCGCCTGCAATCCAAGATCCAAAGCTAACAGAGCATTTCCGCGGAATTGTGCCCCAAGCGCATCCGCTATTCGCTACCTGTCGCCAAGTAGATGGAGTGATAGGGTGTCGCACCATAGCTACTATTATGCTACCAAAAGTGATAGAGGAGGAGAGTATGCCGAAAGCTCAGCGATCCATATTTGGTTGGATCATTTCTGGCAAATGGAACGGCTGCAGTTGCCACTAATCGCCCGGGGAGTATGTTGAACCGTGTTCAACAATCAAAATTTTTATATTTTTTTTGTATTCTTTTTTTTTGTTATTTTCTCTTAAAATTTTCTTTATTTACCTCTTGAAGAGGTTTTGTTCTTGTTCCTCATGAACTATTTTTTGCAATTTTAAATTCGCTTTAAAATAGCGGAATTTGTATATATTCAATACTTTCATATTTTCATTTTTATTAGTTTTAAGTCAGTTAAGTTTATGAACTCAATAAAGCAAGAAGCTTTAGTTTAAGTTTTTTTTAAGGAAAAACTTGATTGTGTTTTATTTGGAAACACACCCGTGTCTGTTAGGTAGCTAATCAGGAAACTACCCTAACAGTCAACATGATTAAACGGTCCCTGGATTCATCCGAAAATCTGATAACTCATGGACTGAATATAACCATGTGACAATTGAGCTCCTTTTCGACACTCACTTTCCTTTTTATCAAATAATTTGATAGACAAGATAGTCACTATAGACAGAATTATTCTATAGAAAAAATTTCTTAACTATTTTCTATAGAAAAAATTTTTTTAACGGAAATTTTTCTATAGAAAAAGCTTTTTAAAAAAAATTTGTAACGAAAATTTTTCAATAGAAAAAAATTTGTAACGAAAATTTTTCTATAGAAAAAAATTTTTAACGAAAATTTTTCTATAGAAAAAAATTTTTAACGAAAATTTTTCAATAGAAAAAAAATTTTAATGAAAATTTTTCTATAGAAAAAAATTTTTAACGAAAGTTTTTCTATAGAAAAAAAAATTTTTAACGAAAATTTTTCTATAGAAAAAAATTTTTAACGAAAATTTTTCTAAAGAAAAAAATTTTTAACGAAAATTTTTCTATAGAAAAAAATTTTTAACGAAAATTTTTCAATACAAAAAAATTTTTAACGAAAATTTTTCTATAGAAAACATTTTTTAACGAAAATTATTCTATACAAAAAATTTTTTAACGAAAATTTTTCTATAGAAAAAATTTTTTAACGAAAATTTTTCTATAGAAAAAATTTTTTAACGAAAATTTTTCTATAGAAAAAATTTTTTAACGAAAATTTTTCTATAGAAAAAATTTTTTAACGAAAATTTTTCTATAGAAAAAATTTTTTAACGAAAATTTTTCTATAGAAAAAATTTTTTAACGAAAATTTTTCTATAGAAAAAATTTTTTAACGAAAATTTTTTTATAGAAAAAATTTTTTAACGAAAATTTTTCTATAGAAAAAATTTTTTAACGAAAATTTTTCTATAGAAAAAATTGTTTAACGAAAATTTTTCTATAGAAAAAATTGTTTAACGAAAATTTTTCTATAGAAAAAATTTTTTAACGAAAATTTTTCTATAGAAAAAATTTTTTAACGAAAATTTTTCTATAGAAAAAATGTTTTAACGAAAATTTTTCTACTGAAAAAATTTTTTAACGAAAATTTTTCTATAGAGAAAATTTTTTAACGAAAATTTTTCTATAGAAAAAAATTTTTAACGAAAATTTTTCTATAGAAAAAATTTTTTAACGAAAATTTTTCTATAGAAAAAATTTTTTAACGAAAATTTTTCTATAGAAAAAATTTTTTAACGAAAATTTTTCTATAGAAAAAATTTTTTAACGAAAATTTTTCTATAGAAAAAATTTTTTAACGAAAATTTTTCTATAGAAAAAATTTTTTAACGAAAATTTTTCTATAGAAAATCAGCAGGCCTGGATTTCACGATTCCTGCTACGCTACATAATTCCTATGACTATTGTCCATCCATCTATTTTTCATAGTATTTTCGTCAGTTGTCTTAATAGGGGCTTCACTTCTAGTAGGTGAAGGGAGGTAGGGAAGATTAGTCCCTCAAATCCTAAAAATTTTATAACAATCGATCGACTGATTGAAATATTTCTTTGGAACTCTTTAGTAACGCTCATCTTACCTTAAGCATTCTTACCTTAAGTGTAAGTCTGTTGAACGTACGTAGCATGATGTGATCGTTTTTATTGAAATGGGACTAAAATTCAAATAATATACGTTTGCAGCTTCCATTGATATCGAGGTACCTCTCACGGTTGAAGCCATTAGAGGTTTACTTGAGGACGTAAATATACAGGGCTTCCTAATAGAGTGGATTGTAAACATGCTTAATAGTAGGATAATTAACTCAAATCTATTTAGGAGGCTTGAGGGATGAGGGATTTTATTACTATTATTGTGGTTGCTGACTATCAACGTCAACCTTAGAAGTATTGACCAGCTGGGGAGAAAGGTCGTAGCGTACGATGATGGCGTAGTATTACTTATATCAGGCAAATTCCTGCATACAATCGGTGATTTTATGCAGTCGGCTATAGTAGAACTTTTCTCCTGCTCCAGTAATTAAGGACCAGAAGATACAAGGAAGATACAATGTTAATGGATACAACTTAATGGCATAGAGTTGCTCTTAAATGCAATCCTCAAAACACATCTCAAGCAGCCCAGGCAACCAGAAGTCTAATAAGGCTGTATGAGTCGGGTATATTTAGATACAAGTCCCACACGCTTACCAATAACCTGAACTTAATAGGCTCCTTGGGCTTGTACTTAGGCCTATCACGACTACCATGATTATTCAGTTAAAGAATTACTGTTTATCACAGAACCAGAAGTGGTAATTCCTGATAAAACTGACTGGTTGCTTTTTTTAAGGAAGTTCGATCTTTACATATGGACCTAAAATGGATTGCGGTACTAGAGCTAGTGTTTTCCTGAAGGAGCAAAACCTTAGAAAATCTTTTAAACTTGCGGACAAGTGCAGTGTTTTCTAGAGATGTTTGATACATGGAAGACTACAGAGTTCATCCTGAAGTGACAATATACGTCGATAGCCAGGTGCTAGTGAATATATTTAGAATAGTTCCATTTGATTTATCATTCAGCTATAGGATTAGATTGAGCTGGGTTTAGGGTCATTACGACATCGCTGTCAACGAAGTAGCAAACAAAGTCGATAGATGAGGCTCGAGCCAACACTTTAGTCAAAAAGTAACGGACATTGCTCCACCTACCTGTTACTTTTATTTGCGCTGCATAAACCGGTTATCAGTGGAACCAAAACTCTACTAGGTCTGAGTAAGACAAGCTTAAGAAGATGTATAGATAGGGATCTTTACGGGACGCTGTATTTATAATTGAAGGCTAAACAGGCGGTGCAATGGTAGCATTCTGGACTTCTGTAGACTATGTCTAGCTGAGGATACATCCGAGTCTGTAGAACACATTCTCTGTCACTGTCCAGGGCTCTAAAATCAAACGCTCAGATAGCTAGGCAGTAGATTCCATGTCGAACTTTAGGATATGCAACTGTGCGAACTACATGATATTGTGGGGTTTATTATTGGACTTACTTGGCTAGGATAGAGTACTATTTTTCTTCCTCTGCATCTTTCTTTTCTCTTATTTTTTCTCAGCCTTCTTCATTTCTATCTTTTGGTGAAGGATCACAATGGACCCCATGGGTCTCCGAGTGAAGATGTCGCTTCGACACTACCTTTACCTAACCCATCAATGTTGCAGCCAGTGTGTATAAAGCAGAAATATTTAGTCCTATTTGTATTTTACTGTAATTTATTATATAAATTATTATTATAATTGAAATGTAACTAAGGCTTTTCATCACTTAATTTTTTTATAAACACTATCAAAAAGAATGGAGGGTATATTAAGATTGTCATTCCGTTTCCAATTTCCTTAATATTTTCTCAAAAATCAAATGGGATATATATTTGGAATCCTTATGAAATTCTAAGACGAATCAGCGATGTCAGTTCATCTGTCCGTATGACTGTCTGTCTGTTGTCTGCACCATAAAACCATTACGAAAGGATATAGGTCACTGATATTTAACGTTAACATTCTCCATTTCTTGGAAAATTTTTTTATTGAAATCGGGCAAAATCGGATTATATTTGACAAAAGCGCCAGTATACCTTCGTCTTGGCTGATCGCTTATTTGCTAATAAATGACAAATTATAACAGCTATGATGACTTAATTTGGTACAAAGAAGTTATACACAAGCACTATGCAGCATATAAAATTTCATCGAAATCGGTTCACATTTAACCATAGCTCCTATACAAAAAACAGCCTAAATTCCACCTGAAATACACTTAAATGCCAATAAATGACAAACTGTAATAGCTTTGGCCACTAAAATTAGCACAAGGAAGTCTTATGTGAATACCAGATAGTGTGAAAAATTTTGTCACAATCGATCACTATTGTCTGTTCGTCAGATAAAAGCGCGGTAGCTCCTTATCTACAAGAGCTAGAGAGATAAAATAGTACAAAAGTATTTTTGATAGGCAACAGAAGTTGTGTACTGAAAATGGGCGAAATCGGTTCACATTTAGTTAGAGCTCCCATATAACCCCGCCATTACTATTAACGTGTTTAGCCTAACTACATATTAATCATAACGAAAAGTATTTAACAACTTATTAATGTAAAACTATACCCGGTTATGAGACCGAATTTTGATCAAAGTAAATACTGAGGAAACCACTAAAATATTTTTAAATGTTGAACTATAAAGCTACGGCAACCGAATTTAGTCCAAAGGTTTTACCAACAATACCAATTAGCTTAGCGATTTTTTCAGTTTTGGTCCAGATTTTGAATTAGTTGCACCCTTGTAGATATATGAGATATGTTTCTTAATTGAACACAACTTGATAGTGGGTATATAAGATTCGGCACAGCCGAATATAACACTCTTACTTGTTATATCTACAATCAAAAAGATTCGGAGGTACAAGCAGCACATACGGCATTAGGAACTCCACACAAAATATATGGACCTGTCGTATTGCTATCAACATGTTTATTATAACTGAATATTAAGCTAAACGAAAAGTATTTAACAGAGATTAAATTTTGTGCAAAGTAAATACTAGGGAAACCACTTACATACATACATTTAAATGTTGAACTATAAAGCTCCTGCAACCCAATTTAGTCCAAATATTTTGCTAACAATACCAACTAGCGCAACAACTTCTTTTAAATTTGGTCCACATTTTGAATTAGCTGCGCCCTCGTAGATATATGAGAGATATTTCTAAATTTAACACAACTTGATGGTGGGTATATAAGATTCGGCACAGCCGAATATAACACTCTTACTTGTTATATCTACAATCAATGCTATGCTATCCTAAGTGCATAGTAAGCGCAGTGAAAAGTATTTAACAGCTTAAGATATAAAACTATACTTATGAGACAAAATTTTGTACAAAGTAAGTACTAGGAAAACCACTTGAATACCTTTAAATGTTAAACTACAAAGCTACTGCAACCAAATTTAGTCCAATGTACTGAAAGGCTGATGAAAGCCGGTACCAAAAAAAGATTAATAACTTTTTTTGTATTTAATGAATGTGGTACATTTTTTTTAATTTGCAGATTGATTCTTAGATTTGACAAAAATGGATAACTGGGGCACCGAAGCAAGAATTTGGATTGTCCGCCGTTATCACGCGCTGGGGTCCGTAGTTTCGGTCCAAAGAGAGTTTAGGCGCACATTTGGCGGCAAACCTCCGAGCAGATGGACCATAAAGAGGCTCGTAAACAATTTTGCCGAGCATCGGAAAGTCAACAGAAGACCTTACCATCGAAACCCTTCAGTTAGAACGGAGGAAACAATCGCTGCTGCAGCTGCTGCGATACAACAAAATCCAAAAGTTTCGATAAGAAGCTTATCTGGGGCCAAATTACCGCATTCGATATCGATCGAAAACTCAGACTTTTAAGCGAACATTGTGAAGTATACTTTAGGGATGTTGAAAGTTACTTCTATGCAAAAAGTTTATTGAAATCTTATTATCCATTTTGATTCGTTTTTAAAAAAACACATAGTTCAATTAAAACTCTTTTACTATTGTTTATCTTTTGGCAAATAACTTCAAAAAAATATAGTAAACTGTGCATCTTTTGAATAATTTTGATGATCCTTAAAGTATGCTATACAAATGTTTTGAAAATTTCTAAAATCTCGATCGATATCGAATGTCGTAATTTGGCCCCTGCTCAAATGGGTATAAGCAGACAGTCATTGCAGTCTATTATGCACAAAGATTTGGACTTATTCCCGTATAAAATTCAAATGGTCAACAAACTGAACGCTGCAGACTTGCCGATTCGCTTGTAATTTTGCCAGAAGATGCTACAAATGGTGGAAGAGGATGGAAACATGTTGAACTGCCATTTCATGTCTGACGAGGCCCATTTCGAATATAAAAAAAACAAAATTGTCGAATATGGAGTGATTCCAACCCACAGACACTCCATGAGACGAAATTGCATCCACTTCGTGTCACAGTGTGGTGTGCAGTTTCATCACGCTGCATTATCGGGCCCTACCTTTTTGAAGAAAACGGTCACCCCGTTACGGTTACTATAGACCGTTACTTGAACATGTGGAGAGAGTTTTTCTATCCAGAATTACGCCGAAAGAGAATTCCTTTTAAGTCTGTGTGGTTTCAGCAAGATGGTGCACCTCCTCACATAGCCCAACCTGTTATGACAGAGTTGCGACGAAAATTTCCCAATAAGCTGATATCCAGAAACTCCACATTCCGTTGGCCACCCAGGTCGCCTGACCTTATTGCACCTGACTTTTTCTTGTGGGGTTATTGCAAACAGGAAGTTTACAAAGCAAAACCAACAAATTTGAATGAACTAAAGCAATCCATTCGAGCAACAATAGCGGCTATTCTTGTCTCAACTCTCCAAGCAGTAATGAACAACTTTTTGCTAAGATGCCGCGTAGGCATCAACGCGCAGGGGAGGCATTTAAGTTCCATTACTTTTAAAACAAATTAAACTATATCTAATAAAATTGAATGAACTTTAACATGAATAAAAGCAAAATGTATTCCATACACTGAAAAAAAGTTATTTGAGTTCTTTGATGTACCAATATTCATCAGCCACCCAGTATATATCAACTGGAGTGGTTTTTCAAAAGTTGTTCGACCGGTCTTGTAACATGTGGCAGAGTGTTGTTACTTATGATCGTCTGACAATACTTCAACAGCTCATACAAATCATGCTTTTGGCTGGCCCGTATTCACCTATGACTTTTGATATTCATTAAACCGTCATTCACAAGTTTTTTGCTACATCTAAAATGTCAAATAACTTTTTGTGTAGCTTATATAATTATAGTTTTATTTTTAACTCATTTAAAAGATAATACATTTTTATGAAAATAATTTATGAAATTTTGAAAATAGTTTAATTCAAATGGTGACAAACGTGCAACATCTTATCAAAAAGTTATTACTACTGACTCTAAAGAATGAAAGCAAAGACTATACAATATGAAGATGTTGGGCAAAGAAGTTGGAAATATCAGTGGTGCCCGCCTTTTACAGTAATAGAACGATGACAACAAATACCAACCAAACAGTAACTTTTTCGGGATGTAATGAGCATTTTTCTTAATTCTCCATCCAATGAGATTTTCCTTAATTCGTCTATTATTTGTTGTTCACCTACTAATTAATCCGAAAATGTCCCTTTTCCCTAAAGATGATTTTTTATACACATGAAAATTTTAAAATTTTCGTATGTACCTTAACTTAGAATATTTGCTTGATAAATCTAAAAGGTGGGCCAAATAAACGACAGCTTATTTGATGGTTGCAACTTCAAAAAGATGACTGTTATTAACTGTCTCCGTAAGAAGACCACTTATACATTCCACTTCTGGTCTATGTTAATATATCAGGAAAAACTATTTAATTAATATGATATAGCATCAAATGTGACCAATGAATATTTTTGTGAGTCATAAATCTACAAAAAATATATATGAAATATTTTTTTTATAATCAGTTATTTTTATCACATCTGTTAATACTCTCGTAATGCTTATTTGCTTAAACTCGTTAATTAAATTTTTTCCATTTGATGAGGTTTTTGCTGAAACATATGTGCTGCATTCAACTACTCAAATTTCTTGGAAAAAGCTGATTTACGACAAATATTTTTATTGTAGAAATTCTCATTTCCATTGTAGGAGTTTTTCCTTGAAATATATAAATTAAGCTAAAGTTAAGAAATTGCGGTATATAATGTTTATCTTATCGTTTGTAAATAAACATAATATAAAAGTAAGTTTTTAAGGGCATTTCAGACAGTCAATCTTATATTTCTATGAAAAATGCTGAGTACAGTCAAATGGCACGAGATTATCTGATGACAATATTTTGTTAAAACAAAATAACCTATGGGCGTAGATAAAATAATATATGAATCCGTGAATTCGTCATATATGACATAAAAAAATCACTTGAAATTAATATTAGGAAAAACGTGTGTACCCATTTTTTGATAAATTTATCCAAAAATATTATAGGACACCAAAAATTCGTCACAGTTTTGCTTACCTTCTATGTTACATAAATATACCCACTTGTAGTTTCTTTATTCCTGTTAACATTCTTGTTTGATTTTCCTGTTTCAGATTTTTGTGTTTAGTCAGAACTTGAAAGAAAATTCTATAAAATCATTGTTGGTAGAGAAGCTTAGAGAAAAGGGCAAAACAGAAAAAAAAATAAAGTGCCAATGTCATTGCCAACTTATCACGCTGAGTCGTATAATATATATTCCTACCAAACAGTTTATGATTTATGTTAAAAGTTTTTACTACATATTACTCAAGGCAAACGTTTAAGGTATTGGTTGTGTGACTTCTTTTTTTCCGTTTTTTCTTCTATTTCTTTACTCTTCCCTTTATTATGGACTATTTCCGTTGCTTCTAAGCCACAAAATAATGGTTTTGATTCCTGCTGAGTTCAAAGGGATAATACGGAACAGAGTTTAGAGCAAAAGTTCAATGCTAAAGATAATAACAAACAAAAATGTAATAATAAACCAAAGGGAATGACAGAAAAATTATATGATAAGATTTGAATTAAGTCTAAAAATAAAATTTAAAATTTCTAGAAATCACTATATGATTTAAAAAGAGTTTTTTCACCCTTTGAAGTTACAGTAGCTCTGAAGGTTCTTTCCTTATTAAATTATCATTTTGTATATCTAAAATTGTTCTTATCTATTTTTGTTTCCCTGTCAAATTTGCCTGTTTTCATACATGAAAAGTAAAATTTTAAATGATTTATATAATACTAAGTAGAAATTGTTCACAATATTGTTACGTATATTGCATTTATTTTTATTTCCTTTTTCCATTTCTTCCCATATTGCAGATATACCCAACAAAATTATGACTATGTTAGTAAAATATAACAACAAAATATAATGAACGCATCTTATATTTGTTATTATTGTCACAAATTATATGTGATAGCATACATGAATACTTCTCAATCAAAACTTAAACACTTGTGAAAGGACCGAATGGACGGCCCTTGACTTGTCAAGAACCTATGACACGGTTAGCCATGTCACACCCTTCAAGGACATCCCGCTGTCCACAATGCCAACCAATTTGAAGAGATGGATAGTAAATTATCTGAGTTGTCGTTAGTTGTTTATAGAGTCCAACAGGCAGTTTCTCAGTGAGAAGTCCTGTCGTTACTCCTGTTTAACTTCTACATTTCTAAATCTCCATCTCCACCGCAAGACGTTGAATTAATATCATATGCGGACAACTGCACGATAATGGCTTTAATGCTGCCAAAATGCTGCCCTAAGAACTGTAAAAGACTGCCTACAAATTACCTCACTACATCATCTTCATGAGGAAACAAAGATGCTTCCAGTAAAGGAACACAACATTATGCTATCGCAGCACTTCCTTTTGGAATATCATTGAATAAATCATTAAAACTTTAACATCACACAGTTGGCATCTTCCCCGAGGATAGCATATAAAGATATATACTTTATCCTTTAGATCATACCTCAAATTCATAAAGACTGCACCAACTCCGCGATTTAAGGTTATCGAACGAATGTTATCGAATGAATGTTTTCTTCTTCTGCCCATAGAATAAGAAGAAAAGAACCTGCCGCGGAAAGCAGGAGTCGTTCTGGCTCAACTGAGATCGGAATGAAGCAACAGAATAAATATCTGTTGGTACCACATAGACCATGCCGTCCCCAACATATGCCCAGCTTGTGATCAGGGCTAACCCGCCAACCCTACTGCACTTAGTATAGAGGATTTGTAGACTTATCCAGTAGAACTGGACAATTTCTTGGCCCTTATTTCCTTACAGATCGCCCATTAAAACAAAATTAAAAATTGTAAATATAAGAGCTGTTACAACAACAATATCGTTTCTCCTACATACATCAAAAGGGTGTTCATTAGTCGTTTTGATAGTAATTTCCAAACTTCGGTAATTTAAACTTTTTTGATTCAAGCTTACTACATACATATTTTCTAATAACAATGTTTTTATTATATTTATTTATTTTATTTTTTTTTTTACTTTAACATCATTGTTATTTCGGTAACTCCTACATATTATTCCTCCATATACAACTACAACATGTGCAACATTAATATGTAGCTTCCTATAAGGCATTCGAAGTGAAATCTGCAACATATGCGCTGCCGTTTCGTTTTTTACTTAACATTTCTTACCTTTCATTTCAAGTTGACAGTCAGTACACACACATATTATTTCTTTTATATTTAACTTTTTTTTTCGTATGTATTAACGTCATTCGAATATTTCCCTTGCAGTTGTTTTATTCTTCTTATACTTTTTTTAGCTTCTTGTATTCAACGAATTTTTATCTTGTTCTGTGACTTAACCCTTAAGAGAACACCAAAATGTATCCACATGAGCGAACCCCAGGGCCTGGCTGGGACTTCATATATTTTGTATGGATTTAACAGAATTTTTACAAAATTTGCAAAAAAAATTTCTTTGTCCTTACAAATAACACACTTGGATTTGTTTTTTAAAACCTTTCTGGGTCTAGGTTCCTCTAATAAATAAAAGAGTATTATACTATATATTCTAATTAATTTCCTTCGATTTGCTTTACCTAAATGATTTAATTTAGAAAATCTTTTATTCGTGATCAAAAATCAGGTAACTTTTTTGTTGTTACTACATTCTTCAACACAGGGATCAAGCTTGGCCCAAATTACCGCATTCGAAATCGATCGAAATCTTAGATATTTTCAAAACATTTGTATTGCATACTTTAGGGATAATCAATATTATTTAAAAGATACTCAGTTTACATTAATTTTTTTGAAGTTATTTGCTAAAAGATGACTAATAGTTAAAGTGTTTCAATTGAACTATATGTTTTTAAAAACGAATCAAAATGGATACCAAATTTTAATAAACTTTTTCCATCGAAGTAACTTTGAACATCCCTAAAGTATACTTTACAATATTTGCTTAAAAGTCTGACTTTTCGTTCGATATCGAATGCGGTAATTTGGCCCCTGCTCTGAAAGACGAGTCAAAAATTTTCTTATGACACCTTCTTTGTTCTTCACACACACATATTTTATATAAGAAGATTATTAAGTCAATCATATTGTAAAAAAGTGACTAGGTTCATCAATTTCTTTAGTTGTATATTTTTAAGCATTTGGTCCATAACGTCTACGCCTGCTTTCTAAGATAATAATGCATGATTGCCTCAGGTATTTTCTTAACGCTAATAATAGTTGTATTGTAGTGAACTGTGAGATCGGAAAGACATAGTACGGCCATCATCAAATCGTATAAGGCGAAGGAAAGTGTTAAATCAATGATATTGTTGCGTAAAATAATGCTACCTTTTTATATTTCCGATCCATAGTTCCGAGATAGCTTGTGTATAGTTGTGGGACGCCCGCCGCATTTATATTTAATTTATATACCTATGAGACCATCCAGCTCTTCCATAGTCATTGGTTTCCAAACCTGCGGTTTATCCTCATTATTTTTATTTGAAAAACCATAAACCTTTTTGAATTTATTAGCTGTATTACCAAAATAATAGTATAGGGCCTGGCTAGGCCCTGGTGTGACAAACACAAACACAATAAAAAATTTAGTCCTTAAAATTTTCTATAAAAATTTTTAGGTCTATAAAAATTTTTATACGAACAATTTTCTATAAAAATTTTTAGGTCTATAAAAAATATAGACCAAAAAATTTTCAATAAAAAATTTAGGCCTAAAAATTTTGTTTAAAAATAAGTCAATAAAATTTTAAGACTGAAAAAATTTTACAGTGAAAAATTTTCTAGAAAAATTTTTACAGTGAAAAATGTTCTAGAAAAATTTTTATACTGAAAAATTTTCTAGAAACATTTTTATAATGAAAACATTTTTATACAAAAAATTTTTAGACCAAAAAATTTTTTATAAAAATTTTTAGGTCAAAAAATTTTCTATATTAAATTTTAAAACTGAAAAATTTTGGATCGAAAAATTTTCTATGACAATTTCCAGACCCAGAAATTTTCTTTAAAAATTGTAAAAGCGAACATAAAAATTTTTATACCGAAAAATTTTCCATAAAAATTTTTATACCGAAAAATTTTCCATAAAAATTTTTATAACGAAAAATTTTCCATAAAAATTTTTATACCGAAAAATTTTACATAAAAATTTTTATACCGAAAAATTTTCTATTAACATTTACATAACGAAAAATTTTCTATAAAAATTTTTATACCAAAAAATTTTCTAGATCAAACAATTTTCTATCAATTTATTTCAATCGAAAATTTTTCTATTAAACTTTTAGACCGAAAATTATTCTATTAAAGATTTAGACCGAAAATTTATTTAGAAAAATTTTAGGATCGAAATATTTTCTCAGAATATTGATAGGATAATCTATAGATTATATTTTGAGAATAGATGCAAAGAAGCACCACTAACCTATTAACCCATTTTGTACCACTGGTCGAGATCTCGACCAGAAATTTTTGTGGATTTTCAAAAAATATTTAAAAATATTTGCTGATAGAATTATTATTATTTTTTTAATTTGTAATGAAGTTTGGAATGTCAGCTTTCATATTTGAATTTTTTTTATTTTGTACCTCCCCTTTTAAGGTACCGCAGGGCGGGCACAAAAATAGTCTAAAAATAGACCTTTTTTAAATTTATTGCAAATGCTGTGTTAAAATCAAAAGAGAAAAAATTTTTTATTGATTTAAATAGCCAATAGTCCAAATAAACTATATTGTGTACAAATTAAATAAAACAACTACTACAGATAGCCGCCCAGCAGCCTTGAACATGGCTGGTCGAGATGTCGACCATTGGGATAATTAGTGCAATGAATTTGTTTAATGAGCTATGGAATTCCTATAATTGAACAAACAAACAATGTCACGGAATAAGTTCCAAAAAATAAAATCAAACTTTCATTTGGCAAATAACGATGAAATCGACAAAAATGACAAATTTGCCAAAGTACGGCCTCTGTTTGATCTTCTCAATGCTCGATTTATGCAGTTTGGAGTTTTTGAACCGAATTTATCGATTGATGAACAAATGGTGCCATATTTTGGTCGTCATAGCTGCAAAATGTTTATAAGAGGCAAACCAAATATTGGTGTCTATGTTTATCAAAAGGTTATTTGTATCAATTTCGACCATACGCTGGAGCTACAGATACATATGATAAACAACTTGGCCTAGGAGCTAGCGTGGTTTTGAGTCTTTTGTCGGTTTGCAAGCATCCTGGACAACATACTGTGCATTTCGATAATTTTTTTACTGGATACCACCTGCTCTGTCTTTGGAAAGAGAAAGGATTTTGTGCTACAGGTACAATCCGTGCAAATAGGCTGACAAACGCAGGCCTAAAAACAAATTTAGCCAAAAACGATATAGACTATGCATTCGACCAAATACATAAAATTTCTGTAGTTCGATGGAGAGACAATGCTGAAGTCACTTTGGCTACGAATTATGATCAAATGGATCCCATAAGAAACGTAATGCGGTACGACAGAAAGGAAAAAAAAAAAAAAAGATTGCTGTACCCCAGGCTAACCTGGGGTTGATCTACACGACAATGCTGTTGCCAATTATAGAATTGGAATAAGAGGAAAAAAATGGTGGTGGCCACTTTGGGTCACTTGCTTGGACAGTGCGTGTGTTAATGCATGGAAATTGCATTGCATGATTTCTGAAAAGACCAATAAAAAATCCATGCCTCAAATTGATTTCAAAAATTCAATAACAAAAACACTATTGCTGTATGAGACAATCCCGCCCGATGAAGAAAGTGTCGACGACACCGCAGAGCAACCCACATCATCGAAAAGAGTGAAGGCCATGCACATGTCCGTCAGTATTAAAGGATGTTATCGCCGGTGCAAAATATGCAAGAAGCATACTGCTTACACTTGTGCTAAGTGCAACATAAATTTACATGTAGGTGAATGCTTCGAAACTTACCACGCAAATTTGAAATTATATTTTTTTATACTTATTAATTTCTTTACATAAATAAAACATTTAAACTAAAATAAATTGATCGAATTTTTCATTTATCTGTAAGTTTACTTTTAATCTTTATAATATAGTAAAGTAAATTTATTGCTCTAATTATCCCAACGGTCGAGATCTCGACCACCAGTTTTCAGGGTTACCACCTTACAAAAAAAAAAAAAAAATTACAAAAATTAAAATTTGAGCCGGTTTCTAACCAGCCACGAAAATTTCGTTAAGATATAAAAACTTTTTTTTGGCTTGGGACATAATGGGTTAATGTACTATTTATTTTGCTGATGTTTTTTGCCTTAATATTTTTTTCATCAAAAATTCACAATTTAATATTGAATGTAAAAGTTTTGCCTTTAGCTTTTCATAAAAGAAAAAAAATATGTATGAGTGTACATCTGGCCAAATGGTAAAAACTTTTTGGTAACCCTTAAATTTCATTATAACATTTCTGGTTTCAGTTTTTAACTTTCTCTTTTAAATTGCTTTTCGCCAAATAAAATATATACATACGTACATCAACTTCCTTTAAATTAGGTTTTCCAAACAAAATGGAAAACACAAACAATAAGTTCATGCAGAAACATAAATTGAAAGAAAACGGTTTGATGTCGAAACTATTATTACATGATTTATTTTGAAGAAAAACTATAACGTTTTTGTGGGATCTCCATTATTGAATCCTTAAATATTACAAAGTTTGATATAATAAAAATACTATTTTTTTTAATTTTAAATTTGTAATAGTAGACTTATATTAATTGTATATCTACGCCTGTATGCATGCTATGTTTATCAGTTGTATGAAGTAATGATAGCGTATACTTGTCATCCTAACCAAAAATCAAGTATACGTGTTGAGAGTTTTCTGGAAAAGTCCAAAATTAATATCAAAAATAACACTTGGCTATAAAAATAGTTGTAAAATAATTTGTTTTTGTTAAAAAAATTTTCTACAGAAATATTTTTTTTATCGAAAAATTTTAATATCCAAAAATTTTCCATAGAAAGTTCTAACATTGAAAATTTTTGTACGAGAAATTTTAATATCAAAAATCTTTCTATGAGAAATTTTAATATCAAATATTTTTCAATGAGACATTTTTATATCGAAAATTTTTATATAGAAAAATTTTGAAAACCAAAATGTTTCTATAGAAAAATTTAAATATCGAAAACACCTCTATAAAAA
Organism: Stomorhina lunata; assembly: GCA_933228675.1. NCBI lineage: Eukaryota > Metazoa > Arthropoda > Insecta > Diptera > Rhiniidae > Stomorhina > Stomorhina lunata. The sequence continues at coordinate 113,215,203 of OW121741.1, read as the reverse complement.
AATTTTAATATCGAAAATTTTTTCTTTAGAAAAATTTAATATCGAAAATTTTTTCTTTAGAAAAATATTAATATCTAAACATTTTTTATAGAAAATTTTTTTTATCGAAAAGTTTCTACAGACAACTTTTTTTTATCTAAAAATTTTCTATAGAAAATTTTTTTTATCAAAAAATTTTCTTTAGAAAAATTTTTTTGTCGAAAAATTTTCTATAGAAAAATTTTCTATAGAAAAATTTTTTTATCGAAAAATTTTCTATAGAAACACTTTTGTTATCGAAAAATTTTCTATAAAAAAATTTTTAATCGAAAAAAATTTTTTTTACCGAAAAATTTTCTACAGAAAAATTTTTTTATCGAAAAATTTTCTATAGAAAAATTTTTTTATCGAAAAATTGTTTTCTATAGAAAAATTTAAGCATCGAACAATTTTCTATAGAACAATTTTTTTATCGAAAAATTTTCTATAGAAAAATTTTTTTGTCGAAAAATTTTCTATAAAAAAATTTTTTTTATCGAAAAATTTTCTATAGAAATTTTTTTTTTTCAAAAAACTTTCTATAGAAAAATTTTCTATAGAAGATTTTTTTTATTGAAAAATTTTCTACAAAAGAATTTTTTTATCGAAAAATTTTCTATAGAAAAATTTTTTTATTGAAAAATTGTCTATAGAAAAATTTTTTTATCGTAAAGTTTTCGAAAAATTTTTTTATCGAAAAATTTTCTATATAAAAATTTTAATGACAATTTTTTTTTTAATTTTTAGTATTGAAAATTTTTTTATAGAACAATTTTCTATAGAAAAACTTTTTTGTCGAAAAATTTTCTATTGAAAAATTTTTTTATCGAAAAATTTTCCACAGAAAAACTTTTATATGAAACAATTTTTTATAGAAATTTTCTATAGGAATTTTTTTTTTATCGAAAAATTTTCTATACAAAAATTTTTTTATTGAAAAATTTTCAAAAATTTTTATATCAAAAAAATTTTCTATAGAAAAATTTTTTTATCGAAAAATTTTCTATACAAAAATTTTTTTATCGAAAAATTTTCTATAGAAAAATTTTTTTATCGAAAAATTTTCTATAGAAAAATTTTTTATCGCAAAATTTTCTATAGAAAATATTTTTTATCGAAAAATTTTCTATAGAAAAATTTCTTTTATCGAAAAATTTTCTATAGAAATTTTTTTCTATAGAAAAATATTCTTATCGAAGATTTTTGTTTTTGAAAAATTTTTAATTTTCAATAGAAAAATTTTCTGTAAAAAATTCTTTTTAACGAAAAATTTTGTATAGAAGAATTTTTTTATCTAAAAACCTTGTAAGAAAAATTTTGGCCGAAAAATGCTTTAAGAAAAATTTTTTCAAAAAATTTACTTTAGAAATATTTTGATATCAAACAATTTTTACATCAAAACATTTTTACTCAAAGATTTTAATATTGGAAAATGTTTGATAAAATAATTTTAATATCAAAAAATTTTCTGCAGAAAAATTTGTAAGTCGAAAAATGTTCTATTCTATCGATAAAAGAAAATTTTCTATAGAAAAATTTCTTTTATTGCTTTCAAATTTTCAAATTAATAATTTGAAAATTAAAAATGAACTCAAGCCTGATAAATCCTAATTTTTCAATTAATTCAATTTAAAGTTCGAATAATTAATTCCTAAATAAGAAAAATTTTCTTTAGACATTTTTTTTCGAAAAGTTTCCTATAGAAAAATATTTTTATCGAAATTTTTTTTCGAAAAATATTCTCTAGAAAAATCTTTTGTCGAAAAATTCTTTATAGAAACATTTTTTTCAAAAAATTTACTATTAAAAAATTTCTATGTCAAAAATTTTTATATTAAAACATTTCTGAGAAAATAATATTAATATCAAAAAATTTTATTTAGAAAAATTTTGAAGTCGAAAAGTTTTCTATTAGAAAATTTTTTATCGAAAAATATCAATAGAAATAATTTTTTAACATCTTTTAAAAAAATGTTTTTTTGAAAAGTTTATTTAAAAAAATTTGTATCGAAAAATATCAATAGTTTTTTAGTATCTACCTATAAATAATGTTTGTGTTAAAATTTTTTTTATAATTTTATATATATTTTCTCAAGACATATGTACGTATATATTATGGTCATAACTGTTTTATAAAATTATCTTTTATTATGCGCACTGTACTTTGATTAGAAGCTTTGTATGAATGTCCAGCCAGCTTCCCGCCCAGTCGTTACAAACTTATGATATCCTTTTCACCTATGGTGGTGAAGGTGTAATATTTTGACTTATTATTATCGGCGCGTACATCTTGACTTTAGTTCCTACACAAGTTGAATCCTAAAAGCTTTTAAGGCAACATCCATTCTTAAAATGAAGCCAAATCAGACTTATATGACACCTTCGTCTTATAGGATAAATAAAATTATCCTTTACTATTTTCGCTTCAAAAATAAATTTACTTACTATCAATTTATTAATAATAAGCTATGAAATTATTGTATAAATATATACTTATGAAATGTTTATTACTGTAATATAATGTAATAGTTTTTAATTAATTTTTTCGTACACGTTTTCACATGTTCATGATCATTTAAACCATATTCAAGCTTAAATATTTTGTTTTTTTTAAATGACTGCATTATAAAAGAACTATATATAAAGATTTTATTGACTCGTGTTGTATTTCTTGGAAAGCTTTGTTATTTTCTTATTATTGTTATTATTATTATTACATTTTTTGTAACGTTATTCAGGTTTTGTCCATGATTATATGGTCACATTTTTGGTATTATCCTTTTTTATTATCATAAAAATATTTTTGGTTGAAAATTAAGAAATATTTTCTTGACTTTCTTTCATTCATTCCTTTCGTTCGTTTATTCATTCATTTCTTATGACAGACGTTGTTCATTTTACCTATCATTTCGACTGACTGTGATTCTTTTTCATTTTGGCTTGGCATTAAAATGTACTTAAGTGGTAGCGTGTACACGACATGCATGCTAAAATATTTGATACGAATATTTATTTGCAATAAGAAAAATGTCAGGATTTTCTTTCTTTGTTATTGCTAGCACAAGTATGTGTGTGTGTGTGTATGTATATATTTGAGTGTTTGAAAGTTTTACTTGTTATTTTGGCTGATGGAAAAGAGTAAAGAGTGATATGGTTTTATAATCACACAACTAAAGAAGATATCAAATCCTTTTTTAATAACACTGACATTCAGGTGTATAAATATGTATATTCATGGCTCTCAACACATTCTCATGCATGACCACAAAATCAAGGCTACAGTAGTGTTTAAAAATGTTACAGTATTTATAATAGATAAGATTATAATGTATGAAAAGCAATTTAAAATCTGAATAGTAAATAATAACGATTAAGTATAGACTTTATTTAATAATTTTAAACTTAACTGTATTTTGCATTTGTAGCTTGAATATATTTATTGTTCTCAGGTGTTGGCGACATATTGCAGATGACTTTGAAACCTTACCCACATTTCAGTTTTAATAATACCCTACACGATTAAGACTTGGTTGGCGTTTTGCATTTGTGCTAATGTTTGTTATGCTTAAAAATACAAAGAAATCAATACAATGTCAATTTGCGAACAATCTATAAACTTATGTTCACATAAAGAAAATACATATAAACTTGAACATTGTTTGTCAATTCTATTAGATTCTACGCATTTTTTATGCCAATTTTTATTTATATCAAAATATTTATTTTAGTACTTTACTGAGGCTCTAATTCAGGCAATTTTTTTTACGTTACTGCTTAGTAATCGACACATTAAACAAGTAAGCCTTCCCTAGTCTGGTCTACGGTTATCTGTTAAGTCCCTGGGGTCTGAGAGCTAACCTATACTGAAGTACGGAGAAATTTTGTTGAAAAGTCTGTGATAATCAAGGCCTGATATAGGACTTGTTAAGACAGAATCTGGAGGCCTAAAAGTTGGACTATTACTGTAGTCAAATTTGAAGCAAAGATTTTCAGCTCAAGAATCACTACATGGTTTAAATATTATTCCGGATTTTATCACGAATCTCGATACATGTTAGTGGTCATGTTCTCACGAAGATAAATTTGTAACTGCTCAGTTGTGGCCAGGGTAAGAATTTGAACACTCATTTCACACATTTACTCATGTGCAAAAATTCCTTTTTATAAAAATCTCGCACACAGTCATGGGTATTAACAAATTTTTCTTGTACATTCATCTCTTACTCGTGTCGACAAGAGTAAACTTTTTCTACACAAGTCACGATCAACTAAAAAATGAAAACCACATTTTGTGTGCCACTCACAAAAAATATTTTACACGACTAGCGCACGACTTGCCCGTGAGTGGCACATTAGAAAAAATATAATATTTCTTTGTTTTCTTAAACCGTAGATTTTGTTGCTATGAATTGGATTTCGATTTTGTTTCTTATGTATTTATATTTTGTTTTTGTAATTTCTTAAACAAAGCAGCAACAACCTGCTTTGTTGACGTCCAATTCCCAATTGAATGTTTTTAGGGCTCATTTTAACGAGTTTATTGAATGATCGTGATATTTACGAAAATTAAAAAGTTTTCGGCTGTTAGGTTTAAGAAACACAGCGGGAAATATCGCATGAAGAAATGATTTTTAAATTTTATTCACTCTTCACGCGCGAGAGTTGTATAAGTTAATCTTTAGTCATAATTGTGTGTAACAAAACAAAAAAACATTACTCAAAACTCTTGAGAAAGTGCTGAATTTAGACAAATGAGCTTCACACTCGTGAATATATTCTTACCCTGGTTGTGGCCTAGCTTAAAGCTTTTACAGCAAGAATTTACACCAGATCTGTTGACTTTAGATTCTTATTTGTTTCGGTCATTGCTAAATTTTTGGGACAGTAAAATCTTTACTTTAAATGAAGAATTTAAAGATTTTTCACAACATAGCCTAAAAAATGTAAAAGTATCTTATCATGATACTACAAGAAAAGTTGCAAAAGGTAGTCCAGCACTACAATCAACAAAACAATCAAGGTAGGATTTTGATAATTGTATGCATGTTAAAACACCGAACTACCATATCCAGACAAAATATATTGACTTGTATCCAATAATTTCAAAATCACTTTTTGAAAAGTTTATTCGTCTATGTGGCCGAATGACTGGAGGTGAAGGGCACAATGAGGTCGCTCTTGACCGACTATAACATTTTCTACTTTACGCACTGAAATAATGCTCTTCCATGTAAACCTTATGATTAATGGTGATCATTTTATAGAAAACTAGCTACTTTGACAGGGCGTTGCCCGGGTTGATAACAGAGGATATTTATTGTTATCCCATCCCAGAAACATCAATCCCAAAATATTATACATTTTTTAAGAAATTTTGTCTGATGGCACTACTAATCCATTAATATTGTACATAAAAATATATTTAATATCAATCATCAAATAATGAACAAACAGTCATCAAAGAATCGTCAATCAGTCATAAAACAATCACTAAGAATTCATTAAACAATCTTCAAACACCGATAAAACAAGCATTAAACAGTCAATAAACTGCTGTCAAACAATCATCAAATAGTCGACAACAATATTCAAACGATCGAAGAGAAAAAAACGTCAAACAGTCATCAAACTATTGTCAATAATTATCAAATAGTAGTCAAACAATGATCAAATAATAGTCAAACAATCGCCAGTAAATCGTCAAGCCATTATCAAACAATAATTAAAAATCGTCAAACAGTAGTCGGTCAAACAGTCATCAAACAACTATACTGGGCAACAAGAGTAATCACTTTGAAGACTTTCTATTTAGTTTCGATGTATTGTGACAAAAACATTCAAAATTTAAAATTCTGTGGATATGACTTATTATAAATTTTCTTTTCTAAAATTACAGATTTCCACAGAGTTCGTTCCATTGATTTTATCATATCTTGGAAAAGGCTTTTTTAAATTTATTGAAAGAAGCACTGGCGGATTTACCACAAAATTATCAATTAACTTAGTAATATAGGGTATCTTATGGTCTAACTGCACTTTTATAGTCTTTACTACAGTTTCGTGTTTTCAACTTTTATTATTTTTGCTGTCGTCTGCCATATCTTTTCTTGATGCGGCCAAGAAAATGTTAAATATTGAATGATTGAGAATGACCAACATCCGAGAATTAATAAACGACAAGTATTGTTGTTACAGATGAGCTTCTTTCTTCGGAAATAAGCAAAAGTTCACCAACATATACATCTATTTACTACGTGTATTTCTGAGGTTAAGTAGATGTATACTTTACGTTTAAGGACACTGATACTGATGATTATTATTATATTTCGTACGTATGCCGTGCACGTGCGTCGAGTGTTATTTTTGTTTTTTTTTTGCAACCTACAATGCTCTCATAACCATTTTCAATAAGCTACGGATGAAGCATTCAGGTTTATTAAGGATTTGCTTTATTTTGTTTGTATTTTACTTATAGCTATTTATCCTTGTACATTGAAATAAATTTTTGTTTGGTCATAACAAAAAGAACTTAATTGAAAATTTAATTTAATTTTGCGAAATATAAAATGAATTTGAAATATTCAGTTGCAAAAAAAATTTAAATTAATATGTGAGCCACTGATGGAAGTGTATTTTGATGTCAATGTAAAACGTTCAAATTTGTAGATTGGTTCAAAATAGGCGGACAGAATTTGTACATAGTTTAAATTTAAGATAATTATGAATCTAAAACAATCAATAAAATTTGATGCCAATAAGTATTTTTGAGAAAATGAACAAGTTAATATAGAATATCTAAGAATTGCTCCAAAATTGTTGCTAATGTCCCAATTATATTTGTAATACACATAATAACGAGCACATACTTTATTTTATAAAACAACATAGTTTAGCTATTATAAAAAAATTTCTAAAATTATTTACAATTATAAAGATAATAATGACAGAAAATGAAATATATTTTGTTTTACTACGAGTATGCTCATTAGGCTGCACCTTATTTTATAAAATGCGATATCTCTATATGAAAAAAATTCTATACAAAATGTTTCTATACGAAAATATTTCTACAGAAAATTTTTTTATATGAAAAAATTTCTATAGAATTTTTTTTTCTATAAGAAAAAATTTCTATCAAAATTTTTCTATAAAAAAAATTCTGTTGATGGTCGTGGGTTCGAGTCGGGCTTAGGAGTTATATGTTGTCCAAATAAAAACACACTTTTTGTTTTTATCTGAATTTCATTTATTGAATCTCAAATCAAGACTGACTTCTTTTACAAAATTTCTTAACATTAAATACAAAAATAATATATGAAAAAATGCTTACTTCTATAATCTATTGATCTAGTTTTGTTTTGGATTCCCAAGAATTTAATTAGTTTTTGGTGTTAAGCGATGTAAGCATTCTTTGGGAATTTTATATTTGGGTTATTTGATTTCAAGTGGTTTTTGTATATTTCTGTGGGCAAACATACGTACTTAAACAAAAGACATTAAAAAAGACCAATTATAGATTTCAATGCATAAATTACTATGTATGTACGTATGTATATGTACGTGATGTTTTTGTGGAAAAGTAAAAGTATAAAAAATGGTTTTAAGTTTTATGTGCGCACATTGGGCGCTAGAAGTATTAAATTACAAAGGAAATTACAAAAACCATTTAAAATAAGATTAAATAATTATTTTATTAGGGGTTATCGTAACTCCCCCTCCGTTAGATTGAGGCTCCGACGAAATATGGTATATATTATTTTTCTTTCTATATATTAATGCAACGATAATAATGATAATAATAACTAAATAGTGAGATTTATTGTATTACTAGTTATGTTTACAATTTTATTTCTTTTGTTATCAATATGTAGTTCTTCAAGATTGTTTTCGTAACTTATTTGTTTTAAATATAAATCTTCAATTTTTACATCAAGATATGTTTTGTTTTCGTTTATTTCAGTTATTAAATTATACAAAATAATATTTTCCTTAAAGTTTATTTCATTATTATAATATGTTTTATTTTCTGTACATATTTTACAATTTTGAAATTTTAATATAAAAGTACCTGATAATTTTTCATCTGTTTCACGAATGCAATCATGTGTAACAAATCCATAATAATTTTTAAATAAAAGGAAACCTTGCTTTATTTCTTTTATTTCGTTATAATCAAAATTTTTGAAGTTGCATTCGGGGGTTTTGTTTTTTATAATGTTTTCGATACAGTGGTCCTTGAATGGTTCGAGGGTTTTAATGTGTTTGGAACTTAGGTTTGCGTGATATAAATTATCTAGTTCGTCAATTAAAATTCTATTGTTTGTCAGATGTAGAGACTTGTTATTTCTATTTGGGATTGGCTCGAATAATATTTGAGAAAATAATTTAGGGGAATACTTTGGAATAGATAACATTATCAGAATATTTTCATTAGAATATGTGACTCCAATCTTGATATTAGTGTATGTTTCGTAGTCGTCAATAAGTTTTATTTCCTTATCGTCTAGGATATCTATAGGAATAATACCTAGTTTACCTGTAAATATAGTTTGTCCAATATCGTCTACGTGATTTCTCAGAAGAGTAATGTCGTTATCTATTTGGTATACATGTCTCAGAAAAAGCATTTCGTCTTCTAAACTCTGAATTTTATTTTGAATTTCGTCTCTAAATTTATTAATGTGTTTTGTTATCGTAGTTTGTTGTGTATTAATGTGTGTAGTGATATTTTTAATTTGTGATGAAAGTGTGTTGCTTATTTGAATAAGTGAATTTGTTTTTAATGATTGTTCGTTTTGGTTTGTTTTGAGAATGTCAATAGCATTTTTAATTTCTATTTCGTCCTCACTATCCATATTACCGGTTATGAATTTCACTCCTTTTCCCAGTACATTAATGAGACCGCGTTTGTTCCTGAAGTGGGGTGATAAATTATTTACTTTTGCTTTGAGTAAAATGTAATTATGTTCTATTGTATTTAATATTGGTTTCACATCTGATATAGTTACATTTAATAAATTTATATTTTTTCCTATTATTTCAATTGAGTGATGATAATCGGTTAAGTTTATTTGATGTAGGATTCTATCGTAGTGGTCGATTAGTTTTATGTCATTTTCTTTTATTGGAATGTATCCTTTGTTGTCTGTTAATCTTTGTATATATAGCCCTTGAGATAATATTATCTCTGGTAATAGTATGGTTAGTAATATTGCTCGAGGTAAATTCATTAGAATGTTAAGAGTTTTGAGATGTTACGTTAATTGGATTCTGGAATTTTTTCTTTCTCTTAATATGTGATTTGTAGTATTTGTGTCTTCGATCTGTTATAACATGTTCGTTATCTAATTTACTAACAATTAATTTTCGAAACTTGGAATGATTTTTACCTCCTCGTTCGTCTCTCAAGTAGATAGGACCTGTCTGAATATCTACGTTTTCGCGTGTTTTGTTGAGTTTATTAATAATTCTTTCTTTATTTTTCGCTATAAGATCTCTAATTAAAGGAAAGTCATTTGTACCTAAAGTGCCATTTCTAAAATCGATAGGTTTTCTTTTAGTTGAGGAATGAATTGTGTTATTATAAAACATTATTATTTTGTAAATTTTCTCTTCTGTGTTCTCTATATCTTTATTGGGATCATGTTTCAATATTCTAATATGTTCATTGATCGTATTGTGTAATCTCTCCACATCCGCGTTTGATGTGTGGTTATTATTTGAAGTGTAGTGTATTTCTATTTCTTGTTCCCTAAGAAATTCCATAAGAGGTAGTGCTTTAAATCCTAGTTCATTGTCTACTATAATTTTTTTAATGTTTCCGACTGTAGATAAATACTGTGTTAAGGCTAACTTAAATTCTATCCATGATCTATTTCTAATTTTTATTGCTTGAGCGTATTTACTGAATTTATCTATAAATGTCAGGAAAAGAGTTTTTTCTAGGCTGTAGAAGACGTCTATGTGAATTACGTCTCCAGGTTTCTCAGGAGTTTCGGTAATTTTATATTCTTGTTTGACTGGGCGTCTATCGTATTTTTCTTTATTGCAAATATCGCAGTTATTGATGAATTGAGTTATTCTTGTTTTTAATTCAGGATGGTAGATTAATGTTTTTAGTTCAGCAAAATTTTCGTTTATTCCTCTGTGGTTATTTCTTTTGTGCTCTTTTTCAATTTTATCAGTTAATTTATTTTCATCTATAACATCTTCTAGTACCGTTTTACATCTTAGGATTCTGAGTCCGCTTTCAGTGAAGAACTTTGTTAATACTTCTCTAAAGCTATTAATTATTGTTTCGTCCTGACAAAAGATGGCATTAATTTTAGTTGGATCAAAATGGTTTTTTATAATCATAATAATGGTTGGCTCGTCGAATGTTTTAGCCGTAATAGTTTTCCTTTTATACCTAAAAATATTCTCATTCTTTATTCGTAGTGAACCCGATGTGGTTTTATTAAGGATTATCTGTTGTCGATAAAAGTTCAAAGGGTTGAGAGTTTCTAAAATGCTATTTCTCGTTGTTTCATTTTGACGAATTTCTTGGTCATTTGAGTTATTTTCTGTTGGAACATTTTGGTTAATATTTACTTCTATCCTTGACAAAGCATCTGCATTTCCATTTAACGTACCTTTTTTGTATTTTATTTCGTAGTCGTATTTTTGTAATCGGAGTCTCCATCGTATTAACTTAGAATTTGGTTCTTTTATGGAAAAAAGCCATGTTAGAGGTCTATGGTCGGTTTCGATTATGAATCTTCTACCAAAAAGATATGGTCGCAGATGTTGTGTAGCCCACACAATTGCCAATAATTCTTTTTCTATCGTACTATAATTTTGTTCATGATCGTTCAGTGTTCGACTCGCATAACAGATGGGATGTCCATCTTGAGAAAGTACTGCTCCAATTGCAAAGTTACTTGCGTCCGTCTGAAGTATAAATGTTTTCTCAAAATCTGGATAGGCCAGTATAGGAGAGTTTACTAATAATTTCTTTAAAGTTTCAAAACTTTGTTTGTATTCCAGGTCGTTAGTATTAATTCTAGCTTCCTTTTTCAGGTATTTTGTCATAGGTTTTGCAATTCTGGAATAATCTTTAATGAATTTTCTGTAGTACCCTGCGAGGCCTAAAAACTGTTTAATTTGTTTTTGTGTTGTTGGCAATGGAAACTTTTGAACACAGGTAATTTTATCTGGGTTTGGTTTTATACCTAAATCAGTCACTACGTGTCCTAAAAATTTAGTTTCTCGTTTCAAAAATTCGCTCTTGTCGAGTTGAACTTTTAAATTTACTTCCTTTAAACGATTGAATACCTTTACAAGGGATTCTAAATGCTCTTGAAGTGAGGTTGAAAATATTATAATATCATCAAGGTAAACGAGACAGATTTTATTGATAAAATCTCCTAGAACATTATTCATCAATCTTTGAAAAGTGGCTGGTGCTGTTTTAAGTCCGAACGGCATACGAAGAAACTCGTAATGACCGCCTTCCACGCTAAATGCGGTTTTCGGAATATCTTTTTCATTTATTTCTATTTGGTGAAATCCTTTTGCGAGATCAAGGGTAGTGAAGTATTGACACCTTCCTAGTTTCTCTAATATCTCGTCAATATTGGGGATCGGATATTTATCGTCAATGGTGACTTCATTCAATTTACGGTAATCTACAACCATTCTCCATTTCTTTGTACCGCTAGCGTCCAATTTTTTTGGCACAATCCAAACCGGTGCAGAATATGGTGAATGACTTGGTCTTATTATCCCGCTATCTAACATTTCTTTGATTTGTTTACTCACTTCTGCTTTATGTATATATGGGTATCTGTAAGTTTTGGTAGCAATAGGAATATTGTTTATTGTTCTGATTTCATGTTTGATTGAGTTCGTAAATGTTAGGTCGGTGTTCTCTGAATAAAATATCTTCTTAAATCTTTTTATAATTTGTAGAAGTTTTTCTTTTTCTTCTCTATTTAGATGAGTAGTTCGTATTTGCTCCAAAATAGGAATCTTAGGAACTTCATTGTCGATTTCATATATGCAAAAATCATTGTTTGTCACTTCGTTAGTTTTTTGTGTGTCGAATTCTACCTTTTTTGAAGTATTTCCACTTACTTTTACACAAGCATTAATTTTATAGTTTTCTGCTTCATATATTCCTTCCATTATTTCCACATTTTGATTATTCGTTATAGTTCTAGGTATATGTACTAAACCACTTTTCTTATCAATGTTCAGTTTTATGTTATAGGTACCGCCTGTCTGAAAGAAGTATTCTATGTTTTCAGGGGTATATTGAATTGTTATCTTTTTGTTCTCTATTTCTAATATATTTTCTTTATAGTTCACTATTGCATTTAATTTCCTCAAAATATTATTTCCTATTAGACCGTCATATTTTTCATGGAATTTACAGACTAAAAATTCTATTTTGGTTTCGGTGTTGCCTAATTCTTTAAAGAGTGGTACCGATACTTTTTCTTTTACTTCTATTATGTGTTGGAGTGTTTTTAAGTTAGTGGGTTGAGAATCTATTTTCCATTTTGGGTGACAAATTCCTGGGTTTATTATTGAATGTGTTGCTCCTGTATCAATAATAAATCTAAGGAAACCTAATTTTGTTTGTATTGTTATATGTGGTAATTCCCCGTAGAGGCTTCTTGTTGAAAATTTTCTGCGTTATTGATTTCCATCGGTTCCGGTCGTTGTTGGTAATTATGGTTGTTTCTCAGTCTGCGTTCGTCAGCATTGTTACCATAAGCATTTTGTTGGTATTGTTCTGTATTATTCCGCCATCTAGGTGTATTATTTCTATAAAGATTTTGTTGGTGCTGTTCATGTGTATTATTTCTATAAAAATTTTGTTGGTGCTGTTCTTGTGTATTAGTTCTATTAAGATTTTGTTGATGCTGTTCTTGGTTGTTTCGCCATCTAGGTTCATGTGTATTATTTCTATAAAAGTTTTGTTGGTGTTGTTCCGGGTTATTTTGCCATCTAAGTCCGTTTGAATTGGTTCTGTAAAAATTTTGATGTTGTGTCTGTTGTTGGTGTTGTGTCCTTTGGTAGTTTCGTCCTTTATGAAAGTTTGAAGATGATTCATTTCTATTTTTTTGATAGTTGTAAGTTTGTTTTTCACGTCCTGGGTGAAAGCGACCGTCTTTCCCTATTTTATCGTATTGGTTTTCGTATAGTATGTCCATAGCGCTTTCTAATGATGAAGGATTTCGGCATGACAGAATTGTCTTCATAGGTTCTGGCATTTTATTTTTAAAAACATGAAGTGCTGTCCTTTGGTTGTTAATAGCAACTTGATTGGCTGCTTCACCTTCTCCTACCACAGCTGTCATTTTGTTATTTAGTCGTCTCAATATATGTTTTATGTCATTATAAAAGTCAACAGCATTGGTTTGAAAACTCACGGCCCTTAATTCGTCGAAGAGTTGTTCACTACTTTTTCTTTCGCCAAAATTATTATATAAAGTGTTTTTTATATCAGCCCATGATTGGACTTGGGTATTTATCTCTATTATTTCCTTTGCTTGTCCGACTATCCTACTTTTTATTATATCGGAAAATAATAGTTGTGATAATTCATCGTAAGATGCGAGAATTGGGTGTACTCTGTCTATTAATTTTGTAAATGTATGCAAGTCATTAATGTTACCGTTAAATAAGGGGAGGCTATTTAAATATTTAATAGGGTCTATTTGAATTTGTGGGGGGTTTGCCATTTTGTAAAAAAAAGCTTCGTGTAAGAAAAATTTTAAATATTAATTTATCAGGTCTGGAGGTTCCGAAAAATTTTATTATAATTTTCCCCCTTTTTTTTTTTTCTTTTTTATAATGATTAATTTATAATTACTATCTTAACTAAACTTATCAGACTTACATTGGTGATGTTGTTGTAGGACTTGACTTTGTTGTATTTTTGGATGAACTTGCCTTCCTTCTGTGTATTGAATTGGTGATGTTGTTGTAGTTGTTGTAGGACTTGACTTTGTTGTATTTTTGGATGAACTTGCCTTCCTTCTGTGTATTGAATTGGTGAAGTTGTTGTAGTTGTTGTAGTTTGAGTGAATTATGAATTTGTATCTGGAATGTTGCTGCTTGGATCTTGTTTCCTCTCTTTTTTTTTGTGGATTTTCCTTTTCAAATTTCTTTGATGTCCTTTTTCTTTGATGTCCTTTCTTTGAAACGTTTGTTTTTTATTCTTGAAATTAGTGTTTGTTTTTTTCTCTTTTAGTTTTCTTTGTTTTAATGTTTTCAATTTTATATCAATTTTTGTGGTCAGCACAGATTTGATTTATTTTTGTATTGTTTTCGTAGGCGAAATTTTTATATATTTTTTTTATATTGCACAAATTGTTTCTTTAAAAATTTTCATTATTTTAGAGAAAAGTTTCACTTAATATTGCACAGATAAAAAAAATTTTATTATTTTAAGGAAAAGTTTTACTTAATATTGCACAGATTTAAAAAAAAATTTATTATTTTAGGGAAAAGTTTCACTTATTATATCCCATTTATCCTCGTCGCCAGTTATATGTTGTCCAAATAAAAACACACTTTTTGTTTTTATCTGAATTTCATTTATTGAATCTCAAATCAAGACTGACTTCTTTTACAAAATTTCTTAACATTAAATACAAAAATAATATATGAAAAAATGCTTACTTCTATAATCTATTGATCTAGTTTTGTTTTGGATTCCCAAGAATTTAATTAGTTTTTGGTGTTAAGCGATGTAAGCATTCTTTGGGAATTTTATATTTGGGTTATTTGATTTCAAGTGGTTTTTGTATATTTCTGTGGGCAAACATACGTACTTAAACAAAAGACATTAAAAAAGACCAATTATAGATTTCAATGCATAAATTACTACGTATGTATATGTACGTGATGTTTTTGTGGAAAAGTAAAAGTATAAAAAATGGTTTTAAGTTTTATGTGCGCACATTGGGCGCTAGAAGTATTAAATTACAAAGGAAATTACAAAAACCATTTAAAATAAGATTAAATAATTATTTTATTAGGGGTTATCGTAACTCTTAGGTTCAGGTTCATGTCATAAATTATTTTTTTTAATTTATGATTTTTAAATTTGATGAATAAATTTTAGGAACACTGAAGAAACTATGTGACACTTAGCAGTGTGGAATGCTGCATTTTCTGTCCCGCTACGGACTTCATCAGCACATTGTGTCACCAACTGTTAGATGCCAGTAGTTAGGATCATCTATTTAACTGAATTCTTAAGCGAAATTGAAAACGAGAATTATGTTAACACACATTTCTATTTCATCTATGACTGTATGATCGATTCAGTTAGACGAACTTATCCACCATAGTTTTTTTCTTTATGTTTTGTATCCCTATCCTTTATTAATCTACATTTACTTTGTACTTTAACCAACTGTCAGCTGGTAATGAAGACAAAGATTTTTGTTTTGACAAGTTTTGTTTTATTCTTTTACGTTAATGCAAATTTTGAATTTAGTATCAACTTGAAAGAGTTAATGAAAACATGTAAATCGCGGAGCCCATGCAATTTAATTGAAAGAAATTAATTTTAGTTGAACCAGAATTTATGTTGATGGTCGTGGGTTCGAGTCGGGCATTACCGTAAGAGAATAGAACAAAACTTGTCAAAAACAAAAATCTTTGTCTTCATTACCAGCTGACAGTTGGTTAAAGTACAAAGTAAATGTAGATTAATAAAGGATAGGAATACAAAACATAAAGGAAAAAACTATGGTGGATAAGTTCGTCTAACTGAATCGATCATATGGTCATAGGTAAAATAGAAATGAGTGTTAACATAATTCTCGTTTTTAATTTCGCTTAAGAATTCAGTTAAATAGATGATCTTAACTACTGGCATCTAACAGTTGATGACACAGTGTGCTGATGAAGTCCGTAGCGGGACAGGAAATGCAGCATTCCAGACTGCTAAGTGTCACATAGTTTTTTCAGTATTCCTAATATTTATTCATCTAATTTAAAATTCATAAATTAAAAAAATAATTTATGACATGAACCTGAACCTAAAAAATTTCTATAGAAAATTTGTCTATAAGAAAAAATTTCTATAAAAAAAATTTCTATAGAAAATTTTTCTATAGAAAATTTTTCTATAGAAAATTTTTCTATAAGAAAAAATTTCTGTAGAAAATTTTTCTATAAGAAAAAATTTGTATAGAAAATTTTTCTATAAGAAAAAATTTCTATAGAAAATTTTTCATAAGAAAAAATTTCTATAGAAAATTTTTCTATAAGAAAAAATTTCTATAGAAAATTTTTCTATATGAAAAAATTTCTATAGAAAATTTTTAAATATGAAAAAATTTCTATAGAAAATTTTTAAATATGAAAACATTTCTATATGAAAAAATTTCTATAGAAAATTTTTATATAAGAAGAAATTTCTATAGAAATTTTTTCTATAAGAAAAAATTTCTATAGAAAATTTTTCTATAAAAAAAAAATTTCTATAGAAATTTTTATAAGAAAAAATTTCTATAGAAAATTTTTCTATAAGAAAAAATTTCTATAGAAAATTTTTCTATAAGAAAAAATTTCTATAGAAAATTTTTCTATAAAAAAAATTTCTATAGAAAATTTTTCTATAAGAAAAAATTTCTATAGAAAATTTTTCTATAAAAAAAATTTTTATATAAGAAGAAATTTCTATAGAAAATTTTTATATAAGAAAAAATTTCTATAGAAAATTTTTCTATAAGAAAAAATTTCTACAGAAAATTTTTCTATAAGAAAAAATTTCTATAGAAAATTTTTCTATAAGAAAAAATTTCTATAGAAAATTTTTCTATAAGATAAAATTTCTATAGAAAATTTCTATAGAAATTTTTATAAGAAAAAATTTCTATAGAAAATTTTTCTATAAGAAAAAATTTCTATAGAAAGTTTTTCTATAAGAAAATTTTTCTATAAAAAAAATTTCTATAGAAAATTTTTCTATAAGAAAAAATTTCTATAGAAAATTTTTCTATAAGAAAAATTTCTATAGAAATTTTTATAGAAATTTTTATAAGAAAAAATTTCTATAGAAAACTTTTCTATAAGAAAAAATTTATATAGAAAATTTTTCTATAATAAAAAATTTCTATAGAAAATTTTTCTATAAAAAAAATTTCTATAGAAAATTTTTCTATAAGAAAAAATTTCTATAGAAAATTTTTCTATAAGAAAAAATTTCTATAGAAAATTTTTCTATAAGATAAAATTTCTATAGAAAATTTCTATAGAAATTTTTATAAGAAAAAATTTCTATAGAAAATTTTTCTATAAGATAAAATTTCTATAGAAAATTTTATAAGAAAAAATTTCTATAGAAAATTTTTCTATAAGAAAAAATTTCTATAGAAAGTTTTTCTATAAGAAAATTTTTCTATAAAAAAAATTTCTATAGAAAATTTTTCTATAAGAAAAAATTTCTATAGAAAATTTTTCTATAAAAAAAATTTCTATAGAAAATTTTTCTATAAGAAAAAATTTCTATAGAAAATTTTTCTATAAGAAAAATTTCTATAGAAATTTCAATAGAAATTTTTATAAGAAAAAATTTCTATAGAAAACTTTTCTATAAGAAAAAATTTATATAGAAAATTTTTCTATAATAAAAAATTTCTATAGAAAATTTTTCTATAAAAAAAATTTCTATAGAAAATTTTTTTATAAGAAAAAATTTCTAAAGAAAATTTTTCTATAAGAAAAAATTTCTATAGAAAATTTTTCTACAAGAAAAAATTTCTATAGAAAATTTTTCTATAAGAAAAAATGTCTATAGAAAATTTTTCTATAAGAAAAAATTTCTTTAGAAAATGCTTCTATAAGAAAAAATTTCTATTGAAAATTTTTCTATGAGAAACAATGTATATAGAAATTTTTTCTATAAGAAAAATTTCTATAAAAAATGTTTCTATAGGAAAAAATGTATATAGAAAATTTTTCTATAAGAAAAAATTTCTATAGAAAATTTTTCTAAAAGAAAAAATTTTTATAGTAAATTTTTCTTCATGAAAAAATTTCTATAGAAAATTTTTCTTTAGTAATAAATTTCTATAGAATTTTTTCTTTATTTCTTCTTTTATATAAACAAATGTTTATAGAACATTTTTCTATATGAATAAATTTCAATAACAAATTTGGTTATAAAAAAAATATAAGGTGCACCCTAATAAACATACATACTGGCACATCATTTGCCACATATAAACCAACGAATTCAGACCATCACTTAAAAACAGCAGTAGATTTAATAAAAGACGATTCTCTAAAATTATAAACTATTCAATACAAAGGGCTTTTGAGGTTATTGACTGTAATAAATCAACAAAAATGTCTGTGTAGTTATTTCTAAAAAAAGAAAAAAACTAACTACATGTTGTAAATATTTACAAACGCCCATATATTTTCCAACACTACATAAAAATAGTTATGTTTTAAATTTACAAAAGAAACTAGATTAAATAAAACCAAACCACATCGGAAAATATGTACATACATTGATCAAATATATCTGAACAAAATATGGAGGGGGAAATATGTGTTTTTGAATAAATATGAAATATTTTTGTTTTCTGCTCTGCCATGTTTAGAAATATTCCAAATATTTCTAAATATTTTGGTCTATTCCAAGGGGAGATGTCATGTAGACATTTCAACATTTTTACAAACAAGTTGGCAAATTTTTTTTTTTTCACAGTTTTGTATTAAATAAACTATAGAGGAGTGAGTGAGGTTTTTGGTATTCTTTCTATTTTTTACAAATAATACATGAATATAATTTAAACTACTATATTCTGGTACTCAGACATACATATGAATACATTTATTGTATAAATGTATGCACTTTATGTTGTAATAGAGACATGCTTGACTGTAACAACTGAAATATTTTTTGACATTTGACATTTATGTCATCAACAAATTAACTATCAAATAGAATGTACTATGCGATAAAATATTAGATAAGAGTAGAGTAGTAAAAGGGTTTAGTCGCTTGTTATATGTACCTCATAGCTCTGTGTTATGAATCTATAATATTACTTGGAAAATATTTGCTTAAGAATCTTTCCCTAAAGCTGGTTTTGGGCCTAATACAAATTTAAGCAGTTTTGATTACACTAGTCAACAAGAGAAATTACCTTTAAGTCTAGCTATTTAATTTCGTTATATTAAATCAAAAATAATCAAAATATAAAATTCTTTTTAAAAAATAAAAATTTTTCTAAAATTATAGATTTCCGCAGAGGTCGTTCAATTGATTTTCTCATATTTTGGGAAAGGCTTTTCTAAATTTGTTGAAAGAACACCGGTAGACATTTTTTCTTAAAGCCTTGATGAGATAATTTTTCTATATGGTTAACGGTTGTAGAGTTTTTTATATAAAAATGAAAATTTTTTTTTGCAAAATCGAAAAATTTGTATTTTTCAAAAATTCATAAAAAAAATCTAAAGAATCAAAATCTTACCATCGTTACTCGAGGATCGTAAAACTATGAAAATTCTTAACAATACAAGTCTAATATTACGGAAATCCATCAATTAGGAATAATTTTATTAACAACAAGTAAGAGTGTTATATTCGGCTGTGCCGAATCTTATATACCCACCATCAAGTTGTGTTAAATTTAGAAACATACCTCATATATCTACAAGGGTGCAGCTAATTCAAAATCTGCACCAAAACTGGAAAAATCGCTAAGCTATTTGGTATTGTTGGTAAAACCTTTGGACTAAATTAGGTTTCCGTAGCTTTATAGTTCAACATTCAAAAATATTTTAGTGGTTTCCCCAGTATTTACTTTGATCAAAATTCGGTCTCATAACCAGGTATAGTTTTACATTAATAAGTTGTTAAATACTTTTCGTTGTGATTAATATGTAGTTAGGCTAAACACGTTAATAGTAATACGACAGGTCCATATATTTCGTTATGAGTTCCTAATGCATTCATCATATATAAAGTCTGGACTGAACATTGATTGATGCCTACATAATTTCGTAGGTGCAATCTTAATATAATGAATGTACCTCCAAATCTTTTTGATTGTAGATATAAAAAAGGGGATGTTATATATATAAGAATTATAGCCAAATGTTGACCGATTATAACAAAATTTTACGCACTGGCTGGTATATATAGAGAGCTTATTCTTGCAAAATTTAGTGACCATAGCTATCATAGTTTCTAATTTAATAGCTTTTAACTGGCCTTTGCTAAAATTTTTGGTTTCCGTGAGTGTTTTTCACAAGAAAGCTAAAGTCAAATATGGACTGATTCCTATAAAATTTGATAAACTGATCAAAAATTGCATAAAACTTCCCTATTTTAAATTTAATCGTCATAGCTATTACAATTGTATTCAATTTATCAGCATTAATGTGTTTCCCGGGGCGGGGTTATATGGGAGCTCTAACTAAATTTGAACCGATTTTGTCCATTTTCAACACACATCTTTTTCAAGATATCCAAAATACTTTTGTAAAATTTTGTCCCTCTAGCTCTTTTCGTTAAGGCGCTATCGTGCTTTTATCTGACGGACAGACGGACATAAACAACCTTTTCTTTATGTATTTTTGTGTTTCCATAAGTTTTTTATATGGGAGCTATGGTCAAATGGTGACCGATTGTGACGAAATTTTGCACACTGGCTGGCATTGACATAAGACTTCTTTGTGCTTAATTTAGTCTTACTAGCTCTTGTAGTTAAGGAGCTATCACGATTTTATCTGACGGACAGACGGACATAAATCCCCTTTTCTTTTTGAATTTTTGTGTTTTCGTAAGTTTTTTATATGGGAGCTAGGTCAAATAGTGACCGATTGTGACAAAATTTTGCACACTGGCTGGCATTGATATAAGACTTTCTTGTGCCAAATTTAGTGGTTATATCTGTTATACTTTTAGATTTATTGGCATTAAAGTGTATTTTGGGTGAAATTTAGCCTGTTTTCGTAAGTTTTTTGTATGGGAGCTATGGCTAAATGTGAACCGATTTCGATGAAATTTTATATGCTGCCTAGTGCTTATCTAAAACTTCTAGATACCAAATTTTGTCATCATAACTGTCATAATTTGTCATTTATTAGCAAATAAGCGATTAGCCTAGACGAGGTTATACGGGAGCTATGGCCAAATGCTAACCGATTTTGCCCAATTTCAATACCAAAATTTTCTCATAGATAAAGAATGTTTTTGCTAAGTTTCAGTTAGCTAGCTCTTTTCGTTTAGACGTTATCGTGATTTCAACAGACAGACAGACAGACAGACAGACAGACAGACGGACAGACAGACGGACAGACAGACGGACATAGCTCAATCGTCTTAGAATTTCATAAGGATTCAGAATATATATCATTTTTGATTTTTGAACCAATATTAAGGAAATTACAAACGGAATGACAATCTCAATATACCCCCCATTCTTTTTGATGGTGGGTATAAAAATGTTAGCTAAGTACATTTTACATATGAAATAAAAAAAAATTTCTATACAAATTTTTCCATGAAAATTCTTTTATCAAAAATTTTATATAATTTTTTTTTATCAAAAATTTTCTATGAATAT
The DNA here is from genome assembly GCA_933228675.1 of Stomorhina lunata. Classification (NCBI taxonomy): domain Eukaryota; kingdom Metazoa; phylum Arthropoda; class Insecta; order Diptera; family Rhiniidae; genus Stomorhina; species Stomorhina lunata. The sequence goes on along the minus strand of OW121741.1, from coordinate 113,193,592 downwards.
TTTGTTAGCAAAAACTGTCTATGAAAAATAATAAAAAATAAATAAAAAAAAAAAATTTATAAAAATTTTTTCATGAAAATTCTTTTATTACAAATTTTCTTTGAAAATTTTGTTATCAAAAATTGTCTGTGAAAATTTTGTGTCAAAAATTTTCTATGAAAATTTGTTGATAAAAAATTTTCTATGAAAATTTTTTGATAAAAAATTTTCTATGAATATTTTTTTTATCAAAAATTTTTTATGATTATTTTTTTTATCAAAAATTTTTTATGAAAAGTTTTTTATGAAAAATTTTCCATGAAAAATTTTTTATCAAAAATTTTCTACAAAGATTTTTTTTTATCAAAAACTCTATAAGCATTTTTTTACTAAAAATTTTCTAAAAAGTTTTTTTATCAAAAATTTTCTATGAAAATTTGTTTATCAAAAATTTTCTATAAAAATTGTTTATTAACAATTTTCAATGAAAATTTATTATCAAAAATTTTCTGTAAAAATTTTTAACTAAAAATTTTGTATACAATATTTCTTTTTTGTCAAAAGTTTTCCATCAAATTTTTTTATCAAAAATTTTCTATGAAAATTTTTTTATCAAAAATTTTCTATGAAAATTTTTTTATCAAAAATTTTCTATGAAAATTTTTTTATCAAAAATTTTCTATGCAAATTTTTTTATCAAAAGTTTTCTATGAAAATTTTTTTATCAAAAATTTTCTATGCAAATTTTTTTATCAAAAATTTTCTATGAAAATTTTTTTATCAAAAATTTTCTATGAAAATTTTTTTATCAAAAATTTTCTATGAAAATTTTTTTATCAAAAATTTTCTATGAAAATTTTCTATGAAACTTTTTTTTAAAAAAACTTTCCATTAAAATTTGTTTATCAACAATTTTCTATGAAAACTAGTTTATCAACAATTTTGTATGAAAATTTGTTTATTAAATATTTTCTATTAAAATTTCTATTTTAAATATTTTTTAACCTTCATCTGCTCTTTGCGTAGAAAACTACGCAAACGCTACACTTTTTTTTTTTTTTGAAGTGATACCTTTAAGTTAACAAAATTTATTGACTTTGTAAGTAACATGATTTTGCATAATTTAAGCCATTTTTTACTCCGAAATTTTCTTTTTAATGAATTGGATCAAAAAAGTTACTTTGTCTACCATTGCGTAGTTTTCTACTCATATAGAAAAACTAAAAAGAAGACGAAGAAGAATTAGTACCAGAAGCTTTATAATCTAGTAAAGTGATACATCTGTTAGTTATATAAAAGGCGCCTTCTACCATTTTACCCTTCAAACCTTCAAAATATTAGGTTAACAACTTTACTTCTGTCGTTTTTTCCGAAATTCGAGGCTTTATTATAGGGTGCTGTCCATCGCTGACCACTACTATTTCCCACCTTTCGGCCAGCGTACTATTTAGTATAAGCTTAAACTAACAAAATCAGTACCAATGTATTGTTTTGAACTAAGTTCATGACAATGGATGTTTTTCTTATATAGTCTTTCTCGTAAGAAAGCTAGTTTAAGACTTCGAAATGCAAAAAACAGCTTTTTCTTCTACCAAATAAATATAAATTACTTTTTCTAACTGTTTCCCTCCAGAGTTTTTAAAATTTTGTACCAAAAACTATAAATGATATTGCATGTGTAGAAAACTGCGCAAAGGTAGACAACGTGATTTTTTTTAGGAGCAGATGAAGGTTAAATAAATTTCTTTATCAAAAATTTTCTAAAAAATTTTTTTCACCAAAAATTTTTCTTTCGAAAAAATAAGATAAAATTTGAGTTCCGATTAAAATGTATATAAGAAAAACAAAATCTTATCAAAGCTTCTTTATCAAACGAGTAAGATTTTTATTTTAGGCTGCAGCTAATTCAAAATGTGGATCAAATTTAAAAAAAAAAATTTATGCTATTGGGTATTGCTATTGGTTGATTCTTTGGACTAAATTCGGTTGCAGTAACTTTATATCGAAGTGGTTTCCCTGGTATGTGTTTTGAACAAAATTTGGTCTCATAACCGGATATGGTTAGGCCAAACACATTGAAAGTAATACGACACACTATGGTATTTCTGCTGCAAAAAAGGCATTTTTTGACTATCACTTTTCAAAAATCTAATAATGCCATTTGATAGAGAAGAATCTGGCAATGAAAAATCTATATTTTTTTCCTAAGATATATATACATATATATAGAAAAAATCGGTTGAAGTCAGCTAAATGTTGTGAAACAAAAATTTATGGTAAAATTATTGAAATTTAAAGGCTTATGTATCGAAGATATTTCAAGTGGCAAAATGTAGGTGTGAATTTTATTGAAGTCTGAGATCTTGTGTTTGTTTTAAAGAAAAAAAAAAGTTTACTGCATACATAGTTTGGGAGATATGAGCGCATCAAGATTGTCCTATAAAATTTAGCATTGGCAGTTTTCGTTGGAGAAAAAGTCAGTTGGCTCGGTTTACCTCCGTGCTCTTAGTATAATGAAATGAAAGACAAAAGGCTTTTCTTTCGAATTAGCTAAAAAAATTTAGCAACTTTTGTCAAACTTTTGAAAAAATCAAAATTTAGTAAAAAAAGTCAGGAATATTGCTTACAATAAAAAACCATTGCATACCTTCAGGCTTAAGTTTTTAATCAAATTACAGTTATTAATCCTAACATTAGCTCTTTTATAACAACAATTTATTAATAATTTATTGACAGCTATTTGGAAAAAGTGCATAAGAAATTAAAAAAAAAACAAAACCACATGTTTTAATAAGAAAATTAATGTAAAAACAAATACCGATGTTTTTCATCGTTTACTTGAGTCTTCTGATCCATATATAAGTAATTTTAGACGACAACCTTATAAAAATGTTTCGGAATTGGATGATGAAGTTAAGGAAATGATAATTAATGAATAAAATATTTAAATATTGGCTTTAACCGGATTTCAACCGAAATTGGTAGAACTCTTTTTTAGATCAGAAAATAAAAGTGTGCCGAAATTTATCAAATTGTGGGTTATACATTGAAATGTGAAAAAATGGGGGTCCAAGGGAGGTACCTCAAGGAGTCGTCGGATTTCAACCAAAATTAGTAGGGCTCTTTTCTGGATCAAAAAATAGAATTGTGCCAAATTTGATCAAATTCTATTGAAAATTTGGGTTTATACATTGAGAAGAAAAATAAATGAAAAAATTGGGGTCCAAGGGAGGTACCTCAAAGAGTCGGATTTCAACCAAAATTAGTAGGGCTCTTTTCTAGATCAAAAAATAGAAGTCTGCCAAATTTTATCAAATTCAATTGAAAATTGGGGTTTATACATTGAGAAGAAAAATAAGTGAAAAAATGGGGGTCCTAGGGAGGTACCTCAAAGAGTCGTCGGATTTCAACCAAAATTAGTAAGGCTTTTTTCTGGATCAAAAAATAGAAGTGTGCCAAATTTTATTAAATTCTATTGAAAATTGGGGTTTATACATTGAGAAGAAAAATAAGTGAAAAAATGGGGGTCCAAGGGCGGTACCTTAAGGAGTCGTCGGATTTCAACCAAAACTAGTGGAGCTCTTTTCTTGGTCAAATAATAGAGTTATGCCGATTTTCATGAAATTCTGTTTAAAATTGCGGGTTATACATTGAGAAGAAAAATAAGTAAAAAAAATGGGGGTCCAAGGGAGGTACCTCAAGGAGTCGTCGGATTTCAAAGTTTTTTTGAACTTTTCTTATCTATATAAAACTAAATAAGTGTGCCAAATTTCATCGTTGTAGGATAACTCCTTCTATTTTTTGCAGTTAGATGTATGAAGAAATCTCACTGTGCGACAGGTCAATATATTTTGTAAGCAGTTCCTAATGCATCCACCGTATATCTGGACTTAACATTGTTTGACTTGACATAGTAGTTATGGATTATAATTTAATAGCATTTAACTGCCCCTTATGACATTTTAGTAGTTCCGAGAGTGGGTTTTACATGAAAGCTATAGTCAAATATGGACCGACTTCTAAGAAATTTCATAAATTGACAAATAGTTACATAAAACTTCTTTGTTGCAAATTCAGCCGTCATAGCTATTACAATTGTATTCAATTAATCAGCGTTAATGTTATTTGGTACATCGGTTATATGGGAGATCTAACAAAATGTGAACCGATTTCGCCCATTTTCAACAAACAACCTTTTTAAGATAAAGACAATACTTTTGTTAAATTTTGTCCATCTAGCTCTTTTTTTTAAGGCGCTATCGTGCTTTCATTTGACGGACTGAAGGACAGAAACTCCTCCGAGGAGACTTTGCTTCAACTGTTATAAAGCGCGAGTTTCAAAGTCATATTTTTTCGGCATACAATTGTCGCTATAGAGTAATATAACTAGATAATCGAATATAATCAATATAAAATTTCCTGCATGAACATGGATCCTTGTCGTTGTTTCCTTGTTTTTTATGGCTGATATCTGATCTTGGTTTATATTACCTCATCTACTTGTTCTACTTTTTTTTCGTTTAAGCTATATATGCAGTGTTCACATAAATCGTTGTCCTATATATATAGGTCTTGTACCGAAATTGATTATTTGAAATTTATATTTGTTTCGTTTTTCACTGAATCGTTTTAGCTTCATTAATAGTTTACCATCCTGGTGGGGGAGTTGCTTCCTCAAAGTGTCTAATCTCGTTTCAACTATCAGTATTCGGTTCATATCAAGGTTTTAAAGGTAACTATTTTGATCGTAATTTAAGAGAAGTGGATATTTATAATTTCCTAGACAAATAATTCTAACAAAAATAATGCAGGGTAATGGCGAAATGTTTTAAAAATGTTCAAAAACACTATTAATTGTCCAATAATAAGGAGAAAAATCTTTTAAAAAATTTTAATTAAAAAAAGAAATTCAAAATTAGCTTCTATTATCAGAATCACTCGATTTCGTTATACATAGGTCTAGTTTAATTCTTTTTGCTCGAAAATAAATTTATTGGTTTATGACGATATTGAAGAAAATTGAAATTTGAATGTATATAATAACAAGTAAGAAAGTGCTATAGTAGGTCAAGCCCGACCATACGATACCCTTCACCACTAAGGTCAAAGGTGTTTTTTTCACTATAAAGACAAATATTTGCTAAATTTTGCTATCATACAAACATTTTCTCAAAACTTATATATTTAAAAAAATTTAAAAGATATTCCACAATCCCCTGTCAAACATTACAAAATAATACAGGGAAATGACCAAATATTTTAAAACTGTTCCAAAATGCAGTTAAATGATAAGATATTCCGGTATATGATGGAAATCGATCGATTTCATATATATTTTTAAGATAATTTTCTGACTGATATCTTAAATTTCATTTAGCTTAAAGTTTTTTATGGAAACTGTATTAAAAATATATCTGAAATCGTTCGATTTGAAAACAATCGATTTCCATCAAATACGGAATTATTACATAACTACAATTACTGAGTAGTTATTCTTTGAAGAATTAAAGTTCATTATTTAACATACAAGAATCTATAAAAATTTTCAAATCCAAAAAAAAATTAAAAAAATAGCTTTTGATATCAGAACCCCTCGACTTCGTTATACATAGTCTAGTTTTTTTTTTTTTTTTTGGCTCGAAAATAAGTTTATTGCGTTATGACGATGTTGTAGCAAATAAAAATTTGAATGTATATAATAAATTGAGATATAACATAAAAAAGTACATATTTTCAAAAAAAAATATCAATGTCATTTCCATTTATAACATAAATAGTTTCACAAATTGTCTACAAGTTTTCCAGGAAAAAAGTATTTTTTTAACTATTTTGCAATAGCTTCAATATACAAAAAAAAAAATATTGACATTAAATATTGGTCAATTCAACTTTTCTATAAAAATTTCCTTCTACACTAAAAGTTTCTGTTATAAAAATATGTACGAAATAACTTAAATAATTCTTTTGCACAAGTTCAATATTTTTATATTTTTTATACATATATATTTTTTTCTTTTCATAAAAAAACTTATATGTAATCAAAGGAAAACATGTTTTTCATAAAGACTTTTTAACTACACTTTATGTTTGTTTGACATGAAAACTTTATTTAATGTTCGATACAAAGATTTTAATATAAGGGTTAATACGTTTTTTAGTTTTATTCTAAATGGTTAGGTTGGTCTAAGACTAAGGCATTTTCCAAGGTCTTGTAGAGTATACAAATTTTAAATATATTAATTTTTTAATTAACTGACTATAAGATTTTGATCAGAATAAAAATACAAAAATTTACCCACCCTATTGAATAAATTTTGAAGTGTTAAAAACTATCTTGTATACAGCATTTGTATGTTGTACTTGAAAAACTTAAACTTTGAGTGTTTTTTTTAAGAAATTCTTTAAGGCTATTTTTAATAGATTTACAAAAAAGAAAAATACATATTAAAAGAGTTGTGACATATAAAAAAGATACATTATAAGTTAGAAGTAGAGTACATAATACTCTCGACAGGAAATTTTTCAAGGCCTTTATATAAAACTAAGTCGCCTAGATGTGGACATTTAAAATTTATAGCTGTATGTTTGTTTTTCTGATCGTATCCTAATTAAAGGCTAATTTAAATATTAACCAGTCTACAAAATTATAGCTTACTAAGCCCATTCCTAACCTTCAGCTGTTTTATGAGAAAAAATTGTTCAATCTATAAAATACTTGTACATTCTTTTGCTACTAAATATTTCTGGCTTTATACATATTTTCTTCTCATTCATGGCAAGACTTTGCAAAAAATTTAATATTAAGCCAAATTATGCAAATTAACATTCTTCAAATATCCCAAGATAATTTCAATTAAAAAGGATAGATACTTAAGCCCAACTGCAGTAGCATCACCACCAACAGCTACTTAATGAATTCTTTTTAAAATTCAAATTAGCTTTAACGATATTTAAATACTTAAACTATTTATCATGTTATTTTCCTGACTCATTACCCAGCAGTTTTCTTCTTATTCAATCAGTGTGACCCACTTACATGAATAAACACCCCTCGTTCTAGGAAAATATGGTATGTACGAGAGAAGAAAATAAATTTCATGGCCACCTACATCAAGTATTTATTGTTTATTACATATTTTTCGCTTTTGCAATTTTGAGTTCTAAGAAGAAAAAGTTTTCATAAATAAGATAGATAAATAAGTTAATTTAATTTATTACATTTTAGCTAAAATGTAAACAAATAAGGATTTTGTTATAAATAAATATTTTTCTAATGCCGGAAGAAAATTTGTAAATATGCACATTAGAAGGTCTTAAATGTAATAAATTTTCTGAGAAAAATTTTAAACCAAAAAATTATGTGAAAATATTAAGAAATTGAGCCATTTTTTCTAATAAAATGTATATGTATAAGAAAAAAAAATTTCATATGAACATTTTTATAACGACAAGTTTATACTAAAAACCTATGTCCAAAAATATTCTTTCAATGCGATTCAGTTGTTATTTTTGATATAATAATTTTTTTTAGACAATTTTTCGGTACACGAATTTTCATTACAAAAAATGTAATAAAAAATTTTATGAAAATTTACGATAACAACTTTTAATGAAAATTTGCGATAGAACATTTTTGATAAAAAAAAATTTATAGGAAATTTTTGATAAGAAAAAATGTTTATAGAAAATTTTTGATAAAAACAATTTCAAGGAAATTTTTGATAAAATATTTTTTAAACATATTTTTATAATGAATTTTCCTAGAAAAATTGCATTAAAAAATGTCCAAGGTAATTTTTGATCAGCAATATCTCACAGAAAGAAAATTTTGTTAAATAAAATTTTATGGGAAATTTTTAAAAGAAAAATTTTCGTAGAAAAGTTTTGATAGAAAAATTTTTGGTATAACAATTTTTATAGAAAATTTTTTGATATAAAAAATTTTATAGAAAATTTTTTGATATAAAAAATTGTATCAAAATTTTTTTTGATATAAAACATTGTATCAAAATTTTATTATTCGAACTTTAAATCCTAATTTTTCATAAAAAATTGTATCAAAAATTTTTACAGAAACTTTTACAATATAAAATTTTTAAAGAAAATTTTACGGTATAAAATTTTAAAGAAAATTTTTCGATGAAAAATTTTTAGAAAAATTTCTCGGTATAAAAATTTTTCTATTTAAAAATTTTTAAAGAAAATTTTTCTGTATAAATATTTTACGGAAAATTTTTCGATATAAAAATTTTATAGAAAATTTTTCGGTATAAAAGTTTTATAGAAAATGTTTCGTTGTAAAATTTTTATAGAAAATATTTCGGTATAAAATTTTTATAAAAAATTTTTCGGTATAAAATTTTTATAGAAAATTTTGCAGTATAAAATTTTTTTTAGAAAATTTTTCGGTGTAAAATTTTTATAGCAAATTATTCGGTGTAAAATTTTTATAGAAAATTATATTATATTATATATTGATAAACATTTTTATAGAAAATTTATTTGATATAAAAATTAATATAAAAACTTTATTCTGGATAAACATTTTAATAGATAATTTTTCGGTATAAATATTTATATAAAAAATTTTTCGGATTAAAAATTTTTCGGTATAAATATTTTTATAGAAAATTTTTCGATGTACAATTTTCTAGAAAATGTATTCGATGAAAAAATTATTATAGAAATTTTTCGGTATAAAAATTATTATAGAAATTTTTCGGTATAAAAATTTTTATAGAAAATTTTTCGGTTAACAATTTTTGTAGGTAATTTTTCAATATAAAAATTTTTATAGAAAATTTTTCAATATAAAAATTTTTATAGAAAATTTTTCAATATAAAATCTTTTATAGAAAATTTTTCAATATAAAAGTTTTTATATCGAAATATTTTCAATCAATTTTTTTTTAAATTTTAAAAAATAAAAATTTTTATAAAAATTTTTAGATAAAAAATCTTGATAGAGGGTTTTCCTATATACAAATTTGAAAAGAAAATTTCTCTAGATAAAAAATTAAATAAAAATTTTTTAAAGAAAATTTTCGATATAAGAATATTTATAGAAAATTTTTTGGAATAAAAATTTTTATAGAAAATTTTTCGGAATAAAAATTTTTATAGAATATTTTTCAGTACAAAAATTTTTCAAAATTAAAATTTTTATTGAAAATTTTTCGATATCAAAATTTTTATGGAAAATTTTTCGATATAAAAATTTTTATATAAAATTTTTATAAAAAATTTTTCTATCTAAAAATTTTTATAGAAAATTTTTGTATGCAAAAATTTTTATAGGAAATTTTATATATAAAAATCATTATAGAAAATTTTTCTATATAAAACTTGTAAAACAAAATTTATAGAATTATTTTTTTTATATAAAAAGTAAAAGCTTTTTTAGAAAATTTTTCGATATAAAAATTTTCATAGACAATTTTTTAGTATAGAAATATTTATAGAAATTAGAAAATTTTTTGGTCAAAAAAAATTTTATAGGAAATTTTTAGATGTAAAAATTCTTGTAGAAAAATATAAAATTTTTCGTAGTTATTTTTCGACACAAAGATTGTTATAAGAAATTTTTCTATTAAAAGATTTTTTTTTTAATTTTCATAAAAAACTAAAATTTTTTATAGAAATTTTTTGGTAAAAAAATTTTTATAGAAAATTTTTTTGATATAAAAATTTTATAGAAAATTTGTCGATATAAAAATTTTTTAGAAAGTTTTTATAAAAAATTTCTTAATATCAAAATTTTAGTAAAAAAATTTTCGATATTAAAATTTTTATAGAAAATTTTTCGATGTAAAAAAATTTATAGACAATTTTTTTATAAAAATTACTACAGAAATATTTATAGACAACTTTTCGATATAAAAATTACTATAGATAATTTTTCGTTATACAAATTTTTTGGTAAAAAAATTATTGTAGAAAATTTTTCGGTAAAAATATTTTGTAGGAAATTTTTCGGTATAAAAATTTTTGTAATAAATTTTTCGGTAAAAACATTTTTGTAGAAAAATGTAAAATTTTTCTTTATAAAAAATGTTTCTATACAAAAATTTTTAAAGAAAATTTCTTGAAATAAAAATTTGTATAAAAATCAATATTTCGCTATCCATTGGATAGCATCATCAGGATTTTAAAAAAACGAGTGACAATAAAAAGAGACAAACAATTTTTTTTACGTCTAGTTTGCCTTAATGTTAAAATCTCAATTTTAATGAAGCATCAAATTTAATTTTTATTTTGGTATACTATGAAGAAGTTCACAATAGTTCTTTTTGAACGAAATTATAATAACATAATGATGATAAAGATCGGGTATATGTAAAAGATAACGTGATAGAAATACATTATTGCAACACTATGGATAAGTTTTACCTTCAATAGTAAATGCATATTTTATTCGTAACACTCCTTATCTCTAAGGCTGATTACATATAAATCATTAGGAAGTTTATTTTGTATTTGAATGTTAAATATATTTTCTTGCAGTCATTTCTAATCAAATTTTAGATCTTAAGTTTTGGTTATATTATTTATAAGCAAATAAATCTTAATATGTAGAGGATGGACTCTTGTTGAGTATTTGGGAAAAGGGTCAGCCAGACGATATCGTCCTTTCCGACCTCAGTTCCTGTTTTTTATTTGTTTTTTATTTATATAATTCTGAGGCTTGAATGGACGTAATCGTCTTATTCGCCTTCAGAATTTATTGAATTATATTTTTTTAAAAAATTATTGAAAAAAATTTTATTTGTTGCTTTTTTTTTTAAAAGTTTTTTTATTTGGCAAAAAAAACAAAATCAGTTTTCAAAATTAGAATCACAATTAAAATGACAATGAATAAAATTTAAAAATGTTTTTCCTTTTATAGGAAAAATTTGAATTGAATTTTTCAAAAGTAAAATACTATGTTTTTATGATTAAAAATAATTTTCAAAAACAAGTATTTTTAAAACAAGTAACAATTAATAATATAAAATAACTTAAATTAAAAGTCTCCGTTACAGCCTCCCCCTCAGCGTCTGAAATCGTCCCGATGATGTCGCTGAACTACTTGGGATGTCTGGGTCTTAGAATTCTTCTGGTTGGGATTACAGTATCATCTCTTTGCATGGCGTTTTGATTAACATCTTTGGTTGTCTCGTTATTTGTAACTGTTTTTGGACGACCTCTTTTTCTAATTGGGTATATAGGAGCATTTTCAGGTCCTTTATATAAAGTCAAATCTGACACATGGTGAGTTCCAAGTGGTATTTCTGGATTATCTTCTGTGGCAATTGTAAAGCATGAGCCGTTTTTGTTAATTACGATGTATGGTCCATCTCGACGAGGTATAAATTTTGATGTTATATTGGTATCTTTGTTGCTTAAAACATGTGTTGATACCAAGACTTTGTCTCCAACTTTTAAGTCATCTGAAGGTCTTCTTTTGGAGTTTATATAGCATCTATTTCTATCTTGAAGTTTTTCTTCTTCTTCTCGAGCGTGCTGTAAAGTATCTGCAAGATTTATTAAATGTGGTGTAATTTGTGGTATAAAATTTTCAGAAATTATTATAGTTTTAAGGTCATGGTGAGCCTCTAAAGGACTTCTTAACTCACGCCCAAATGTTAAGTATGCTGCTGAATATCCTGTGCTGTCGCATTTTGATGTATTCATAGCAAAACGTATCATGGGTAATTTCAGATTCCACGTTGTATGATCTTTTTCCACACATATAGCCAATTGTGTTTTTAGATCACGATTTTTTCTTTCAACAGGATTTGCTTGAGGATGATATACTGGGGTAAATGATTGTTTAATACCTAAACAGAATGTCAGCTTTTGCATGATAGCAGAAATAAATTGAGACCCGTTATCTGAATGAATACGTCTGGGAACTCCATAACGCAATACAATTTCATTTAGGATCATAATTGAACAATTTTCAGCTGTTGCATGCTTTAAAGGAAACATTTCAACCCATCTGCTACATATATCTTCAACAATTAATATCCATTGATATCCTTGTTTTGTAAGTGGCAGTGGTCCAACGAGATCTATTGCTACTACTTCAAATCTTTGATTGCTTGCTACTGTTCGGTATAATCCGGTTGGTTTCTGGTTTGATATTTTATATTTTTGGCATTCTACACATTGTTTTATGTACTTGGCTACTTCGGTTTTCAAACCTGGCCAATAGTAGTGAGGCGTAATGCGACTAATTGTCCTTTGAATTCCGTAGTGACCAGCCATAGGATCATCATGAAATCTATTTAATATGGTTGAGCGCATAGATTTTGGAACTACTAATTGCCCATTTTCTGTTTCTTGGTCTTCACAATATCGATATAGTATTCCATCAATTAATATATAACCACGATTGGTATACTGTATGATACTGTCATCATTTGTTTCAAAAGCATTTATAATGGTTTTAATATATTCGTCTTCGAGTTGAGCTTTTCTTATTTCTGCTGAACCTTGACGAGGAAAATCAATTGAAATATGAAAACATTCACAGGATATATCTGCATGTTGTGTGCATGGTGGTCTAGAAAGTGTATCTGCAATAACATTTTTCTTTCCTGGCGTGTATCCAAATTGAATGTTGTACGGTTGCAGTTGTAAAGCCCATCGTGCCAAACGACCAGTTGGTGATTTTAGGCTAAAGAGCCATTTAAGGGGTTGATGGTCTGTTAAAACAGATATTTGGGAACCTTCGATATAGCCCCGAAACTTTTTTACTGCCCAAACGACTGCTAGTGCTTCTCGCTCTGTCGTTGAATAGTTTCTTTCCGCCGGAAGTAAAAGTCTACTGGCATATTCAACCGGATGTTCATTTTCGTTCTCCCCCTGGAGTAAAACTGCTCCGAGTGCATAATTGCTAGCATCTGCTTTTATAAAAAATGGTTTGTTTTCATCCACTTGTTGTAAGATTGGAGGTGACACCAACAAATGCTTGAGTTTCTCAAATGCTATAGTTTCTTCATCAGTCCATTTCCATTTTACAGTTTTCTTGGTTAAGTTTGATAATGGCTTCGAAATTTGAGCAAAATTTGGTATAAAACGACGATACCACGAGCATGTCTGCAAAAAGGAGATCAATTGCTTTAGATTTTTTGGATATGGTCTTTGCAATATGGCTTCAATTTTTTCCGGATCAGGCTTCAAGCCGTAATTTGTTAAAATGTGACCCAAGTATTTAACTTCTGGCCTACAAAAAATACATTTTTCTCTATTCAGTTGGATTTTAAATAATTTAATTCGTTCAAAAACTTTTTCTAAATCCTTTATATGGTTTTCAAAACTGTCTGAACAGATGATGATATCATCAAGATATGCCAGAATTGTTATTTGAGGGAGACCAGCTCGAAATTTATCTATTAGTCGTTGAAAAGTTGATGGCGCATTTTTAAGACCAAATGGCATTCTGTTGAAGACATAAATTCCGAAAGGAGTGGTAAATGCTGTCTTCAATTTATCTTTTTCAGCTACTTTGATTTGCCAGTATCCTGCTTTCAAATCCATTGTTGACATAAATGATGTTGCTTTTGCAGCGTGTAACAAGTCATCCATTCTAGGAAGTGGGTATTTGTCACTGATTGTTATGTTATTTAAACGACGATAGTCGACACAAACTCTAAGGCTACCATTTTTCTTAGGGATTAGGACCACAGGAAAAGCCCACGGAGATTCTTCTTCTTGAATTACATTTTTCTCCAACATTTCATTCAACTCTTTCCTGAGTTTCTCTTTCATTACTGGAGATATGCGATATGGGGCACAGGCAATAGGTGAGTGTGAACCAGTATTTATAAAATGTTCAATATTTGGAATCGGCTCCGAAGTTTCTTCAAAAATACTTTGGTGCTTTTCTAACAGATTGTTTAAAATATATTTTTCATTATTTACCAAATTACTTCCTTCTGATGTTTTTAGTTTTAAATCAAATGATTTTAATAGAATTGGATATTTAAGTTTTTCCGAATTATGTGTTTTCAACCTTTTCATTGGAGGAAAAAGGTCCCAGTCATAAACGTCTGTATTAATATCATTGGGAATGCTACCCTCAAAAATTCTATTTATCCCACCAGGAGAGTAATCATAAGTTGATGCTGCATCACTATTTGGAGTTTGTTGACCATCCTTTTCAATACTATTATTTTCAAACCAATTTAAAAAATTATTTACTGAGTTGTTTTCGGTAATACTAGTTTGAGAAATTGGAATAGTTTTCTTAGTATTTGGTTTATCCATTTTAAAATCAAAAATTGTATTTGGGTCATCTTTAAAATGCCAATTTCTTTGAGCCAAATCGAGAACAATACCTGCCTGTTCAAGAAAATCTATACCAATAAGTGTTCTATTTCCTTGAGCTTTAGGTAAACAAATAAAACGAATTCGTCTAAAACGTTTGCCAATTAAAATTTGAACAATAGTTGAATAAACAATTTCTTCGCGGGAAATGCCGTCAGCTAAAATGATTTCAGCTGAAACTTTTTGAAATTCTACTTTTTTCTCTTTTAATTTCTGGAAAAGTGAATATCCGGCTACGCTGGTTCGAGCAGCAGTGTCAAAATATGCCTCTCCATTTAGGCCATTAATATTTATTTGAACTGTGGGTACATCACGACCGACTACAGTTGTTTGGATAGAATTAAAATCCAGCTTTTCAGGGCTATTTATGACATTTTTGTTATTACAATTTGGGCAATTAGACCTATAATAACCGGCTAATCCACAACCATAACAATTTAACGCATTTTCCTGAACTTTTGGTTTTCCCTTCCTATCAGCTTCTATTTTTTTAAAGCAAACGTCTGCGGTATGATTCCTTTTCCGGCAAAACGAACAACGCACTAGAGCTTTTTCTGATGAGGGTATAGTATTGTGGACAGGTTCATGGTTTTCTTTTAATAACATTTCGACTTCTCGGGCTTTTTCCAAAAGATCTTGAAAACTTTTTAAACTATCTCTTGAGATCTTATCTCTAATAATTATCAAAAGTTGCGAATATATGATGTTTAGCATTGTGTTTTCTGTTAGCTTTTCGGTCAACTGTGCAAATAAGCCACGTTTTCTGCAAACAAAGTTATCAGTTGATTCGAAAGCTTTTTGTTTTTCTTGGCTTATTTCAGCAAAAATGCGCCAATCTGGCTTTGGTGGGGAAAATGCATTTCGTAACAGTTCCATCGCTTTTCCAAAATTATTTGCTTCACTTTTCACTCCTTGCCACCAGGATGAAGCGTATCCTTCTAGAAGTAATGGCAAGCTTATTAACGCCAGAGAATCGGATACATTTTCTGCTTCCTTATAGACCAAAATTGTGGCGATGAAGTCTTCTACTTTAGCGGTATTTCTTCCTCCACTAAAACGTGCACTACAGTTAGAGAACGTGTTTTTTGATTCTTGCCTACAATTTAAACCGCCTAGGAGTTCCAAAAATTGTCCTTGAGACAATGAATAATTAACTGGATTACTTCCAGAGTTTGAGGGTAAAGAGTTGTGTGCCGAGGTGTAGGTACTGTCTTCTTCACTTTGGGATTGAGCTAAGTTTTGAGACACACTACGCGTATTAGCAGACACTGGTTTTGGGCTTCGACGCATTTTGATTTATTTTTTTTACACCACAAAAAAAACACACATAAAATAAATAAGCAAATACCTTACCTCCAAAACAGGAATAGCTGGAGCTAATTTCTTCTAAAGTTTGTCTTCAGATTTTGATAAAATACTCCAATTTGGCTTTAGAATGTCTGGAGATTCCAAGGATTTTTTTTCGTTGGGCGCCAATGTAGAGGATGGACTCTTGTTGAGTATTTGGGAAAAGGGTCAGCCAGACGATATCGTCCTTTCCGACCTCAGTTCCTGTTTTTTATTTGTTTTTTATTTATATAATTCTGAGGCTTGAATGGACGTAATCGTCTTATTCGCCTTCAGAATTTATTGAATTATATTTTTTTAAAAAATTATTGAAAAAAATTTTATTTGTTGCTTTTTTTTTTTAAAGTTTTTTTATTTGGCAAAAAAAACAAAATCAGTTTTCAAAATTAGAATCACAATTAAAATGACAATGAATAAAATTTAAAAATGTTTTTCCTTTTATAGGAAAAATTTGAATTGAATTTTTCAAAAGTAAAATACTATGTTTTTATGATTAAAAATAATTTTCAAAAACAAGTATTTTTAAAACAAGTAACAATTAATAATATAAAATAACTTAAATTAAAAGTCTCCGTTACAAATACTTATTTACTTAAATTTTTTGATTCGACTTAAATAATATTTTCCTTAATATTACTTTACATTTGTACTTGATTTTAATATGAAATTTACTTATTTTTTGTATAAAGCTGCATACTATTTCTATGTATGTGTAAGGCTCTGTGTATGTGTATATGCATATACTCTTTTGCATACTGCTTTAACTTTGTTGTATGTGTGTAGTTATATTTAAGTTGTTTAAAGTATTTTAAAACATACTTTACTAGAGTAGAAATATGTTGCATCGAAAATGTGTTTTTAATACTTTTTAACTAGAATAAAAAGAAATTCTTTGCTTTATGCAAAAATATTTCTTATGTGAGTTTATAATATATATATATATTTTTTTTTGTAGTTATAGTTTTTCACATATTTTTTGTTTCATGTAAAATTATGCAAATGTTTTACTATTCTCGAAAGTTTGTTTTTCACAGAACAAAGATGTTTTATATTTTATATAGTTTGAGTTTACGGTGTAGAAAAGTAAAATATTTGGTCGCAAAATATGTTACTTACAAGTTTTTTGTATATTACTTTTTCTAGAGTAGAAAATGTTTAAATGTATGAACACAAGGAAATGAATTATTAGTTTAGAGTTAAAAAAAAGTAAAATTTCTGTTGTTCAGAAGAAATTGTTGGGAAAAAAGTGTTGATAAGAAAATAATTAAGATATTTTTAAAATGTCGAAGATTTTAAAGTATTAAATATTCAGTTTTAAGAATGCTAAAATAGAGATAAGTCTATAAATGTTTTAAATGTCGAAATAATTAAATATTAATCATACGCCTACTAGCAAAGTCTTGCAAGTATTTTTTATAATATCAATTGTTTATTTGAGATTTCTATACAATAGGTATTATAATTTTTTGGGATTTCTAATAATAAGTTTTTTCCTAGAGTTTAACATAATATTGTACAACCTGGATGTACAAAATTTCACCAATTAAAATAGTACAATATAAAATGTTTTTGTATAAAATAATTTTAAAAAGTTTTTATACCCTACACCACAATAGATGGTATTATAAGTTTTTACAGCTATATATATTGCAGAAATCTTGGTCTGAGTTTAAGTTTGATTGACTCAGAATCGCAGGTCGAAATAATTTGATAAAAGTTGGTTAATACATTTTATGATATCTATCTATAAGTTCAGGTATTTCCTATGGTCTTTCTTTTCGCTATTGAGATTATGATATTACCTAATATTGTTGCAATCGTTCCACATTTGACCACAACCCCCATCAAAAGCAACAACAATCACAAAAACACTTATAAATTTAAAGATATTGAGAAGTTTGATACATTATTTGTGGTATAAAAATTTTTAAAGAAAATTTTTCTATAATAACTTTTACAGAAAATTGTTCAATAAAGTTTTGTTTTCAAATTATTTGTTATACAAATTTGTATTCAAAATTTTTCGATGTGAAAGTTTTCAAAGAAAATTTTTCGATATCAAAATTTATATAGAATATTCTCCAATTTGAAAACTTGAATAGAAAAGTTTTCGATATAAAAATTATTATAGAGAATTTTTCGATATGAAAGTTTTGGTAGAAAGTTTTTCGATCAAAGAGTTTTATAAAAATTTTTTCAATGAAAAAATTTGAAACAAAATGTTTCGATAAAAAATTTTATAAAAAATTTTTCGACATCAAAATATTTATAGAAAATTTTTCGACTTAAAAATATTTATAGAAAATTTTTCGACATAAAAATATTTATAGAAAATTTTTCGACACAAAAATATTTATAGAAAATTTTTCGACATAAAAATATGCAAAGTAAATGTAGATTAATAAAGGATAGGAATACAAAACATAAAGGAAAAAACTATGGTGGATAAGTTCGTCTAACTGAATAGATCATATGGTCATAGGTGAAATGGAAATGAGTGTTAATATAATTCTCGTTTTCAATTTCGCTTAAGAATTCAGTTAAATAGATGATCTTAACTACTGGCATCTAACAGTTGGTGACACAGTGTGCTGATGAAGTTCGTAGCGGGACAGAAAATGCAGCATTCCACACTGCTAAAGTGTCACATAGTTTTTTCAGTATTCCTAAAATTTATTCATCTAATTTAAAAATCATAAATTAAAAAATAATTTATGATATGAACCTGAGCCCGACTCGAACCCACGACCATCAAAATAAAAATATTTATAGAAAATTTTTTGACATAAAAATATTTATAGAAGATTTTTCGATATGAAAATTTTTATAGAAAATTTTTTGATATACAAATTTTTATAGAAAATTTTTCGGTATACAAATTTGTGCAGAAAATTTTTCAATATAAAAATTCTTATAGAAAATTTTTCAATATAAGCATTTTTTTTTTTTTTTTTTTTTGAAATGTTTCGATATAAAAATTTATATAAATAATTTTTCGATATAGAAAATTTTATAGAAAATTTTGCAATATAAATTTTGTTTATAAAACTTTTTGATATACAAACTTTTATAGATAATTTTTGGATATACAAATTATTACAGAAAAATTTTCGATATTCAAAATTTTTTTGAACACTTTTCGATATAAAAGCTTTACAGAAAATTTTATTTATTTTTCTTCAATATATAAATTTTTATACAAAATTAAGAAAATTTTTTGATATGATAGTTATTAAAGGCAATTTAGTGATAAAAAGATTTCAAAAAAAATAATTCGAAATAAAATTGTTTAAGATTTTAGATCTAGATTTTTAGTTTTTTGACAAAAATTATGTATAGAAAATTTTTCGATATAAACAATTTTTATAAAAAGTTTTTTTATACAAAAAATTTTCAATATTAAAATTTTTATAGAAAATTTTCCGATATAAAACATTTTATAAAAAATATTTCAGTATAAAAATTTTTATAGAAAATTTTTCGATATTAAAATTTTTATAGAAAATTTTTCGATATAAAAATTTCTTTAAAAAATTTTCAATATAAAAAATTTTTCGAGAAATTTTTCGATAAAAAAAGTTTTATATCAAATTTTTCAATATAAAATTTTTTTTATAAAATCCTCTTATTTATAAGCTTTTATAGAACATTTTTGGATATACAAATTTTTGTAGAAAATTTTTCGATCAAAAAGTTTTATATCAAATTTTTTGATACAGAAATTTCTTATAAAATTTTATTATATATAAATTTTTATAGAAAATTTTTTGAAAAAAAAAATTTTTGTAGAAAATTTTTTGATATAAAATTTTTTTTAGGAAAATTTTATGACACACAAATTTTATAGAAAATTTTCTGATATGGAAACTTTTAGAGAAAAATTTTCAATAGAAATTTTTTTTTTGAAATTCTTCGATATACAAATTTTTATACAAAATTTTTCGATATAAAAAACTTAGCAGAAAATTTTTCGGTATAAAAATTCTCTTTTTTATAGAAAACTATCGATATAAAACTTTTATACAAAATTTTTTGTTATACAAATTTTTAGAGAAAATTGTTTTTATAAAAATTTCTTTAAAAATGTTTCGATATAAAAACTTCTTAGAAAATTTTTCAATATAAAAATTTCATAGAGAATTTGTAGAAAATTTTTCGGAGAAAAATTTTCAATAAAAATTTCTTTTTGGAAATTCTTCGATATACAAATTTTTATATAAAATTTTTCGTATAAAAACTTTGAAGAAAATTTTTCGGTATAAAAATTTTCTTTTTTATAGAAAATTATCTCTATAAAATTTTTATAAAAAATTTTTTGACATACAAATTTTTAGAGAAAATTGTTTTTATAAAAATTTCTTCGAAAATATTTCTATATGAAAACTTCTTAGAAAATGTTTCGATATAAAAGTTTCATAGAACATTTTCCGATATAAAAATTTTCTTAAGAAAATTCTTTGACACACAAATTTTAAAGAAAATTTCCTGATATAAAAACTTTTAGAGAAAAATTTCTTTTTGGAAATTCTTCGATATACAAATTTTTATACAAAATTTTTCGATATAAAGATTTTTGCAGAAAATTTTTAAGTATAAAAATGTTCTTTTTTATAGAAAATTATTGATACAAAATTTTTATAAAAAATTATCGATATAAAATTTTTTTAAAAAATTTTTTGATACACAAATTTTTAGAGAAAATTGTTTTTATAAAAATTTCTTTGAAAATATTTCGATATGAAAACTTCTTAGAAAATTTTTCGATATAAAAGTTTCATAGATAATTTGTAGAAAATTTTTTTAAGAAAATTTTTTGACATACAAATTTTATAGAAAATTTCCTGATACAAAAACTTTTAGAGAAAAATTTTCAATAAAAATTTATTTTTGGAAATTTTTCGATATACAAATTTTTATACAAAATTTTTCGATATAAAGATTTTTGCAGAAAATTTTTCGGTATAAAAATTTTCTTTTTAATAGAAAATTATCGATATAAAATTTTAATTAAAAATTTTCTGATATGCAATTTTTTAGAGAAAATTTTTTGATATACAAATTTTTAGAGAAAATTGTTTTTAAAAAATTTCTTTGAAAATAGTTCGATATAAAAACTTCTTAGAAAATTTTTCGATATAAAAATTTCATAGAAAATTTGTCAATATCAAAATTTCGTATAAAATTTTTCAATATAAAAATTTCTTATTAACGTTTTTAAAGAAAATTATTTTTATTTTTGAACACATAATTTTACGATATGCAAAATTTTATAGAGAATATTTCATAAAGAAATTTTCTTAGAAAATTTTCGATAGAAATTTTTCGATATAAAAATTTGTATAGAAGATTTTACATTTCAAAATTTTTTTAGAAAATTTTTCGATTTAAGAATTTTTGTAGAAAATTTTTTTAAATAAAAATTTGTATAAAAATGTTTTTGATTTAAAAATTTGTCCGTTTAAAAATTTTTAAAGAATATTTTTCTACTTACAAATTTTTAAAGCAAATTTTTCCATTTAAAAATTTTTATAGAAAATTTTTCGATATAAAAATGTATAGAAAAATTTTCAATATTAATGCTTTTTCTGAAAACTTGTTGATATATTTATTGCAAAGTAAATTTTCCATATAAAGATATTTATGTAATTTTTCTAAAAAAAATGTATATAGAAAATGATTTAATATAAAAATTGTAAAGAAAACTTTTCGAGAAACAAACTTTTAATTAAGATTTTTTGCACATCTTCTGATCTTAATGGCTATTGCTACCAAACCATATTGTAATCGAGGTCAGACAGTAGATCATAGTTCACTCCAGAGCTAATGAACTATGATCTACTGTCAGATCTCTCTAGCATCCCACGAAGCCCTTATTGCAAAGTTACAAGTAAAGTACCGGCCGATACTAGTATATTAGAGAAAGTATACCAAAACTTAAGAAGCTTAACAGATTAAGCTTCTTTAATTGGGTTAAAAATTATACATATAAATAATAAATTTTAAACTTGAAATATCGAATTATTATTTGGTTATTAATATTTAAAAAATAACAATTTTTTTTTTTTTAATTTTGACAAATGATTGAATAAAAAATAATTGCAAGAGAAATTGAAATGAATATTGAACTGTGCTTTTATTTATTTGATCACAATTTATTAGTGTTATACATGAGTGAATTTGTGTGTTTAAATAATTTTATTAAATCATATAAATGTGTGTTTTTATCTTTATTATTCAGGAAAATAGCAGATGTCGTTCAATGTAATGTAAAACGTCTTAAGTGTGATTTGTTTATTAAACTAATTCTTATAAATTTGTATTTGATTTCGAATAATATTTAAAGATATTATCTTGGTAATTTTTATGAAAAATTGATCCAATCTTTTGCAGAAATTTAAAAAAAAATCACATAGACAAATAAGTTGTTCAAACGATATTGTTTATATTTAAATAAAATATTTGGAAATATGGATATATATTTTTTTCTAAATAAATTTTTCATTAAATTTGTGTCAATAAAGTTTATAACCAGATCAATAGCGGTGAAAATAGTTAAAATATTGATGGCTTTGTTTACCCACTTTATGTCAATTTTGAGTAAATAAAAAGCTCTAATACATATAATTTTACGAAGTAATTCTATCAATATATACAAAAATAATAAATCATTTTTAAAGCCAATAGTTTTCGTGGAACTAGGTACAATGGGATGTTTAAAATAAAATCTTGCAAATTACAAAAAGATTTATAGTAGAATTGTAAATGGCCGGAAAAAAATGCATGATCTCTGAACTAGTTATTATAAGGAATGTCTTTCCTCTATATAGATCAAAAAATTAAACTGAATAAACTGTAATTTCTTCATTATTTACTACCCAATGTGATTTAGTTTTGGTTTAAATAAATTTGAAAGATAAATACATAGATTTTTGTAAAAACTAAAAAAAGCTGAATAAAATAAAATATAGGTAAAAGGCCTTAGGTGAAATTGACATTCCAATTGCTATTTGAGTAAAATTAGGAGTATTTATTTAAAGAGTAGAATAATATTTTTATTTTGTTTTCCAAAAATTCATTAATTTTTATATATTATGGAAATACAAACCAACATATTCATTATTGAACCCAAAAATTTTAAATATTCTTGTTAGGCGAGGCGAGACGTAAACTACAAAAAAACAACCTATCGATCTGACGTCGATTTTAGAACTCAATTTTTATTTACAAAACTTAACCTAAGGTAAACTAAAACTCTTATTATCTAATTTTATCTAAATTTATCTAACAACACATGTGGCAAGCATGTGTTGTTACAATACTTATGTATACTGAAATTACCTAAAATAGCTTATCTTACACACACCAGTCTTGTGTGGAAAATTACCATTGATAAGATCAACAGTAGGTAAAAATATCCTTTGATAATACTATTTTAAATATACATACATTTTCCAAATGTATAATTCAGTGCACAACATGGTAAATCTTATAATATAGAATTTATACTTCTATAAGATTGAACATACTGCCGGCCTTGAAAGATCATAATCTTTCAACAAAAAAAATATGTTTTGTACATATACGTAATAATAAAATACTCAGGAAAGACAGTTCTTAGTTCTTCTTAGTTGGACATCTAGTTGATTTTTGACTGTATAGGCTTTTATGATGAGATGGCGATGAAAACCCAGCATATTTTACGGCCTTAGTACCACTGCATGAAACTAGTAGGAAGGTTTTTATGTTACGACCAGAATAGATACATATTTATAGTATATTCAGCTTTGAGATAACAGCATTTCAAATGATTGATTTGTAGACTACCGGCTCAATGTATCGAAACGGCTTGAGAAGTTTTGCCAAGGCTGTCAACTCACCAACAACAACACAGATTTTTAAATGTTGTAAATATTTCTTGCTTCAGATAGCTGGAATTCCTCATACAGCTTATTATAATTGTCGTTATGACTAGCTTGATTTTATAAAATAACAAAGCTTTTGTCATTGTCTTCATAAATTGTTTTCCATTTTTCTTCAAGGTCTTCAATAGATTGATTGGTTTGTTCTATTTTTCTAAATCATCAAAAATATTTTGGTTGGATGAATATTGTTCCACTACATTTTGGATTCTTCTTATGATCCATATGTCTTTGTATTCATATTTTAAACATTGCTGTAATTCCTCTTCTCTTTGATTCATGCTCATTAAATTAAATACTTTTCGTCATTAAATACTAATATGCAGTTCTTTCCTTCTTTCTTGCTGTTTCTTCGGTAATACTTCATCAACTCCTTCAGCAAAAACATAGACACTCCCTCTGATGAATCTCTCTTAGTATTTAAATATTGTAAAATATATATTTTTTCATAATATTAATTTTCACCTTAAATGTTAGAGTTAGTATTTTAATTAATTATTTACCTATACAATATGTATTAATTAATTAATTATTAATTTTTAACATTTCTTTACAATATTATAGAATTACATTACTTTTTAATAAAATGTTAACAGAATTCTATTACTTTTCATTATTGATGTAAATCATTGTTAAATATTTATTAATAAAAATTTAAATTCATTGATAGGAAAAGAATGAACATTGATGATATTTCGCCTCATATCTTCATTGTTGATTCTTACGTCTATCATATGAATAAGCCATCTGAACCTAATGTGGTTCGGATGACCCTCCCCCCTCCAACATTTTAGGAGGAAAAATATTAAAAAAATCTTTTAAAATAAAATTTCTGACTACCATCACATTAAACATTTGTCACTTTTACAGGCTCAACTGATCCTGTGGCTATCCAGCCTAGCTTAGTATTTTGAAACACTATTCTCTTACATTTCGATTTTATTTGACCTACACTTAATAGATCAAAAAATATCTCTGACCCAATTACCATGTCGATAGCTCCTGGAATATTATAATTCGGGTCTGCTAAATTGATTCCTTCCATATTCCCAACCACAAACTTCTGTTCTGGAACATTGGACATAATTTCTTGAATAACTAATACCTCAATATTCTTATTATAATTTGACTCTTTAGATCTTAGCTTTATTGAAACCTTTCCATCTACTTTAGACCTATTCTTACCTAAACCTTCAATTGTATTGTAGGACTTCAAACTTTTTAATTTTAATTTATTCTTAAATCGTTTGGTCATAAGACAAACCTGAGACCCACTGTCTAGAAGAACTCGAGTGTTAACCCACTGGTTATCAGCATTCTTAACTTCTACTACAGCTGTTGGTAGTAAAACGGAAGACTTAGTTTTGTTATTTTCATTTTTGCTAAATGGACTTTTAACTTTTGCTTTATGCAATAACGTATTGTGCTGCTTATTGCATAATTTGCATCTAATATTTCTAGAACATTCCTTATACAAATGACCAGAATTTAAACATTTATAGCAAACAACATGTTCTTTCGTTTTTCTCCATTTTTCTTTGATTGAGAGGCTTTTAAAGTTAGAACACTTATACAAATTATTTTTGTGGTCACAATTTGAAAAGCATTTATAATTGCTGTTTCTTTTTGTCTGAGCGCTTTTAACTGATTCTAGAGATATCTTTTCTCGACATTCCATTTGCTCATCATGGTTAATAAACTGTCGACTTGCCTCTAAAGAATAGTGCATTTGCTCTATAAACTCTACTAATTTGTGTACTTTTGGAAGTTCCCTAGATCCTCCCAAATACTGTTCGAATTGGACTCTTAAATTGTCGTCCATCTTCCTTTGAAGAACAAAGCAAAGAAACGCTTGTTGCATTTCTTCAGAGCTAATTTTTATAGCATCAAGTGCCTGTAAACTCTCATTTACCTCATCCATAAAAGTTTTTATGCTTTCTAAATTAAAACAGATTTGTGGTGCATCCAAAATGCTTTTAAAATAAATAGACGTAATGGCTCTTTTATTGGAATAATATTTTCTTAAAATATCCCAGGCTAATTCAAAGTTTTCAGCTTTAACTGGCAATTTTGCAACCAACTTAAGTGCATCACCAGTTAACTTAGCTTTTAGAATACACATTTTTTGTGTATTAGAAATTGGTTGGTCAATAATTAGTTGCTCGAAAAGCTCACTAAACGTATCCCACTCTGTATAGCTTCCACTAAATATAGGAATGTCTATTTTTGGTAGTGTATACGGAAGATTTGTAGTATAACATTCTATGGCTGGAATGTTTTCATACAAATCTTTTAAAGAATAAAACACTTCCGTAAGTTCGTCGTCAGGAAACTGGCCCAAATATTCTAAAAATATATTTTCAGCTACTTTATATTTTTCCCTAACTACTTCTATAGAAGCCTGTCTTATCTTAAATTTATTAATTTTTTCCTCCAATTCATTCAAAACGTATTGGAATTGTCTCATAAGACCACTTTGAACTTTTGGCTGAAGATCAACTTCTAATTTCTCTATCACTAATTTATTTTTAAAGTGACTATACACAATGTCAAAATTTTGTATAGCCTCCTTTATTTCAGCTACAAAATTCGTTTTGAAATATGAACTATTTTCAATAGTAACTGAAGGAGGATGGAGCCCTAAGTCATTCTTAATAAATTTTTCTTTTACGTAATTAAATCTAGCCCTAAGTTCCATAACAGCTTTCCTAAATTCATGGCTGGGAATCTCATGCTCGGCTAATTTATTTAAATTATTATATAATTCTACTACCTCACAACCTAACTTCTCCTGTTCTTTAACTAAATCTACCTGATTCATTTTTACTTTTTATTTAAAATTAATTAAACAATTTTTTTTTTAATAAATTGTTATATTTTATAATTTTTTTTAATATAAAGTTAATAAATATTATTTTTTTTTAATTTCGCGAACCGATAGTTAAATTTTTGTTAAGAACGAGAAAACACGAAAAAACAATCTTTCACTTATTTTTCGTTATTATATTATATTTTAAAATACTTTTATGATTTTTAAATTATCAAAAAATTTAAGACATAACTTAAGGTTACGCACACAAAAACACGGGGTCACCAAAATGTTAGGCGAGGCGAGACGTAAACTACAAAAAAACAACCTATCGATCTGACGTCGATTTTAGAACTCAATTTTTATTTACAAAACTTAACCTAAGGTAAACTAAAACTCTTATTATCTAATTTTATCTAAATTTATCTAACAACACATGTGGCAAGCATGTGTTGTTACAATACTTATGTATACTGAAATTACCTAAAATAGCTTATCTTACACACACCAGTCTTGTGTGGAAAATTACCATTGATAAGATCAACAGTAGGTAAAAATATCCTTTGATAATACTATTTTAAATATACATACATTTTCCAAATGTATAATTCAGTGCACAACATGGTAAATCTTATAATATAGAATTTATACTTCTATAAGATTGAACAATTCTAATAAATCATTTACCTCACCTGTCAAATTTTAAAGGTTTTATGTATTTTTGCTGGGATTTTGCTGGCAAAAACTAAATTTTTGAGAATAAAATATCAAAAATTCCCTTAGATTTTTATGAATTTTTATTGTGCGGTTACATAAATCCTTTTTGAGATATATGTTTACTGTAAGTACATTTTGAAAATCAGTTCTTCCAACTAAATTAAAGAAAACGATAACAGTATACAAGATATTCAGGTTTTAATGATGGTACTTAAAAACGCGGTGTTAAAAAGCTCTAATACATATAATTTTACGAAGTAATTCTATCAATATATACAAAAATAATAAATCATTTTTAAAGCCAATAGTTTTCGTGGAACTAGGTACAATGGGATGTTTAAAATAAAATCTTGCAAATTACAAAAAGATTTATAGTAGAATTGTAAATGGCCGGAAAAAATGCATGATCTCTGAACTAGTTATAATAAGGAATGTCTTTCCTCTATATAGATCAAAAAATTAAACTGAATAAACTGTAATTTCTTCATTATTTACTACCCAATGTGATTTAGTTTTGGTTTAAATAAATTTGAAAGATAAATACATAGATTTTTGTAAAAACTAAAAAAAGCTGAATAAAATAAAATATAGGTAAAAGGCCTTAGGTGAAATTGACAAATTCAATTGCTATTTGAGTAAAATTAGGAGTATTTATTTAAAGAGTAGAATAATATTTTTATTTTGTTTTCCAAAAATTCATTAATTTTTATATATTATAGAAATACAAACCAACATATTCATTATTGAACCCAAAAATTTTAAATATTCTAATAAATCATTTACCTCACCTGTCAAATTTTAAAGGTTTTATGTATTTTTGCTGGGATTTTGCTGGCAAAAACTACATTTTTTGAGTATAAAATATTAAAAATTGCCTTAGATTTTTATGAATTTTTATTGTGCGGTTACATAAATCCTTTTTGAGATATATGTTTACTGTAAGTACATTTTGAAAATCAGTTCTTCCAACTAAATTAAAGAAAACGATAACAGTATACAAGATATTCAGGTTTTAATGATGGTACTTAAAAACGCGGTGTTTTTAATTCTTCTTGGAAAAAAAGGTTAGCTTTGTCTAGCTTTGTACTCTAGTTACAATCAAATAAAAGGTGAAAGTGTATCCTATCGATTCAATAAATAAAATTCCCATAATTGTTCTTACTGTTGAACAAAGTTATAAATTTTATAAAAAAAAGTCACATGAAATTTCACCTTAATAGTTCAATGAAAAATCATACATAAAAAGTATTGCATACTTTTAGGATAAATTATTAAGTTTAAACATTTTAATATTAAGTTAAAGAATTTAGTTCTTAATTTAAAAATTTCACATGGGATATGCCAGAACTATTTGTTGGAAAATATATGTGGTTTTACATACCAATTACGGTTCACAAAGAACTTATTCACGTAAATGACATTATGGATGCTAATTTACTTTCAATATGCCTGCTTTTAGAAGAAACTAAAGAAGCCGGAAATAAAGAATGTAGAAGGTATAGGATAATGTTCGCTAGAAAGTGCAGGATGGTTGCAACAAACAAAGATGTTTTCCATCGTCTTCTTGTATCATCTTATTTCTATGTTACCATAGAACAACAACCCCATACAAATGTTTTGGAAGTTGAAGAAATGATAGAAGATTAATGAAATTCTATCTTTGTCATTCACTTTGATAGTTGTTCATTTTAATATTTTAAAGAACATAAAGGGGATACGAGAGTGACTTTTGATGAAGAAATAAAAATTTTGAAAGACAAATATTTTCGGCTAATATGTACAGGGGGCGTTAGGCGTATCAGATTATTATGAAACTTTTCTTATATTTCAACTTTGTAATACTGACAAACTGTGCTACGATCGGATACGAAACAAGCATTTTGGGCGATAAAATATAGTCTGGTGATAGTCTGTGCAGATTTTTATCACGATCGGTTGAGAAACATTTGGGAAGATAAAATATTTTCGGGCTATAAAGTCGGGGAGCGATCGGCGAATTAGATTTCAATTAAACTTTATACATAATTTAACTTTGTAATACTGATAGTCGGTTCTGAGTTTCATCACGAGTGGCTAAGAAACAAACATTGTATTTCTGCAGCAAAAAAGGTATTTTTTGAATATGACTTTTCAAAAATGTCATTTTACGGAGAAGAATCAGACAATAAAAAATCTGTATTTTTTTTTTTTAAATTTGTATATACATATATACAGGTATGTGATGGACATTTTTCGTTTTCAAATCGATCGATTTCAGACATATTTTTTTTTAGCAAATTTTCGGTTATTTCCCAAAAAAAAAAGAAAATTTTGGATTTAATCCTTTTGACTGATATTTTGGTTTGATTTTTTTGAGGAAATAACCGAAAATTATCTCAAGAATATATCTGAAATGGATCGATTTGAAAGCGATCGTTTTCCACCACATACCTGATAGAGAAAATCGGTTGTCAGCTGAATGTTGAAAAATGAAAATTTGTGGTAGTATTATTGGAATTTAAAGGCTTATGTATCGAAGATATTTCGAATGGCTAAATGAAGGTGTCAATTTTAGCATCAAAATTGTCCTATAAAACTCTTAATTGGCTGTTTTCATTGGAGTTAGCAAGTCAGTTAGCTCAGTTTACCTCCGTACCCCCAGTGCAATATAATAAATGAAAGGTAAAAAAGGCTTTTCTTTCAAATAAGTGAAAAAAATCACTAACATTTGTCAATCAATAAGGCAGATACCCAAACGAGTCGATGGATTTCGATAAAAATTAGTACAGTTTTTTCTTGGAACAACTAATTATAATAATTTTGTTTAATTTTTTTTAATGAATTAAGGCTTATATATTGAGAATAAAAATACATAAAAGATGGAGGTCCAAGGCAGGTACCTCAAGGATTCGACGGATTTGAATACAAACTAGTATAACTTTTTCTTAGGCCAACTTATATGAGTCCGTCGAATTTCATTAAATTGTGTTGAGAATATGGCCTTAAACATTGAGAATACAAATATATGAAAAAATTAGGGTCCAAGGCCGGTACCCCAAGGAGTCGACGAATTTCAAGCAAAATTATTAAAACTCTTGTCTAAATCAAATAATAGACGTATGCTTAATTTTAATTAAATTCAATTTTATTACAAAGTTACGCCTAAACTACGGCAACTAATTTTGCTTAAATTTTGCATAAAAATTCACGTGACTTTTTTAAGAAAATCTTAAACTTTGTTCTACGATCGGTACATTTAGGTAAAGTTTTTTCGCTTAATGTAAAGAAGAGATTTCTACCTTTTACATGGTCCAAAGAAAGACAAAAACACTGAATTTTTTAGAGCTTTTTTGATTTCCCGATATCTTTTAAACTATACACTACATTGAGTTATTTTATTCTGCAGACTTAAAGCGAGGTTTTTTATTTTAATAATTTATTTTAATTAATTTAATTATCAAGATTAAAGCTGTAAAACTATTTTCGATGCGTGAGCTACTGAGTTTGATGAAAAATTTCATTACTTTTCATTTTAGAACATTAAACGCATTTCAATACCTTTTTTATAATACAAAGTATAACTTTTTCTCGAAGTAGTTATTGTTTCTTAATATCTAGACTATTTTTTATAGAACTACATCATTCGACTTTTCAAAAGCGGTTTTCAAAAGTGTGGCGTACCAGTACAATGTCGTAATAAAAAATTAAAATATTTTTTTTTAACAATATATTTCATTTCTTATTATACTCTTTATCACCAAAGATACAACTTTTAAATACATCGATCGACCCTGAATCACTTTCTCACTAATTCATAAAATTTTTAGACAAAATCGGGTAGTACCTTGCAGATAACTGTCTTCCCTGAAAACATTATAACTGCCAATTTATTCGCATAGGTTTGAACTTATCTTTAAGTATGTCAATAGACTCAAAAGCAAATTCTGAGTCGATTTAATCATATTTTGTTCAATAAATATGAAATATATATAGCTATACATACCCATGTATGCAACTGTTGACATAAGGGATAGAAATTAAAAAATGGCTACATCCTCGGGATCCATCAACGAATTTTACTTAAATCTAGGAATAAGGTAAAAAACGCTATTCCTGAGGACAACATGAAATATCAGGTTTCCAAAGTTCATCCCTTTAACGATACAGCGATTTTAAAGCACAAAATATACCCGTTTACACTTCTATTGACATAATGGTTAATATAGCATTTTCTTAAATTTTCATATTTAAAAAAATCAGTTTAAAAATGAAATTCCCCCAAACTCCAAGACTTTACAAATACCATCACAGCCTATCTTCAAGCATAAACACCTTGTTGAAACAAAATCATAAAAATGTCTCGGAACATTTTAAATAAAATCAAATAAGCGTATAATTTAAATACACATTGGCATCATGTGCAAAAGTTATTGAGATAAAAAAAAGGTAGCAACTCATGATGAAGATGACAAAAAAAAAAAGGAAACATAACCATACCGTCGTGTTCATATAGACAAATGTGACACTTATGTTGTCAATAAAATGCTTAAGGCAAATCTTTTTTCTTTTTTTCTTAATTTTTTATGTGTTTCTCTTATTTTAAAAGCAAAAAAAAAAATGGAAGCTCATAAAGAACATAATTTTTCTTACGTTTTTTATGCCCAAAGATAAGAAAATATATTTTTTGTAGACATTTATAAGATATTGTAGTTAAAAATAATGGAATAGATTTAGTTGTTTTGAGGGATTAAAGCCCTTTAAAGTTAACAATTAATCATTTTAACTATTTTATATGACAAATTAGGTGTCGAGTGTTATAATATTAATGGAAAAAAACTAAAACTGTTTTTTTTAGATTTTTAAAGGATAGTGACATCTTTGTTAAAAAATAATTTTTTTAGTAAAGACGTCTAATAAATAACAAAAAAGATATATATTTAATAGAAAAAATAAAAACAAACAGTTTTTAAAAAAGTAAATTTTTAACGAAAACTTGAACCTTAAGTATATATTACTACTGACTCTGTAACTTTTGACAGTAAGTAATAAAAGATTTAAAATAAATATAATAAGCTGATTTCTGGTCTTAACGAATTTAATTTTCAGTATACAAAAAATATTACAGTAAAGTTATTTCCATCCATTTGCCTATTAAAGACAAGGGAGCGTATGATTACTTTTTCATGAAACTCAAACACGTATACGCACCCTGTCATCTTCATATTATAGATAGCAAATGTACAAGCTCCACCAAATATAAATACAATACCATTCAGTTTAATTCGATTTCTAGTTTTACCGCACACATAAAATCAGCTAAAGGAAGAACCCAAATATGTAAATCTCTATCTAGGCAGAACCTTTTATTTTTCCGTAAACCAACAATTTCTAAGAATAATCACACAAGAGTTCGAAAGTCAAGGTACTTTTTCTTTAACTATTATTCTTATTTTACCTTATTTTTGAGTTCAGTTGTTCTTTATCTTACTCCGCTTCTTTTTAACATCATTCTATTTTGCTATCTCAAAGATTTATTGAATTTCTAAACGTGTACCGAATTAGAATCTAAGCTTATTCAAATGAGAATAATTTGTTTTATGAGGGTTGCATTAAATAAAAGTTATAAAAAGTTTTTCTGGGGGAGAAAATAAGAAAAAGGATATAGAAACATTTAAAGATTGGCAAGCATTGGTATGTAAACTAAAAGTGGAGATGTGATAAATTTCTAGTCACACCAGCAACATTTTTAAAGTTTTATTATATACATGGGGGTTCTTTTAATAGTTCAGTTTTATGAGATCAATTACCTAATTCTAGAAATTAAATCAAATGTTGCTAAAAATATCAAAAATAAAATAGGTTTTTTTAAATAACACATAGTCTAAAGTAAATTCACTATAAATACTTATATCATAGAAATATTTAATAATTGAGCGCCCCTATATTACTATGACTAGACTATGACTAGACTATGACTAGACTATGACTAGACTATGACTAGACTATGACTAGACTATGACTAGACTATGACTAGACTATGACTAGACTATGACTAGACTATGACTAGACTATGACTAGACTATGACTAGACTATGACTAGACTATGACTAGACTATGACTAGACTATGACTAGACTATGACTAGACTATGACTAGACTATGACTAGACTATGACTAGACTATGACTAGACTATGACTAGACTATGACTAGACTATGACTAGACTATGACTAGACTATGACTAGACTATGACTAGACTATGACTAGACTATGACTAGACTATGACTAGACTATGACTAGACTATGACTAGACTATGACTAGACTATGACTAGACTATGACTAGACTATGACTAGACTATGACTAGACTATGACTAGACTATGACTAGACTATGACTAGACTATGACTAGACTATGACTAGACTATGACTAGACTATGACTAGACTATGACTAGACTATGACTAGACTATGACTAGACTATGACTAGACTATGACTAGACTATGACTAGACTATGACTAGACTATGACTAGACTATGACTAGACTATGACTAGACTATGACTAGACTATGACTAGACTATGACTAGACTATGACTAGACTATGACTAGACTATGACTAGACTATGACTAGACTATGACTAGACTATGACTAGACTATGACTAGACTATGACTAGACTATGATTAGACTATGACTATGAATTTTTCTTTAACCAAATTTTTAAAATCACAAATATTCATTGAAATTTGCATGATATAAAAGGGCTATGTCTGTATTACCAAATACTTAAGATTGTCTACACAGCCAAATAAAAATGTCATTCGAATTTTAAGGGTCTAAAGGGCTTAAGATATTTAATGCCGACTTAATTGCTCTTTTAC
The DNA here is from genome assembly GCA_933228675.1 of Stomorhina lunata. Taxonomy (NCBI): domain Eukaryota; kingdom Metazoa; phylum Arthropoda; class Insecta; order Diptera; family Rhiniidae; genus Stomorhina; species Stomorhina lunata. Next base: position 113,159,652 of record OW121741.1, on the reverse strand, counting down.
TTTTTCTTATTAAAATTAATGTGAACATATTTTCGGGATTTAATACATGCTTTTAACCTCTACTAGGACCCATTTAATATGTAAGTATGTATTACAAATTGTATATGTATGTCTTTACATTTTTTTTTGTGATTTTTTTTGGTTCGTTGCGTGTCTAGTACTTAAATCTTTTCAGTTTCTGTTTTGTGGGGCAAAATCTTTAATTACAAAGCCTTTTGTGTCTGATACTAATCCATAGGATAATTTTTATATGTGTTAGTGTTTTCATAGAGTGTGGGCCATTCAGGTTTTTATCATGATAATATTTATATACTTACACTCAGAAAAAAGACGTGTACTAAATTTTAGGAAAAATAATTCCTTAAAAATAGTATAAAAAATTCCTTATTCAGAGTAAATTTTTACTCAAAATTAGGAAAAATTGTTACATTCTAGTAAAAAATACAACATGTTAATAAAAAATTTATAGTTCATATACTAAAAAATTGTAAACATTTTTCCATAGAAAAATTGCATGAATTTTGTAAAATATTATTTATTTTAGGGAAATTTTTGTTAAAAACTAGTAAATATGTCCTAAATTTTAGTTCATCACATCGTAAAAGTAGGAAATACTGACTTTAGTTCAAAAAATTTGATTGAGTAAATGATTTACTCAAAAATAGTTCATTAAAATGAACTTACTTAAAATCTGGAAGTTGTTGTCTTAAATTTAAGTTCATTATTTTCCTAATTACTAAGAAGTTATACTTAAATTTAGAAAACTTTCTGCATTTTAAGAAAAATTTATTTAAAATTAGGTAACATAAATTACAACGTCCAATAGTATACAATTTTCTTATAATAAGTAAAATTGTAATAATTTGTTAAAAATTATATACTTATAATTAGGATAATTTCCTAAAAATTAGTTCAGATAAATCAGAAGAAATCATGCTTAAATTTATGAAGTAATTAGGATAACTTTTTTATAATGAGCAAAATTGTTATAATTTCTTGAAAGTTATATACTTATATTTGAGAAAAAATTCCTAAAAATTAGTTCAAATTTTCCTAAAATTTAGTTCATATATTGAAAAAAGTATATGTCAATAAATTATTTTCATTTATAATTTATTTTCAATTGTAGTTCGTGATAGATATCTTACAAATTCTGCTGTTTTTTTGATATTTGCAATATAAAAAAAAATTTTGTTATGAAAAATTTGTGCCAAAAATTGTGTTTGTTGTTTCCGTCTTTGCATTTCGTAAGTAAAGGAAATATTAGCGACTAAACAATGTATCAAAATAAAAGACAGAAAAATCAACAAGAATATGAAAATTTACTAAAAATTAGTTAAAATTTTCTAAAAATTAGTTTGAATTTTCCAAAAAATTAGTTAACATTTTCCAAAAAAATTAGTTAAATTTTTCCTAAAAATGTATTGAAAAATAAAATTAAAAAAAGAAAATGAAAGCAAATTTTAAACTAGAGGTATGTATAAATCAGCAGTAAGAGTATTTGTAAGAACATTTCATTATATTCTAGGTACTTTTTAAGACCGTATACTACGGCAGTTTTTTAGTTCGAAACTCAATTAGTACTTCCAGATATTAATTTGGTCATAACGTCACCAGTAGCTCCTTATTAAACTGTTCAGTATTCCACTTTTAATTTAAGGAGAATGCAGTTACAGCAAATACAAATCATATCTTATGCAGTTGGATATCTTTATCTACATATACAGTTGTAAGTATTTTTATGGCCTCTATATTATGATTTTTGAATTAAACACTTACGCTTATAATCTAGGGCACTTCGGCCAATTTTTGATCTCTACAAGCTAAATAACCGAAACTTATAGCGATCCCTTGTATCGTAAGTCCCTCGTAAGCATTATTTCCACCACGCTTTATTTCATATGGGATCCAATTTCCTTAACTATCTTTCTACAGCCATTTTCTTCATGTGAAATATTGTTATTGGACTTTCCTGCAAATCAGGGATTGAAAAAATGTGTGTATACTCACTCCTTGGCGTCTATCAAATCCTGAATTCTCATAACAGATGTTTACAATCCAAAATAACATATTTGTTATTATAGTCCATGTAAGTGATGCATTATACATATATGTCTTTAGTACACTGTTTCCTCAGTTTTCATATTAGAGGGGCATTTTTTATGTTTGCCAGAAGCTTGTTGTATTTAACGCCAAATTTGAAGAAAGACAGAAATTTAAATAGTCCCAAAGCGATCTTCTAAATGTAGGGTTATTGGATTTAGGTACAATAAATTTTTTTATAATACATTAATGGGCAAGTATTCAATTTAAATACATTTTTAAATTGAGCTTTTGTGTGCTAATACTTAAATATTTTATTTTTTTTTTGCCTTTTCATAGTAGGAGTCTTTTCCAGAAGTAGGTTACTAGCCTGAGGTCCTAGTCCAAATTCTTATAATTCATACGGGAAGAACTCACAGCACTTGTTAGCTCACTACTTTAACGGGTGTTAAGACAGATAAGACGGTGTGATACCACGAGAAGATCAGTTTCCACAGTTGAGATGAGGGATAGACCAAGAAAAGTCTTTAATTTTCAAATTAAAACCGATCAAAACCGTTGCTTGGCTTCCAACAATAACTACATCAGCATTTTATCTAGAATACTTCGACAAAATTCTAAACTTATGGCGAGCTCTTGTATTATAAGTGCCACTTGGCAGGATTATTTGGTTGGCAGAGCTTAACATATGACATTTTTGTGCTTGGAGTTGTCGTCACAAGTAACAATCAGCCGTTTTCTTCAAATCGAAAAAGGTTATTGGATTCCCCGCATGTTAAGGCTCAACCCATGTAAGTGATGCATTATCTATGCCTCAGTTTTTATATTAGGGTGGGTCTTTTTTAATGTTTACCAGAAGGTTGTTATATATTAAATATCATAATTCAACGTAAAATTTAAAGAAAGAGAGACTTAGTGACAGAGATTTAAATAACTCCAAAAGTGTTCTTCTAAATGTAGTTATTGGTCTTAGGTACAGTTTTTTTATTATAATAAATTAGTGGGCAAGTATTCAAGGTAAATATATTTTTAGATTGAGCTTTTGCGTAATACATTGATAAGTATCAAAAATTTAAAAAAATCGTATAGGTGTTTTAAAGTAACAGGTTCTTATAGAGCTTACAGTAAGGGGCAAAACTTAACACATTGTTTATTAATACAAAATCGAATCGAAACTCAAAAGTCATTGTTTGGTACAAATTTTGTTCCTTTAGCCAAATACTTTATGAACGAAATTTATACCAAACAACTATTTTTGACATTTAATATAATTAAATTTTAAACTTTATTTTCTTAAATTTAAGAAAATAATAAAAATAAATAATGTATTTTACTAGTTATCAGTAAAAAGGTTTTTTCCCTAACTAACTGTATACTCTAAATAAAAAATATTTAAACACCTATACTATATTTTATATTTTTTGCGAAATGACCTTTGATTAGTTAAATTGGGAAGACTAAGGACCTTTAGTGTTCCGTAGCCAAAGATGCCGTGCGTCACAGAGAGCGTCCCTTCCAAATAACAATTTGACTATGAAAAGGCCTTAATATTTTTCAATGTGTTATACTGCAGTTAATTCTGAAGTACGATTTTTTTATTTATTTACCTTATAAAATTTGTCTTCATTAATAAATACATTAATATAAATATTTATTTTCCAATAACTCACATTATGAACCAAAATTCTTTTATATTGAAGTTTATATTGCATTTTCAAATAAATAAATTTTTTAACTTGTAAAAGAAGATCAGATATTTAATGGCAAGGAATGGATAATGAAATACATTGAGTCATTGTCCGCAGTTATTTAAATTGGAAGAAACTTTCACAAATACGAATGTGGAAAAATTTCAAAACTACTTCATCCATTTTTTATTTCTATGACTTTTAATTTATTGTACTTTTTTTTTGTATAAGTTGTTATTGATTGAAATTTCGGTAAAAACCAAAAATACTCCCATAAGAACTAATTTTACAGTTTGGGGGCGGATGCGGCACGCCTACCCCTAATGCAATCTAAACAAAATTTTGTATAACATACTTTTTTGTAACGGAAAACATTTCTTAGGGAAAATTAAGGTTAAATTTTTAAAAAATAAGGTGCACTCAATTTTTATGTACATATATGTAAGTAAATGTAAAAATTGTTATAAATTTAAATATTATTTCTTATTTTATTATATATATGTATTTATGTTATTTAAAATATTTTTGTAAAGTTATGAAAATATATTAATAAAAATACTTTATACCATATTTTTATACTTTTATTTTATAAAGGGGATAAATATATTTTAGAAAATAATTTTACTTAATTTTAGTAATTTTTCTTGTATTATTTAGGAAATATATAATTCCGATAAATATATAATTTACTGAAAACTAGAAATAAGTTTTAATAATGTAGGAAATATTTCATACTGGGAATGAATATTTTACTATAAATAAGTACTAAACTTATTTATTTTCTGACTGTTTTTCTCACTTTTAAGGAAAATATTTCCTAAAAATTATAAATTTTTTACAAGATCAGAATAAATAATTTAATGAATTTTAGTAATCTTTTTCTACTATCGTAGAAAATTTGAACAAGTTTACTGCAGTTTTTACTTGTTTTAAGTTAAAATAAATTATCTTTTAACGAAAATGAAGGAAAATTTTCCTTATTTATACCATTGATAAATATTTATCTGAACTAAATTAAAGGAAATATTTACTTGTTTTTAAGAAGTTTCAGATAAAATATGAACTAAATAATAGTCATTTTTTTAATTTTTTAAGTTAAATTTTATTTGGTTTTAGTTAAAATTTGTTTGATATAAGAAATTTTGTCAAAAACTTAAGGAAATTTTTTTATTGGAATTAAGGAATTATTTTACTTAATTGCTGTAAAAAACGGCTTTGGCGCCATACGACAACCATTTTTTCCTCAAATTTAGTAAATTTTCCTAAATTTTAGTTCATTTTTTTTCTGAGTGTAATTACATTTAACTGTTTTTTTTTTTTGGATTGTTAAACATGTGTAAGTTATAAATTATAATTAAAAACCACTATTGTAACAAACAATTAACACAACAATTATTTAAACGCAATAATGTGTAGAGCTATTTGAGATTTTGTAGATATATATTGTAACATGGACTGAGTTATTTGCTATTTTTGGAAGAAGTTGTTTTTATAATTAAATATAAATTTTGATACCTTAATCCGAGTTTCAGTAAATATAATACGTTATTTAATAGATATTAGAGCGTGATATTTTGCATAAAAACAAAATTAATTGCAATTAGTTTACACAGAAAATATTTTTGGGAAAAATACCCAGCAAAACTTTTCATTACCAAATAATGAGTTAAACAGTTAAACTATTGAACACGAACTACTTACTCATTCACTGTTTAAGTCATTACATTAATATGGGGATGTCATTGGAGGCAAGTACTTACCAATTGCAGAAATGTAATGACTTGGGTAAGTAATTGGAAGACAACAACAACAACAACAACAACAACAACAACTTTTTTGTTGTTGTTTTATTTAAAAAACATATTTTTAAACGAAATACAAATTTTTTCTTATGACCCCATGGGGGCTCGAACCCAGATCCTCCGACTGCTAGGCGGAGACTCTTCCACTGAGCTACTTCATATGTTGAAAATTTAGCAGCTTATAATTAATATAAACAATTTTTAATTTTAGATCCAAAATCATGTGACAATAACTTTGTTTTTCTCTGCTTTTTTGCTTTGTTGTAATTTTTGGAAACATATTTCTATACAATTTTTTGTAAATGTTTAATGCATTTAATAAACAAAGAAGAAGTGTTTTTTAATTATTTTAAAACTTAAACAATTTAAATCTTCCCTTTTGTATAAGTTTTTATATAATATTGGCTCTTACTTACTTAAATGGCCTATAGATACAACCTATTTTCTTCGATCTTGTGCGAATATTCTTCAATTTTATAGGCCAAGTTGTGAAAATTTTTCCTCTACTTGGTCTTTCCATCCCATTTTTTATCGTTCTTATTTTGCAACTCGCGGTACATGTTAGCTCACTACGTAACGTAGCTCTTTTGGTGATGTCACTAGGAGGTCAGTGTCCACAGTTGAAATAAAGGATAATCAAGATAAGTCTATGCTTACCAAGTTAAGACCAAGCAGAACCGTTGCTTGGTATCCAATAGGTATGTAGCCTACATAATCAAAATTGACTCATGATAGTATTTTTTCATTACCGTGAGTTAGTTTTCCAAAATTTTTTTTACAGAAGGTAATATTTATGTTTTTAAAATTCAAAAATCATTTAAAAATACATTTTTAATAAAAAAAAAATAAAAAAAATTGTTGCTCTTGGTGGGATTTGAACCCGGGCCATTCAGTTCAACTTACCATTTTAATTACAAATAAGTACTTATGTAATAACTTATTAGTTATTCGGAGGGTATGCTGTAGTCATTACAAGGTAACCAGATACCAGAGTACTTGCCGTTACCAAAGTTTTGCTGGGTATTTTATTGATTCTATAACTACATAGGGAACTCTTCTTTGAATTTTTAAAATTAAGATGAATATGTAAAATATTTCAAAAAGTTTTTATATTGCACACCTTGTGCTTTCTGCCTAATACGAATGAATGAATGATACGATTTATAAATCTTAGTTGTCTAATATAAATATTATAATTTTTCAACATTAATTTTAATTTATTGAATTTATAAAATTTTCTTTTGTGTATTTAGCGATAAGTTACTTTTCCCACAGAAATTAAATAATTTTAAACACATTACAGTTTTTTTTTTTTAATTGCAAATTTTTATTTAATTTCAAAACGGTTTTAATTTCCCTTGAATAATACAATAATTCTAATTACACTAAATACTTTTAAGCACTGACTATTTATAATTTATAAAAAACAACACTAGTTTTAATATTTAAATTTGCATAATTAATTGAAAATTTTATAAAAGTTATACATAGGCTTATAAACGGAGAGATAATAAATTTTAATACAAATAGAAAACATTTGTATGGTTATTATAATTTTTAAAAGCATTTACAAACTCATAATGAAATTAAATATGCATTAAATGAGGTTATGATTATTAACTAAATACTGAGTAGTATATAGTCTTTGCATTTGTCTGTAATTTATGAATTGTATCTTCAATAAACTATTTATATTATAAAAGTAGTAAAACATTAATAGAAAATGCAATCTAAAACTTGTGATTAATTTTATATAAGTTTTGATGGCTTATGATTATGACAGAAAGATATAAGAGAAGAAAAATTTGAGGTGGATGAAAAAAATCTAAATTCAAAAGATGATTTTAAATCCATTTAAAGGAGTTTTTAAAGTGAAAACATAAATTCATTCCAGAATTTCAAGAAAATATAATAGGTATTTGGAAATCTTGTAGCACAGTGTAATTTTATTCAAATATTGCAAAGAGTTTTTCGTAAAATAAAATAGACATACACGAGGAAATTTATAGAAAATACCTGCTGTTTACTTAAATTTAAACATAATTTACACATACTCACATATTTTATCACCATCATAAGCTAATTATGAAAAAATATTTTAAAATACTAATAACTCAAATCTGAATCATTTTATTAATTATTAACAGAATTTACATGTCATTCAGTCATCTTTTTCAATCTTATCACTAACACTTAACCCTTATACACTCCTTGGGTCAATTTGACCCAATTTTGTTTTTCAAACGCAAAATTATCTCATTAAATAATTAGATATGAATGTGAAACTTTAATTTATCCATTATAGGGACGAATATTATGTTTTTAAAACAAAGTAATAATATTAAAATTTTTCCTTCCCCCTCCACTTTTCAAAACACGATTTACACACATTTAGTACCCTTTGGGTCAATATGACCCAACAAGCGATATTTCAAGCTTAATTCCATTTTATAATTTTTTTTCCTATTAAACATAATTGAGTCGAGTTCACCTTCATTCAGAAGCATCTATCAATAATTTGTTCAGTGAAATAATCAATAAAATCGCTTTCATTCAATGTTTTTCAATTCATGGCCTGTTTACATATTACGTAACGCTATTTTCGCAATTTTTTTGTTTTCAAATTATACAACTATAGCATCATATGTTCCAAACAAAAATAAATAAGTTTTCCTCTTAAGATCTCTTCATCTTTCAGCCGACGTAAGAGATCATGAACAAAAATACAACTAAAATACTACATCATTACATCCAAACTTGACCAACTTGTTCCTAATTACATATGTAAGCGCGAGACTAAACGATGGCCAGTTGCATTATTTTCAAACATGATAGATGCATCAGCGTATAGATCTTGTGGACTTAAATGAATCCTGGCTTGAGTTTTAATAAAAACTTCAGAAGAAGGCTTTATCTAGCAGAACTTGCAGATCAATGAGCTAACAAATGGGCATATTTTGTGAAGAATATTTCCAAGGCATTTGATATAGTTTGGCATGAAGAACTTCTATCAAAACTTATTGCCTTTGACGTTGGTAATAACTTCTCAAGGTTTATATCAAGCTTTCTCAGAGATCACTCTATACGAGTTGTTATAGATGGGTTCTCTTCAAACGAGTTCAAGATTTATTCAGGGATACCGCAAGCTCTGTTCTTTCTCCAAGTCTATTTCTTATCTTTATAAATGACCTTCAACATCAAATTTCCAATCCCATATACTCTTTTGCAGATGATAGTAATATTTGCCATTCATATCCATTCAATCATAGGCCAAGCGTTCTTGAGGTTGGTGCTATGAGACAAGACATGAATTGATCATTAAACCGATATTTAGAAACAATTGCAGAATGGGGTCATGCGAATGGATGTTGTATGCTAACGCATAAACGAGCGGCAAACAATGTTTCTTCATCTGTTGTTGTTGTTGTTGTAACTGCGATATTATTGGTAATATCGTAGAAGTGACAGTCCTTGGTCGGAATCCTAAGAATTCCGAGTCGTTCCGGTACGAAGAACCGACTGCAGTGGGAACGTTCTTTATCTGTATTAATGGGTGGTGTACATATTGAGGAATCAGATGCTCTTGATGTTCTAGGCAAGTGATGTCCGTACGACAAAATACATCTTTCAAGTGCCGAAAGAAGCATTCAAGTGCCTCTAAAACGGTGCAAGAGATTCTTAACTTCATCTGATCTGCTTACTATTTACACCACCTCATGTATGGGCTGGAGCTTCAAAGTCTATTTTGGAGCTTCTCGACCGTGTGCAAGATACAGCGAAAGTGCTCATAGGGACTCTATTGATTTACAAGAGTACCATCGTAATTTGAGTTGTGTCACACTGTCCTATTGTTTATACTTTGGAATATGCTCTAACGAAATCGGAGAACTCGTTCTCGAAGCTTGGACTTTTTTTGCGCAATACACGTCATTCTTTTAGAGCTCATTCCTTTGCGATCGATTGGACGGTAGACCGTACGAACACGCTACATTAAATTCGCCCTTAAACAATATATGTTGTTCGTATGTGGAATTCACTCCCCGCAGAAGTTTTCACTACCAGTTGCAATATAGGTATAAACACGACTCCATGTATCCTCCCTCCCATATTCTATTTTCTTACTTCCAACATAATGTATTGCATAAGTAGGGGTCATCCCTTGAGTGCTGGTCCTTAATTAAACAAAAATCCTATGTTAAATATGAAATTTTGTTAATATTTCATTGTTGGGTCATATTGACCCAAAGGGTAATATAAAGGGCACAAATCCAAGGAAAGTAGAAGGGTTAAATAAACTTTTGTCATTCTTAGATATATCAAACATTTGTTATTGTGTCAAATTCAAGCATTCAATTATTGCATTTGTGTATGGTTAAAGATTTTTAGTTTCATTATATAGTCACCGAAAATACCTAAAGAAGTAACAGGTAATGAAAAAGACGTTATAAATTCAAACTACATATTTTATTTAAAAACGCTTTCTTTAAATATTGTCTGTAAGTTTCCAAGATTTAAAATAAATAACCCAACGATTTATTTAATTGTAGTATTAATGGGAAAGCGACGGATTATATATATCCTGTTTCGGAAACCTAAAGGGCATTTCAGGTGACGATATATTTATCTGACAATCCTTTATATTATCATTTTGTTGACGTTGTGCTGTAAAACTTAGTTATAAGACCGAACAAATATGTTTTTTTTTGAAAATTTGAAATTCGATCTGGTTCAGATTTGATGGCGGTTCAATCGATTTTGTTTGCCTATAACTTTCAATAAAGCTTCACGAATTTTATAAATCATATGAGTTTTGAAATTGTTTGTAAATGTCAAAAGTTTGAGTTGGTATCAAATCTTTATTTCCAAAAAAATAAATTAAAATTTTTTTTATTTTTATAAGAAATTTTTCAAAATTTTTTTATTTTTATAGAAATTTTTCAAAAATTTCCTATTTCTATAAAAAATTTTCAAAAATTTCTTAATTTTATAAATTTTTCAAAACTTTTTTACTTAATTAATTTTGTTTTTTAATTTTATGAAGGGCCCCGGTTCAAATCCCACCAAGGGCAACAATTTTTTTTAGTTTTTTTTTTTTTTTATTAAAAGAGTCTTTTTAAATGATTTTTGAATTTTAAGAACTTAAATATTATCTTCTGTGAAAAAAATTTGTAAAATTAACTCACATTAATGAAAAAATACCATCATGACTCAATTTTGATTATGTAGGGGATGTTGAATACCAAACATGATTCTAATTGGTCTTAACTTGGTAAGCCCAACTTATCTGGGTCATCCTTCATCTCAACTGTGGACACACACCTCCTCATGGTATCACCCCAGAAGCTAGTTTAACACCCATTAATATTGTGAGTTAACATGTTCCGAGAGTTGTCCCATAAGATCGATAAAAATGGGTTAGGATTACGTGCTAGTAACCCTCTCTTGAAAAAAAAATACAATGAAGAGGATAAAATTAGAATTGAAATGTCCCACTACCTAATGTTGGAGGAGGATGTCCGAAACTTCGATAGAAAGACCAAGTAGAGGAATATTTTTCAAAGCTTGGCCTATAAAATTGGAGAATATTCGCACAAGATCGAAATCCATGGAATTCTAAAATATGCTCGGACTTTGACCTTAACAGGTTGTAACATTTAAGTAAGAGTAAATCTTATGTAAAAACTTATACAAAAAAGAAGATTTAAATTGTTTAAGTTTTAAAATAATTTTAAAAAAGTTTTAAAATAATTACAAAAAATCGTATAAAAATATTTTTCCAAAAATTAAAACAAAGCAAAAAAAAGCAGGGAAAAACAAAGTTATTTTCACATGATTTTGGATCTAAAAATAAAAATTGTTTATATTAATTATAAGCTGCTAAGTTTTCAACATATGAAGAAGCTCAGTGGAAGAGTCTCTGCCTAGCAGTCGGAGGGTCTGGGTTCGAGCCCCCATGGGATAATAAAAAAGTTTTGTATTTCGTTTAAAAATATATGTTTTTAATAAAACAACAACAAAAAAGTTTTTGCTGTTGTTGTTGTTGCTTTCAAATTGCTTACCCAAGTTATTACTTTTCTGCAATTGGTAAGTACTTGCCTCCAATGACATCCCCATGTTAATGTAATGACTTAAACAGTGAATAAGTTAGTAGTTCGTGTTCAATGGTTTAACTGTTTAACTCATTATTTGGTAATGAAAAGTTTTACTGGGATTGTTTCAAATTTTTTTTATGTATGAAATTTTTCAAAAATTTCTTATTTTACAAGAAATTTTGTAAAAATATCTTATTTTGTAAGAAATTTGGTAAAATTTCTTATTTTTATAAGAAATCTTTCAAAATTCCTTATTTTTATAAGAAATTTTTTAAAAATTTCTTTATTTTTATAAGAAGTTTTTTAAAAATTAATAAGAAATTTTTCAAAAATTTCTTATAAACATAAGAAATTTTTCAAAAATATTTTTGTTTTATAAGAAACTTTTCAAAAATTTTATATTTTTATAAAAAAATTTTCAAAAATTTCTTATTTTTATAAAAAATTTTTCTATAATATTTTTGTTTTATAAGAAATTTTTAAAAAGTTTCATATTTTTATAAAAAATATTTTGAAAATTTTCAAAAATTTCAAATATTTATAAGAAATTTAAAAAAAAAAATTGTTATTTTTTTTTTATGCAATTTTTCAAAAATTTCTTATTTTTATAAGAAATTTATCAAAAGTTTTTTTACTGTACAAGAAATTTTTCTAAAATTTCTTATTTTTATAAGAAATTTTTCAAAATTATCTTACTTTTATATAAAAATTTTTCAAAAATTTCTTATTTTTATAAGAAATTTTTCAAAAATTTCTTATTTTATAAGAAATTTTTCAAAAGTTTCTTATTCTTATAAGAAATTTTTCAAAAATGTCTTATTTTTAGAAGAAATTTTGCAAAAATTTAATAGTTTTATAATTTTTTTTTAATTTCTTATTTTATATGAAATTTTTTAATAATATTTTTGTTTTATAAGAAATTTTTAAAAATTTCTATAAGAAATTTTTAAAAAAATGTTTCAAAAATTTCTTATTTTTATAGAAATTTTTCAAAAATTTCTTATTTTTAAAAAATTTTTTGTTAAAGATTACTTTTTCTACAAGAATGTTTTAAAAGTTTCTTATTTTTTTAAAGAAATTTTTCAGAAATTGCTTATTTTTTTAAATTTCTTATTTTCATATGAAATTTTCCAAAACAAAATTATGACCTGTTCTTTGAATACAATTTGTTCGTTTGCCGCTCATACTAAAGGGCTGATAATCGAGATCAATTTTTATAAATATGTATATATAACAAACATCACTAAAAACCAAATATTATATTGCCATCTCTATATCTGACCATATAAATTACACTCTTTTAGAAATTTATATAAAATATGGTAATTTTCTAGGCTACTGGTAATAGAAGCGTATATCCAAGTAGTACTTCTAAATTATAAACCCTTTTGCTATAAGTTTTCCTATTAGAAAAGGAATAGCTATTATTACCACTCCAGCTAACCGGCTTGATTGTGCTGCTCAAGAAGATGACTACCCTTTACAAACAATTATTTGACCACATCTGTTCAAAAACCAAAATAAGACAGGTATGTCACAATATGACATATCCCCCCCCCCATAAACTGATCTCAGGCGGCTACATAACGAAATCACTAAAAATATTGAATACAATTTTCAAATAAAAAAAGTGAAAGAAAAAAAAAATAAAGAAAAATTGATGCGTGCATATTCATGAATACATTTGTTATGACACTACAGACAAAAACTGAAAGAACCAATAAAAAAGAAAAGAAATTTGCATGAAATAAATGTAAAAATTTGTATGGTTTTTCCAATTGCATGTGATTTGGTGCGGGAATACTTGAACAGTTGTTGTTCGTTTCCAATTTTTATTGTAGTGTATTTGTTTTACATGGAATATCTGTTTTAATGTGTTGGTGTAGTGTGTGTGTGTTTACGAGAGGGTGCGCATGTTGTGGTATTTGTGGCATATAGAGGTTTGTTGCAACAACATACATGTATATAACACACGCATTACAGATGGTACACGTGCCAAATAACCAATTTGTGTTTACACTTTTTTTATAACTATTACAAAGTTTTTCTATCTTTTTTTTATTTTTATTCTATCCATCTCACCTACAGTTGGGAATAAAAGTACTAACATAAGAAAAAAGATTGGCTAAAAAAATAAATCAATGTTTGAAAGAACTGTTGAATATTTAATATTAATATGTAGCTTAACTTTATTTACAATGATCTGAGATGAAAGGTGTGTGTAGTAGCTTTTGTTGGCCACATGTGTAACAGTCTGGGGTACGTTTTCAGCAGAATTAGATTAACTGATTTTAATAAGTTTAGGTAATTTTGATTTCTACTACTTCCGGTTAGAAACTTTTTATCTTCAAATCTGTATATGTGTGTCCCACATTAGAACGAAAAATGTTATTGTAATAAGAGGATACAAATTCATATATAGTTTTTATACATGTTTGTAACACATTCATACAATATATGAATATATCGAATGTACTAGAATTAAAAAAGTAAATGAACAGAAGAAAACCCAGCAGTTCAGAAATGGAGAAACATCTCCAAAAATTCGTTAGCCTTATAAATACTTATACATACAATTGACCCAATAGACCAACTACGGGTCTCAACGTCTTATTAGTCTCATTAGAAACAGAAGGAACAACAAGTTTTTATACCCTTCACCACCATAGGTGGAAAGGGTATGTAACGCATAATAATATTTGTCTAAGACCCACCTTTTAGTATACAAAGAGACCTAGAATCATTTTCTGAGTCGATTTAGCGATATCAGTCCGTCCGTCCGGCTGAACCTATTTAAACCAAGTAATCAAAGTAAATGTAGCCATTCTAAAGATAATTTGATGCAATTTGGTACAGATAATTTTTTCGATAGTGGGACCATGGCTATTGAAATTCACCAAAATCAGTCCATTATTTATAGTACCTCCCATAAGTCCCAATTCCGGAATTGATTTATTGGCCACAAATATCAATATTTTTCAATAAAGTTTACAAGAAATACTACCTAAGTAAACTTAAATCACTGTACCAAATTTTGTTGAAATCACTTCATATTTGATCATAATTCCCATACAAACTCTTCTGTCAAAACGAACTAAATGAGAAAAAGATCACTAAAACGCTAGTAAATCTGAAGATAATGAGAATTTTTGGTTTATTTTTTGCATAAATAATTTTTGTAATAACTGTAATCAATTTTAAAATTTCGAGATAATCGGTGCACATTTGACCCCAACACCCAAATAAGTCCAAATGACGGAAACAGCTTAAATAAATGAGTTTTGACAAAATATTTATATGATGGCAAATATCTGTCTTTATACAGGAAAAAGAACTCCTTTGACCTTAGAGGTGAAGGGTATCGTATGGTCGGGCTTGACCCACTATAGCACCCTCTTACTTATTTAGAAATGCTTCTTAGCTATTTAAAAGACACTCTCTCTACTCGATGGTCAGAGTATTCGAATTCCTATTATCAAATCTCTAAAGAATTCTGAGAATTAAGCCTCTCATAGCATCTCTTCTATAAGGTTTACAATTCTTAAAAACAAACTTTAGAGGTTTACAAATTTCCCCAAATTACTTATAACTTACACTTGTGTTGTGTAAAATCCACTACAGCCCTTAACTACAGGGTTTATCAAGAGGGTGAAGGAACAAAAAAAAAACACATGTATTGGTTGATATATTTTTTAAGAATGATTGACATTAAGCAAGCAGACAGGAAATTGAATATATCATGTGGTGCATATTAAGCCATATATATGTATATGTACACAACAATACAGTCAAGGACTTCAACAACAAGGACACACACAATCAGTCAGTAAACATGTCGAACAAGAGATAATAGATGGAGAAAAGTTTAAATGAAAACAAATAAGAAAAAAATCGTATTTTGCTATTACTTTTTTTTTGATGATGTATTGGAGGTATTTATTGGCTGTGACATCTATACGAATACCTGCAATGTAATATTTAAGTAAAAAAGTAAATAAATAAATAAGTGTGCCAATGAAGTAAAAAATTTAAATCCAATATTTTATGTCAATAGCACTTAGTGAGGTCTATTTTTTGCGACATTTGTATGTTAAGAATGGCAAAAAGTTTATAAAAGTATTTCAAAAAGCTACACCATTAAGTTTGTATTTGAAACAATTAGAATAGTTCACAAACTTAAAATTTTTACGTTATATTTGATTACCACTATATTATCTTATTCATAATTCTTATTCATTTGTAACACAGTACGACAGTGGTTGGTACACATGAGAAATGTTAACGGAATATGAAAATAGGCTTAAAATAAAGAAATACGTGTCTCGGCGTTTTGCTGTAACTCGTCAGAATTTTAAGAAAATCGATTTTAAAGATTTGAAGTCCACAGTCCTTCAAATCTTTAAAATCGATTTTCGATCGGTTCACTTGTAACGTAATACTATTATAAAAAGGTTTATAAAAATAGAATGGGTGAACCGATTTAAATGCTTGAGCCAGTTTTGAAAAGCCAATTAAATTTGGATTTGTTTGATTTGTTTTTTATTTTTCGCTAGATGAAGCTTTATTTTTATGTAAAATTAAAAAATATCCAAAAAAGTAATGACAAACTTTGAAACGATCGACCGCCATATGGTTCAAATCCCAGACGACTTGTTTTATTTTTTTCTAATTGCAGAATTGTATTTTTAATGAATTTCCTTTTTGGATATTTTTTAATTTTACATGAAAAAGATGAAAACTAAAATATTGTTTGTGTTTTGTTCAGTCAATGATCTACGCTTTTACTTATGGTTTATGAACATGATTCTTAAAGGTTTTGTTTGTAAAATAAGTAATCTAAATTGGGGAAAATCCTCCTAAAGAGATGGCCTAACCAACCATAGAAACGCGTCGAGGAATTTTGGTTTCTCCGCAAAAATATTAATAAATAAATGTAACAGATTTGGGATCAAATGCGAATATTTTTCTTTTCGAAAAATAATTTTATCAAAAATTGTTCTATAGAAAAATAGTATACAAAAATATTTTTGGCGAAAAATTTTCTATGGAAAAAATATTTTTATCGAAAATTTTTCTATAGAAAAATATTTTCATCAAAAATTTTTACAAAGAAAGATAATTTTATCGAAATTTTTCTATAGAAAATATTTTTATCGAAAATGTTTCTATAGAAAAATATTTTTGTCAAAAATTTTTCTATAGAAAAATATTTTTATTGAAAATTTTCTATAGACAAATATTTTTATCGAAATTTTTTCTACAGCAAAATAATTTTTCTATAAAAAAATTTTTCTATAGAAAATTTCTATAGAAAAATTTTTCGATAAAAAATTTTTTTTTATCGAAAATTTTTTTATGGAAAAATTTCTTTATCGAAAATTTTTCTATAGAAAAATTTTGTTATCGAAAATTTTTCTATAGAAAAATTTTGTTATCAAAAATTTTTCTATAGAAAAATTTTGTTCTCAAAAATTTTTTTATCGAAAATTTTTCTATAGAAAAATTTTTTTATTGAAAATTTTTCTATAGAAAAATTTTTTTACCGAAAATTTTTCTATAGAAAAATTTTTTTATCGAAAATTTTTCTATAGAAAATTTTTTATATAAAAATTTTTTTAACAAAAATTTTCTATAGAAAAAGTTTTCATAAAAAAATTTTTCTATATAAAAATTTTTTTATCGAAAATTTTTTGATAGAAAAATTTTTTTATCGAAAATTTTTTGATAGAAAAATTTTTTTATCGAAAATTTTTCTATAGAAAAATAACTTTATCAAAAATTTTTCAGTAGAAAAATTTTGTATAGAAAATTTTTCTATTGAAGAATATTTTTATCGAAAATTTTTCTATAGAAAAATTTTATTATCGAAAATTTTTCTATAGAAACATTTTGTTATCGAAAATTTTTCTATAGAAAAATTTTGTTATCGAAAATTTTTCTATAGAAAAATTTTGTTATCGAAAATTTTTCTATAGAAAAATTTTGTTATCGAAAATTTTTCTATAGAAAAATTTTTTTCTACAGAAAAATATTTTTATCAAAAATTTTTCTATGGAAAAATATTTTTATCAAAATTTTTTCTACAGAAAAATATTTTTATCAAAAATGTTTCTATAGAAAAACATTTTTATCGAAAATTTTTCTACAGAAAAATATTTTTGTCAAAAATTTTTCTATAGAAAAATATTTTAATTAAAAACTTTTCTTTAGAAAAATATTTTTATCAAAAATTTTTCTATAGAAAATATTTTTATCGAAAATTTGGCTATAGGATAGTATTTTTAATGAACAATTTTCTATAGGAAAATATATTTATCGAAAATTTTTCTATAGAAAATTAATTTTATCGAAATTTTCCTATCAACAATTTTTTTATTCTATTTTTCAAAATATGTATTCAGTGCTTACATTTTTAGCCAAGTTTGTTGTTCCCATCTTTTTCATGCATTTTCTTAATTTGTTCATTTCCTTCTTTTATTTATTTGTCGTTTGGTTCCTTTCATTCATTTTGTTGTTTAGCTCTTTGATATAAGTGGGTTAAGTGATGAATATATTGTAGATTATATTGATTTAGAGAAACATTCATAGATATTAAGATCAAATCTAATATGGAACAGAAAATGTAATATAATTCTAAATTACTTTCTCTTTATTGTTACTGTTATTTATTTTGTTTGCATTTTTTCTTTTTTCCTTTGTTTACAATTTGTTGTCCTATTTTTCTTAATTATTTAATATTTCCGTAGTAACGAAACATCAGGCGTATGAAAAATATTTAATTAATTTCTTATTTGTTCTTCTTTGGTGTAACAAAAGTATTGAAGAAAATTGTATAAGTTGTAGTATTATGCGGGAATAAAAAAGTCAAGGTTTTAAAATACAATTTCTTTCCGTTTGTCCATATGTGTTTTCCACAGTGGTGTGATTGGAAATATTGAGCTTGAACGCCTTTTGCGAAGACCTTCTATCCTACATAATGGGTTAAATTTTTTTTTTTTTTATTAATTTCATCAAAAAGACCTGAAATTTTAGACTTCGTGTTTTAAAGCTTTAACTTTAAATTAATCCTTAAGACTAAAAATTATCAGTTCTTTATGTATTCTCCTTAATGGGTTAAATAAAAATCATTTTTCTTCCTATTGAAAAACCATGCAATTATGAATCATATGCTGAATTTTAATTTTGCTTGTATCTAGTTTTTTTATTCTCAAAACAAAAATATATAAAACATAAATAAAAATATGAACAATTTCAATCTCCAGCGTATTGAGGTCAACTAGTGCTGTTCTATTCGTATAATAAATTTGCGAAAACAGAACTAACGTTTCACGAATTCTAAATAAATAACCTCAAAATCATTGTTGGCCTAGATCAAGCCACTAAAAACTAGATATATTTATACGTTTTTAAAATAGTCTCACTCATGTTGGGGAATTTTGGTCATTAGAAAAAAAAAAATATAACTTTGAGCAAAATTATAAAAATCATAGCAAGATACTAGTGCAAAGCAGAATATTTTTATATGTAGACGTCCGCATCAAAAATTATAAATTCACTTGAAAAAAGTAAACAGAAAACCAAATGATAAAATATTTTTAGAAAATTTTTAAATATAAAAAGTTTAAAAAATATTTGATATGAAAATAAAATAGCAAATTTTTCGATATTAATTTTTTGTAAAGAATTTTTACAGAAAATTGTTCTACATATTTTATGAAAAATTTTTGATAAAAAAATTTTTCGATATAAAAGTTTTTGTAAAAAATTTTCTATAAACAAAATTTTAGAAAAAATTTTATTCACCTAAAAAATTTTCGATATAAATATTTTTATGGAAAATGTTTATAGATAGTTTTCTTAAAGAAATTTTTCAGATATAAAAATATTTATTGAAATTTTTTGATATACAAATCTTTATAGAATATTTTTCGATTTAAAATTTTATATAGAAAATGTTTCGATATAAAAGTTTTTGTAAAAAAATTCTTATTCTTATTGAAAAAAATATAAAAATTTTTATAGAAAATTTCTCCTAAAGAAAAGTTTAGTAGATAATTTTTCAATAAAAAATTTATTATAGAAAATTTTTCGATATAAAAGTTTTTTTAAAAATTTTTCGATACAAAACTTTTACTGAAAATTTTTCGATAAAAAATTGATTCTAGAAAATTTTTCGAAATAAAAGTTTTTTAAAAATTTTTCGATATAAAATTTTTACTGAAAATTTTTCGATATTAAATTTTATTGGAAATTTTTTAATATAAAATTTTTATTAAAAATATTTCGATATAAGATTTTTATTGAAAATTTTTCGATATAACATGTTTATAAAAAATTTTTCCATATAAAATTTTTTATAGAAAATTTCTCTTAAAGGAAAGTTTAGTAGATAATTTTTCGATAAAAAAATTATTATAGAAAATTTTTCGAAATAAAAGTTTTTTTTTAAATTTTTCGATACAAAATTTTTACTGAAAATTTTTCGATATAAAATTTGTATTGAAAATTTTTCGATATAAAATTTTTATTGAACATTTTTCGATATAAAATTTTTATTGAAAATTTTTCGATATAAAATTTTTATTCAAATTTTTCGATATAACATGTCTATAGAAAATTTGTCCATATCAAAATTTTTATAGAAAATTTCTCTTAAAGAAAACTTTAGAAGATAATTTTTCGATAAAAAATTTACTATAGAAAATTTTTCGATATAAAAGTTTGTTTTTAAGTTTTTTGATATAAAATTGTTTATTGAAAATTTTTCGATATAAATTTTAATTGAAAATTTTTTGATAAAAAGTTTTTATTAAAACTTTTCGATAAAACATGTTTATAGAAAATTTTTCCATATACAAATTTTTATAGAAAATTTCTCTTAAAGAAAAGTTTAGTAGATCATTTTTCGATAAACAATTTTTATAGAAAATTTTAATACAGTAAAAATATTATAGAAAATTTTTATAGAAAATTTTTTGACATAAAAAAATTTTTCTACATAAAAAATTTTTCATATAATTTTTCGATATAAAAATTTTTTATAAAATTTTTCTATATAAATATTTTTGACATACAACTTTTTTGATATAAAAATTTTTTAATATAAAAAATTTTAATAACATTTTTCGATATAAAAATTTAATAGAAAATTCTTTTATATAAAAATTTCAATAGAAAATTGTTCGATATAAAATTCTTTGTAGAAAATTTTGATATAAAAATATTAATAGAAAATTTTTCGATATAGAAATTTAATTCGAAAAATTTGTATTGAAAATTTTTCGATATAAAAATCTTATGGTAAACAATTTTATGGAAAATTTCTCTTTATACAAATTTTTATTGAAAATTTTTCTATATAAAAATTTTTATAAAAACTTTTCGATATAAACATTTTTATAGAATTTTTTTTGGAAAGAAATGTTTAAGGAAATTTTTTCATAAAAATTTATATTGAAAATTTTTCGATATACAAATTTCTATAGAAAATTTTTCGATATAAAAATTTTATAAAAAATGTTTCGATATAAAAATGTCTATAGAAAATTTTTGATAGAAAAATTTTTATAGAAAATTGTTTGTCAAAAATGTTCATGCAGATTTTTTTTTACCACAAAAGATTTTAAAGAAATTTTTTCGATATAAAAATATTTATAGAAATTTTTCGATATACAGATCTTTGTAGAAAATTTTTCCATTTTAAATTTTTTATAGGAAATTTTTCGATATAAAAGTTTTTGTAAAAAATTTTTCGATATAAAATTTTTATTGAAAAGTTTTCGATATAACATATTTATAGAAAATTTTTCCACATAAAAATTTTTATAGAAAATTTATCTAAAGAAAATTCCAGTAGATAACTTTTCGATAAAAAACTGATAATTTTTCGATAAAAAATTTATAATTTTTCGATAAAAAAATTAATAATTTTTCGATAAAAAATTGATAATTTTTCGATAACAAATTTTTGACAGAAAATTGTTCGATATAAAAATTTTTATAGAAAATGTCTGTACATAAAAATTTGAATAGAAAATTGTTTCATAAAAAGCTTTATAGAAAATATTTCTACATAAAAAATTTTCTACAAAAATTTTTCTATATAAAAATTTTTGACAAATTTTTTGATATATAAATTTCTGTAGACATTTTTTTGATATAAAAACTTTTTAAAAAATTTTTTCGATATAAATATTTTTATAGGAAATCTTTTCGACATAAAAATTTTTCGACATAAAAATTTTTATCGAAAATTTTTCAGAATGAAAATTTTAATAGAAAATTTTTTGATAAAAAGTTTTTATAGAAAATTTTGTACATAAAAAATTTTCTATAAAATTTTTCAATGTAAAAATTTTTGACACAGAAATTTTTTGGTATAAAAATTGTTTTAGAAAATGTTTTGATATGAAATTTTTATAAGAAATTTTTTAATATGAGAAATTTTGTGGAAATTTTTTCGATGTTAACATTTTAATAACAAATTTTTTGATGAAAAATATTTATAGAAAATGTTTCGATATAAAAATGTGTGTAGAAAATTTTCGATATAAAAATATTTAGAGAAAATTTTTCGATAAAAAAATATTTATAGAAAATTTTTCGATATAAAAATGTTAATAGAAAATTTTTCGATACAAAAAATTTTTAAGAAAATTTTTCTACATAACTTTTTTGATATAAGAATTTAGTTTGAAAATTTTTCAACGTAAAAATTTATATTGAAAATTTTTCGATGTTAAAATTTTATGGTAAATTTTTCGATATAAAAATTTTTATAGAAAATTTTTTGATATAAAAATTTGTATAGAAAATTTTTCAATATAAAATTTTTAAAGAAAATTTTTCGATATAAAATTTTTAACAAAAATTTTTCGATATAAAATTTTTAAAGAAACTTTTACAAAATAAAAATTATTATGAAAAATTTTTTTATATACAAATTTTATACAAAATATTTCGATATAAAAATTTTATAGAAAATTTTTCGGTATAAATATTTTTATAGAAAATTTTTCGAGATAATTATTTTTAATGAACATTTTTGGAAATTTTTATAGTAAATTTTTGTGTTTTTTCTATACAAATGAAAATAAAGTGGTGATTGAATCATATAAGCAAATGGTTGAATGTGGACTAGTGTTATCTAATGAGGTTATTTCGAGAAACCCAAAGGAGACTAGCCAGCATTCAGTGCAATCATTAGTGTTGCTCTAATGCTAATGAAACTCTACAATATTCAAATAAAAATCTTTCAAATCACCAGGAGTGATGTTCACTTACCTTACCTTACCTCGTGAACTATAAATGTAGGTGGATACGCTTACCCATACCAACAAAGTCTTTATTACCAATGCGATAAACCTTTTTATACGGGACCGAACGGAACGATTTTAAGGTTTTAAGGGACAAGTTGTCAGATATACAAGGAAAGATATTGATGCAAAGCTACACTTAAGTAGCTAGAATAAATACTGTAAAGAATCCACATAGACAGCTCTTCACTAGTTGGAAGAAGTTAATCTTTATTCATACTTTTTTTTATGATTTTATAATCCCCCTTAATTAAATTGTAGTCAAAAAAGTACTTTTCCATTTTATTAAAAATTATGTATATGTGAATTGTTACATTTTGGTGCGGAAGTCTACATACATAGCTTTTTGTGTGACTTAGTATTTTAACGCGTATAGTTTTTCACAATTTTTAAAGAGGGTAGCCATGTTTGAGGATATAAATTACTAATTGTGATACAAACGGCTTTAGTCTATTCCAATATATTCCAAAGCCGAATAAAGTCAGGATAAAATACGATACAATTGTTGTGTTGAACCTATATTAAAGCATTTCTAATTTCGACTGCAGAGGAAACACATTTAAACTATGTTCCAATGCATAGCCAAAGATATTTCTATAAGACAGTTGAGTAGTTTTATTTGCAGAATAACTATTATATTTATATTTATTAATGGTAAAATTTTTCAATATAAGTTTCATAACACATGCTTGAAACTGAAGGAAGAGAACTGTTTCAAAATTTTCAACAATAGTAAATAATGAAGCATTTTTCCGAGTTTCTACTTCTTGTTAATACTTAAGTGAAATTATTCACCTATTTGTTCAATGAAATTTCAATGACAAGCAAGAAACTTATATCAAATAATATTTCAAAAAGTTCTTAATTTGTATACCCACTATCGAAGAGGTAAGGAATGTTCTTTGAAAACGTAGATCCTTTCGTTCAGGCACTGTCGTCTTAGAATTTCATAAAGATTCAGGTTGTATATCTTTTTTTGACAATATTACTAATGAAATGAAAATGTTAATATACCCCCTTATTATTTCTGAAAGTGGGTATACAAAGAGCATTTTTGTTTGTCTGACAGACAATTAAAAGCTCTATAAAGACTTAACTAAGAAGTTTAGTATTGATAAAAGTGTAGTAGCGATAAAAGTTGTAATTTAAGGAATATTTATAAATTTAATTAAATTCCAGTTTGCTCAATTTATTACACATATAAATTTATTAAATAATTTATGAAAATACTGAACTATGTGACACATAGCAAAGCCTACAACTCCCAATCGTTGTTATTAGTGGAATGATATATAAATAACTTTTTGCCGATTTTGTATATGGAAGTGAATTATTGTGCGAATTGTATGAAAAAAAAAAACACTTAAATATAAATTCATCAGTATTACAATGTTTTAAAAAATATTTTCAATTTTAAAAGCATAAGCATGTATGCAGTTAAATATTTAAGCCAAATTTTTTAACAATTTTTTTAAAGATTTGTTTCCTTCTTTTTTTTTTGGAGAATTACATTTTATTTAGCACACAAAAGTACTGGGGATATAAAAATAAACTACGACCAAAAAGTATTTATAGCAATGCCTGATGATGCATGTAAAACAGATAAAAACTAAAAAGGAACCACACTAACTACATAAGTAATAAAAATGGAGCAACTAACGGAGTGGATTAAGTGTCTTACCCATCATCATAAATTTTGTTAGAAATGCAACGAATTTCGTCAGATATTTTTTTTTCAATTTTTTTTTTTTTTGGCATTAAATTTACTTTTTTTTTTGGAAGAAGATTAAGAAGAAAAAAACAAATTTTTTTCGTACACAAAAGTGTACAATTTTAAAAAAGGGTTTAATAAATTTTATTGAAGTTTAAAAAACTTTACCAAACAAACCTGATTTGGTAGTTAGCAGCACTTGGATTATCTCCATACATATGTGATAGCGCATAGAGAAAGGGACCTAAGGGTAAAAATAAGCGAAAAAAATAATTTTAAAATCTTTAAAATAAATTCCACAAATAATATCGGGTTTTAACCTTAGGTCCCTTTTTATTTTGCGCGTCACAATGTAAAAGGTGATTTTTCGTTTAATGGGGGCTCATGTAATCATTTATTTAAAATTAAGAAACTTAAATTATTTAATGATGCTACAAGTTTGATTAAAATGGTCAACAAGAGAAATTGAAGTCTAACTATTTTATTTCGATGTATTTAACCCTCTAGGTATAAAAACATACAAGCTCTAAAATTCTATGGATATGATTTTTTTTTTTTACCCACCATCAAAAAGAGGGTATATTGAGATTGTCATTTCGTTTGTAATTTCCTTAACATTGGCTCAAAAACAAAAATTGATGTATATTCTGAGTCCTTATGAAATTCTAAGACGACTGAGAGGTATCCGTATGTCTGTCCGTATGTCTGTTGGCAAGATTAAACCTTAACGAAAGGATATAGGTCACTGAAATTTAGCATAAATATTCTTCATTTCTTGGAAAATTTTGGTATTGAAATCGGTCAAAATGGTTTCACATTTGACCATAGCTCCCGTATAACCTCATTTAGGCTAATCGCTTATTTGCTAATAAACGACAAATTATAACAGCTATGATAATAAAAATTTGTATGTAGAACTTTCACACAAGCACTAGATATCATGTACAATTTCATCCAAATCGGTTCACATTTAACCATAGCTCCCATACAAAAAAAAACTTACGGAAACAGTCTAAATTCCATCTAAAATACACTTAAATGCCAATAAATAATAAACTTTAATAGCTTTGGCCACTAAATTTAGCACAAGGAAGTCTTATGTCAATGCCAACTAATTTTGTCACAATCGGTCACCATTTGAAAATAGCTTCCGTATAAAAACCTTACGGAAACACAAACATGCAAAAAGAAGAGGGACCTTATGTTCGTCTGTCCGTCAGATAAAAGCGCGATAGCGCCTTAACAAAAAGAGCTAGAAAAACAAAACTTTACAAAAGTAATTTCGATATCTTGAGAAAGTTGTGTTTTTAAAATAAACGAAATCGATTCACATTTAGTTAGGCCTCCATATAACATAACCCCGATTCGTGAGACACATAAATGCTGATAAATTGAATACAATTGCAATAGCTATGACGATTAAATTTAGAATAGGTAAGTTCTATGCAACTTTTGGTCAGTATGTCAAATTTTATAGGAATCGGTCCATATATGACCATAGCTTTCATATAAAAAATACTCCTAAACTATGACACCTATGAACAAAATTTTGTAAGAATAGGCTACATATAAAAACCAGTTTAGTCTAATTTAGCTATGATTCTTATATATATATATATAAATATATATATATTTATATATATATATATATATATATATATATATATATATATATATATATATATATATATATATATATATATATATATATATATATAAGCAGCATTTTAAGATTGCACCAATGTTCAGATTTGATATACGGTAGATGCATTAGGATCGCCTAATAAAATATATGGACCTGTCATATAACTATCAGCATGTTTATCCTAACTAAATATTAAGCTAAACGAAAAGATTTTAACAACTTAGTAATGTAAAACCATACCAGGTTACGATACCGAATTATGTTCAAAGTAAATACTATTGAAACCACTTACATACTTTTAAATGTTGAACTATAAAACTCCTTCAACCGAGTTCAGTCCAAATATTTTGCTAACGATACCAACTGCCTTAACATCTTTTTTTGAATTTGGTCCATATTTTGAAATAGCTGCACCCTCGTAGATATATGTGAGATATTTCTTAATTTAACACAACTTCATGGTGGGTATATAAGATATAATATAACACTCTTACTTGTTTTTTAATATTTTTCTAAAATTACAGATTTTTCAGTAGGCGTTCCCTTGATTTTATCACAACTTGGGAATAGCTTATCTAAATTCATTATAAGAAACACCGGAGGATTAAATACAAAATTTTCTTTAAGTCTTGATAAGACAATTTATGCATATAGTCAACTTTTGTGGAGTTTTTCACCTAAAAATGTAAAAATTTTTTTTTTGCAAAATAAAAAATTTTTAATTTTCAAAAATTCATAAAAAATCAAAGATTACAAAAACTAACCATCATTTCTTAAAACTGAAAATATTATAGACAACCGAAGCTTCTTTTCGTGATAATGCATACATAAATGTTGGTTTTATTGACAATAAAGGGAAAATAACCAATTTAGCAAAAATGTTTTTTTTTTTGAGCTTAATCAAAAAAATTTTAATTTTTTAAAAATTCACAAAAAATCGTAGATGGCAAAACCTTACTAATGTTACTCGATGATCGTAAAGCTATGAAAGTTCTTAACAATTAAGCCAAATATTACAAAAATCCATTGATTAGAAGTGATTTTATTAACAATAAATTAAAAACTTATCAAACATTTTTCATATTAGTATTTTAATGGGACTTGGCATTGATACCCACTTCATTTAGTTTTTTGTTAACAAAATCACTATTAATGAATGATTTTCATGAAATGAAATTTATTTTATTTAGAACATTCACAGTTTTGTGACCATGTAATGAAAATGGTATATTTTTTTATCAACTTCGATTTTTTTATGAATTTTCAAAAAATTAAAAAATTTAAATTTAAAGAAAACAAGTAAGAAAGTGCTATAGTAGGTTAAGCCCGACCATACGATACCCTTCACCACTAAGGTCAAATGTGTTCTTTTTCGTGTATAAAGACAAATATTTGCTAACTTTTGAAATTATACAAACATTTTCCCAAAAATTTTATATTTAAGCTGTTTACGTCATTTGGACTTATATGAGAGCTGGTGTTAAATATGATCGAAATTTGCCAAGTTGATCACAGATTTCAGAAAAATTATGTATGCAAAAAAGAAAATTCTCATCATTTTCAGCTTTACGAGCGTTTTAGCGATTTTTTGTCTTATTTAGTGCGTTTTGATAGAAAAGATTGTAAGGGAGCTACGGTCTTATGTGGACCGATTTCAACAGTGCAGTACAGTTATTTTGGTTTACATAAGCAGCATCTGGTTTGAATTTCATGATCAAATATGAATATTTGTGGCCAAAATATAAATTCCTGGTAGTGGGAACTATGGGGAGGTACCATAAATAATGTACCGATTTTAACGAATTTCCCACCAATAGAAAAATTATCTTTGCCAAATTTCATCAAGTTATGAGATATGATTAAATTAAATTAAATGAGCCTATTCAAAAATGGCAAATTTTATAAAAAAAAATAAAATAATGTATCCATAGAATTTTTACAGTTTAATTTTTTGGAGCAGTGTTATTTATAGTCATACCGTCAACATTTGATTAAATACTATTTTTGTAGGTGGTACATTTTTTATTATATCACATTCCATATCAATTTTATTTGATATTATAATAACAATATGTACTCTCCTTTTTTTTCAAACGAAAACCAGCAGCAAAAACTTTTGATGAATAAATTTAAAATTGCAAAAAAGTGTCGGTATAATGAAAAACCTCTAACGTAAAGTTGGCATAAATTAAAACTACAAAAAATGTTTATACTTTAAAAAAAAAATAAAAAATAGTTGACCTTTTTTTACTGAACTAAATATAAATAATTTAAATATATTTTGGTGTGGGCTACTTTTTCCCTGCTCTAAAAAACAAATTTAATATTTATATGTATGTTTCCACACGTACAATTTGCTTGAAAGTATGCTATGATTTCTACTTTTTTCTTTTAAACAGCACGCGCTCTTATTTAAGTTTTTATTTGCTGATTTTAGCCTTTCCCCTGCTTCTTGAACGGCTGATGCGACTGCCTACACTCCTCGACACACTCATAAGCCTCAAGTGTTTACTTTGCCATCATTGAGAAAAAAAAAGGGTCAACTGTAAAATGTGAACTTCCGTTTTGTTATTGTTGTTGTTGTCTTTGTTATTGTAGCCGTTTCTGGCCATTGTTGTTTTAGCTCCTGTCGTAGTGGCTCGTATAAATGACACACATGGGTGGTCTTTTGAGTACCACACTTGATGTAATTAGTTTTATCACAAGTTACGTGATTATAAGCAGGATACTAAGGTTAATGTTGCTCTTGATGTTCACGTTGATTGTAACGATGAGGATGACGACGACGACGATGACAAAAATCAGGGCTAATCATAGGTTGTTAGTGTATGTGTGTTCGGCATTAAAGATTATATAAAGGAGCAGGAAAATATAAAAAATAAATATTTGAACAGCTTATGGACAAAAAGGAAGCTACTTTCAGCACGTTAAAGTTTTAATTTAATTTTTGTTTAAAAAATAAAGATTAAAGGATGTTTATTTTTATCACATTTTATGGGTTATATCCTTTAACTAATATGATTAATAATATGATTAAACTCTACATCGCATTTAATAGATATAAAAGTGTCAAGTTTTGTAGTATTTTTAAGAGCCCCGGATCCATCTTTTCAGTTCTAGTTCAGTTCTAGTTCAGTTCTAGTTCAGTTCTAGTTCAGTTCTAGTTCAGTTCTAGTTCAGTTCTAGTTCAGTTCTAGTTCAGTTCTAGTTCAGTTCTAGTTCAGTTCTAGTTCAGTTCTAGTTCAGTTCTAGTTCAGTTCTAGTTCAGTTCTAGTTCAGTTCTAGTTCAGTTCTAGTTCAGTTCTAGTTCAGTTCTAGTTCAGTTCTAGTTCAGTTCTAGTTCAGTTCTAGTTCAGTTCTAGTTCAGTTCTAGTTCAGTTCTAGTTCAGTTCTAGTTCAGTTCTAGTTCAGTTCTAGTTCAGTTCTAGTTCAGTTCTAGTTCAGTTCTAGTTCAGTTCTAGTTCAGTTCTAGTTCAGTTCTAGTTCAGTTCTAGTTCAGTTCTAGTTCAGTTCTAGTTCAGTTCTAGTTCAGTTCTAGTTCAGTTCTAGTTCAGTTCTAGTTCAGTTCTAGTTCAGTTCTAGTTCAGTTCTAGTTCAGTTCTAGTTCAGTTCTAGTTCAGTTCTAGTTCAGTTCTAGTTCAGTTCTAGTTCAGTTCTAGTTCAGTTCTAGTTCAGTTCTAGTTCAGTTCTAGTTCAGTTCTAGTTCAGTTCTAGTTCAGTTCTAGTTCAGTTCTAGTTCAGTTCTAGTTCAGTTCTAGTTCAGTTCTAGTTCAGTTCTAGTTCAGTTCTAGTTCAGTTCTAGTTCAGTTCTAGTTCAGTTCTAGTTCAGTTCTAGTTCAGTTCTAGTTCAGTTCTAGTTCAGTTCTAGTTCAGTTCTAGTTCAGTTCTAGTTCAGTTCTAGTTCAGTTCTAGTTCAGTTCTAGTTCAGTTCTAGTTCAGTTCTAGTTCAGTTCTAGTTCAGTTCTAGTTCAGTTCTAGTTCAGTTCTAGTTCAGTTCTAGTTCAGTTCTAGTTCAGTTCTAGTTCAGTTCTAGTTCAGTTCTAGTTCAGTTCTAGTTCAGTTCTAGTTCAGTTCTAGTTCAGTTCTAGTTCAGTTCTAGTTCAGTTCTAGTTCAGTTCTAGTTCAGTTCTAGTTCAGTTCTAGTTCAGTTCTAGTTCAGTTCTAGTTCAGTTCTAGTTCAGTTCTAGTTCAGTTCTAGTTCAGTTCTAGTTCAGTTCTAGTTCAGTTCTAGTTCAGTTCTAGTTCAGTTCTAGTTCAGTTCTAGTTCAGTTCTAGTTCAGTTCTAGTTCAGTTCTAGTTCAGTTCTAGTTCAGTTCTAGTTCAGTTCTAGTTCAGTTCTAGTTCAGTTCTAGTTCAGTTCTAGTTCAGTTCTAGTTCAGTTCTAGTTCAGTTCTAGTTCAGTTCTAGTTCAGTTCTAGTTCAGTTCTAGTTCAGTTCTAGTTCAGTTCTAGTTCAGTTCTAGTTCAGTTCTAGTTCAGTTCTAGTTCAGTTCTAGTTCAGTTCTAGTTCAGTTCTAGTTCAGTTCTAGTTCAGTTCTAGTTCAGTTCTAGTTCAGTTCTAGTTCAGTTCTAGTTCAGTTCTAGTTCAGTTCTAGTTCAGTTCTAGTTCAGTTCTAGTTCAGTTCTAGTTCAGTTCTAGTTCAGTTCTAGTTCAGTTCTAGTTCAGTTCTAGTTCAGTTCTAGTTCAGTTCTAGTTCAGTTCTAGTTCAGTTCTAGTTCAGTTCTAGTTCAGTTCTAGTTCAGTTCTAGTTCAGTTCTAGTTCAGTTCTAGTTCAGTTCTAGTTCAGTTCTAGTTCAGTTCTAGTTCAGTTCTAGTTCAGTTCTAGTTCAGTTCTAGTTCAGTTCTAGTTCAGTTCTAGTTCAGTTCTAGTTCAGTTCTAGTTCAGTTCTAGTTCAGTTCTAGTTCAGTTCTAGTTCAGTTCTAGTTCAGTTCTAGTTCAGTTCTAGTTCAGTTCTAGTTCAGTTCTAGTTCAGTTCTAGTTCAGTTCTAGTTCAGTTCTAGTTCAGTTCTAGTTCAGTTCTAGTTCAGTTCTAGTTCAGTTCTAGTTCAGTTCTAGTTCAGTTCTAGTTCAGTTCTAGTTCAGTTCTAGTTCAGTTCTAGTTCAGTTCTAGTTCAGTTCTAGTTCAGTTCTAGTTCAGTTCTAGTTCAGTTCTAGTTCAGTTCTAGTTCAGTTCTAGTTCAGTTCTAGTTCAGTTCTAGTTCAGTTCTAGTTCAGTTCTAGTTCAGTTCTAGTTCAGTTCTAGTTCAGTTCTAGTTCAGTTCTAGTTCAGTTCTAGTTCAGTTCTAGTTCAGTTCTAGTTCAGTTCTAGTTCAGTTCTAGTTCAGTTCTAGTTCAGTTCTAGTTCAGTTCTAGTTCAGTTCTAGTTCAGTTCTAGTTCAGTTCTAGTTCAGTTCTAGTTCAGTTCTAGTTCAGTTCTAGTTCAGTTCTAGTTCAGTTCTAGTTCAGTTCTAGTTCAGTTCTAGTTCAGTTCTAGTTCAGTTCTAGTTCAGTTCTAGTTCAGTTCTAGTTCAGTTCTAGTTCAGTTCTAGTTCAGTTCTAGTTCAGTTCTAGTTCAGTTCTAGTTCAGTTCTAGTTCAGTTCTAGTTCAGTTCTAGTTCAGTTCTAGTTCAGTTCTAGTTCAGTTCTAGTTCAGTTCTAGTTCAGTTCTAGTTCAGTTCTAGTTCAGTTCTAGTTCAGTTCTAGTTCAGTTCTAGTTCAGTTCTAGTTCAGTTCTAGTTCAGTTCTAGTTCAGTTCTAGTTCAGTTCTAGTTCAGTTCTAGTTCAGTTCTAGTTCAGTTCTAGTTCAGTTCTAGTTCAGTTCTAGTTCAGTTCTAGTTCAGTTCTAGTTCAGTTCTAGTTCAGTTCTAGTTCAGTTCTAGTTCAGTTCTAGTTCAGTTCTAGTTCAGTTCTAGTTCAGTTCTAGTTCAGTTCTAGTTCAGTTCTAGTTCAGTTCTAGTTCAGTTCTAGTTCAGTTCTAGTTCAGTTCTAGTTCAGTTCTAGTTCAGTTCTAGTTCAGTTCTAGTTCAGTTCTAGTTCAGTTCTAGTTCAGTTCTAGTTCAGTTCTAGTTCAGTTCTAGTTCAGTTCTAGTTCAGTTCTAGTTCAGTTCTAGTTCAGTTCTAGTTCAGTTCTAGTTCAGTTCTAGTTCAGTTCTAGTTCAGTTCTAGTTCAGTTCTAGTTCAGTTCTAGTTCAGTTCTAGTTCAGTTCTAGTTCAGTTCTAGTTCAGTTCTAGTTCAGTTCTAGTTCAGTTCTAGTTCAGTTCTAGTTCAGTTCTAGTTCAGTTCTAGTTCAGTTCTAGTTCAGTTCTAGTTCAGTTCTAGTTCAGTTCTAGTTCAGTTCTAGTTCAGTTCTAGTTCAGTTCTAGTTCAGTTCTAGTTCAGTTCTAGTTCAGTTCTAGTTCAGTTCTAGTTCAGTTCTAGTTCAGTTCTAGTTCAGTTCTAGTTCAGTTCTAGTTCAGTTCTAGTTCAGTTCTAGTTCAGTTCTAGTTCAGTTCTAGTTCAGTTCTAGTTCAGTTCTAGTTCAGTTCTAGTTCAGTTCTAGTTCAGTTCTAGTTCAGTTCTAGTTCAGTTCTAGTTCAGTTCTAGTTCAGTTCTAGTTCAGTTCTAGTTCAGTTCTAGTTCAGTTCTAGTTCAGTTCTAGTTCAGTTCTAGTTCAGTTCTAGTTCAGTTCTAGTTCAGTTCTAGTTCAGTTCTAGTTCAGTTCTAGTTCAGTTCTAGTTCAGTTCTAGTTCAGTTCTAGTTCAGTTCTAGTTCAGTTCTAGTTCAGTTCTAGTTCAGTTCTAGTTCAGTTCTAGTTCAGTTCTAGTTCAGTTCTAGTTCAGTTCTAGTTCAGTTCTAGTTCAGTTCTAGTTCAGTTCTAGTTCAGTTCTAGTTCAGTTCTAGTTCAGTTCTAGTTCAGTTCTAGTTCAGTTCTAGTTCAGTTCTAGTTCAGTTCTAGTTCAGTTCTAGTTCAGTTCTAGTTCAGTTCTAGTTCAGTTCTAGTTCAGTTCTAGTTCAGTTCTAGTTCAGTTCTAGTTCAGTTCTAGTTCAGTTCTAGTTCAGTTCTAGTTCAGTTCTAGTTCAGTTCTAGTTCAGTTCTAGTTCAGTTCTAGTTCAGTTCTAGTTCAGTTCTAGTTCAGTTCTAGTTCAGTTCTAGTTCAGTTCTAGTTCAGTTCTAGTTCAGTTCTAGTTCAGTTCTAGTTCAGTTCTAGTTCAGTTCTAGTTCAGTTCTAGTTCAGTTCTAGTTCACAGTTCTAGTTCAGTTCTAGTTCAGTTCTAGTTCAGTTCTAGTTCAGTTCTAGTTCAGTTCTAGTTCAGTTCTAGTTCAGTTCTAGTTCAGTTCTAGTTCAGTTCTAGTTCAGTTCTAGTTCAGTTCTAGTTCAGTTCTAGTTCAGTTCTAGTTCAGTTCTAGTTCAGTTCTAGTTCAGTTCTAGTTCAGTTCTAGTTCAGTTCTAGTTCAGTTCTAGTTCAGTTCTAGTTCAGTTCTAGTTCAGTTCTAGTTCAGTTCTAGTTCAGTTCTAGTTCAGTTCTAGTTCAGTTCTAGTTCAGTTCTAGTTCAGTTCTAGTTCAGTTCTAGTTCAGTTCTAGTTCAGTTCTAGTTCAGTTCTAGTTCAGTTCTAGTTCAGTTCTAGTTCAGTTCTAGTTCAGTTCTAGTTCAGTTCTAGTTCAGTTCTAGTTCAGTTCTAGTTCAGTTCTAGTTCAGTTCTAGTTCAGTTCTAGTTCAGTTCTAGTTCAGTTCTAGTTCAGTTCTAGTTCAGTTCTAGTTCAGTTCTAGTTCAGTTCTAGTTCAGTTCTAGTTCAGTTCTAGTTCAGTTCTAGTTCAGTTCTAGTTCAGTTCTAGTTCAGTTCTAGTTCAGTTCTAGTTCAGTTCTAGTTCAGTTCTAGTTCAGTTCTAGTTCAGTTCTAGTTCAGTTCTAGTTCAGTTCTAGTTCAGTTCTAGTTCAGTTCTAGTTCAGTTCTAGTTCAGTTCTAGTTCAGTTCTAGTTCAGTTCTAGTTCAGTTCTAGTTCAGTTCTAGTTCAGTTCTAGTTCAGTTCTAGTTCAGTTCTAGTTCAGTTCTAGTTCAGTTCTAGTTCAGTTCTAGTTCAGTTCTAGTTCAGTTCTAGTTCAGTTCTAGTTCAGTTCTAGTTCAGTTCTAGTTCAGTTCTAGTTCAGTTCTAGTTCAGTTCTAGTTCAGTTCTAGTTCAGTTCTAGTTCAGTTCTAGTTCAGTTCTAGTTCAGTTCTAGTTCAGTTCTAGTTCAGTTCTAGTTCAGTTCTAGTTCAGTTCTAGTT
Source organism: Stomorhina lunata (assembly GCA_933228675.1). Classification (NCBI taxonomy): domain Eukaryota; kingdom Metazoa; phylum Arthropoda; class Insecta; order Diptera; family Rhiniidae; genus Stomorhina; species Stomorhina lunata. The sequence goes on along the minus strand of OW121741.1, from coordinate 113,125,128 downwards.
CAGTTCTAGTTCAGTTCTAGTTCAGTTCTAGTTCAGTTCTAGTTCAGTTCTAGTTCAGTTCTAGTTCAGTTCTAGTTCAGTTCTAGTTCAGTTCTAGTTCAGTTCTAGTTCAGTTCTAGTTCAGTTCTAGTTCAGTTCTAGTTCAGTTCTAGTTCAGTTCTAGTTCAGTTCTAGTTCAGTTCTAGTTCAGTTCTAGTTCAGTTCTAGTTCAGTTCTAGTTCAGTTCTAGTTCAGTTCTAGTTCAGTTCTAGTTCAGTTCTAGTTCAGTTCTAGTTCAGTTCTAGTTCAGTTCTAGTTCAGTTCTAGTTCAGTTCTAGTTCAGTTCTAGTTCAGTTCTAGTTCAGTTCTAGTTCAGTTCTAGTTCAGTTCTAGTTCAGTTCTAGTTCAGTTCTAGTTCAGTTCTAGTTCAGTTCTAGTTCAGTTCTAGTTCAGTTCTAGTTCAGTTCTAGTTCAGTTCTAGTTCAGTTCTAGTTCAGTTCTAGTTCAGTTCTAGTTCAGTTCTAGTTCAGTTCTAGTTCAGTTCTAGTTCAGTTCTAGTTCAGTTCTAGTTCAGTTCTAGTTCAGTTCTAGTTCAGTTCTAGTTCAGTTCTAGTTCAGTTCTAGTTCAGTTCTAGTTCAGTTCTAGTTCAGTTCTAGTTCAGTTCTAGTTCAGTTCTAGTTCAGTTCTAGTTCAGTTCTAGTTCAGTTCTAGTTCAGTTCTAGTTCAGTTCTAGTTCAGTTCTAGTTCAGTTCTAGTTCAGTTCTAGTTCAGTTCTAGTTCAGTTCTAGTTCAGTTCTAGTTCAGTTCTAGTTCAGTTCTAGTTCAGTTCTAGTTCAGTTCTAGTTCAGTTCTAGTTCAGTTCTAGTTCAGTTCTAGTTCAGTTCTAGTTCAGTTCTAGTTCAGTTCTAGTTCAGTTCTAGTTCAGTTCTAGTTCAGTTCTAGTTCAGTTCTAGTTCAGTTCTAGTTCAGTTCTAGTTCAGTTCTAGTTCAGTTCTAGTTCAGTTCTAGTTCAGTTCTAGTTCAGTTCTAGTTCAGTTCTAGTTCAGTTCTAGTTCAGTTCTAGTTCAGTTCTAGTTCAGTTCTAGTTCAGTTCTAGTTCAGTTCTAGTTCAGTTCTAGTTCAGTTCTAGTTCAGTTCTAGTTCAGTTCTAGTTCAGTTCTAGTTCAGTTCTAGTTCAGTTCTAGTTCAGTTCTAGTTCAGTTCTAGTTCAGTTCTAGTTCAGTTCTAGTTCAGTTCTAGTTCAGTTCTAGTTCAGTTCTAGTTCAGTTCTAGTTCAGTTCTAGTTCAGTTCTAGTTCAGTTCTAGTTCAGTTCTAGTTCAGTTCTAGTTCAGTTCTAGTTCAGTTCTAGTTCAGTTCTAGTTCAGTTCTAGTTCAGTTCTAGTTCAGTTCTAGTTCAGTTCTAGTTCAGTTCTAGTTCAGTTCTAGTTCAGTTCTAGTTCAGTTCTAGTTCAGTTCTAGTTCAGTTCTAGTTCAGTTCTAGTTCAGTTCTAGTTCAGTTCTAGTTCAGTTCTAGTTCAGTTCTAGTTCAGTTCTAGTTCAGTTCTAGTTCAGTTCTAGTTCAGTTCTAGTTCAGTTCTAGTTCAGTTCTAGTTCAGTTCTAGTTCAGTTCTAGTTCAGTTCTAGTTCAGTTCTAGTTCAGTTCTAGTTCAGTTCTAGTTCAGTTCTAGTTCAGTTCTAGTTCAGTTCTAGTTCAGTTCTAGTTCAGTTCTAGTTCAGTTCTAGTTCAGTTCTAGTTCAGTTCTAGTTCAGTTCTAGTTCAGTTCTAGTTCAGTTCTAGTTCAGTTCTAGTTCAGTTCTAGTTCAGTTCTAGTTCAGTTCTAGTTCAGCTCTAGTTCAGTTCTAGTTCAGTTCTAGTTCAGTTCTAGTTCAGTTCTAGTTCTAGTTCAGTTCTAGTTCAGTTCTAGTTCAGTTCTAGTTCAGTTCTAGTTCAGTTCTAGTTCAGTTCTAGTTCAGTTCTAGTTCAGTTCTAGTTCAGTTCTAGTTCAGTTCTAGTTCAGTTCTAGTTCAGTTCTAGTTCAGTTCTAGTTCAGTTCTAGTTCAGTTCTAGTTCAGTTCTAGTTCAGTTCTAGTTCAGTTCTAGTTCAGCTCTAGTTCAGTTCTAATTCAGTTCTAGTTCAGTTCTAGTTCAGTTCTAGTTCAGTTCTAGTTCAGTTCTAGTTCAGTTCTAGTTCAGTTCTAGTTCAGTTCTAGTTCAGTTCTAGTTCAGTTCTAGTTCAGTTCTAGTTCAGTTCTAGTTCAGTTCTAGTTCAGTTCTAGTTCAGTTCTAATTCAGTTCTAGTTCAGTTCTAGTTCAGTTCTAGTTTAGCTCTAGTTCAGTTCTAGTTCAGTTCTAGTTCGGTTCTAGTTCAGTTCTAGTATAGTTCTACCTCTACGTTTTGAAAATTTCCTTTAACATTCATCCTTAACCAAAATGTTATTTTCTTTAATTCTACATTGTTTTTCTTTCGTTAGTATTGCCTTTCGAATTTGTGGCTTTCGATAACTTCAGATTTTGATTTAACATGTTTATCTGTCTTCAGCAGCCAATTATTTGTTTCTGTTTCTTCAACTAAAATCGATTAATCTCTTTAGAAAAATAGAACTTAAAAAAAGTTCAGTGACCACAGTTTGGCATGCGTTGGTATTTTATGTCGACTTTTTTGAACTCTTTATTTTTTCACTATTTTTGCATTGTTTTTATATTCGGTTTTGATGTTTTTTTTTGTTGTGTTCAGCCAAATGCGAGAAAAAAGCTAACACTAACAAAAGGCCAAAATCGAAAAAATGGGATTGTACAACTATTCGTTAGTTTTGTAAACATTGTTTATTGTTCGTGGCTTTCTACAAATATTTTCTAAAACATACTAACAATTGCGAGAACAGATATACTTTATTAGGGTGAGCCTTATTTTTAAGATAAAAATGTGGTCGACTTAGACAAAATATCTGTTCTAGCTATAGAACATAAAAATTATCTTTCTTATTTTCAATAATTTGAATTTTTTTTAATTATTTAAGAATTTTAATAAATAGGGACTCCTTAACACAAATATAAGTATATATTCATATGCACAAACGCATATCTTTCTACAAATGATGACACTAACACATGCATATTTACCATGTCCTGTCATGTTTGGTTTTTATTTGTTCTTATATATTTTTTTTGTTCAAATTGTCTCTACCATTCGATAGAGTATTTTTAAAAACAATGTTTGTTATGTTGTGGTTTTCTCTGAACAAATGATATTTTTAGAATTTTTAGTTGTTTGATACATATTGCCGCTGTTATATTGTTGTTATATTGCAGTTGTTGTTGCCTTTTTATGGCTAATATTCATTCAATATTCGTTTCTGGCAGCTACAAAAAAAACAATGTTTAAAATTAAAATTGTAAGGTTTTTAATAATAATAGCTGCGGTTTAGCTTTTTATCTCGTGTTGAAAAGTCTTATGGCTAATTTAGGAATAAAGTTTAAATTTTAAATTTTATTTTTTTATGAAACAATTGTATAAATACATATTTGTTAAAATTGTTCAATAAATTTGTAATTGTGATAATCAGATATAAAAATAATAAGTCAGCATAAAGTTTGTCAATGCCGACAATATGATACCCTACGCAAATAAGTTGATATATTTTCTATTAGGATAATTGCATAGTTACTTTGTTATTTATAGAAAACTCCTAACACCTAACTTATAAATGAAGATCCTTTTCCCAGCTGCTTTATATTTAGAGAAAATACAAAAAATTTAAGATTTTATGAAATTGTTCATTTTTTTGGAATTAGGCGTGAAACAAATGCAGAAAATATTAAAAACTTTCCTATTTTTATAAGCAAATTTTCAAAAAAAAAACCTATTTTTATAGGAAATTTTTTGAAAAATTTTCCATAAAAAAATATTACATTTTTTTTTATTTCCTATAAAAATAATAAAATTTTCCTATAAAAATAAGAATTTTAGAAATATTTCCTATAAAAAAATGAAATTTTTGAAAAAATTCCTTTAAAAATAAGAAATTTTTTTAAAAAATTTCGTGTAAATACAAGCAATTTATAAAAAAAATGGAGATTTCTAAAAAACATTTCATATAAAAATAAAAAATTTTGAAAAATAACAATTCAAAATAGTAAATTTTTTGAAAATATCGTAAAAATAAAATTTTTTTTTAATTTCGTATAAAAATAAGAAATTTTTTTTAAATATCCTGTAAAAGAAAGAATTTTTTTTTAAATTTCCTATAAAAAAAGAAATTTTTTAAAAATTTCCCATAAAAAAAAGAGATTTTTTAAAAATTTTCTTGAAAGATTTAAAATTTCAGGAAAATTTCCTAAAAAAAACTAAAAAATTTTAAAGAATAAGAACTTTTTGAAAAATTGTAAAGAATTTTCCAAAGAAAAAATATTACATTTTGGAAAAATTCCCTATAAAAATAAAAAAAAATTTAAAAATTTTCTATAAAAATAAGAAATTTCTAAAAAATTTCCTATAAAAATAGTAAATTATTGAAAAATTTCCTACATTAATAAAACATTTTTGAAAAACTTTCCAATTAAAATAAGAAATTATTAAAAAATTTCCTTTAAAAATTAAAATTTTTGAAAAATTTCCTAGAAAAATAAGAAGTTTTTCAAAAATTTCCCATAAAAAGTAGCAATTTTTCGAAAATTTCATATAAATATAGAAAACTTTAAAATTGTTTTTCTTAAAAATAATAAATTTTTGAACAATTTGAAAACAAATTTAAAATCTTAACATAATAATATGAAATTGTTGAAAAATTTTCTAAAAAAATAAGGAGTTTTTGAAAATTTTTTTTATCAAAAAAGAATTTTTTTAGATTTCATATAAAAATAAGAAATTTTTGAAAAATTTTCTATAAAAGTAAAATATTTTTGAAAAAATTCCTATAAAAATAGGAAATTTTTGAAAAATATTATTAAATATTAAATTTTTGAAAAATTTCCTCTAAAGATAGGAAATTTCTGAAAAATTTCCTATAAAGATAGGAAATTTCTGAAAAATTTCCTATAAAGATAGGAAATTTTTGAAAAATTTCCTTTAAAGATAGGAAATTTTTAAAAATTTCCTATAAAAATAGGAAATTTTTGAAAAATTTCCTATAAAAATAGGAAATTTTTGAAAAATTTCCTATAAAAATAGGAAATTTTTGAAAAATTTCCTATAAAAATAGGAAATTTTTGAAAAATTTCCTATAAAAATAGGAAATTTTTGAAAAATTTCCTATAAAAATAGGAAATTTTTGAAAAATTTCCTATAAAAATAGGAAATTTTTGAAAAATTTCCTATAAAAATAGGAAATTTTTGAAAAATTTCCTATAAAAATAGGAAATTTTTGAAAAATTTCCTATAAAAATAGGAAATTTTTGAAAAATTTCCTATAAAAATAGGAAATTTTTGAAAAATTTCCTATAAAAATAGGAAATTTTTGAAAAATTTCCTATAAAAATAAGAAATTTTTGAAAAATTTCCTATAAAAATAGGAAATTTTTGAAAAATTTCCTATAAAAATAGGAAATTTTTGAAAAATTTCCTATAAAAATAGGAAATTTTTGAAAAATTTCGTATAAAAATAGGAAATTTTTGAAAAATTTCGTATAAAAATAGGAAATTTTTGAAAAATTTCCTATAAAAATAGGAAATTTTTGAAAAATTTCCTATAAAAATAGGAAATTTTTGAAAAATTTCCTATAAAAATAGGAAATTTTTGAAAAATTTCCTATAAAAATAGGAAATTTTTGAAAAATTTCCTATAAAAATAGGAAATTTTTGAAAAATTTCCTATAAAAATAGGAAATTTTTGAAAAATTTCCTATAAAAATAGGAAATTTTTGAAAAATTTCCTATAAAAATAGGAAATTTTTGAAAAATTTCCTATAAAAATAGGAAATTTTTGAAAAATTTCCTATAAAAATAGGAAATTTTTGAAAAATTTCCTATAAAAATAGGAAATTTTTGAAAAATTTCCTATAAAAATAGGAAATTTTTGAAAAATTTCCTATAAAAATAGGAAATTTTTGAAAAATTTCCTATAAAAATAGGAAATTTTTGAAAAATTTCCTATAAAAATAGGAAATTTTTGAAAAATTTCCTATAAAAATAGGAAATTTTTGAAAAATTTCCTATAAAAATAGGAAATTTTTGAAAAATTTCCTATAAAAATAGGAAACTTTTGAAAAATTTCCTATAAAAATAGGAAATTTTTGAAAAATTTCCTATAAAAATAGGAAATTTTTGAAAAATTTCCTATAAAAATAGGAAATTTTTGAAAAATTTCCTATAAAAATAGGAAATTTTTGAAAAATTTCCTATAAAAATAGGAAATTTTTGAAAAATTTCCTATAAAAATAGGAAATTTTTGAAAAATTTCCTATAAAAATAGGAAATTTTTGAAAAATTTCCTATAAAAATAGGAAATTTTTGAAAAATTTCCTATAAAAATAGGAAATTTTTGAAAAATTTCCTGTAAAAATAGGAAATTTTTGAAAAATTTCCTATAAAAATAGGAAATTTTTGAAAAATTTCCTATAAAAATAGGAAATTTTTGAAAAATTTCCTATAAAAATAGGAAATTTTTGAAAAATTTCCTATAAAAATAGGAAATTTTTGAAAAATTTCCTATAAAGATAGGAAATTTTTGAAAAATTTCCTATAAAAATAGGAAATTTTTGAAAAATTTCCTATAAAAATAGGAAATTTTTGAAAAATTTCCTATAAAAATAGGAAATTTTTGAAAAATTTCCTATAAAAATAGGAAATTTTTGAAAAATTTCCTATAAAAATAGGAAATTTTTGAAAAATTTCCTATAAAAATAGGAAATTTTTGAAAAATTTCCTATAAAAATAGGAAATTTTTGAAAAATTTCCTATAAAAATAGGAAATTTTTGAAAAATTTCCTATAAAAATAGGAAATTTTTGAAAAATTTCCTATAAAAATAGGAAATTTTTGAAAAATTTCCTATAAAAATAGGAAATTTTTGAAAAATTTCCTATAAAAATAAGAAATTTTTGAAAAATTTCCTATAAAAATAGGAAATTTTTGAAAAATTTCGTATAAAAATAGGAAATTTTTGAAAAATTTCGTATAAAAATAGGAAATTTTTGAAAAATTTCGTATAAAAATAGGAAATTTTTGAAAAATTTCGTATAAAAATAGGAAATTTTTGAAAAATTTCTTATAAAAATAGGAAATTTTTGAAAATTTTCCTATAAAAATAGGAAATTTTTGAAAAATTTCCTATAAAAATAGGAAATTTTTGAAAAATTTCCTATAAAAATAAGAAATTTTTGAAAAATTTTCTATAAAAATAGGAAATTTTTGAAAAATTTCCTATAAAAATAGGAAATTTTTGAAAAATTTCCTATAAAAATAGGAAATTTTTGAAAAATTTCCTAATAAATTTCCTATAAAAATAGGAAATTTTTTAAAAATTTCCTATAAAATTAGGAAATTTTTGAAAAATTTCCTATAAAATTAAATTTTGAAAAATTTCCTATAAAAATAGGAAATTTTTCAAAATTTATTCTTATTGTTATTATATTTCCTATTTTTATAAGAAATTTTTGAAAAATTTCCTATAAAAATAGTAAATTTTTGAAAAATTGCCTATAAAAATAGTAAATTTTTGAAAATTTTCCTATAAAAATAGTAAATTTTTGAAAAATTTCCTATAAAAATAGTAAATTTTTGAAAAATTTCCTATAAAAATAGTAAATTTTTGAAAAATTTCCTATAAAAATAGTAAATTTTTGAAAAATTTCCTATAAAAATAGTAAATTTTTGAAAAATTTCCTATAAAAATAGTAAATTTTTGAAAAATTTCCTATAAAATTAGTAAATTTTTGAAAAATTTCCTATAAAAATAGTAAATTTTTCAAAAATTTCCTATAAAAATAGTAAATTTTTCAAAAATTTCCTACAAAAATAGGAAATTTTTGAAAAATTTCCTCAAAAAATAGGAAATTTTTGAAAAATTTCATATAAAAATAGGAAATTTTTGAAAAATTTCCTATAAAAATAGGAAATTTTTGAAAAATTTCCTATAAAATTAAATTTTGAAAAATTTCCTATAAAAATAGGAAATTTTTCAAAATTTATTCTTATTATTATTATATTTCCTATTTTTATAAGAAATTTTTTAAAAATTTATTTTAATAGTAAATTTTTGAAAAATTTCATATAAAAAAAAATAGAGTAAATTTTTGAAAAAATTCCTTAAAAATAGTAAATTTTTGAAAAATTTCCTATAAAAATAGTAAATTTTTGAAAAATTTTCTATAAAAATACTAAATTTTTGAAAAATTTCCTATAAAAATAGTAAATATTTAAAAATTTCCTATAAAAATAGTAAATTTTTGAAAAATTTCCTATAAAAATAGTAAATTTTTGAAAAATTTCCTATAAAAATAGTAAATTTTTGAAAAATTTCCTATAAAAATAGTAAATTTTTGAAAAATTTCCTATAAAAATAGTAAATTTTTGAAAAATTTCCTATAAAAATAGTAAATTTTTGAAAAATTTCCTATAAAAATAGTACATTTTTGAAAAATTGCCTATAAAAATAGTAAATGTTTGAAAAATTTCCTATGAAAATAGTTAATTTTTGAAAAATTTCCTATAAAACTAGTAAATTTTTGAAAAATTTCATATAAGAATAGGAAATTTTTGAAAAATTTCCTATAAAAAGAGGAAATTTTTGTAAAAATATTAAATTTTTAAAAAATTTCTTTTTCGAAAATTTGTAAATAAATAAATAATTATTTAGTACCTGGTAGACCGAGCCTTGCTCGGAGCTTTATGATAAGCATTTTGAGGAAAATTTTAAAGTTTTTATATATTTTATATTATAAAGTGCCAAAATAAATTTAGAGGAAAGACATTGTAGAAATATTCAGTTAATTTTGAATTATTTGATTTATTTTGTCCGACCAACACATAGTTTGCATAGTTTACAGTTTAACTCATTTTGAATAATTTTGGAAATTATTCATATCAACAGAAACCTCTGTCGACTCATGCGCAACAACTTTGCTAAAGATTACAGTCTGATCAAATGTACAGTTTTCGATTTAATTCATTTTGAGTAGTTTTCTGTGGCGCCACCTGTCGGACTTTGCTTATTCCAATTCATAAACCTTCTTCGGCTTATCCGTAACAACTTTGCTAAAGATTGTAGCATGATTAAATGTACAGATTACGATTAAATTGACTTTGAGTAAGTTTCAGTAGCACCACCTGTCGGAAATTATTCATACCAACTAAAAAGCCTTCGTCGGCTCATGCGCTACAACTTTGCTAAAGATCATAGCATGATCAAATGTACAGTTTACGATTTAATTAATTTTTAGTAATTTTCAGTGGCGCCATCTGTCGGAAATTAGTCTTATCAACTTTAAAACCTTCGCCGGCTTATCCGCAACATCTTCGCTAAAGAGCATAACACAATCAAATTCACAGTTTACTATTCTATAAAGAACATACATACAGACAAACATTCATTTGTTTAAAATAATACTAATTTTTCCCCCTTTTTATTCCCTAATTTCTAAAAGTTCCATATGTATATTTGGTACTTTTTTGGTGCCAATTGAATTCGGTACATTTTTTTAAAACGCATTTAACATAATGTATAATGTTCCTATTCATATTACTTTGGAGATGTTAAGTTATCATTTTATCCCTTTTTTACCCATTTTGGCTCCAAAATCAAAAAAGTACCAAATACGTGTTTCATGTTTTTTTTACATCTATTGATTGCAGTACCAAGTTTCTTTCTTTATTCTTTAGTTTAAAATATAAGAGTGGGTTAAAAAGGTGGGAAAAAAACTATTTTCACCCTTTTTTACCCCCTATCGGACATAGTTTCAAAAAAGTACCAAACACCTGTCCGCTTATTTTTAAAGCTGTTTAAAACGTAATTTTAATTTTGTTTCTATACCTATTACTTTAGGAGACATTTCGATTTTTTCCCCTTTTTACCCGTTTTTACCCTCTTAGAGGTAAAAGTTCCAAAAGTCCCTTCTTTTTCGACCTATACATCAAAAAAGATACCCACTGTCCAAATTTTATCAAAATCGTTAGAGCCGTTTTCGAGATAGCCATTCTATATATATATATAAATATATATATATATATATATATATATATATATATATAATATATATATATATATATATATATATATATATATATATATATATATATATATATATATATATATATATATATATATATATATAAATATATATATATATATATATATATAGAATGGCTATCTCGAAAATATATATATATATATATAATTATTGCTCGTTTAAGAATATAAGATTATGAATTTTGTTGATTTAAAATAAATAATGCATTTTCGTAAAACTCCATCAAGAAATTGATTTTATACCCTTAACATGTGTTTTACACGCAGATGTAAAGCACATGTTAAGGGTAAGGAGAAAAATTAGCAAAAATATCTGATAGAAAAAAATCTACTAAAAATTTAAGAAATCATGGCGGTTGTAAAATGCATAAGGATAATATTAAATTGGGATTCTTAAACTTAAAAATCAATTTTAACAATAATTTTTAACTTTAGACTTCATCATTATTCAATTCTTCAAGTCTTAAAAAACTATGCCAATTTTTTTTCTCCTAAATTATTCCCAACCAATTTCTGTTTACAGACAAAAACTACTAAAATATGTATATAAAAGCGGCTGGTTGCAAAATTGAACGACAACGAATAAAATATTTGAAATAAACCAGCAATAAACAATATTGAAAATATTTTTATGTGCTTCCTTTAAAGTCTTGGATTGTGTCCAAAAACATTTTTTATGTACTTAATATTTGTCTCTGTTCTTTACCTCGTTGATTAACCCCGAGTTTTGTGAAAATAGAACCCATGTTGTAGTTTTGTTAAGGGATTTCATCATGTCAATTTGTGACATTTTGTTTTGGGTTTTTTCATTCGACTCCTTATTGTTCTATTTTATGTATTTGACTACATGTTCACCAACAGACATTTTTGTGGTTTCATTTTTTATTTTTAGAGTTTTTTTCTTTTTGGTTAGAGTTCTGTCATTGTAGCCGCAATTATTCTGTTTACATTTTTTCTTTTCTTATGTGGCTTATGTTTTTCATTGTGTGTAATTCTCATATTTTTTCCATCTTTATTTGGTACAAGTAGTCGTCGCCTAATGTTGATAAAGACTTTTACATGAATTCTAATAAATATACTTTAACTACCTGGAGATTTTAACAAATTTGGAAAAGAACGTTCTTTTGTTATTCATTGCGGTTGCCGCCTTTCTTTTGTTGCCATCCATCAGCATGTGGGTATTTTGAAATATTTGATGTAACTTTTGGTTTAGGAAGAACAAAGGAAATTTTTAAAAGTAAAAACATTAAGATATTTTTAGAAGAATTTAAAAAAAAATAAATATTATAATTAAGAAATTTAAAAGTAATATACTTTTAACCGATTTAGTTTTAAGTACTTCTATAGTTTTAAGAAATTCTGAAAAACCAATTAAGTTTAATTTATAACAAGTACCGATTATCTCGAAATTAGGCAAATTGACTACAGTTGTTAAAAAAATTATGTATGTAAAAAAGAAACTCAAAATTTTCATTATCTTTAGATTTACGAGCGTTTTAGTGATTTTTTGTTTCATTTAGTGCGTTTTTGAAGAAGAGTTTGTATGGGAGCTATGGTCAAATGTGGACCGATTTCAACGAAATTTGGTACAGTGATTTAAGTTTGCATAAGCAGTATCTGTTTTAAATTTCATGAAAAAATATTGATATTTGTGGCCAATATAGCAATTCCGGGAAGTGGGACCTATGGGAGGTACCATAAATAATGAACCGATTTTGACCAATTTCAATAGCCATGGTCCCATTAAAAAAAAAAATTATCTGTGCTAAATTTCATCAAATTATCTTTAGAATTGCGACCTGTAGTTTGATTACAAGGTTTACATGGGGGTCCAGCCGTCCAGCCAGCCAGACGGACGGACGGACATCGCTAAATCGACTCAAAAAGTGATTCTAAGTCTATTGGTATACTAAAAGGTGGGTCTAAGACAAATATTTCTATGCGTTACAAATATCAGCACAAACTTATAATTTTCCACCTATGGTGGTGAACGGTATAACAAGTAAGTCTGTAATATTTGGCTGTGACGAATCTTATATACCCTCCATCCAGTTATGTTAAATTTAGAAACATATCTCATATATCTACCAAATTCGAAAAAAAATTGTAACGAGTTCCAAGTACCAAGTTGGTATTATCAGTAAAATTTGGACTAAATTCGGTTACAGTAGCTTTATAGTTTAACATTTAGAAGTATCAAAGCGGTTACTCTTAACAAAATTCGTTCTCATAATCGTTTAATTATAAGTAGATATGAAAACTAGATGTTATATATATAAGAACTATAATAAAATGTTGACCGATTATCGCAAAATTATATACACTATCTGGTATTTATATAAAGCTTATTTATGCAAAATTTAATGGCCATAGCTATCATAGTTTATAATTTAATAGCTTTTAACAGGCGTTTGTAGCATTTAGCTTTTAACTGGCGCTTGTAGCATTTCGGCTATTTTCAATGCACAACTTTCACAAGATATCGAAAATACTTTGATACAATTTTATCTCACTAGCTCGTTTGTTTAAGGCGCTATCGTGCTTTCATTTGACGGACACAAACCCCTAACTTTTTGGTATTTTTGTGTATCCGTAAGTTTTAATATGGGAGCTATGGTTAAATGGTGACCAATTGTGACAAATTGTGAACATTGGCGTTGACTAAATTGAATGGCTAATGCTAGTATAGTTAATCATTCATTTGCATTTAAGTGCATTTAAGGTGGAATTTGGGCTATTCTCGACAATGTTTTATATGGGAGTTATGATTAAATATGAACCAATTTTGATGAAACTGTATACTCTACTTAGTGGGGCTGGAACCTAACTCCTTACGAAAGCTAGGCGGAGACTTTTCCGCTGAGCCACTTCGTCTGTTCAAAATTTAGCGGCTTATAATTCATATATACAATTTTTATTTTTAGATCCTTTTTTAAATCCTTTTTTAGTTTTGTTGTAATTTTTTGAAAAAATATTTCTTAACAATATTTTGTAAAATTTTTATGCATTTAATAAAGAATAAACAAGTTTTTTTATATATATTTTTTTTATTTAAACAATTTAAATCTTCCTGTTTGTATAAGTTTTTATTCAAAATTAATTCTATCTTACTTACTTAAATGGCCTATAGTTACAACCTGCTTAGGTCAAAGTCCGAGCATATTTTTGAATTTCATTGGCTTCGGTCTTGTGCTAATATTCTCCAATAGGCCAAGCTTTGTTATAATTTTCTTTCTATCGAAGTTTCGGACTCCTCTTTTAAGGGGAAGGGACATTTTTACTTTAATCTTAGTTTTTTTCAAAGTAATTGTTTTTTCTAAGAGGGAGTTCTAAATCGACCTCCTACCCCATTTTTTATCGTTCTTATGGGAGAAGTTGTGGCACTTGTTAGCTCAATACATTAACGGGGGTTAACGTTGTTCCCTGGGTGATACCATGAGGAGATCGGTGTTCACAGTTGAGATAAAGGATAGACATGATAAATCTGTTCTTATAAAATTAAGACCAATCAATCAATTTAAGATCTACTAACAATAATTTTTAATATTTTCAGCAATTACAGAGATATTGCAAAGATTATGCAAAAAAAATCTTACAACATTTTTTTGCTTAGCAAAAATCACAAAAAAATATAGAAATCAAAATATATACAATTCCTTTACCATTGTTTTAAAGATAGATATGGGCAAATCCGAAAAACTTTAAACCAAGGATAAAATTTTAAAACTGTCAAAATCTCGTATTTGTGTTTATGAAAAAATTTACCATATATTGACCCTTTAGAATATATAATGGATACAATTTTTGATTGCTTTCTTCGTGAATGGCAGGACTTTATAAGCATCCATCTCGAATTTTTAAATATTTTTTTAAATTAATAGGTTTTTTAAAAGTTCGTAAAAATCGCAAGAACATCCATTTAGGTATCAAGTTTCGGATGTAAAAAACCCCAAATCAAAAGTAACTTGAGTGATATAAATAACGTCAATTAAAAAAGGGCTCACTTGTGTAATTTTTCTTTTTTCTCCAATTGAACTTGGTTCATAAAGATGACTTATAGTATGCTTTACATTAGGCTTAAAATATGTTGATGTTTTTATAGCATTTTACAGAATAGTATGTATAGGAAAGTGTGTAGCGTCCGTCACATATATGTATATATATTTTTTACAAAATGATATTTTTAAATACAATATTTGCGAAAACATATCTGTCTTATACATAAAGCAATAACACTGTCTTTATCCACAGATTAAATTTAAGATATTAGATGTTAAAAAAAATGAACAGTTTGGAATTTGATGCTTTTGAAAAAAAATTGATTTTTGGGACACTCTTTCAGTTAGCCGCAGCATTCTTGGAATAAAAAATAAGATGTAAAAAGAGTAAAACTTTAAATAAATATATATATATATATATATATAGATATATATATATATATATATATATATATATACATATATATATATATATATATATATATATCTATATCTATATATGAGGGGCTTGGAGCACAAGGGATCTAAGTGACTTTTTTTTCTAATAATGTGAAATGAAAGGTTAAAATTAAATTGCAATGAAATATATATATATTATATTTTTTATATATATATTTTATATTTTTTATATATATATATATATATATATATATATATATATATTTTTAACTGATTATTTAAAAAAATACTATGACCGATATGATAAAATTTACAGAAACACGTGTTGAAAAAAAGGTCACTTCCATTTTTTTGTAGCGTCCGTCACAGCAGTTTAAAAGCAAATATCTTTTTCCTCCAAAAGAAGTATGTAAATTAACAAACGCCATTCAATAGCACAATAGATGGGCTACTATTCTCTGATATCAGTTCAAAGATATCTCGTGTAATACGGCTATGGGATTCATTTAAGTACAACAAAATCCGTACAACTGTATCGTCCGTCACGCAGGATTTGCCCATATGCTCAGAAGAATCTTCAAGGAGATAGGATATTTTAGAAAACCTTTGATAATTAGGAAAGTCTTCAACCGATTTTAAGGTTGTTTTCATGCATTTTGATTAAATTGGTCAAATGTAAAACAAATTGGAGGCTACATCTTCCTGTAGTGAGAAACTTAGTTTTCTTAATACAAAATATGGTATACATATATATTCGGCTTGACTTGTATCCTTACAACTGCCACGTTGAATTCACCTTGATATTTATCATGAACGTGTATTGTAATTCTCAGAGTTATTTTCCGAGATCATGCATTTATTTTCTCAAACAATTTTTTTTTACAATAATTTTTTCATGTATGTGTTTGGTATTCCCATAAGGGTTAAAAACGAAAATTTGTTGAAAAAAAACATTTTTTCGGTGTAAATTTCACTATATCTCTATAACAACTAATACAGTACAACACATGATTTCGGGACTCAATTCTGATAATTGTTTATGAAAGTAGCCCCAAAAAGAATAAGTTAGTAAATATTGTCACGTTTTAGGCTTACATTACGTATAATTAATATTTGGTTAACATTATATATTAAGTATACGCAAACCTTTACCTTTCTAAAACAAGAACCTAAAATGTGACAAATTCATCTATACGATACTTACTAACTTCAAATTATTGGCGACATGAAATAACCCCCAATGAAATAACGCCTAATTACGAAAATGAAATAAACCCCAATTATATGAGCAGGAAAAAAAGAAATAACTTCTAGGAAATAAGATATGAAAAAACACCCAATTTTTGGCGAAATAATACCTAATTTTAACGAAATAACACCCAATTTTAGAAATCATTTTAAAAATTTTCACTTTAAATTTTTTTACTCGCGCGATTTTTTTTACAAAAAACAGTTTTCATAGCCATTTTTTACAAAACTAAATTTTCGCCTGCGGCGCCGTTTGTTCCATACCCCAACTAAGGTTTGTACACTCTTATTTATTTTGCGAAGAGGCTTGAATTCTTTGTTTTTGGCTTCCATGATTGTGTTCGTATTGGCGTATTTCGATAAAATAAAAATAATATATATCAAAAATAAAATGTTATAAATTGATTTTTTTTGTGTAAACGACTCGCCTACCGAATACATAGATTTACAATACTAATAATTTCGAATTTCGAATTTCATTTATGATTTTTAATTGATCTTTACTACTCAAAAGTCATTAACGGAGTAATATTTTTTAGCAAAATATTTTCATTAACATCAAATATACTATAATACAAAATACGGCAAAAATTCTTCCTAAAAAATTTTAAGAATGTTTAGAATTCAGAAAAATCTTCAAAACATCATTTTTATGTAAATGAAATAAACTCCAAAAAAATGAAATAAGGCTCAAATTAAATTTACATGAAATAAATCCCAATTAAAATAATAATTTTTTCTGGAATAGCTTCATAATGAAATAAACCCCAATTTATAGTGAAATAACGCCCAATAAACGTGAAAATATCCCCAATATTCATTTTTCAATTTTTATTGGGGCTTACTTCATTTTCGTAATTGGGCGTTATTTCATGTCGCCCAAATTAATGTTTAAATTATTATAATGTCCAAACGAATGACAAACAATTATCAGAATTGAGTCCCGAATCAATCACCTGAAAAATGTTGCACTGTGTAAGCGAAATAAGAAAATTGCGACGAGGACTTAAAGGTGAAGTTGTTCTTGAATTTCGATTTTTCTTATTAGCTCAATACATCTAGCCGTTTTTGTGTTATATTAATACTACTTGCAAAAAACTGTTTTTTGACCTCTTAATATTGACCGATTGTGCTCAAATTTAGACTGGATCTGTATTGTGGAGCGATAATATTCGATACTTTTGTATTTTGGGCCAGCCTAATGTAAATTATTTTTGATTTTTGAGCCAATATTAAGGAAATTATTAAAGGAATGACAATCTCAATATACCTTCATTCTTTTTTATGGTGGGTGTAAAAAATAATAGAACTATGACATTCTATTAAGTTTTAATTAATTAAATTATTGAACGCTATATGTATTTATTAATTAAATATTTATTTGTTTATAACAATTTACGTCATTCCTTAATTAGTGAATAGTAATTCTACAACTCTACTTTTGATGTCATGGTAACACAAAGATAATTTCGTTCTTGGTGTAAATAAAATAAAACATTATTACTTCAAGTCTCTGTCTGCACATATTTCCTTTCATTGTATAGGATTATATTGTACGAACATTATATTGTATTATAAAATGAACTTCTCTAATGCATTACAATAATTTAGATCATAAGAAAATTAAAGTTCTTTTAAATGTATTAAGGTAGATCAATCGTAAAAACTTATATAGAATTTTCAAAGTGAAAATCTCGCATTTATGCTCCAGTAAAGTTCATAATAAGCTCCCCTAATTTGTAGGTAAAACTAAAACATTTATTTATACAAATAAATGTCTAATGTCTAAATGTAATTGTATGGTCTTATTTAATACAAATAAATTCTGTTGATTGTTTTTGTGGACATGAGAATATGTGAATGTAAATGTATTCATACAGTAAGACGCATAGAAAGTAAAGACTACTTACAAATAAATGTGACAATATGTATTTGATTGCAATAAGTGCGTTTGGATGTATGAGTTTTCGTATATGCGTTTGAAATGTAAGAGGCTTGGAATTGAATTGAAATACTAGTATATACATACATCCAAGTGTATGTTTAGCAATGACATGTATTGTAAGTATGTATGGTTGTATTTATTGTGTTGATACCATGGTGTTATGCCTTTGATTGGTATCATTTTGGTTGCATTAACAGAATATTAAACATTCCCCAAAATGCTGTTATTACTTGTCATTTGGTTGACCAGTCAGGCAGACAGACAGACATATCGTCCGATAAACATAACAGAACAAGAAAGAAACGGCAAATACTACAAATGTCCTTGTACTGGTACTTTGTAATGATTTGAATAGACTTAAATATAAACACATTGCCAACCTTACACATAATGTTAATAATTAAGTGTAATTTAAGCTTTACATAATGTAAAGTGTTAAAAGCCATTGTGGATGTGTGTGTATGTGTGCTTTGTAATGATTGTGGTAAATGTGTTTGTTTGTGATGGACTGTGTTAATTTATAAAAATCATCAGCTATATTAAAAATTGATGACTTTGTTTAATTAAAATTTGTAATTTTGTTAAGAAAAAAATTTTGTTTATTTTTTTAAATAATGTTTGGAAACAAAATGGAAAAAATAATAAGCTTTAACTTAAATTATCCTTTATTACTCACATATAAATAAAAAAGCAACATTTTTGGCAAAAAGTGGTGTTGGATTAGATCATTTTTGATATTCTGAAAAGAGCCACAATAAAGCGTCAAAATTTGCAAAAGCGCTCCTAATTCTGAGGATGGTGAACGTATAAATACAAGACCATGTAATAAAACAAAAAAATTTATGAAATTTAAAAAAAAAATAATTTTTCACAACATTTTTTTCACATTCCCAATTGCAAAAAATTTTAGTTTTTTATAAAAAAAAATCATGATATTTTATTTTTTAAGTAGGTAGTGTTGGGGATGTTGGAAAACATGCAATGGTTCTGATTAGTCTTAACTTGGTAATATAGTGAGTTAACATGTGCAGCGAGTTCTGACATAAGAACTATACAAATATGTTTTAGGACGTAGGACTAGAAACCCACTCCTGAAAAAAGTAATTACTAGAATAATAATGTTAGAAGACGACGTCCAAAACTTTAACGGAAAGACCAAGAAAAAGAAAATCCTTTAGTGCTTGTCTCATGAAATTGGAGAATATGCGCACAAGATAGAAGCGCATAGAATTCTATAATATGCTTGGCCGTCAACCTTTTGTAAGCAAAATTTCTACAGTAAAATTTTTTTCTGTTAAAATATGTACATCAAAAATTTTTACCTCAAAAATTTGTCTATAAAATAACTTTTATTTTATAAATTCTTTCAAACTACATATTAAAAATTTGTCTATAAAAATTTTTACAGTGAAATATTTTTAAAAAACTTTAAGCATTAAAAGTTTTTCTTTAAAATATTTATATAAAAATTTCTTAGTACAAAATTAGACATCGAAAATGTCTATAAACAATGTTAGATCTGAAATTTTTCTATAAAAAAAATTTAATTCGAAAATTTTTCTATAAAAAATTTAATTTGAAAATTAGTCTAAACAAATTCGAACATAAAAAATTTTTTTATAAACATTTTTACCGCCAGAATATAAAATATGAGAAAATTTTGTAGAAAAGATTTAGTCATCAAAAATTTTCTATAAAAAAATTTTCTATAAAAATTTGTTCATCAAAAATTTTTCTATAAAAATTTTGCTATAAAAATGTCTACATCATAAATTTGTATACAATTTTTTATGGAAAATTTGAAACTAGGTGAGATAGAGCCACTTGGGCAAAAATCTGTGATCAAACATAAAATATTGATTTTCTTGGAAAATCTGTGATAACCTAAAAAAATTTCAAAATTCGTACTAAAACATGATGTTTTGAAAATTTTTATATGAAAACATTAAACTTTGATTTTTTTGGAAACTAGAGGAGAACTAGCTATTTGGCTTGAATCTGTTATCACTAAAAAAATGGATATCCGTACCAAAATATAATTTTTTGAAAATTATTATTTGGAAACATAAAACTTTGATTTACTTTGAAACTAAAGGAGATAGAGCCATTAGGCAAAAATCTGTGATCACTAAAAAAACCGATATTCATAATAAAACATCATTTTTTAAAAAATTTTATATGAAAACATAATACTTTGACTTTCTTGGAAACTAGAGGATATAGAGCTATTTGGGCAAAAACCTGTGATTACTTAAAAAATGTCGATATTCAAACTAAAACTGTTTTTTTTTTTTAATTTGTATATTGTATACTAGACGATATAGACCTATTTAGGAAAAATTGTGATCACTTAAAAAAGTTTCAAAATTCGTACTAAAACATGATTTTTTAAAAATTCTGAAAACAAAAAATTTTTATTTTCTAGGAAACTAAAGGAGGTAAACTCATTTGGGCAAAACTCTGTGATCACTAAAAAAAAATCAAAATTCTAACTTAAGCATGATTTTTTGAAACTTTTCAATAACAAAAAAATTAATATAAAAATTTTTCTATAAAAATATCTACATCAAAAATTTGATTATAGATATTTGTACATAAATATTAATAAATATTTTTCTTAAAAATTTCTCTTTAAAATTTTTTTAATAATAATATTTCTACAAATATTTTTGTTGTGACAATAATTTTATATAAAACATAAACATGGAAAGTTTTATATAAAAAATTTTATATCGA
The DNA here is from genome assembly GCA_933228675.1 of Stomorhina lunata. Classification (NCBI taxonomy): domain Eukaryota; kingdom Metazoa; phylum Arthropoda; class Insecta; order Diptera; family Rhiniidae; genus Stomorhina; species Stomorhina lunata. Next base: position 113,104,661 of record OW121741.1, on the reverse strand, counting down.
AAATGTTTCAGTAAAAATTTTATATCGAAAATTTTTCAGTAAAAATTTAGTCATAGAAAAAATATAACATCTGAAATTTTTACAATGAAAATATTTCTATAAAATATTAATTAAGCAGCGAACATTTGTTAGCAAAAATTTAAGCCTTGAAAATGTTTTCTCTAAAAAATTTTACATTACATTTACAACTTTTGTTTAGAATTTTTTTTTTAATATTAATATCAAAAATTTTTCTTTAAAATAAATTTGCTTCAAACATTTTGTTATAGAAAAATATTTATATCCAAAAATTTTCTATTGAAATAGCATTAATATTTGTATAAATTAAATCATTAATTACAAATTTGGAAATGGTTATTTTTTTTTTTTTGCTTATTTATTGCTTTATTAAATTTTTAATAAATTTCAATTTAATTAACACCTTCATATTATTTTTTGGTGAAATGGTTTTAGTCTTCAAACAACAGGTGAGTGTTGGCTAAAAAATTGTTACAAATTAATTTGCTTTTGTTTGCATTATCGCACGTATCTCCGCTATTATACTAGACATATTGCCATCTCCCATGCTATAGTTATTATTTAATAATGAAATTATTGCAAATAATCACTGAGATACATTCGAGTTTCAAATAAATGTATAATATTTTAAGTGTTTTTTAATCCATAAGCTTTCACAAAGGTCATGTTCTTTTTTTTTTCATATAGACCGAGTGAACCAAATGTATTTATAAGCCCAGAATTGAACTTTCATGTTGTTCAATTCAAATAAGGTTGCGAAAAGGTGAAATTTAGAAAAAATATTCTGAACTTTAGCAAAGATGGTGGGTGTAATGCTATTGTAGAGTGGTTTCAAGATATTTATAAATGACTCAACTTTTAAAAGGTTGTTTGTTATAACAGGTGACAAATGTGGGTATTTACACGTCATGCTAAAGATATCTTATATTAAGCTTGGACCTGGTTTAAGGTAGTCTTTGTTTCAAAATCTTATAAAGCTCTGATACTAAGCCGAAAGTCTTTAGACCTATTATTCTTAGCTCCTTACTTTTAAAACCCTCGAATCGTATCTTTACAGTAAAGATAAATCTGTTGAAACCGTGCTTTACTCACTAGTTAGTCATAGGAGGTCTCTTTGGTAATATTAAACCAGTGTCGATTATAACACAGTACGACAGTGGTTGGTACACATGAGAAATGTTAACAGAATATGAAAATAGGCTTAAAATAAAGAAATACGTGTTTCGGCGTTTTGCTATAACACGTCAGAATTTTAAGAAAATCGATTTTAAAGATTCGAAGGACGGTGGAGGTTCACTTGTAACGTAATACTATTATAAAAAGTTCTATAAAAGTAGAATGAATGAACCGATTTAAAAGCTTGAGCCAGTTTTGAAAAGGGAATTAGATTTGGATTTGTTCTTATTAAAAACAAATTTTTTTTCCGCTAGAGGACGCTTTAGTTTTCATGTAAAATTAAAAAAATCCAAAAAATGTAATGTAGTTCAATGTAATGTAAATGTAATGTAATGGTTCAAATCCCAGAAGACTTGTTTTAATTTTTTCTAATTGCAGAATTGTATTTTTAATGAATTTCGTACAGTTTTTGGATATTTTTTAATTTTACATGAAAATTAAAGCGTCCTCTAGCGGAAGAAATGTTTTAATAAACACAAATCTAAATTTAATTCCCTTTTCAAAACTGGCTCAAGTATTTAAATCGTTTCACCCATTCTATTTTTATAGAACTTTTTATAATAGTATTACGTTACAAGTGAACCTCCACGGTCCTTTGAATCTTTAAAATCGATTTTCTTAAAATTCTGACGTGCTACAGCAAAACGCCGAGACACGTATTTCTTTATTTTAAGCCTATTTTCATATTCTGTTATCATTTCTCATGTGTACTCAAAAAAATTTGATTTTGTCGTGCTGTGTAATGCACAGTTGTGCAAATGAGATTTTTTTTTTTGGTATTAACGCCGAAGTTTCTAAACTGCTGGACGGATTTTGACGAAAACATCAAACATCAGTAGAAGAGGAGTTAGGCTTTTAGAGTAATATTAAAGGTCGTATCTATCTTTAGCACAGAACTATACAGTGAAGAAAATTTGCCCACCTCGGGTATTTAAATCCTTTGGGTGGGTATAACTTTCGCCAATTAAGTCCGAGTTTTGATTATCACATTTTCGAAAACATTTTAGAAAACTTAAGAAAAAACATGCTTACTGTACTACATTATCTCTTATAGCTAAAGAGATATTTGACTCGAAACTTTTTTTTGCCTTTTTTGGCATGATTTCTGGCATTTTTTGGCTTATAGATTTTTTTAAACAAAACTATGAGATTGCTGATAAATTTCTAAATAATTAAAAAAAAAAAAATTTAATTATATAAATTTTGCAACACAGAAAAATTTTTCAAAGTTTGTGTACAAAAAAAAAAAGCTAAAAATATAAAATTTTTTTCAAACAAAGTTTAACTTTATTATACCCTTCACCACCATAGGTGGAAAGGGTATAAGTTTGTGCTGATGTTTGTAACGCATATTTGTCTTAGATCCACCTTTTAGTATACCAATAGACTTAGAATCACTTTCTGAGTCGATTTAGCGATGTCCGTCCGTCCGTCCGTCTGGCTGGCTGGACGGCTGGACCCCCATGTAAACCTTGTAATCAAACTACAGGTCGCAATTCTAAAGATAATTTGATGAAATTTGGCACAGATAATTTTTTTGATAATGGGACCATGGCTATTGAAATTGGTCAAAATCGGTCCATTATTTATGGTACCTCCCATAGGTCCCACTTCCCGGAATTGCTATATTGGCCACAAATATCAATATTTTTTCATGAAATTTAAAACAGCTACTGCTTATGTAAATTTAAATCACTGTACCAAATTTCGTTGAAATCGGTCCACATTTGACCATAGCTCCCATACAAACTCTTCTTCAAAAACGCACTAAATGAGACAAAAAATCACTAAAACGCTCGTAAATCTAAAGATAATGACAATTTTGAGTTTATTTTTTGCATACATAATTTTTTTAACAACTGTAATCAATTTGCCAAATTTCGAGATAATCGGTCCACATTTGACCCTAGCTCTCATATAAGTCCAAATGACGGAAACAGGTTGAATATATACGTGTTATAAACATTTGATGGCAAAATTTAGCAAATATTTGTCTTTATACAGGAAAAATAACATCTTTGACCTTAGTGGTGAAGGGTATCGTATGGTCGGCTTGACCGACTATAGCGCTTTCTTACTTGTTTTTTACATTTTTGAAAATATTTTAAAAAAACTAAATTTTTTAACATTTTCTAAAAGATTCGGCTTCATGGGCTTCATTTTGGACATGCAGCCTACAATCATCGGTGATCGAAAACTAGCAATTTTTGGACAAAACTTTAGTTTTTTGTGTTTGTAAAAACATTTGATTATGGAATTCAAAACTTTTTTTTAATAAATTGTATTAAGTTTAATGTTTGTAAGGTCTGTGCAAAAATCTCAGCCCTTAAATAGGGTGACATGGCTCTTTTTTCTAAAAAAAACTCAATCTTTCGAAAAACGTACTTTTTTGTATTCAAAACTTTTAACTTACCCATTCTGAAATTTATATTTCAGAATTTCGTACTGTGTAGTGCCCAGTTGTGCAAATGAGGATTTTTTTTGGTATTAACTCCGAAGTTTTTAAACTGCTAGACGGATTTTGATGAAAACATCAATCATCAGTAGAAGAGGAGTTAGGCTTTTAGAGTAATATTAAAGGTCGTATCTATCTTTAGCACAGAACTATACAGTGGAGAAAATTTGCCCACCTCGGGTATTTAAATCCTTTGGGTGCGTATAACTTTCGCCAATTAAGTCCGAGTTTTGATTTTCACATTTTCGAAAACATTTTAGAAAACTTAAGAAAAAACATGCTTACTGTACTACATTATCTCTTATAGCTAAAGAGATATTTGACTCGAAACTTTTTTTTGCCTTTTTTGGCATGATTTCTGGCATTTTTTGGCTTATAGATTTTTTTTAACAAAACTGTGAGATTGCTGATAAATTTCTAAATAATTAAAAAAAAAAAATTAATTATATAAATTTTCCAACACAGAACAATTTTTCAAAGTTTGTGTACAAAAAAAAAAAGCTAAAAATATAAAATTTTTTTCAAACAAAATTTAACTTTATTTTTTTACATTTTTGAAAATATTTTCAAAAAACAAAATTTTTAACATTTTCTAAAAGATTAGGCTTCATGAGGTTCATTTTGGACATGCATCCTACAATCATCGGTGGTCGAAAACTAGCAATTTTTGGACAAAACTTTAGTTTTTTGTGTCTGTGAAAACATTTGATTATGGAATTCAAAACTTTTTTTTAAATAAATTGTATTAAGTTTAATGTTTGTAAGGTCTGTGCAAAAATCTCAGCCCTTAAATAGGCTCTTTTGGCTCTTTTTTCTAAAAAAAACTCAATCTTTCGAAAAACGTACTTTTTTGTATTCAAAACTTTTAACTTACCCATTCTGAAATTTATATTTCAGAATTTCTAAGATATTGGTTGATACTGTGGCTAAAAATAGTCATAATATCTGGTTCAGTTTTAAAGATTTTTGTTGTGTTAAAAAATTACATAAATTTATTGCAAAAAGTATACTTTTCTGTATTCAAAAATATTTACTAAAATTTCAAAATTAGTTCTAAAATTAATTTTTCTGAATTTTTTCTAATATATTGGTATACACTGTTTTCAAAAATCATACTAACAGCTTGTTTAGTTTTTCAAAATTAATTTTTTTCAAACTATATAAAATTTCCTTTCTACTGATTTATAACGTGTCAACCTGACTATTATAATGATAGTGGAAGACTAAGAAGTTGACAAAGCAATCACCTACAATTTCAATTTAAAATTAACTACTACATAACAATAAAACTAATTGAAATTCACTATAACAAAGCACAACAAAAAAGTTAAATGTTATATTGAGAACTTTTAAATCATATCAGAAAAACTTTTCAAATTTATATAATCAAATTCTATAAATATCTGTATAACACAAATTTAAGTATATATTTGCACATACTAAAAAACTACATAAATTTACATATATACAAAAAATTTAAAATTTTTATATTTTAGTTCTTTATTTTGGGGCACAGGAAAAAAAGTATGCAAATAGAGTAAACGCCATGTTGGCTGCTTTTAAATTCCGCAAAAAAAGGTCCATAGAAGGAAAGAGTAGGATCAGGAGCAGAAGCAGCAGCAACAGCATCAACATGATTTAACGACAAATGTATAAATAATGAAGATAAAATAAAACGACATTATACATAAAACAAAAAAAGACATATGACAGAAAAAGTTTGACAGTTGTGTAACAATGTGCATTATTCGAAAAAACAAAAAAAAAAAATAAATAAAGAAAAACTTGAAACAAAACAACACCAAACGGCTACAAAACAAAAACCCAAATGAAGGATTCAAAACAGCAAAAAAAAAAGTTGTCGGGTAGAAAAAAAGTTTTCCAAAACTAAAACTTAAACTAAAAATGCAAAACACATGGCTCAAATTGACCTTAATTTTTTATACCCAAAGAAAAAAGAGGAACAAAATAACCTCTAACTAAAATTGAAAAGGGGTAAAATACAAACTTCAATATATATAGAATTAAGTTCTGCTTCATTTCGACCCTTTTTCCCCTCAACTTACTATTTGTTTATAAATTTTTTTTATTTACATTTTATTTGAATGTGTTTTTTGCGCATTGCATGGAAATTTGTTTGCATTTTTCAACTTATTGGCATTACATAAGTGGCTAAGAATTGTAAGCAAAACTAAACAAAATAAGTTAAAACGAAAAAAGGAAAACTCCAATGTCTGTTGGCATCAATGTATTTGCATATTTCTTAGTTGTGGATGTAGCTGTCTGTGTGCTAGTCAGTCCATCATCAGAACTGTTGTTCATACATAGTATGAACAACTAAAAAAAAAACAGGGAATCCTATTGAATATATTTCAGCTTCACAACGTCCGACATAGAAAATAAAGCATACAAAATTGCTGTATATATTTGTTAAATTGAAAGCAGAAGATTTGAGAAATATCTAGTCAACAATAAATTGTTTGGTTGAATTTCGGAAACTTAACAAAACGTTACATGTTTTCATATACAAATGGATGTAAAAAATTTACAATATAAGATTTAGTATCATGGAGTATTCAAATATGTAGTTCATCTTAGACCTACCTTTTAGTATACCTTAGCATCACTTTCTGAGTCGATTTGGCAAGTTCAGTCCGTCCGGCTGGCTGGACCCCCATGTAAAACATGCAATCAAACTACAGGTCGCAATTTTGAACATAATTTTATGACATTTAGCACAGATAATTTTTCTGATAGTGGAACCATGGCTATTAAAATTCCCAAAATCGTTCCATTATTTATGGTACCTCTCATAGGTCCCACTTCTCGGAATTGATATTTTGGCCACAAAAGTCAACATTTTTCATGAAATTTAAATAAATAAATAAAATTAATAAAATTTCGTTGAAATCTGTCAATATTTGACAATAGCTTCCATACAAACTCTTCTGTCAAAACGCACCAAATAAGACTAAAATCACTAAAACGCTTGTAAATCTAAAGATAATGAGAGTTTTGAGTTTATTTTTTGCATACATTGCTCTTGTGAAAACTGTAATCAATTTGCCAAATTTCGAGATAATCAGTCAACATTTGACCCTAGCTCTCATATAAGTCTAAATGACGGAAACAGCATAAATATATAAGTTTTGAGAAAATGTTTGTATGATGGCAAAATTTAGCAAATATTTTTCTTTATATAGGAAAAACATCATCTTTGAGCTTAGTGGTGAATATAGACTATAGCACTTTCTTACTTGTTTTTCCATTTACTAGAGATTCCAATAATTACATCCTTTACCACCATAAGTGAAAAGGGTATCATAAATTTGTGCTGATGTATGTAGCACATAGAAATATAAGTCTAAGACCCACCTTTAGGTATATAAAAACACCTAAGATCACTTTCTAAGTCGAGTTAGCGATGTCAGTCCATCTGGCTAGCTGGATTCCTATGTTAACCTTGAAATCAAAGTACTGGTCGCAATTCTCAAGATAATTCGATGAAGTTTGATACAGATAATTTTTTTGGTAGTGGCTATTGAAATTCGTCGAAATCGGTTAAATTTTTGTAGTACCCCCATAGGTTCCACAGTATTGATGTTTGGCCACAAGCATCGTTCCACATTTGATCATAGCTCCCATACAAACCTTTTTGTCAAAACGTTAGTGCATTAGATAAAAATCATTATAAAGGTTAGGAAATCGAAAGATTATGACAAATTTATGTTTTACATACTTAATTTTTGTTAAAACTATAATAAATTGGCTAAGTTTCGAGATAATCGGTCACATTGGACCTTAGCTCTCATTCAAGTTTAAATGATAGAAATAACTTAAATAAATATGTATTGAGAAAATGTTTGTAAGAGAAAAAGGACATACCTTTGAACTTAGTGGAGAAGGGTATCATATTGACGAGCCTGATCGACTATAGCTTTTCTTACCTGTTTTAACATATTTTTGTGTCCTTCACCACCATATGTGAAAATTAAAATAAAATTCAGAAAAAGTATTCAGCCCAATTTTAAACATTACTATTGGGTTTAATGCCCTTTGTGCTTATTTCTCATGATAAAAATTCCCCTTTTATAAATTAACGTTGACAACAGTTTTATTTTTATTTCAATTGAAAAATTTAATTTCTTCCATTTTCGAAAGGGAAAAGTGAACATTTGTCACTTTAGTTTCTTATTTTGGGGTGCGGGAAAAAGTCTAAATATTCACAGGGTATTGTTATTTATATTTAGACTGATTATTAACGACATTCTTCGAGACGCCTCTATATATGACTTAGAATCGGTTTTCTCTGATTGTACTTTTTTTGACCCAAAATCCTCTTCTACGAGTTCCCTCGGGATTATTTACGAACACTTTTATTTTTGCTGGAGTATTTTCGTAAATTCATACAAAATGTTCTAGCCAACGCAGACGCTGCTGTTTAATGCATTTTACTTTGTCGATATCAGCGTATAACTCATACAGCTCATGGTTCACTCGATATGGATATTCAATGTTGGCTCTAAAGATCCAAAATTTTTTCGTAGAATCTTCCTCTTAAAAATTCTAAGAATAGCATCATCTGCATGCGCAAGTGCCCATGATTTAACACCATATAATATTATGGGTAATATAAGCGTTTTATAGATCGTGATTTTGGGTTAAGTTATTATTTCAGAAAAGTACAGACTTCTGTAAGCATTTTGAAAACAAAAAAATCTTTTTTGTTGTCATTTTATTTAGAAAAAAAAAATATTTTTAAATCGAATCACATCAGGGTTTTAACTAACATCCTCACGACACATTTCTTTTTTTGTTGTTATGATCAGTCGTAAGCAACATGTACCATCAGAAGCCTATGACTTTTTGTAGTTGTCGTAAATATCACGATCATTAATGAAACTCGATCATTAATAATCTCTAAATTTGCTGCCACGATCCTATCATTTATGTTAACATAGTTTGAAACAAATATAACCGAATTGCGAATATTTTTCAAAATTTTAGATTTTTATATTTTTTAGAAAAAAAATATTTTTTTATAGAAAAATTTTTGATACAAATATTTTTCTCTGAAAAATTTTCGTTAAAATAAATAATTTTCAGAGAAATTTGTCTATGAAAATTTTAGATACATTTTTTTTTAGAAAAATTTTCGATAAATTTTTTTTTTTTAGAAAATTTTTGATAAAAAATTTTTTATAGAAAAATTTTTGATAAAAAATTTTTTATAGAAAAATGTTCGATAAAAAAAACTTTTTTATAGAAAAATTTTCGATAAAAAATTTTTCATGAAAAAATTTTCAATAAAAAATTTTTTTATAGAAAAATTTTTGATAAAAATATTTTTCAATAGAAAAGTTATTGATAAAAATATTTTTCTATAGAAAAATTTTTAATAAAAATATTTTTCTATAGAAAAATTTTTGATAAAAATATTTTTCATTTGGGAATTAATTATTCGAATTTTAGAATTGATTGAAAAATTAGGTTTAATCAGGCTTGAGTTCATTTAACTTTGAAATTATTAATTTTGAAAATTTGAAAAGTAATTGTGGAGAAAAACTGAAAAAATTATTTTTGAACGCGGCTCAATGGATTGCAATTTCTGTCCCGCCACAGGACGTCATCAGCACTTAGCGCCCTCGACCACAGTCGAGTTGTCAAATTGCAGAGATAATCATCAATTTAACTCATTGAGTTTGATCGAACATCACTACGTTTAATTGATTGTGTATTCTCCTATTACTTGTTTTGCTCCTAATATGAGCAAATGAGTTAAATTGATGATTATCTCTGCAATTTGACAACTCGACTGTGGTCGAGGGCGCTAAGTGCTGATGACGTCCTGTGGCGGGACAGAAATTGCAATCCATTGAGCCGCGTTCAAAAATAATTTTTTCAGTTTTTCTCCACAATTACTTTTCAAATTTTCAAAATTAATAATTTCAGTTTCTTATTTTGGGGTGCAATTTGACAACTCGACTGTGGTCGAGGGCGCTAAGTGCTGATGACGTCCTGTGGCGGGACAGAAATTGTGTTCAAAAATAATTTTTTCAGTTTTTCTCCACAATTACTTTTCAAATTTTCAAAATTATTAATTTGAAAGTTAAATGAACTCAAGCCTGATTAAACCTAATTTTTCAAAATATTTTTCTATAGAACAATTTTTGATAAAAATATTTTTCTATAGAAAAATTTTTGATAGAAACATTTTTGATAAAAATATTTCATAAAAATAATTTTCTCAGAAAAATTTTCGTAAAAAAAAATATTTTTTAGTAAAATTTTTTGTGAAAGTTTTCTATATTTTTTTAGAAAAATTTTCGGTAAAAGTTTTTTTATTGGAAAAATTTTCGATAAAAAATTTTTTTATGGAAAAATTTTTGATAAAAAATTTTTTCTTAGAAAAATTTTCGATAAAAAAATTTTAACATAAAAGTTTTACTGTAGATCACTAGGATCCCAGTTTATTACAATTATTTATAAAAGCAACAACAAAAGTGTGGGAAATAAATAAAAGGTTAAACTAAAATATATTGTGTTTTTCTGTTCAGATAATAATAATCATTTTAAGTTGATAATTGTTGGACACAACAATTCGTATATATTCTGTCCAGCAAATATGACGTAATATGTGGTCGCTTTGTCTAGAATAAGGTATAATCCTAAAGAAGAGATGGCCTAACCAACCATCGAAACGCGTCGAGGAAAGGATTCTTTACCAACATTTTTTTTTTTGGTTTTATCAAAAAACTATTTATAACAATAATAAATAATTGCAACAAATTGTAATCTTAGTGCAATACACTACAGTAAAACTTTTTAATTAAATATTTGATGAACCAAAATTATTGAAAAACCCTTTTTAGTTAATATTTTTCAATAGAAAAATTTTCGATAAAATAATTTTTCTATAGAAAAAAATTTTCTTAAGAAAAATTTTCGATAAAAAAATATTTTTTTAGAAAAATTTTCAATGAAAAAATTTAGCAAAAGCTCGCATTATTATATATTTTAAAAACAAAACAATTACGAATTATGTTTATAAACCATAGGTAAAAGCTCAGATTATCAGCTGACCAAAAGTAGACACAGACATTTTTTAGCTTCATCCTCCTTCACTTCCCACATTCTTGTAGCAGCCGTTGTCTATGCAGTATGCTGTGAAGTGGGGTGAAGGTATCAATAAATTATCTATTACATTAATAAACAACTGCAACAGTTTATCAATAATCATATCAAAATTTTAATACCAAAAATTTTATATATAAAAATGTCGATACTAAAATTCTTTCTATATAAAAATTTTGATAGAAAAAATCTTTCTATATAAAAATTTTCATACCAAAAAATTTTCTATATAAAAAAGTTGATACCATCAATTTTTGTATAAAAAATGTTTGATATCAAAAATTTTTTTATATAAAAATTTTAATACCAAATATCTTTCTTTATAAAAATTTTGATTCCAAATTTTTTCTAAAAAAAAATTTTGATACCAAAAATTTTTTCATATGAAAATCTTGCTACCAATTTGATATTTTTTTTTTTCTTTTTTTTAATTTTTGATTAAAAAAATAATTAAAAAAAAATTTCTATAGAATAATTTTTGATAAAAAAAAAAAATTTGTATAGAAAAATTTTAGATAAAAACAATTTTCTATAGAAAAATTTTTGTTAAAAAATATCTTCTATAGAAAAATTTTTGTACAAATAAATTTTCTATAGAAAAATTAAAAAATGGAATAGAAAACTTTTTCTTTTTAAAACATCGAAACTACACATTGAAAAAATACCAGTTTTTGTTAAAAGCAGCAGCTTTGCATGTTCACTTTGTGCCTAACTCTGGTCATGATGATATAGAAGATGCTGAACACGATTTCTTCTTCTATTCTCGATTTGGGTATCTTGAAAGTTTGAAATTAAAAAAGGAGTCAAGAATATAATCCAGCTGGTGACAACATTATTTGAATGTTGGGAGCTCCCTACAATCTATTTAAGTCTAATTCTTTGAGAAGTCTGTAAAAATACAGACATCAGACAGTCATTGTGGCACCTTAACAATCTATTCGTTCTGGAGAAGCTTTATACTTTCCTGCCGTACCGCAAGGACTGTAGAGACTTTTGTATGTTTTAGCGAGTCAAAGTATAGCAAAATGCGTTTTGAGGATTTTATCTCATTAAAAATTAAACTAGAACTCAACCTATATTGTTACAATAGTTAATTTTCTTCTTTTAAACGTTCGCTCTAATTATTCAGTTTTAAATTCTCACTAAACGTTTATTTAATTTTAAATAAATATTTAGTCCAAGTGTTTGTCTGTCCCAATTTTCACATACAGTGACAAATATTTTAACAGAGCAGTATTAACTCAGTTTCAAAATTATGTCCGGACAAGCAAATTGTAAGAAGAAGCAGTTAAGGCTGAAGCAATAAAAAAGTCAAAAGCCATAAAAGAAATCCACAACAAAAGGCTCGACCACAGCAACGGAAGATGTGCAATCATGTTTATATTAAAATTATACACAACCATATCCGTCATAGTCAAAAGCTAAGAGACCGATGACAAAAAAAAACAAAACACCACAATGAACTTATACACACACATACATTTCTACACCAAGAGTAACCGTAATAAAAGCAACAACCTAAGCGAAACAGGCAGAAAGGAAAATTATGGCAAAAGGATATACATTTTTAAGCTAAGATCTCATATGCAGCTGCTCATAGCATGAATTTGTGTGTTTGTATTTGTATGTGTATAAATTAATATGTATGCATCAGTTTGTGGATTTATCTTTATAAATAATGAAGTAACGTTTGTTTTGTAATTTGCGAACTCATAGACTAATGTTCCGATTTTGGCTGAACTAGGCTTAAATTTTCTAAAATGTTGTAAGAAATTGAGAACTTGAATATTTGGCTTTAAAATTTTGTATGATATGTACCTCCAAAAAGTCTCAAATTAAGTAATTTTTTGAAAGATTTGTCAAAATTAATATTTCTTATTTTCAGAATGTACCCGCAAAGCGTACCGGTGTCTCTTAGTGTCATATAAAGTATTTATCTATATGATACAATGAAAGACACAATCAGAACACTAAAGAAGAGGAACTATAAGTTAAAAGAAAATATTACAGCCACATGACATGTATACAAATATAATCCAAAGCTAAAGACCAATATCAGTAGCTACAACAACAACAACATGAACTTTAGTTGTTGCTGCAACATCAGCTGCATTTGCGGTTTTGATGAGAAAGAAAATTTGATGCGTTATATCGTTACCTTACAGTATGTATGAAGAGGATTTGCTTAATTCAAGGATCTAATACAATTCCTAGAATAATATCAGCAGATAGTATCCTGGCAGGACAGCAATTAATATATATTTAGGTTTTTGTATGATATTTACTTACTAAAGATAAGGTTTTAAAAGTAAATTTGTGAACAATTATTTCTCTTTGAATTTTGGTATTTACCTAAATGTTGCATTTAAGTATAAGATATTTATATCTTATAAGTGGCAAATCAGGTCGACCGTTTCCTTGTAACAGTTCTTTTGCATACGTTAACAACTTAAATGTATGTGTATATGTATGAGCGTGTCTGCCATTTCGCATGTTTGTTTCTGTGTTTGTGGGTGTATGTTAAAGTGCTTTTATATGGTTGCTTGTTAACTCAGCATTATTCATTTCACTTCACAATAATTTCATTATAAACGCATCTGGGTCACTTGTGCAATGTTTAAAATTTATATTTTATATTTATAAAGCAAGAGAGTCTTTAGAGTGGAAAACCTACATTCATATATACATACATGGGCACTATGTTATCCAGATTTTCACTTTAACATACATATAGTATATGTATGTAGTGATGCGTATATTTTTACTGATTGAAAACTTTCGAATAACCCCGAAGACCTTTTTCCATACTTTTATGGATGTACAAATTTGCAATTCCACCTTAACTATTTTTATCTTTGGAAGGTTTTTATTAGGATGGGTCAAAATTAATGTTAACCTGAAAAAATATATTCAATTTCGAATTAAATTTATAAACGCTTCTTTCTACCTTGATTAACTTATCCATCTATAATATTCTGTATAAAATTTTTAAGATCAAATATATTTTCGTACAAAAATATTAGATCGAACATTTTTTCTATATAAAAATTTTAAGTTAGAAAACTTATCATTCAAACATTTTTCTAAAAAGAAAATTTGAAATATCAAAAATTTTAAGATTTTTTCTTTATAAAAACTTAAGCTTTAATCATTTCATTAAATATTTTTCCAAATAAGGTTTTAAGATCGAAAATATTCCTATATAAAAATTTTAAGATCAAATATTTTTCTATATCAAAATTTGCAGACTTAAAAGACAAACATTTCAAAATTTCAAGATAAAAATGTTTGTATATAAAAATCTTAGGATCAAAAATTTTTCCATATCAAAACATCAAGTTCTGTAATTTTTTATATAAAAATTTTCATATTGAATTTTTTTCTATATAAAAATTTTGATGTCAAAAATATTTCTATAAAAAAATTTGATACCAAAAATTTTTTTATATAAAAATGTTAATACCAAAACTTGTTCTATATACTCGTAAAAGTCCAAAATTTTATTTATAACCCAGAATCCACTTCAAAAATTTTTGTATATAAAATTTTAATGGAAAATTTTTTTATATAAAAACATTTTGATTTCAAGAATTTTTGTTTACAAAAATTTTGATACAAAAAATTTTTCTATATAAAAATTTTGATACCAAAATTTTTTTCTAAATAAAAATTTTTCTATGTAAAAATTTTTCTATATAAAAATTTTGATACTGAAAATTTTTCTATATAAAAATGATTTTTTTATAATAAAATTTTGATACCAAAAATTTTTCTATATAAAAATTTTGATTGAAAAAATTTTTCAATATAAAATTTTGATACCAACAATTTTTCTATGTAAATAGTTTGATACTAAAAATTTTTCTATATAAAAATTTTTCTTATAAAAATTTTCTATAAAAAAATTTTGATGCCAAAAATTTGTCTATATAAAAATTTTGATAACGAAAATTTTCCTATATAAAATTTATGAACCAAAAATTTTTCTATATAAAATTTTGATATCAAAAACTTTTTTATATAAAAATCCAGAATTTTATTTAAAACAAAAAATCCAAACCAAAAATGTTTATATATTAAATTTTAATTCCAAAATTTTACATAAAAATTTTGATTTCAGATATTTTTCTATATAAAAATTTTGATACTAAAATTTTTCTATGTAAAAATTTGGAACCAACAATTTTTTATATAAAGATTTTGATATCAAACAATTTGTATATAAAAATATGATACCAAAATGTTTTCTATATACAAATTTTGATACCAAAAATTTTTATATAAAAAAATTTTGAGCCAATAATTTTTCTATATAAAAATCCAAAATTTTATTTATAAACTAAAATCCAAAACTAAAATTTCTATATATTAAATTTTAATTTCAAAATTTTTTTTATACAAAAATTTTGATTTCAAAAATTTTTATATATAAAAATTTTGATACTAAAAATTTTTCTATATAAAAATTTTGAGACTAAAAATTTTTCTGTATAAAAATTTTTCTTATGAAATTTTTCTATATAAAAATTTTGATACCAAAAATTTTTCTATATATAAAAATTTTGTTACCAAAAACTTTTCTACATAAAAATTTAAAATTTTATTTACATATATCCAAAAATCCAAACAAAAATTTTTATACGTTAAATTTTAATTTCAAAAATTTGTTTCTATAAAAATCTTGATTTCAAACATTCTTTTACATACAATACCAAAAATTTTATTATGTAAAAGTTTTAACCAAAAATTTTTCTATCAAAAATTTTTCTATGTAAAAATTTTGATACCAAAAATTTCTCTATATAAAAATTTCGACGTAAAAAATGTTTCTATATAAAAATTTTAATGACAAAATTTTTTTATATAAAAATTTTGATGACAAAATTTTTGTATATAAAAATTTTGATGACAAAAATTTGTCTATATAAAACTTTTGATATCAAAATATTTTAAATAAAAATTTTGATAAGAAAATTTTTAATATAAAAATTTTGATAACAAATATTTTTTATGTAAAAATTTTGATAACAGTCCCATCTAGTGGAGAACACAGATCGTGGCAGAGGCAAAAAAATGATAAGAAAAGACAAGAACATTGCCATCGATAATACAGAATAAAAGATCAGAAAAAGCTAAAGAAAAGTCCAAAATATTGCCATCAACAAATCAGAATAAAGAAGATTTGTAAAGTAAATATGCTTCTTTAAAGATCATTAAGAAATTTTATCATATTGCATATTTTCGATTGACATATCAGGATAGCGAAAAAAATGAATTACCCTACTATATATAAATAAAAGCTTCTTACACAAACTAACACGCACTTACTTACACGCATACTCATTGTTGTTTTTCGATGCAGTGGTCAACCAGCAATATCTAGTCGGTCAGTAGCGGTTTAAATATAATCTTTTAAAATAAATTTCCAAACGTTAATGCATATAGTTTGGGTTAAAACGAAAAGTATTAAGGGTATATAATCATTAAGAGTAATTCTATATTTCTTAAGAATTTTTGATGGTGGTAAATAGATAAAAACCCAATTTTGTAATTAGAGAAGGGTATAGAAAATCCTTAAAGCAAGAAGTTTTTATATGATACATTTAAATGGATATTTATTTAAAAAAAGTGAATACAATGTTTTTGTCAGACACTGAAAATCTTAAGTTTATATTTATACACGTGAAGTGTATTATTATATGTGGACAACCATCAGTTTATTCATATATGAAATTATATTATATAGAAGATAAATATGTAAATATAAACATAAACACACACACAAAAATAAAAAATAATATAGTCAGACATTTAGAGATAGGGATCAAACTCTAACACAATGACAATCATATATACAAGAACATACACATTTATATATATTCCTTAACACATACATATATACATATATACATAACGTGTGTCATATTCTGCGTTTCCTGTAGCAATTTCTGCATTATTTCTTAATGTATGATATACATATGAACATATGTATGTATTGTATAAGTTATGTCCTTTTGTATAAAATATAAAATTAAGATACCAGAAACACCTTTAAACTGCCTAGATATATAACACAATTGAGTAGGAAGTAGACTACGTTTATATTTTTTAAAAGATAATATAAATGTCTCCAATGTGATATTTAGTTCAGGTGTTTTAATACACTATCTAATATTAAGGTGTTAAACTCATGCTCATGTATACATCGATGCATAAATGCAATTAAGTTTTTTATAAATGCAATTTTATTATTTATAAACGTAATTTATTAATAAAATTAAATAAGTCAAAGTAATTCAAGGACAAATTTAAAATTAATTTTATCAGCAAATCCGATACAAAGGTAAATCTTAATTAGAATTTTTTAATTAAAATTAAATAGTTTTTTTACAAATAATTTGTTTTTTAAATAAGTTAACATTATTAAAATTTAATTGTGTTATTATGTACTAAGTTCAGTCCGTTCAGCTTCGCTACGTCGACAATTTGAAATCAAGGTAAGGCAAAACGATTAATTATATCAACTTCAACTTTTTTTGGCTTTGTTTTGTCATTGGCTTTAACACATTAAAAAACAAATTCTAAGTTCCTTATAGCTGTTGAACAAAACTAAAAAAAAAAATCACAAATATGTTTTGAAACCGACCTTAGATATTTACATACTTACTTAAATAGCCTATGTATTCAACCCCTTAAGGTCAAAGGCATTGCACATTTAAGAATTCCTTGCGCTTCAATCTTGTACTCATATTCTCCAATTTCGTAGACCAAACTTTGAAAGGTTTTCCTCTACATAGTCTTTCTATCGAATTTTCGGACATTCTCTTTTACGAGTTCACTCGGGATCGTTTTCGAATACTTTTATTGCTGTTTTCATCAATTGGCACAACATATCCTAGCCAACGCAGTCGCTGCTGTTCGATGCGTTTTATTGTGTCCATGTTAGCGTGTAATTCATACAGCCCATGGTTCATTCGATGCCGGTATTCATTGTTAATGTAGACTAGTGCAAAGATATTTCGTCGAATCTTTCTCCCAAAACCTTAAAGAATATCCTAATCTGCCTGTACAATTGCCCATGAGTCAGCATCATTTTTTTGTTTTTTTTTGTTTTTAGTAGTCGTCAACATTAGGGGAGCCCGTTTTAATTTTTACTTTTGGCTTTTTCATTGTAAATTTCTTTGCATTAGTGGTTACTAACCCTGAAGTCCCAACCCATATTTATATTGTTCTTATTGGGGAAATTCGAGTCACATATTAGCTCGCTATTCGAGGCACATATTAGTTCGATAACGAATGTTAAAATAGTTTTCCATATGACACCACGATGAGGTTAATGTCAACAGTTGAGATGAAGGATATACCAAGATAAGTCTGGGCTTACCAAGTTAAGACCAATCAGAACCGTTGCCTGGTATCCAACATCCACTTCACCGTACTATGATATTTCTGCTGCAAAAAAGCAATTTTGGCACCACCGCTTATGAAAAATCTAATGATGCAGTTCTATAGAAAATAGTCTTGATATTAAGGATCAATAATTGTTTTCAAGAAAAAGTTGTATTCAGGTATGTGATGGAAATCGATCGTTTTGAAATCGATCGATTTCAGATTTATTTTTGAGATAATTTTCGGTTATTTCCCCAAAAAAAATGAAAATTGGGGCTTTAATCCTTTTGGCTGATATCTTATCTTTCAATTGGTTTAATTTTTTTTTTTTTTGGGAAATACCCAAAAATTATCTTTAAAATATATCTGAAATCGATCGATTTGAAAACGATAGATTTCCATCACATACCCGATTATGTGTTCTCAAAAAGGTTTTGAAATGTGCTTAATGTTCTAAAACGAAAAGTGCTGAAATTTTTCATCAAACTCAGTAGCTCATGCATCGAATATAGTTTTACAGATTTAATCTTGTTGTCGATTTAATTAAGACACAGAATCTTGGTTTCAGTCTGCAGAAGAAAATAACTTAATCTTGTATACAGTTAAGGAGATATCATTAAATCAAAAAAGTTATACAAAATTCAGTGTTTTCATTTTTCTTTGAACAAAAGCTAAGTTTTCTCGGTTTTGCTAGGTAATCCTACTATAACGATGTAAAAGGCGAAAGTCTCTTCTTTAGATTGAGTGAAAAAAAATCAACAAAATTTACCAATCGTAGAACAAAGATCAAAATTTTCTGAAAAAAGTCACATAAATTGTTATGCATAATTTAAGAAAAAAGTGTTGCAGTCGTTTAGGCGTAACCTTTAAATCAAATTGATTTTAACTGTAAGTCTTGTCGAAGCAGACGGATTTCAACCAAAATAATTGAAGCTGTTTTTTGCGTCAATTAATAGGTTTCAGCAAATTCTGTTGAGAATAAAAAAAATTGAATATTTGTTATCTGTATAAAACTGAATATGTATGCAAAATTTCATCACTTTAGGGTCACTTCTTTTTTTTTTTGCACTTCGAGGTATGAAGAAATACAGTGGTAGAAAATCGTTTGGACGCACCATATATTTTTTAAAAAATGAGCGAAATTAAAAACTTTTCGATAATATTTTTTATTCTTGTGGTTTATTAATTTAAGAGCTTACAAATAAAGAACAAACTTAGAATATTTTAAGTTAAAAAAAGAAAAATGGCATTTTGGTGGGAAATTTGTTTTAACGCACTATTAAGAAAATAAAAATATCTAATTAATACCGGCAGTTTTTTTGGACATTAGTATTTTGTGTTACCACCATCGTTGCACCGCTCCACCTATGATAGAAGTACCACATTCCAGTATGAACAAAAGTATGTAAATTTTATTATATTTTAACAAAATTATCCTATTTAGTACTTACAAGTGCTAAAATGATTATTTATATCTTAGTTTGCAATTTTCTTTTTCTAAAGTAAATTTTTCTGTAGCATATGCATTTTCAACATTTTCAGTATCATAAGTCGTCAAATGGACAACGTCTTAGTGTCATTCAATCTTCCTAAAATTCTGTATATAACATTAATATTACCAATATTCGCGACGAAGGCGAAGTCAATATAAATATATTTCATATTTGTACAAGCCTCACATACATAAAGTTATATGTAAATATAAGAAACATTATCATTGTCATAAATATTATCTATGTAGTTGTAAAACTATGCCAACTCTATGAAATTGTTTTTGACGACGAAACGGTTGGCGGTGTTGTTATTTCTATTATGTCAAGGATAATTGAGTTTACACCAAACAAAAAAATTCTATCACAGAAATAATTACAAACAGAAAAGCTTTGAGGAAAATATCTCCAAAAGTTAAAGAAATGTGTATTAAATATATATTTACTATATGATTTTTTTTATATTTCATATCATATATTAGATACCAAATGACAGCTTCGCATCTTAATATGACTTTTTTTGTTGTTTGTATTCTTCATTTATTTACAAGTCACTTGCTTTTATACGCCTATTAATTATGTATGTTCAACTAATGCTACTGCCTCCGCTGCTGCTCCTTAACTACATACATTTGCTTCCATGACTTCTTAGGATATGTATTCTAACAATATGTATCTTCAGTGTGTCTTCCTTCATGTAATCATTGCTGTTTTTTCATTTGTTTGTTGGTTTCCTTATTATCTTATATGCTTCTTTGTGTAGGCCTTGGGATGTTGTTCAATGAATCGTAGTTGTTCATTGATAAGGGAGTTCCAGAGGGACCTCAAATATGTATGTAATACAACATTTTCAATTTAGTCATTCGATTCTCAGAAAAGTACCTAAAAGCTTTGATATAATTTTACTTATTTAAGGCATATTCCTAATTCTTAATAAGAAAATCAGGTACAACCTAGTACTCCCACAAATCTTTAAGTCACTTATAAGATGTTGAAGCTTATGATAAATTTTTGACCATCCTAATATTTTAATTACCAACACCTAAAGGGACACCCTTGCCTTAATATGTTTACAAAAAAAATGCTCAATATCTATTGTTGGCTTAAACAAGAAGCAATGAGTAATGTAGCACCTTATTAAAGGATATTTTGTGTCACAGAAGTTCTTCTGTATATATACATACAAAGATTTCCAGAGTATTGGTTTTTGCTTTCTATGATCAAATCTCTTTCTAGAAATGTGGAAACTACACATTTCCTTTAACATATCTTTTTTTTATTTTTAGACTTAATGTTTATAATTTTTCTTTTGGCTTTGTTAAAGGCGTCAGGATTTGCGGTATTCTATTGTTTTCATTGTATCAATGTTTTATTGTTAATCCTTAAATTTATGATGTCTTTGTTAAGTTAGAAGAAAAATATTAAGAGGTCGAGTATATTTATCTAAGCTTAATGTTTTCATCACACAAATACACGCGTTTAAGTGTAGAAGCTTAAATTAGGGTGAATATAGAGAAAACTTTCCTTTAATAAGATATTTATATCTTTTTGTAAAGTAGAAACATTAAAGTATTAAATACATTTAAATAATCGGTATATATGTTAATGATTAAAAATTTTTTGCTTGAAATATCAATTTATTACAAAAAAAAACAAGTAGGAAAATACTATTGACGGTCAAGCTCTACCATACGATACCCTTCACCTCAAAGGTCAAAGATGTTCTTTTTCGTATATAAGGACAATTATTTGCTAAATTTTGCCATTATACAAACATTTTCTCAAGACTTATATATTTAAACTATTCCGTCATTTGGACTTATGAGAGTAATACAGCCAGACGGACCGACGGACTGACATCATTAAATCGACTCAGGAAGTAATTTTAAGTCTATTGGTATAACAATATTTCTATGCGGTACATAGATCACCTGAACCGTGAACCATCGTGGTATAGCAGGTTAGTCATCCGCCTAGCATACAAGAGTTTCCAAGTTCAATCCCCGGTTAGATCCACTTGAAAAAATAAATTTTCATAAAAGCGGCGGTTCACCTCATAACTCAGCTAGCCACTGGTTATTAAGTATTAGGCGATGTAAAACTTCTCTAACTAATGCACTTGCCGTTCGGAGCCAGAGTTAAAACGTAGGTCCCTTTCAATGAGTCTAAAAATAGAATCGGATGCAGCTCATTGTCTGAGAGCAGTGCCCCTTGTTCCAATTGGAATGTTTTCGATGAATTATGTATACATATACCTTAAATTCCTTAAATCTGTGGATAAACGCGCTGTTATTACTTACTAACTTTAATTGCTTATATTTACAACCTGTTAAGGTCAAATGGGTATATTTTAGTATTCCATGCGCTTCGATGAACAAATTTTTTTTAAGGTTTTTCGGATTTGCCCATATGGTCGTTTTGATAATAGTGTATATCGCTTTTACTTTAATTCGGAAACAACTAATGGAGACGATTATCCCATGAGAGAAAGATAAGGCACACACTCGTGCTGATTAAATGTATGTTGGTTTGTGCGTTTTTCATTGTTTTTTTATACCCACCATCAAAAAGAATAGGGGGTATATTGAGATTGGCATTCCGTTTGTAATTTTCATTAATATTGGAACAAAATCTGTCTGTCTGTCTGTATGTATATGTGTCTGTCTGTCTGTCCGTCTGTCTGTCTGTATTGTAAATTTGGTATTGAAATTGGGCGAAATCGGTTCACATTTGACCATAGCTGCCGTATAACCCTGTCTAGGCAAATCGCTTATTTGTTAATAAATGACAAATTATAGCAGCTATAATGAATTTAGTATATAGAAGTCTTACATTAGTCCTAGGCAGCGTGTAAAATTTCATCAAAATCGGTTCACATTTAGCCATAGCTCCCATACAAAAAACTTACGAAAACAGCCTAAATTTCCCAAAATACACTTAAATGTCAATAAATCTAAAAGTATAATAGATATAAGCACTAAATTTGGCACAAGAAAGTCTTATGCCAGCCAGTGTGCAAAAGTTTGTCGCAATCGCTCACCATTTGACCTAGCTCCCATATAAAAAACTTACGAAAACACAAAAATTCAAAAAGAAAAGGGGATTTATGTCCGTCTGTCCGTCAGATAAAATCATGATAGCTCCTTAACTACAAAAGCTAGTAAGACTAAATTAAGCACAAGGAAGTCTTATATCAATGTCAGCCAGTGTGCAAAATTTTGTCACAATCGTTCACCATTTCACCATAGCTCCCATATAAAAACTTATGGAAACACAAAAATACATAAAGAAAAGGTTGTTTATGTCCATCTGTCCGTCAGATAAAAGCACGATAGCGTCTTAACGAAAAGAGCTAGAAGGACAAAATTTTACAAAAGTATTTTGGATATCTTGAAAAAGATGTGTGTTGAAAATGGACAAAATCATTTCAAATTTAGTTAGAGCTCCCATATAACCCCGCCCCTCGAAACAGATTACTGCTGATAAATTGAATACAATTGTAATAGCTATGACAACTAAATTTAAACTAGGGAAGTTTTATGCAATTTTTGATCAGTTTATCAAATTTTATAGGAATCAGTCCATATTTGACTTTAGCTTTTATATAAAAAGCACTCACGAAAACCAAAAATTTTAGCAAACTCCAGTTAAAAGCTATTGGATTAGAAACTATGATAGCTATGGCCACTTTTTTGCAAGAACAAGCTCTATATATATACCAGCCAGTGTGTGAAATTTTGTTACAATCGATCAACATTTGGCTATAATTCTTATATATATAACTTCCCCTTTTTATATCTACAATCAAATAGATTTGGAGGTACATTCATTATCTTAAGATTGCACCTATGAAATTAGATAGGCATCAATCAATGTTCAGCCCAGATTTTATATATTATGAATGCATTAGGAACTCCTAACGAAATATATGGACCTGCCGTATTACTATTAACGTGTTTAGCCTAACTACATATTAAGCACAACGAAAAGTATTTAACAACTTATTAATGTTAAACTATACCCGGTTATGAGACCGAATTTTGATCAAAGTAAATACTGGGGAAACCACTAAAATATTTTTAAATGTTGAACTATAGAGCTACGGCAACCGAATTTAGTCCAAAGGTTTTACCAACAATACCAATTAGCTAAGCGATTTTTTCAATTTTGGTTCAGATTTTGAATTAGCTGCACCCTGTTTCTAAATTTATTACAACTTGATGGTGGGTATATAAGATTCGGCACAGCCGAATATAATACTCTTACTTGTTTTTGTATTCATTTTATTTTCACTTTTAATTGAAAACAAATGTATAGGAAATGTATGCATCTTTTTTTTAAAGTGTGAAAAGAAGCTTTAAAAAATCTCGGTTTTCTAAATCAGTGTAAAAGATTCTTCACTCCATCTGATCTTCTTACTATTTACACTCGTCAGAGTGCAGGAAAGGGCCAAAGCGCTCATCGCTGACTGTAGAGTATTCAACTCTTTTGATTGATTGGAGCACTGCACCTTTTGACTATTATAAAATTCGTTGATAATTGCAATATTGTTTTATAATTTACAAGAAATACTTTATGTGCCATATCTCTAGTTATCACCAACCTCTTCCATTTTGAAAACCTTTTATTAGAGTTAAGATGAACATACTTCAATCTAGCTACTTAAGTTAAGCCAATGTAATTAAAATATATTATAATAAAAATTCTAGAAAAAGAGCTTTTTTAAAAATCTTTCTGCTCTTATTGATCAGAATTATTCCGGAAAGTTTAAACTACTCAAACAAAAATGTCTAAAATGAAGTTATAACTATCAAAAAAATCCTTTGAACTATATTTGGATTTTTGTCTATGTGGAAAACAAGTGTGAGTAGTTTTGAATGTGTAAGTTGTAGTAGTATTAGCAGATTTAAGAATTGTAGTAGTAGTAGTAGGTATTTGTGCTGCTATAAACTAAAATCCTTATGGTATTTTATGCTTTTAAAACTGATACACTACCCTTTTAGAGTTTATACTCAAAATAGAGTGCATAGGTTAGTAACAGTAAAACAAAATTTTAAGTAAACAGTAATTTAGATTATTTCTTGTGTTTTTATTGCTTTAGCTATTAAAGTATAATTTGGTTAAAGATAATAAGTATTATGTAATCGGATTTGAAACTAACATAATTTAATGAACTTGGAATTTTTTAATAGCTTTAGGATTTTCATATCTTAAACCATGTATCTACATGATAGCCGACCACTATTAAGTTCAGGATTTTAATATTTTGTATCCTTTTTTTTGTGTTTGTGCCAGCATTCAGTTAGACAGCTTAATTTTTTTTTTTGTCTTGCCATTTTTATGGACTAAATTGCTTCTCAATTTAAGCATTATAAAGTATGTGAAGCGATAAAAATAAATCTTTTTTTATTGCGTATCTTTCTATTTTCCAGATTTTTTTGTTATTTTACATTTTTGCATACTCATCTACGTTAAGAAGATTTATAAAAATAAATAAAAAAACGGATTGCAATATCATCTACTATGAACAACTCCAAAGGCATCACCATCCTCATCATCATCATTCTGGTATGTCGTTACTATTGTTCTCATCTTTTTTCTAACCATTTTTTTTCTATTTTGTGTTGATAATTTTGTTAGGAATTTTGAAAAAAAATAAATGAAAAAAAATCAGCAGGGAAAGAAATAATTTTTCAAAAGAATTTTTCTTTATTGAAAAGGTTAACTGAAATTTATGCGTTATTTTTTAATATTATTAGATTTAAAGGCGTTTAGTCCTTTCATATCATCTTCTCGATTTAGTTTATTGTAAAAAAAAGGAGATTTTAAAGTATTCTTAACGTTAGTTTTTATCTAAATGACTGACTTCTATTCAAGGTTGATGTTGGTTGGCTTTCCTTTTCTATTATTATCTCGACTTTTTATTACTTTTGTGGCATTTATCAAGTTTCTGAAAATTTTTAAGTGCTAAAGGAAAGCAGTAGCAGTTCATAGAAATCTCATTATTCTTGTTAGGATGGAAAATATGTTCAAGTGCATTTTCATATTACAAAATTATGGTTATTTTCAAGATTTGTGCTTTGAATAATGGCCATTAGTGTGTATTGAAGTAGCAAATTTTGTGGATGACAGCACTAAAGAGGTGGGTAAATATTAAGTAATAAAAAAACAATGTAGAAAAATTGAAACAACAAAAAAGCAATTTTTAATAAAAAAAAAGTAAGAAAGTGCTATAGTCTGTCATATGATACCCGCTTGCCATATGATACCCTTCACCTTCTGAGGTCAAATGTTTTTCTTTTCGTGTATAAACCCAAATATTTTCTAAACTTTGTCTTTATACGAAGATTTTTCCAAAATTTATATATTTACACAATATAAACAAACTAAAGCCTATATGGGAGCTGGGGTCGAATATAGACCGATTGTCTAGAAATTCAGCAATTTGATTACAGTTTTTGAAAAACAAGTAAGAAAGTGCTATAGTCGGTCAAGCCCGACCATACGATACCCTTCACTACTAAGCCAAAGGTGTTCTTTTTCCTATATAAAGACAAATATTTGCAAAATTTTGCCATCATAAATACAAACATTTTCTAAAAACTTATTATATATTTAAAACGGATGGACATCGCTAAATTGACTCAGAAAGTGATTCTATGCCTATTGGTATACTAAAAGATGGGTCTAAGACAAATATTTCTATGCGTTACATACATCAGCACAAACTTATAATACCTATGGTGGTGAAGGGTATAATTATGTATCCAAAAACTAAACATAAAATTGTCATTATCTTCTAATTTACGAGCATTTAAGTGATTTTCGTCTCATTTAGTAAGTTTTAGCTAAAAAGTTTGTGTGGGATCTATTGTCAAATAAAGACCAATTTTGACAAAAATGGGTATAGCGATCTTCTTCTATATAAGCAGTATTTGTTTTCATGAAAATATTATATTTGCGGCTTAAAAAAATTCCAGAAAGTGAGACCTATTGGTTCCACTACTAAAATAACTGTCTATGCCAAATTTCATCAAATTATCTCTACAATTGGGACATGTACTTTTATTACAAGGTTTACATGGGGGTCCATCCGGCAAGCCGTTCTGACGGACGGACTAAGCGATTCATTCTAAATCTATTGGTGTACTAAAAATTTTTAATAAAAATGTTTCTATAGAGAAGTTTTCAATAAAAAATTTTTCTATTAAAAAAATTTCTTTAGAAAAATTTTCGATAAAAAATTTATTCTATACAAAAAATTTTGATAACAAAATTATCGATCAAAAAATTTTCAATAGAAAACTTTTCAATAAACAAATTTTTCTATACAATAATTTTCGATATCAAAGTTTTTTATAAAAAATTTCGATACAAAAATTTTTCTATAAAAAGTATACGCTAAAAACATTTTTCAATAGAAAAAGTTTTATAAAAAATTTCAATAAAAATATGTTTCTATAAAATTTCTAAAGAAAACTTTTTGTCTGAAAAATTTGTTGATAAACAATTTTTTCTATAGAGAAATTTTTGATAAAAAAATGTTTCTATAGAAAAATTCGATAAAAAATTTTTCTATAGAAAAATTTTAGATAAAAAAAAATTTTCTATAGAAAATTTTTTGATAAGCAAATTTTTTGATAAAAATACTTTTCTGTAGAAAAATTTTCGATAAAAAAATTATTCTATAAAAAAATTTTTGATAAATAAATTTTCTATATATATTAATAAATAAACGTAACAGATTTGGGATCAAATGCGAATATTCTTCTTTTTGAAAAAAATTTTTCTATAAAAAAATTTTCGATAAAAAATTTTTCTATAGAAAAATTTTCGAAACAAAATTTTTCTATCGAAAAATTTTCGATAAAAACATTTTTCTATAGAAAAATTTTAGATAAAAACATTTTTCTATAGAAAAATTTTCGATAAAAACAATTTTCTATAGAAAAATTTTAGATAAAAATATTTTTCTATAGAAAAATTTTTGATAAAAATATTTTTCTATAGCAAAATTTTTGATAAAAATATTTTTCTATAGCAAAATTTTTGATAAAAATATTTAAAAAAAAAAATTTTTGATAAAAATATTTTTCTATAGAAAAATTTTTGATAAAAATATTTTTCTATAGAAAAATTTTTGATAAAAATATTTTTCTATAGAAAAATTTTTGATAAAAATATTTTTCTATAGAAAGATTTTTGATAAAAATATTTTTCTATAGAAAAATTTTTGATAAAAATATTTTTCTATAGAAAAATTTTTGATAAAAATATTTTTCTATAGAAAAATTTTTGATAAAAATATTTTTCTATAGAAAAATTTTTGATAAAAATATTTTTCTATAGAAAGATTTTTGATAAAAATATTTTTCTATAGAAAAATTTTTGATAAAAATATTTTTCTATAGAAAAATTTTTGACAAAAATATTTTTCTATAGAAAAATTTTTGACAAAAATATTTTTCTATAGAAAAATTTTAGATAAAAATATTTTTCTATAGAAAAATTTTTGATAAAAATATTTTTCTATAGCAAAATTTTTGATAAAAATATTTAAAAAAAAAATTTTTGATAAAAATATTTTTCTATAGAAAAATTTTTGATAAAAATATTTTTCTATAGAAAAATTTTTGATAAAAATATTTTTCTATAGAAAAATTTTTGATAAAAATATTTTTCTATAGAAAAATTTTTGATAAAAATATTTTTCTATAGAAAGATTTTTGATAAAAATATTTTTCTATAGAAAAATTTTTGATAAAAATATTTTTCTATAGAAAAATTTTTGACAAAAATATTTTTCTATAGAAAAATTTTTGACAAAAATATTTTTCTATAGAAAAATTTTCGATAAAAAAATTTTTCTATAGAAAAATTTTCGATAAAAAAATTTTTCTATAGAAAAATTTTAGATAAAAAAATTTTTCTATAGAAAAATTTTAGATAAAAAAATTTTTCCATTGAAAAATTTTCAAGAAAAAAATTTTTCTATAGAAAAAAATATTTTTCAATAAAACAATTTTCCTATATAAAAATTTTCGATAAAAAAAATTTTTCTATAGAAAAATTTTTGATAAAAAAATGCTCGATAAAAAAATTTTTCTATAGAAAAATTTTTGACAAAAATATTTTTCTATAGAAAAATTTTTGATAAAAGTATTTTTCTATAGAAAAATTTTTGATAAAAGTATTTTTCTATAGAAAAATTTTTGATAAAAGTATTTTTCTATAGAAAAATTTTTGATAAAAGTATTTTTCTATAGAAAAATTTTTGATAAAAATATTTTTCTATAGAAAAATATTTGATAAAAATATTTTTCTATAGAAAAATTTTTGATAAAAATATGTTTCTATAGAAAAATTTTTGAAAAAAATTTTTTTCTATAGACAAATTTTTGATAAAACTATTTTTCTATAGAAAACTTTTTGATAAAAATATTGTTCTATAGAAAAATTTTTGATAAAAATATTTTTCTGTAGAAAAATTTCTGATAAAAATATTTTTTTATATAGAAAAATTTTTGATAAAAATATTTTTCAATAAAACAATTTTCCTATATAAAAATTTTCGATAAAAAAAATTTTTCTATAGAAAAATTTTTGATAAAAAAATGCTCGATAAAAAAGTTTTTCTATTGAAAAATTTTTGATAAAAATATTTTTCTATAGAAAAATTTTTGATAAAAATATTTTTCTATAGAAAAATTTTTGATAAAAATATGTCTATAGAAAAGTGTTCGATAAAAAAATTTTTCTATAGATAAATGTTCGATCAAAAAATGTTTCTATAGAAAAATTTTTGATAAAAAAATTTTTTTATGGAAAGGTGTTCGATAAAAAAATTTTTCTGTAGAAAAATATTCGATACAAGAATTTTTCTATAGAAAAATGTTCGATAAAAAAATTTTTCTATACAAAAATTTTCGAAAAAAAAAATTTGTCTATGAAATATTTTGGATAACAAAATTTTTCTATAAATAAAAAAATCTTTCTATAGGAAAATTGGTTTCTATATAAAAAAAATATTTTTATATAGAAACATTTTAGATAAGAATTTTTTTTTCTAGAAAATGTTCGATATAAATTTTCGATAAAGAAATCGTTCAATAGAAAATTTTTCGAAAAAAAAAAAATTTACATATTATTTCACTATTAGAAGTCGATTACAGACAATAATGAAACCAAATATATAAGTTTCATTCTAGTTTGACAATGTAATGGTTTCTTATATTTGCTAAACAAAATTTTACAAAATGTTGTACATTTTAATTTATCTTAAAATGCAAAGTTTATTCAGTTCATGACTTAAATAGTTCAATTTCTATAGAATTTCTTTTGTATTTCGTTTTTTGTAAATTACATAATATTGCTGTGTTGCATAACTATTGAATAATTTCACGCTTAATTCATTTTCATATCAGCATTTCTGAATTAAATTTTTCTGTTTTTTTTTTCATTCAGTTCTAACGTAGCTATTTTTTTCTGTTTCCTTTCAATTTTCTAAAACGCTAAAAAAATAAATAAGTATATTTAGGGTTCCCTTTTCGAAAGTTCTACGCTACATTCATTCATACTTTCAACTTGTATTTTTATATTAAACAAATTACATACATATATATCTAGTCGATTTGAGTTGGTTCGATTCGTTTCTCCTTTGCATTCATTGTTCAACACAAAACGAATTTCCAATGAATTTCAAATTAAAAATCGAATATATAATCCCCGGTATGGCCCCTATTATTTTGTGTACTATTATTTGCATAATAATAAGTTGCAGGATGAGGACGATCATGATGATGATGAACATTTTTTTCAATTTACTTTTGGTGCTACCCAAAATGAATGAAATGAAAATGAAAAAAAAATGGTAAGAATTAAATAAGTCTTTGCATATTTGAAAGATTAAAACAAAATTAAAAGAAATGAAATACTCGTGAAGTTATAGGGAAAATGTTTTTCTATCAGTGGAAAAAATAAAAGAAATAGAACTACACGAAAAGAGCAGCAGCATTCAATAATGGAAATGCAAAAGGCATGAAAATTTTAAATTATAGTTATTTACATATAATTTAGTTAAAAGATAATCTTTTCTTGATAGTACAATTCTAAAATACATTATTTCATGCCTTTTGAAGGACTCTATTGGCTCAGACAAAGACAGGAATTTTTTTTATAGGCAAATGTCCAAAATATTTATGCATAAGACTAAATGGAACATTAAGTAGATTGAATTTACATTTTTATCGCATTTAGAATGCAATCAAGAAAAGTCTGCATAAGAATTACATTTGTAAGGCTAGTGTGATTTTTAAATTATTTTATTTTTTCATAATTAAATTTTACATGTTAATAAAGCTCAGTGGTACAAAAGAGGTTTTCATACCCTTCACCAACATAGGTGGGCAGGGTATTATAAGTTTGTGCTGATATATGTAACGCATAGAAATATTTGTCTTAGACCCATCTTCTCGTGTACCAATAGGATTAGAATCATTCTTTGAGTCGAATTAGCGATGTCAGTCCGTCCGTCCGTCTGGCTGTACTATCATGTAAACAATGTAATCAAAGTACAGGTCGTAATTCTAAAGGGAATTTAATATAATTTAGCACAGATCATTGTTTTGATAGGAAGACCATGGCTACTGAAACTCGTTAAAATCAGTCTATTATTTATGGTCCTCCCAAAAGTCCCAACTCCCGGAATTGATATTTTGGCCACAAATATCAATTTTTTTGCATCATATATTAGCCAAAATCACTGTATCAAATTTTGCTGAAATCGGTACACATATGACCATCGGTCCCACACAAACTCTTCTATCAAAACGCACTAAATTGAAGATAATGACAATTTGAAGTTTATTTTCTATGCACATTAATTTTTGTAAAAACTGTAATTCACTTGCTAAATTTCGAGATAATCGGTCCACATTTGACCCTAGCTCTCACAAAATTTAGCAAATAATTGCCTTTTTGTAAGCAAAAACTGATATGTGACCTCGATGGTGAAGGGTGTCATATGGATGGGATTGACCGACTATAGCACTTTCTTACTTGTTTTGTATTATCTCTGCAGTTTCTAAACTATCAGACGAATTTTGATGTTATTTGGAACATTGGTCTAAAAAGTTTAGTTTAAGTACAAAATTTTAAATTTTTAAGTGATCACAGATTTTTTCCCCAAATGCCTCTCTCTCTCTTCTAGTTTCCAAGAAAATCAAAGTTTTATGTTTTCATATAAAAATTGAAAAACGAATTGGGTATTAATGCTAAATTTATATTTTTTTTGTGATCACAGATTTTTGTCCGAATGGCTCTATCTCTTCCAGTTTCCAAGAAAATAAAAGTTTTATGTTTTCATATTTTTTTAGTAATCACTTGCCCGAATGGCTCCATCTCTTGTAGTTTCCAAGAAAAAGTTTTATGTTTTTATATAAAAATTTTTTAAAAATTGGGTTTAAGTTCTAAATTTTATTTTTTTTTTTTTGTACTGATCACAGTTTTTTTGCCTAATTGACTTTATCTCTTCTAGTTTTCAAGAAAACCAAAGTTTTATGTTTTCATATAAAAAATTAAAAAAATGGGTTTTGGTACTAATTTTGAAATTTAATTTAGTGATCACAGATTTTGGCCCAAATGGCTCTATCTCTTCTAGTTTCCAAGAAAATCAGTTTTATGTTTTAATTTTAAAATTTTCAAAAAATTGGGTTTTATCTCCTCTAGTTACCAAGAAAATCAAATTTTTATGTTTTCATATAAAAACAAGTAAGAGTGGTATATTCGGCTTTGCCGAATCTTGGATACCCTTCACCAATGGTGTTCCAAAAGTAAAGTACAAAATCGTAAGAATGTATTGATAATTATATAGTTTCTGATTACAGACTTAGTTGAGCCCCACACAAATGCTTCATATGTATATTCATTTTCTTTTGTTCATACTAAATGTAATTCCTAGCAATATTTGGTTATGCTAGTATTATATGCAAAGAATCTTTAAAATTAAGAGTCGGAAAACGAAAAGCTTTTTGGTAGCGTCATCATCTAAAATTGTTGTGGACCCAAAGGTTAGGTTGGGCAGGTGGCTGATGTCGAAGGCAGCGTCATTCGATTCTAAAGTGATATGTGTCTATTTTACGAACATTTAATAAAGTTCGATAGACCAGATAAACCATGCAGAAAAGATGCTTCAAAATGTAGATGCCCTTAGATTTGCAATAGCACATCGATTTGATGAAGATTAAGT
The DNA here is from genome assembly GCA_933228675.1 of Stomorhina lunata. Classification (NCBI taxonomy): domain Eukaryota; kingdom Metazoa; phylum Arthropoda; class Insecta; order Diptera; family Rhiniidae; genus Stomorhina; species Stomorhina lunata. Next base: position 113,071,753 of record OW121741.1, on the reverse strand, counting down.
ATTCTGGCATGCAACCCAAAAACACAGTGCCCAGTGAGGGTTGTGTACTTTAATTCATACGAATTATCCAACTATTAAAAGTTCATGATTAGTTATTTAAAACTCTGAACTGGTTTAGGTCAAAGCTTTAACAATGATTGTCAATGTATACAAGCCTTAGAATTATAAGGTATACACTCTTAGTTTTAGATACATACGTGAAATATATAGTTTTTAAGTGAATGGATATCAGCTTTGGCGGAAAATTTATTGAAGATTTACTAATTAATCTGAAGTTAGTTAACTAATTAAGATGAATACTTCAACAATAATATTTGGGATGTATTGTTCCTTCGATCTGTCCGATGGATGTGTGGAAAGTTTTGCTCTAGTTCTTTGTGCAATTATAATGTGATTTAATTTATCAGCATTAAAGTGATTCCTGGTCGGGGTTATATGGGAGATAACAGTAAATGTGAACCGAGCTCGCCCATTTTCAATGCCGAACTTTTCAAAATATCAGAAATACTTTTGTCAAATGTTGTCTCTCTAGAAAGTTTATTTTAGGCGCTATCGCCCTGAATAACGATATTTTACAACGTCTTTATACTAAATGTCATCATCGTATCTGTTATAATAGATAGATAATTATAATTAATTAGCTAATTAGATAATTATAATTTGTCATTTATTAGCTACTAAGAGATTGCCTTAGGCGAACTTATACGGGAACAATTGTCAAACGTGAACGGATTTCTCCCAATTGCAATTAAAAAATTTAAATTTTCGTTGATATGTGAGATACATACATACATATGTAGGTTTTGAACGGATATCATGTACTTAGCTGCATTTTTGTACTTCCTAGGAAGATTACCTATAATTTGTTTTATAATACATACTCAAATGTTAAAAAGCATACACTAAATTATATCTACCACAAATTACCGAGTGCATCATAATTTAGGTAATCCGCTGCGGAGAACGCTATTAAATTTGATCAAAATAAACATCTAAAATATCGACAAAACAGGAGCTCCAAAAACTTGACTACAACAGAAAAAAGGACAGACAAGTAGACGGACGGACGGTCAGACAGGTAGACGGACGGACGTCGCGAAATCGATTCTCCTGCCAATTCTGAGTCGATCGGTACAATTTGAATGGTATTTATAATCAGATTTGTGGAGTTTATATATCAGATTTTAGGAAATCCTCCCACAAAGAACACTGTCAAATTTCATCACAATCGGTCCGTAAACACCCGAGATATCGCTGAAACAATACTTACAAAATGTAAACAAAATTTACTTTGGCAATTTGCTGTACATCACAAGTAGTGTTTTCGCGATATCTCAGTTGTTTATGGACCGCTTTCGATAAAATTTAATTATGTGCTTGGCGGGGGAATTTCCTTAAATCTGATATAAAATGTATGTATGTCCGTGCTCTACGAGGATGGTTTTTCCTATTTCTGCATTTAATTTTTTCAACAAACATTCCCTAATGCGTACTTTGGGCAATTTGCGATACATCAAATTTAGTGTTTTGGCGGTATCTCAGTTGTTTATGGACCGATTTTGATAAAATTTTACAGAGTGCTTTGGGGAACTATTTCCTAAAATCTGATATATAATATATTATCACATGTACACCAGAAGTATCTTGTTTCTCTTGTTATTTAAAAGTGTGTTTCAATCAAAAATTTTAAAATTTTCGTCTAATTTTTGGTATTTTTTCGATATTTTCGGTGTTTATAAACCGATTTTAATGAAATTTAATAGCGTTCATTGCGGGAGAATTTCCTAAAATCTGGTATATAACTTATGTAGGTCCATTCTCCAGGGGCTTCAGAAACTTGATTTCAACAGACAGACAGACAGACGGACAGACAGACAGACAGACAGACAGACAGACAGACAGACAGACAGACAGACAGACAGACAGACAGACGGACATCGCTTAATCGATTCTCCTCCCGATTCTGAGTCGATCGGTATAATTTTTATGGGGTCTACGATCACTAATAAAAAAATTACAAACGGAATCACAAACTTATAATACCCTTTCACCTATTGATGAAGGGTATAAAAAAAAATGGGTTTTAGTACTATCGCAGATTTTTTTAACAACTCGAGGAATATGCTGATGTCACAAAGGCTATCACTACTGAATTGCGGGCAGCTGGACCTTAGTATACCGATCGTGGAACAAAGTTCAAAATTTTTTGAAAAAAGTCACATAAATTATTACAGTACGTTTACACACGTAGGTGACTTGTTACAAGTTGTGTATACGTATTATTCTGACATGCAAGTAAAAAAATCACTGGCAATCAAAATCGCTTGCAAGTGAGCCTACAACTTGCAGAAGTGTGATTGTGTTAGTAAAAAAAAATAAATGTGTTGAGCTTTTTTCACTTGCACTTGCATGTGTAAATGCCGTGTTAGTCATAATTTAAAAAGTGTTGCAGTCGTTTAGGCGTAACTTTTTAATCAAATTGAATTTAAGTGTAAGTCCCTTATGAGTCAACGGATTTCAACCAAAATTACTAGAGCTCTTTCTAGGGTCAACCAATGGATGTTTGCCAAATTTCGTCAAATTCTATTGAGAATTGTGGCTAATATTGAGAAAAAAATAAATTAAAAGTTGGGGTTCAAAGCAGATACCCCAAGGAGTGAACGGAAAATTAGTTGAAGTCTTGGTTGGATAAACTATTAGACTTGTGACAAATTTTTTTCAATTCTGTTGAGAATTCCGAATTATACATTGAGAACAAAAATAAGTGAAAAATGAGGGTCCTAGACAGGATCTGTGATAAATTTCATCAAATTCTGTGCATCAGAAAGAAAAAAAAAGGTGAAAAATGGAGATCCAAGACAAGTACCCCAAGGGGTGGTCTAATTTTAATAAAAAAGTACACTTTTCTGAATTAATTAATAGACGTGTGTTAAATTTCATTAAATGCTGATAATTGCGACTTGCACATTGAAAAGAAAAATTGATGAAAACATTTTTTCCAGGGCAGGTACCCCAAGGAGTCGATAAATTTCAATCAAAATTAGTTGACCTCTTTTTTAAATTAATTTATGTTTATGTGTTGAATTTCATCAAATTCTGTAGGAAACAAGTAAGAAAGTACTGTAGTCGGGCAAGACCTATACGATACCTATACTATACGATACCCTTCAAGACTAAAGGTGTTCTTTCTGTAGAAAGGCAAATATTTGATAAATTTTGCCATCATACAAACATTTTCATAAAACTTATTTTTTTATATTGTTTCCGTCATTTGGACTTATATGAGAGCTAGGGTCAAATGTGGACCGATTGTTTCGAAATTTAGCAAATTGATTAGAGTTGTTACTTCTTCTTATCATCAGATTTACGTTTTAGTGATTTTTGTCTCATTGAGTGCGTTTTGACAGAATAGTTTTTATGGGAGCTATGGTCAAATGTAGACCGATTTTAACGAAATTTGTTATAGTGATTTAAGCCTACATAGGCAGTATTCGTTTTAAATTTTAGGAAAAATATTGATCTCTGTGGTCAATATATCAATTCCGGGAGTGGGACCCATGGGAGGTACCTTGAATAATCGACCAATTTTGATGAATTTCAATAGCCATAGTCCCACTTTAAAAAAAATGATCTGTGCCAAATTTCATAAAATTATCTATAGAATTGCGACCTTTACTTTGTTTACATAGTTTACATGGGGGTCCAGCCAGCCGTCCAGACCGACATCGCTTAATCGAATCAGAAAGTGATTCTATGCCTACTGGTATACTAAAAGGTGGGTGTAATACAAGTATTTGTATGCGTGACATACATAAGTGAAGAATATAATTACGACTTGTACACTGAGAAGAAGAAATAGAGGGAAAAATGTGGGCCCAAGGCAGGTACCCCAAGGGGTCGACGGATTACGAAATTTTTTCGTATTTTTCTTATATCTATATAAAACTGATCAAGTATTCGAATTTCATGATTGTAGGGTCACTCCTTCTATTTTTAGCACTTCGATGTATAAGAAATACCACTGCCAGAACGCGGAGAAGATCAATTGATGCAACAAACTATTCGTGGAATGACCTATCCCTAACATCTCGCAGTAAATTTTGATATTAAAGAATGGTTGAGGCCCTATGCTAAACTGGGAGTAAAGAAAAACAGAAGAATGTGCTAAACGAAAACACCTTTAAGAAAATATTTCAAAAAACAGCCAATAAAGTTTGGTCCTGAAAGACTAATTACACCCTTCACCACCATAGGTGGAAAGGATATTATAATTTTGTGCTGATGTATGTAACGCATTGAAATATTTATCTTAGACCCACCTTTTAGTATACCAATGGGCTTAGAATCACTTTCTGAGTCGATTTAGCGATGTCCGTCCGTCCGTTTGGGTGGCTGGCTGGACCCCCATGTAAAGCTTGTAATCAAACTACAGGTCGCAATTCTAAAAATAATTTGATAAAATTTGGCACAGATCTTTTTTTTGATAATGGGACCATGGCTATTGAAATTGGTCAAAATCGGTCCATTATTTATGGTACCTCCCATAGGTCTCACTTCCCGGAATTGATATATTGGACAGAAATATCAATATTTTTTCATGAAATTTAAACCAAATACTGCTTATGTAAACTTAAATCACTGTACCAAATTTTGTTAAAATCGGTCCACATTTGACCATAGCTCCCATACAAACTTTCAGTAAAAACGCACTAAATGAGACAAAAATCACTAAAACGTTCGTTAATCTGAAGATAATGGGAATTTTAAGTTTTTTTTTGCATACATAATTTTTGTAACAACTGTAATCAATTTGTAATCGGTCCACATTTGACCCTAGCGCAAATGTCGGAAGCAGTTTAAATATATAAGTTTTGAGACAATGTTTGTATGATGGCAAAGTTTAGCAAATATTTATCTTTATGCAGGAAAAATAACATTTTGACCTAAGTGGTGAAGGGTAACGTATGGTTGGGCGTGACCGACTATAGCACTTTTTTACTTGTTAAATAGAACGATTTTCTTTTTCTAAATGCCACTGACTTTAAATTAGAGAAAAAAAACTCAAAATATGTTTTTAAAAAATCATTAAATTATTCAAAACTTCGCGCTTTAGTATAAATGTTTAATTTTATTACACAAATTAAATGGAAAAGTCAATTATTTCCATATTTAAAACAAAAAATATTTTTCTACCATAAATTTATGAATATAACATTTTCTTTAATACTTACCATATTTTACAAGCAATTAACCACAACAGAGCAACGAAAAAACATTAATTTAATTTTTGTTCATTAAATATTAATTTTCATTCTTTATTTCTTTCTGTTTTTTCCAGTTTTTTTTTGTTTGTTATCATTTAATTCTTAATAATTATTCCATTTTCATTATTAATTTTTGTTTTTTATATTTTTGCTTTTAATAAACTTAAATTATAGATACATTTGTTTTTGCTTGTCTGTTTTCATTTATTCATTCATTTAGTTATTTTTTGTTATTATTAAATAATATTACAATATTTTACATAATTGCTTACATTACTCCTAGTTCTATCGCTTCAACTTAAAAATTCTATATTTATTTGTTTATTTTATTTATAACTATTCTCTCAATGTAATTACTTTTTAGTTATAATAACTAAACATTTATGTATAAATTGTTTATGTAAATTTAATAGATTTTTTTTATGTTTTTTTTTCTTCTGTTAAATTTTATGGAAATTTTCTTTTGTGTTGGGTAAAAGAAAGATTTTTGTTTCGTTCTTATTTGTTATCTTAAATAAACTAAATTTACATAGTATAACAAATCTTAAATATTAGTAAATAAAACTACTTATTTTATTTATGTTCTAATAGAAGATTAAATATTTTTACATCAGTATTATTTAGGTTTTTTTTTGGATTTATTATTTTTGCAATTATTTTACTATTCATGTGAAAATGATTGTTGCTTTAATTGTAACATTGTGAGAATAAATGAAGTTTAAAGATTTAAAGAAAAAATATATTCGAAAAGTAATACAAAAACTAAAATTACAGAAATAAGTCCTGTTGATTCCATTTAACCACTAAAAATATTTTTATCAAAAATTTTGTATGAAAAAATATTTTTTACAAAAATTTTTCTAAAGAAAAATTTTTTTTAAAAAAATTCTACTAGAGAAAAATATTTTTAACAAAAATTTTTCTAAAAAAAATATTTTTTACAAACATTTTTCTAAAGAAAAATATTTTTAGCAAAAATTTTTCTAGAGAAAAATATTTTAACAGAAATTTTTCTATAGAAAAATATTTTTAACAGAAATTTTTCTATAGAAAAATATTTTTAACAGAAATTTTTCTATAGAAAAATATTTTTAACAGAAATTTTTCTATAGAAAAATATTTTTAACAAAAATTTTTCTACAGAAAAATATTTTTAACAAAAATTTTTCTATAGACAAATATTTTTAACAAAAATTTTTCTATAGAAAAATATTTTGAACAAAAATTTTTCTATAGAAAAATATTTTTAACAAAAATTTTTCTATAGAAAAATATTTTTAACAAAAATTTTTCTATAGAAAAATATTTTTAATAAAAATTTTTCTACAGAAAAATATTTTTAAGAAAAATTTTTCTATAGACAAATATTTTTAACAAAAATTTTTCTATAGAAAAATATTTTGAACAAAAATTTTTCTATAGAAAAATATTTTTAACAAAAATTTTTCTATAGAAAAATATTTTTAACAAAAATTTTTCTATAGAAAAATATTTTTAACAAAAATTTTTCTATAGAAAAATATTTTTAACAAAAATTTTTCTATAGAAAAATATTTTTAACAAAAATTTTTCTATAGAAAAATATTTTTAACAAAAATTTTTCTATAGAAAACTATTTTTAACAAAAATTTTTCTATAGAAAAATATTTTTAACAAAAATTTTTCTATAGAAAAATATTTTTAACAACAATTTTTCTATAGAAAAATATTTTTAACAAAAATTTTTCTACAGAAAAATATTTTTAACAAAAATTTTTCTATAGAAAAATATTTTTAACAAAAATTTTTCTATAGAAAAATATTTTTAACAAAAATTTTTCTATAGAAAAATATTTTTAACAAAAATTTTTCTATAGAAAAATATTTTTAACAAAATTTTTCTATAGAAAAATATTTTTAACAAAAATTTTTCTATAGAAGAATATTTTTAACAAAAATTTTTCTATAGAAAAATATTTTTAATAAAAATTTTTCTATAGAAAAATATTTTTAACAAAAATTTTTCTATAGACAAATATATTTAACAAAAATTTTTCTATAGAAAAATATTTTGAACAAAAATTTTTCTATAGAAAAATATTTTGAACAAAAATTTTTCTATAGAAAAATATTTTGAACAAAAATTTTTCTGTAGAAAAATATTTTGAACAAAAATTTTTCTATAGAAAAATATTTTGAACAAAAATTTTTCTATAGAAAAATATTTTTAACAAAAATTTTTCTATAGAAAAATATTTTTAACAAAAATTTTTCTATAGAAAAATATTTTTAACAAAAATTTTTCTATAGAAAAATATTTTTAACAAAAATTTTTCTATAGAAAAATATTTTTAACAAAAATTTTTCTATAGAAAAATATTTTTAACAAAAATTTTTCTATAGAAAAATATTTTTAACAAAAATTTTTCTATAGAAAAATATTTTTAACAAAAATTTTTCTATAGAAAAATATTTTTAACAAAAATTTTTCTATAAAAAAATATTTTTAACAAAAATTTTTCTATAGAAAAATATTTTTAACAAAAATTTTTCTATAGAAAAATATTTTTAACAAAAATTTTTCTATAGAAAAATATTTTTAACAAAAATTTTTCTATAGAAAAATATTTTTAACAAAAATTTTTCTATAGAAAAATATTTTTAACAAAAATTTTTCTATAGAAAAATATTTTTAACAAAAATTTTTCTATAGAAAAATATTTTTAACAAAAATTTTTCTATAGAAAAATATTTTTAACAAAAATTTTTCTATAGAAAAATATTTTTAACAAAAAGTTTTCTATAGAAAAATATTTTTAACAAAAATTTTTCTATAGAAAAATATTTTTAACAAAAATTTTTCTATAGAAAAATATTTTTAACAAAAATTTTTCTATAGAAAAATATTTTTAACAAAAATTTTTCTATAGAAAAATATTTTTAACAAAAACTTTTCTATAGAAAAATATTTTTAACAAAAATTTTTCTATAGAAAAATATTTTTAACAAAAATTTTTCTATAGAAAAATATTTTTAACAAAAATTTTTCTATAGAAAAATATTTTTAACAAAAATTTTTCTATAGAAAAATATTTTTAACAAAAATTTTTCTATAGAAAAATATTTTTAACAAAAATTTTTCTATAGAAAAATATTTTTAACAAAAATTTTTCTATAGAAAAATATTTTTAACAAAAATTTTTCTATAGAAAAATATTTTTAACAAAAATTTTTCTATAGAAAAATATTTTTAACAAAAATTTTTCTATAGAAAAATATTTTTAACAAAAATTTTTCTATAGAAAAATATTTTTAACAAAAATTTTTCTATAGAAAAATATTTTTAACAAAAATTTTTCTATAGAAAAATATTTTTAACAAAAATTTTTCTATAGAAAAATATTTTGAACAAAAATTTTTCTATAGAAAAATATTTTTAACAAAAATGTTTCTATTCAAAAATATTTTTAAGAAAAATTTTTCTCTAGAAAAATATTTTTAACAAAAATTTTTGTATAGAAAAATATTTTCAACAAAAATTTTTCGATAGAAAAATATTTTGAACAAAAATTTTTCTATAGAAATATATTTTAACAAAAATCTTTCTATAGAAAAATATTAAAAATTTCTACAGAAAAATACAAAATACAAAAATTTTTCTATTGAAAAAAATTTTTAACAGAAATTTTTTTAGAGAAAAATATTTTTAACAAAAATTTTTCTATAGAAAAAAATTTTATCAGCAATTTTTCTATAGGAAAATATTTTTATCATGAATTATTTCTATCGGAAATTTTTCTATTTTCTACAGAAAAAATTTTTTAACGAAAATTTTTCTATAAAATTTTTTTTTCATATCAAAATTTTTTCTAAATATAAATATTTTGTTGACAATATTTCTACAGAAAAATATTTTTATCGAACATTTTTTTATAGAAAAATATTTTTATCGAAAATCTTCTATAGAAAAATATTTTGATCGAAAATTTTTTTAATTTTTTACATTGTAAAGAGGCAAACATAAATTTTAGAAATAATATTAAAAAAAAATTTACAAATATTTGTTTAAATTACCTAAAAATAAAAAAAAAATAATTAAAAAAATTATATGTATCTAAATAATATCCTAACCTAATATCTATTATATACAACCTTATTAAGTAGATTTATTTACTTATCCTTAAAAAAGGGTTTGAAATTAAAAAGATTTGTTTTAGTATACATTAGATTGCATTGTTGGTGCGTGTCTAAAAGTCTATAAATATGTTTGTATGTATGTATGTACTTATACAATTAATCATTAAGTTGTAGGTATATATTTTTTTCAAATTTTCTTTTTTTCCTTCAAAAGTTTGTTTTTCTGCGGTTTTTTTCCCTTTTGAAATCTTTAATTTTTAAATTCTCTATAAATTCTTTAACATTTTCTTATTTTTTCCATTTTCAGTTTGCTTTGGTTTTATTTCATTTATTTAGTGCTATTTCTTTTTATTTAAATTTTTTTTTTTTTTGTTTAATGATTTCATTTAAAATTTTAAGAGTTTTGTTTAGAAAAAATCTTCTTTTCTTGTCAATATACACATTTTTCTTGGTAAAAAAAGAATAAAAACTAAATTTATAAGTCTTGAGGGGTTTTTTAATATTATTTTATTTAATTAATTCAAATGTTAACATCTTTTGTTATGCAATGTCAAAAAATTAAACATACATATAACTATTCTTTTGATTGTGATAAAATAAAGTCGGTGTTAGAAGAAAGGAATGACAATATAAGTTTAGAATGAAAGAAGAAAAATGAATGAAAATTGTTACCGTTTTTGTGAAGTACAAGTACTATAGCTTTGGGTTGTTAAGTTTGACATGCATGACATTCTGTTGAACTTGGTTTTGTTTTTCATATAAATATTTTAATAAAACAAGTAAGAGTGTTATATTCGGCTGTGCCGAATCTTGTATACCCACCATCAAGTTGTACGATAGTGTAGCTAATTCAAAATGTGGTATTGTTGCTAATATATTTAAACTAAATTCGGTTGCAGTGGTATAGTTACTATAGTTCAACATTTAAAAATATCTAAGTGGTTTCCCTAGTATTTACCTTGGACAAAATGCTGTTCCATAACCGAATATAGTTTTACATAAACATGTTGATAGCAACACGACAGGTTCATATATTTTGTCAGGAATTCCTAATGCATCTACCGTGTATAAAGTCTGGACCTAACATTGATTAATAGCTATTTAATTTCGTAGATGCAATCTTAGTATCCTGAATGTACCTCCAAATTTTTTTGATTGTAGATATAAAAAGGGGATATTATATACATATAAGAACAATAACCAAATGTTGACCGCTTGTTACAAAATTTAATATACTGGCTGGTATTAATATAAAGTTTATTTGTGCATAGCTGACATAGTTTATAATTTAATAGCTTTAAACTGGCGTTTATGGCATTTTAGTGGTTACCGGGAGCGGTTTTTATATGAAAACTATGGTTAAAAATGGAACGATTCCAATAAAATTTGACATACTGACTGAAAGTTGCATAAAACTTCTCTGTTTTAAATTTAGTAGTCATAGATCTTACAATTTTATTCAATTTATCAGCATAAATGTGATTCTCGGGGCAGGGTTGTATGGGAGCTCTAACTAAGTGTTAACCGATGTTACCCATTTTCAGCACACAATTTCTATACCATTTCGAAAATACTTTTTCTTAATTTTGTCTCTCTAGCTCTTGTAGTTAAGGAACTATCACGCTTTTCTTTGACGGAAAAACGGACATAAACCGTCTTTTTGTTTTGTATTTTTGTGTTTCCGTAAATTTTTTATATGGGAGCTATGGTCAAATAGTAACCGATTGTAACAAAATTTGGTACACTGGCTGGCATTTACATAGACTTTCGTTTTGTAAAATTTTGTTGATGTATCCCTTTTAGTTAAGTCTCTATCGCGCTTTTATCTGACGGACAGATAAGTTTTTATATGGGAGCTATGGTCAAATGGCGACTGATTGTAACAAAATTTTGCACACTGGTTGACGTTGATATAATACCTGTTCGTGCTAAATTTAGTGGTTATATATGTTATAGTTTTCGATTTATTTATTATTATTTAAGTGTATTTTAGGTGAAATTTTGGCTGTTTCCATAAGTTTTTTGTATGGGAGCTATAACTAAATGTGAACCGATTTTGATGAAATTTTATATGCTGCCTAGGGCTTATACAAAACTTCTATATACTAAATTATATCATCATAGCTATTATAGTTTGTTATTAATTAGCAAATAAGCGATTAGCTTAGGCGAGGTTATAGGGGAGCTGTGATTAAATGTTAACCGATTTTGCCCAATTTCAATACCAAAATTTTCTCAGAGATGAAGAATGTTTTTAGTAAGTTTCAGTGAGCTAGCTTTTTTCGTTTAGGCGTTATCGTGATTTCAACAGACAGACGGACAGACAGACGGACATTGCTCGTCTTAGAATTTCATAAGGATTCAGAATATATATCGTTTTTGATTTTTGAGCCAATATTAAGGAAACTACAAATGAAATGACAATCTCAATCTCAGGGTATAACAATTTAGGAAGTGCTATAGTAGATCTAGCCATATCCTTTACCACTGAGGTCAAATATCTTTTATTTTTCTTGCATATCTGCCAAATTTTGTCATCATATAAAAATTTTTTTAAAACTTATATAGATTTTTAAGCTTTTTTATCAAATCAAATTGTCTCTAAATTTGGTGATTTGATTCCACCTTATACAAAAACTATGAGTGCAACCTATGATGGAGAAGGGTAGGAATAATTCCGGTTGCGATCTCTCAAAAGAAAATCTTTTTTAAACTTAAAAACTTCTTGAAGCAATTAAAATCGCTTTTACTCCTTCATTCAAAGGCAACAATTTTCCTAATTAACTAAAAACTTTTTTTCTTTGCTTATATTCTTACGCAGTTTCATCATAATTTTCCTTTCCTCTTTAAAGTAGAAAGTATTTAGATACATTAAAAAAGAAAATGTTAAAAAACCCTTAAAAATAAATAAGAAAAAATTTAATAAAAGATACTCTCACAGACACTGTAGGAAAAGGAAGAAGATGAAGAGTATTCTTACAACGCCACTGAGTCGTCAGAAAGTGAATTTGATGCATTTCTACTGGTTGATAGCGTTGTGGCTGATGCTTTCAGGTGGTTAGAGGCAGGTGTGGTGGCACAATTTTTATTATTACTTGAATTATGTGAATAACTATTCGTCTTGTTTTTAGGTGAGGCTAATGATGATATTGAGGTGTTCTTGGTGGTGGTAGTGGTATTGTTGTTTTTGTTGGTATTAGTAGTATTAGTTGCTGTGATGGTGGTGGTATTTGTATTAAGTTGCAAAGATCCAATTGAACCATTTACTTTAAGCAAACGTGTTGACGGTTGTCACATTTCCTGCGATGATGGTGAGGAAGTCGCCGTCGTCGTTGATGTGGCTACAGAAGTTTCATGGCTATCGCCCACATAACCCTCATCAGGACTATCTGCTAGTGGACCGTTGAGGTGTCTAATTTTAGTATTTTTCTCTGTTGCATTAGGAGAACATGATTTTGTTTCCTGTTTAGATTGTTGCTGCTGCTGCTGCAAATGTTGTGTTATACTACCAACTGTTAGTGATGAGGTTGTCGGTGATATATCCGTTTCATCACATTCTGGTATTGTGGATGAATCAACCTGTGCTGCCGCACATCTTTTCCTTTGTGTTGTTGTCTCCATTGGTGTTTGTGATGAGGCTGTTGATGTATTTGTTGTGACTGTTGTCGGTGTGTTAGTATTTAATGCTGCTGTTGTTGAATTTATAGAGGTAAGTGGTTGCTGTTGTTGTGGCTGCTGCTGTTGTGGACTTAACATGCCCATTATAGAGGGTGCGTAATGTATAGGCTGGGCATGATAGCCTGGCAGACAGGGAGGCCACTGTTGCTGTTGTTGTTGCTGCTGTGGATCAGGATTACTTTTGTAGCCCTCCGGAGGTGAAGGATATTGCACTAAATGCGTTTGTGGATATCCCTCAGCTGTAAAACGTACATTGGGTATATTATATTTATCATAGGATGTTGGTGTTCCTGAACGTTGCTGTAGAAATTCTGCCTCCAGGCTATAGCGCATACCATTATTGTTGTTGGCGTTGGCAAACTGCTGTTGTTTGTGTGCTCTATTGTGTGGCAAGGTACGATAGAAATTTTGTTGCTGCTGTTGTTGCATATTTGCCTGCTGTTGATGTTGCTGCTGCTGTTGTTGCTGGGCAGTTGATTGTTGTTGCATTAGATGATGATGTGAGGGCGGCTGTTGTGGTGACTGTTGCAAATGGGCATTTGTATAGTCGTAAGCAAAACCATCTTGACCCAAAAAGCAAACTGGATTTAAATGCACATCAACTGGATGTGTGGGTATGGAATTCATAACGGTTTTCAATTGCATACCCCGAGGCAAGGTAGTCATGCCACCAAATCTGGACGAAGCCATGGCAGCAGCCGTATTAGGCCTAAGGATTTGTGAACCAAATTGCGGTGCTGCCAGCTGATAGTATTGATCATATTGCACGGGATTTTGACAATCACTTTGAGCATCATACTCTGAGCCACCAGCATCTAGAGAGGCAGAGGTTTTTAATTTATGTTTATAGCCTGACTCGGCATCGTTAACTAGATCTGGATTTTTCTCTGTATAGTTACGCAGTGAAGAGGGTGGCGAGCAGTAGGCCAAAGTAGAGCTTAAGGCAGGATTTACCATTAATGACTGAGGTGGTGGGGTGGAATTGTTTGAATTCATGGCAGCAGCCTGAGCCATATTAACACTTAACTGCAGGGTCTGTGTGGAGCTATCTAAAGGATTATAGAGCATTATATTTTGCTTTATTTGATTGCCTAAGATGACACCATTCTCCTTGGTAAGTTTGGTGGGTGTTAAGCTGTCACAGGGTCCCAGCATCAAACCTGAATTACCGTTTAAACTGTCGTTGTCATTGATGATGGAAGAACACTTCATCAAACCATTGTCATTACTAGATGAACCATCTGAGGAGGAGGTATTATTGCCATTTACCGAGGTCACTCCCGAAGAGGGACATTTCTTGCGCTTAACTGGTGTTTGTCTCTTTTTGCATTGTATAATAATAAAGGCCAATACCAAGACAAATATTATACCCCCACCCGCTGAACTGGCTACTATATAGTTCATATAATTCTGGGGAAAGGAGACCTCATTAACCACAGGAGGCTCTTTAATCATTACTCGGATGGTGTAGTTGCTAAAGGTGGTTCCCGCTATATTTTGTCCCACACATGAAAAGGTACCATTATCCTCAATGCCCACATTGTATATAAAAATTTCACTTTTTTTCTCCTCCGAGGTAGTGGATGTCTCATCAATATAGTAAAGCATATGCATGTTATCTATAAAACTATCATTGGTCATTACTTGGCCATTGAATAGCCACAAAACCTTGGGCTCGGGTATGGCTCTAACTATACAGGATATGGTGAGATTTCGACCTTCCGAGACCTCGGTATAGGTAGACTGAGGAGTTACCTCGGGTAGGCAGGCAAATTCTTCTCTTTTCAAGGCTTTTATAACTTGGCCTTTGAGGCGTGGGGGCTCTACACACTTAGGTTCTTCTGTCTGGGGTGTATTGTAGTTGTTTAGCCAGGAATGTAAATCTAAAAGCCGGCAATCACAAGTCCAGCGATTACTTTGCAGGCTAATGCCATGTAGGGATTTGGGCAGTATATGGCTTCCTTGTATATAACTTATGCGATTGCCATCTAATCTTAACCACTCTAGATTATCCATGCCTATAAAAGCCTCATTTTCTATTCTTTCGATCTGGCAGTTACTTAGCTCCAGGGTAGTGAGAAAAGACAAATATCTAAAGGCTGCTGTCTTAAGTTCTCGAATAGGATTTCCGCTCAAGGTTAGCCTCATTAAGGAGCTATAATCCTGAAAGGTTTCCGAGGGTATATGCTGCAAAGAGTTCTCAGATAAATCCAACTCCACTAAGTTGGTGAGTCCCCTAAAAGCTTTTTCGTGAATTCTTATAAGTTGATTACGGGATAAGTAGATTTTTTGTAGATTTAATAAGTCCATGCGCAGAAATCTTTCACTTTGCAGTACCTGCAAAGCATTGCCGCTAAAGTTTAAAACTTGAGTGCCGGGATCCATACCTTCTGGTATATTGGGTAAGGATTGGCCACCGCATTCCACTGTCTGTTTGCCTCCCTTCCATTTGCATATGCAGACTTCCGCCGGACAGGCTTTTACCACTGAGATAAGGACACTGTTAAACAGTAATATACAACAGCTGACTAAAGCTAAGGATTTATGGCTTAAACAAGGCATTTTAGGCTTTAAGTACTTTTAGCTTTGGCTAATTAAATTTTTAAAAATGTATCTTATCCAAGTTTGTCTAATAGTATCAACAAATTAAACAAAATTCTTTAAAATTATTAAGTTTAAATAATAAAGACTTGTTTAATAGTGGCCAGTTATACAAAAACTTTAAAGCCATCTATGGACAAGATAATGTAGCTGGAGTATGAGTGTCATAGACAAATGTTTCCAAGAGTTTTTTTGAAGCTTTTAAAATTTTTTCTTTTGCTTTGTTTAGGTTGTTTCTTCTTTTTTTAGTTTTATTATCTCTTAAGCCAAATCCCTTTTAGGCATTTTGGGTTTTAAAGCCTACTATAAATGGCAATCATGTTGAAAGGCAGCAATAAACGAAAATATCCTAGATGTCCTTGTCTAAGGACTAGATGGTTTTCTTTATTTTTCTTCTTTTTTTTTTTTTGTTATCTGCGTTATTTTTTTTTTTTTTCTTAATTTCTTAAACTGTCATTTAAGCTCATATAACGCACCAGTTTTATCAGTTCAGTTTTTTTTTCTTCTTTTCTTACTCTAATACTAAGCCCTCAATCCACAATCTTGTTCCATATAAAAGGCGTCTGTCGGGCGTTTTTTGTTTTTGTTTATTTCTTCTATATATGTATATCCCGCTAAAGAGTCCTTTTTGTTCAATATATCTCTTTACTTAGATGTTTTTTGTAATTTTTTTTTTCTTTTATTAACTTCAACTTTTAGTTTTTTTTTTTTCTTTTTTTTCTAGTTTATTTCTCTTTCTTCATTATTCCTCTAGTTGACGTCAGCATATTTTTTTCTACTACCCAACATTTGGCTCCTAAGAATTTATATATTTTTTTCATAAACGCCAATTGTTTTTTGTTTCCTTATTTTTCCTCAGTTTTTTTCCTTATCTAGTAGATGTTTGTTAATATCCTTCTACTATTTCTTATATTTTTCTTTTCTGCTTAGATTTTCTTTGTTGGTAAACCATTTATTTCATTTTTGGCTGAATATTATATTTCCCGTAGTTGTGTGCATTCATTCATTATTTATGTGTGTGTTTGTTGCGAAAAAGCAAAAAAAAAATTAAATGAAAATGAAATCAATTTGATTTTCATCGTAGTTTTTCTTTCAACAAATCATTAAGGCCATTAGTTTGTTTTGTTGTTGTAGTTGTTGTTGCTGCTGCTGTTGTTTTTTCTTATCTTTTGTCTAAAAAGAAAAGTAGAAGGAGTGGAAAAAATAAATTAGAAAGTTTTAATTTAATAAGGAATATTGAAATTTCAAAATTGCCATAAATTACAATAAAGATATAGATGGTTAGGTTAGAAGATAAGCTATTTATAATATTTTATTTATAAAAATCTTGATTTTCTTATGAAAAAAAAAATATTTTTAATATTTATGACCTACATACCAATAGATTAAGAATTTTTTACTGAGTCATAAAATGACTTTCGTTCCCTTGTCTAAGTATTTTATAAGATTTAGATACAATTAAATTAGACGTCGGCTTTTGCCAAAAACGCAAAATTGAAAAAAAACCTTAGAAGTTCATTATAGATTTTAATTTTGATGATAGAAATATACTGACATTTTAAATATTAGATACTTCAGAAAACTTATGATTTTTAACATACACAAATTTTAGTATAGAAAAAATGTACACCAAAAAAGAAAAAAACTAACAACGATACAAATGTTATATAGAAAAAATTTAAACCAAAAGTTTTTTATAGAAAAAATTTTACAAAGAAAATTTTTATACAGAAAAAATTGCATACCAAAAATGTTTATACAAAAAAAATTTATACCAAAAAAATGTTTACCAAAATTTTTCTATAGAAAACATTTTTTAACGAAAATTTTTCAATAGAAAACATTTTTTAACGAAAATTTTTCTATAGAAAAAATTTTTTTAACGAAAATTTTTCTATAGAAAAAATTTTTTTAACGAAAATTTTTCTATAGAAAAAATTTTTTTAACGAAAATTTTTCTATAGAAAAAATTTTTTTAACGAAAATTTTTCTATAGAAAAAATTTTTTTAACGAAAATTTTTCTATAGAAAAAATTTTTTTAACGAAAATTTTTCTATAGAAAAAATTTTTTTAACGAAAATTTTTCTATAGAAAAAATTTTTTTAACGAAAATTTTTCTATAGAAAAAATTTTTTTAACGAAAATTTTTCTATAGAAAAAATTTTTTTAACGAAAATTTTTCTATAGAAAAAATTTTTTTAACGAAAATTTTTCTATAGAAAAAATTTTTTTAACGAAAATTTTTCTATAGAAAAAAATTTTTTAACGAAAATTTTTCTATAGAAAACATTTTTTTAACGAAAATATTTCTATAGAAAAATTTTTTAAACGAAAATTTTTCTATAGAATCAATTTTTTACCGAAAATATTTCTAATTTTATACCGCAAAATGTTTCTATAGAAAAAATTTCATACCGAAAATTAAAATTTTTGTATAGATAAATTTTATACCGACAAATTTTGTATGGAAGAAATATAAAAAGTTTTATACCAAAAATTTTTCTATAGAAAAAATGTTATACCTAAAATTTTTCTATAAAAATATTTTGTACCGAAAATTTTTCTATAGAAAAAATTTTTTAACGATAATTTTTCGATAGAAAAACTTTTTTAACGAAAATTTTTCTATAGAAATTTTTCTATAGAAAAAAATTTTTACCAAAAATTTTTATATAGAAAAAATTTTGTACCGAAAATTTTTTTATAGAAAAAATTTTATACCTCAAAATTTTTTTATAGGAAAAATTTTATACCGAAAATTTTTGTATAGAAATAATTTTATACCGTAAATTTTTCTACAGGAAATAATTTATACCGAAAATTTTTCTATAGAAAAAATTTTATACCAAAAATTTTTCTATAGAAAAAATTTTATACAGAAAATTTTTCTATAGAATAAATTTTATGCCGAAAATTTTTTATAAAAAAAAAAATTTATATAGAAAATTTTTCTGTAAGAAAAATTTTATACCGAACATTTTTCTATAGAAAAAAATTTATAAAGAAAATTTCGATAGAAAAATATTGATACCAAAAAATATTGTATAAAAAAATTTTCATAAAAAAGAAATCTGAATAAAAAAATTTTGATACGAAAAAATTTAGTAAAGAAAAATGTTTATATCTTCAAATGTAAATTTCTATAATAATTCTTCAAGATGTCCAACAAATAATCCTTAGTTCATTCTCAAAACACATGTATTTGACTATATAACATTTTCAAAACAAAGGCCTTCAAATTATTATTCTTAGTCTTCGTATATATTCCACTTCAAAGCTTATAGTCTTTATGAATTTTAAAATTTAACCTTCTACACATTAAATGATCATTGCCACCTACATTCATATCCACTATAAAACAAATTTTCTTAACATCAAACCAATAAAATTTCCATAGTAACCTTGAGCTTTCACCTTATTCAAGGATACCACTTAATTCTTTTGTTTCTCAGCGCCACTTGACATCAAACATCAAAAAATCATCAATACCAATTTAGCATTAAACTTTTTTTCTTTGCCATTTTTTCTTATTTTTCTTCTTTTCGCAATTTATAACAGTTTATATGCGATTTAAGTAAATAATATTTATTTATTTTTACAAAGAAGCCTATTTATTTATTTGCATTTATTTTTATTGCCAACATTATTGCCAAAGCAATAATAAAACTGCTTTTGCAATTTTTTTTTTATCCTTCAGCATTTTGTTTATCTTTTATTTTATTTTTTTTCGTTTTCTGTTAGAAAACCCCTTTTTATTTTTACCCTCGAAGAAGAAACACTCGTGTAGCCCACATTAATATTATGAGGAGAAAAAAAGAAAATACTAAGTGTAGCAAATAAATATAAATAAGAAACAATAAAAAAAGAGAAGTATCAAATGAAGGAGTTGAAACAATGTTGCTTAGATTGTAGATTTATATGGAGGATGTTTGTTTATATTAAGACGGATAATTTTGTTCATATGTACAAATACATACTTATGGTTGTTAGGGTATCCTGGAGGATTTTATTCTTCTACTCTTACTGTTAAAAACATATTCATGATTTGATATATACCAGAATATAATTTTAGTTCTTTAAATGGTCGCGAGATGAATTAAATTACTCATGGTAGTAATTTATTGTTCCTTATGTTCTTTATAGATTCTATTTTTTGAAAAAATTAGTAAATGGTGCAATTTTACTCTATATACTAGTCCCTATAGCTATATATAATGGAATTGCAAAAACCCTAATGAATTCATTACAAACGTAACATTAAAAAAAATAATAATTTTTAAAAACCGTAACTTTCCAAATCGCTCACATCGAGACTTAACTTTTTAGTTTTCTAATCATTCTGGCGTTCCTGAGTTCATATTACAAATAACTCATACCATAAAAAATTTTATATTAAAAAAACTTCTATTAAAAATTTTTTTATCAAAAATTTTCTATTAAAATTTTTTTTTATTAAAAATTTTCTATTGAAAATTTTTTTTATCAAAAATTTTCTATAGAAATTTTTTTTATCAAAAATTTCTATTGAAAATTTGTTAATAAAAAATTTCTATTGAAAACTTTTTTATCAAAAATTTTCAATTGGAATGTTTTTTATCAAAAATTTTCTATTAAATATTTTTTTATTCAAAATTTTCTATTGAAATTTTGTATTAAAAATTTTCTATTAGAAATATTTTTATCAAAAATTTTCAATTGAAAATATAATTTTTTTTTTATTTTTCTATTGAAAATTTTTTTATCAAAGATTTTCTATTGAAAATTTTGTTATTAAAAATTTTCAATTGAAATTTTTTTTATCTAAAATTTTTTATTGAAAATTTTTTTATCAAAAACTTTTTATTGAAAATTTTTTTATAAAAAATTTCTATTGAAAATTTTTTTATCAAAAATTTTGTATTCAAAATTTATTTAAAAAAAATTTTATTGAAAATTTGTTTATCAAAAATTTTCTGTATATAATTTATTTATAAAAATTTTCTATTGAAAACTTTTTTATCTAAAATTGTAATAAAGAACTTTTTTATCAAAAATTTCTCCAAAAATTTTTTTATCAAAAATTTCTTTATTGAAAATTTTCTATTAAATTTTTTTTTATCAAAAATTTTCCACCGGATTTTTTTTTTTATCAAAAATTTTCTATAGAAAATTTATTTATAAAAATTTTTCAAGAGAAATTTTTTAATCAAAAATTTTTCAATAAAAAAATTTTTTATTAAAAATTTTACTACTTAACATTTTTTTATTAAAATTTTTATCAAACATTTTATTGAACATTTTTTTATTTAAAATTTTCTATTAAAAATCTTTTTATCAAAAATTTTCTATTAAAATTTTCTTAATCAAAAATTTTCTATTAAAATTTTCTTTATCAAAAATTTTCTATTAAAATTTTTTTTTATCAAAATTAGAAAACAGAAATGTTTTTATTGAATATTTTTTTACAGAAAAATATTTCTAGAGAAAAATATTTTTATCGAGATCTCTTCTATTTTTTTATTGAAAATATTTCTACAGAAAATTTTTCTATAGAAAAATATTTTAATTAAAAATTTGCCTAAAGAAAAATATTTTTATCGAAAATTTTTCTATAGAAAAATATTTTTATAATTTTTTTATTTTTTTTTTTTGTAAAAAATTTTTCTGCCGAAAATTTTACTGTAGAAAAATAATTTTATCGAAAATTTTTGTATAAAAAAATTTTTTTATTAAAAATTTTTCTATTAAAAATATTTTTTATCAAAAAATTTTTTATTAAAAAATATTTTTATGAAAAACTTTTCGGTAGAAAAATATTTTTATCGAAAATTTTTATATAGATACATATCGAAAATTTTTCGATAGAAAAGTTTTTTTAAAAAAGTTTTTTATTGTTGTTATTCGAAAAATTTCCTATAAAAAATAATTTGAATCCAAAAATTTTTTAGAGAAAAATATTTTGATCAAAAATTATTCTATAAAAAATTTTTATTGAAAATATTTCTATACAAAAATACTTTTATATAAAAGTAGGAAAGTGCTATAGTCGGTCAAGCCCGACCATACGATACCCTTCACCACTAAGGTCAAAGATGTTCCTCTTCCTGTATATAGACAAATATTTGCTAAATTTTGCTATCATACAAACATTTTCTAAAAACGTATATATTTAAGTTATTTCCGTCATTTGGACATACATGAGGGCTAGAGTCAAGTGTGGACCAATTATCTCGAAATTTTGCAAATTGATTACAGTTGTTGCAAAAATTATGTATGCAAAAATAAACCTAAAATTCTCATTTAGTGCGTTTCGACAGAAGAGTTTGTATGGGAGCTATGGTCAAATGTGGGCCGATTTCAACGAAATTTGGTACAATGATTTAAGTTGAACTTTCATGAAAACATATTAATATTTTTGGCCAATATAGCATTTCCGGGAAGTGGGACCAATGGGAGGTACCATAAATATTTGACCAATTTTGGCGAATTTCAATAGCCTTCGTTCCACTATCAAAGAAATTATCTGTGCCAAATTTCGTCAAATTATATAAATCGACTCAGAAATTATTCTAAGCCTATTGCTATACTAAAAGCTGTGTTTAAGACAAATATTTCTATGCGTTACATACATCAACACGAACTTATAATACTCTTTCCACCGATGGTGATGAAAAGTATAAATATTTATGCAGAAAAATCTAAAAGAATCAAAAAATGTTCCCAATTCGGTTACATTTATTTCAAACAATGTTTACAAAAGTAACAGCGTCGTGGCAACAATGTTCGAGATTATATTTCATTGTTCTTTTAAACCGTGTATTTTGTTGCTATAAACTGGATTTTGATTTTGTTTCTTGTATATATTGTTTTTGTGTTTTCTTAAACAAGGCAGCACCAACCGACTTTGCTAACATCCAATTTCCAACCGAATGCTTTCAGTACTCACTTTCACGAGTTTTATTAATGATCGTGATATTTACTAAAATTACAAAAAGTGTTCGGCTTTTGGTTGTATGGGCCATCTACGCCTGTTCATAGGTTCTGTTTTTGTATACCTTTTTATGCGATTTCAAGATTTTGATACTATATTTGGTGTAACACTTCTTTTATATAATCAGAATGTATCAATTAATTGTGTTGTTGTTCTTACTTCTGCTGCAAACACAATTGCAGTTGTCTATCTTATTTAACTAAGGAGATATAATGTTACTGATTTGTTCCTTTCTTTGCCCATTTACCACGAATTTTTAAAAATCCATTATTAATGAGACTTGAAAAGTTAAAGAACGGGTGAAAAATTGTATGGTTTGTATATATTTTCTATATAACTTATATATAAAACAGGTTAGTTATTGACTGATATGTCACCGGCAAAAGGTGTACAGCTAAAATTTAATATACCTTAGCCGAATTTTTTGTCGATCTAGGGTAATATCCAGTACAATCTTTATAATGGGTGCCCAAACTAGAACGCAACTTTTAAATTTTAAATAAAATACAGATATTTAAAAAAAAAGAGAGAAAATTTATTATATCGAAAAGTAGACAGAATGAGGTTATGTTTGGAACAAGATATCGTGCAGATGGCTGCCACGGCTTTTAATGAAATTTCAATGACCTTTTTGCATAAATGGTGGGGTATTTTATTAATGCAGCGTCCAATTTCCACTTTTAAGGCTTGAGTCATCTTCGGCTTATTCGCTTAAACCATGGACTTTAAAAAAAAAACGCAAAGAAAAAATCCAAAGGTATTAAATCGCACGATCTTGTCGGCCAATTCTGTTCTCCAAAACGCGAAATAACACGACCGGGAAATAACTGATGTAGCAGTTGAATTGTTTCTCTGGCTGTATGACATGTGGCACCATCTTGTTGGCAAGAAAAAACTGGTTTTCATTTCGCGATACCGAACACCATTGACTATTTGCGCTTGACCTGCCTCATTTTCATAAAAAAAAGGTCCAATGATTCCTCCAGCCCAAAAACAACACCATATAGTAACACGTTGAGGATGCATTTGCTTCTCGTGAATCACTCAAGGATTTTCATCACCTCAAATGCGACAATTCTGCCTATTGACTAAGCCATCAAGATGGAAATGGGCCTCGTCACTGAAGATGATTTTACCACGATGATGACGTCATGATGTGCCAGCAAAGCCGCGGCGGCTATCTGCACGATATTTTGTTCCATACATAACCTCATTCTGTTTACTTAATGATATAATAAAGTTTCACGATTTGTTTTTTTAATATTTGTGCTTTATTTAAAATTTAAAAATTGCGTTCTAGTTGGGACACCCTTTACTTATATACAACTCTACGTCCATATAGAGTTTAAATTTTAACCAAATGTCCAAGTTCGGACACTTATTTTTGTTCCCGATAAAGAACTTTTGCTGTCACTCTGGGACACCCTAATGATATTTTTGTTTTGCTTAAGCTCAAAGCTGAAGATTACGATGATTATTGTAAGTCTTTTTCAAGATGATGATAATAAGAAAATGTCATAAGCAAACGCAGAATATTTCGAATAAGATTTCAAAATGAACAGAAATAAAGCAACCAAAAAAAAAAGCGTTGAACAGTTAAGGGCAAAAAAATAGAAATTTCTGATGTTAAATAAGAAAAAAATTGTAATCAAAATGTATAGTTTAAAAATAGTGAAGTCTTTCATTCTGCTATTGATAAAGTTCCATTAAAAATATTACTTATTTTTTATGTTTTAGATGAAATGCTTTTTAATACTAACTATTGTAAAACTTTACCTTAAATATTGAATATAGGTTCTTTTCAGACCTACATATATGCCACTGGGTAAATTATTCTTCTTTACAAACTACAAATGTTTTTATATTTAAATAATTATAGCTCTGAGTTTTCTTCTTTAAACTCATTTATTCGCCAACACTGTTAATACACAAGTATTAAGTGAAAGGTTGCCTCGAAACAACAATTGAAGGCAAAATATATAAAAAAAATTACATAAAATACAATAAGAAATTCTAACAATGGTAATCAAATATAGAAAGCTGAGTAGACAGATTTTTATTTGGTTACACTTAACATAATTTTTATTTCATTTAACCATCTTATATTTTCCCTTTTACACACAATTTTTTCCTGTATCTCCTTATCTCTCCGTTTTTTTATAACCCAAATTTGTAATAATTTTTTTTTTTGTTTCTGGTGCTGCTTTTCTCATTTGGCTGAAAATAAAAAAGGCCTTAATTTGCTTAAAGGCTCTGAGATCTGAATGTAAAGGAATGAAGGATTGTCTAAATTATTCTATGAGCGTGAAAAAAGGAGCACAAATTTTATTAGACTTTAAAGAAAAAGTAAACAAAAATTCATTTCTTTTGAATTTAACAGAAAGAAAGTTAGCAATCTAGAGTTTTTTTTTCAACAATTTTAAACAGTTTGTTTTCTCAGCTATATAAAGTTATAGCCTCTATTGTTTATTTGTTATCTTTAAAATATTTTTAGTTGTCAGTAACAGAATTTCACACAAATCGTCTGTCTGTCGTTTCTGTTTTCCAAACAGACACATTTCACATTGGGAAAACTTAATTAACTAAAATCGTATTTCACTTGTCTTTCGCAGCACTTAAATAACAGCAGTAGACTTTAGATGTGTAAGTGCTTTTATCTGCTTAAAAGTAAGTGTATGTGTGGCTATTTGTATAAGTGTGATATTGTTTCTGTCTCTGTGTATATTTGATGCCTTCTAAAGCTGCAAAATTTTCCCAGGCATCTTGTGGTGTAAGTTTCTATTATTAAAGCAATGATATGTTTTTTTTTTTTTCGTTCATTCGTATCATTTAGTATCATTAAAGAAATAATGAAGAAAAACTAGAAACAATTGGTGGCATTTTAACCCTTGAAGGTATATTTTCTTATCATAGGTTTTTATTAAGACCTATATTTTTACAGCTACTTCGTTGGTGGTAAAATTTATGTTGAAAAATGTTTTCATGAGATATAGTTTTTTTTTTACTGTTTACTCTTTTACAAAATACATGCCTCTTTTTTTCGTGGTTGAACCTTTCATGGTTGAACCTTTCATGGTTGAATCTTTCGTAATTGAATTTTTGTTTCAATTGCTTTTAGTTTAAGAGATATGATGTATGAAAAATTGTTTTTTTTTCTCTAGGTTAACCATTTCAGAAGACATGTCTAGAGACTTGAATCATAGTTCGTTTTAAATTCTTATCGTAAGACTTAATAAAGTCAACTTTTTATCGAAAACCTTTTAGTATGGATACAAATTCATATTTTTGAATAAAATGACAAGTAAAAAAGTGCTATAGTCGTTCAAGCCAGACCACACTACATCCTTCACCACTAAGGTCAAAGGTGTACTTTTTCTTGTATAGATTTTGCCATCATACAAACATTTAGACTTATATGAGAGCTAATGTCAAAAGTAAACCGATTCCATCATTTAAACTTATACGAGAACAAGGGTCAAATGTAAATCGATTATATCGAAATTTCGCAAATTGATTACAGTTTTTATCGAAATGAAAAAATAAACTCAAAATCCCATTATCTTGACATTAACAAGCGATTTAGTGATTCGGTCTAATTAAGTGCGTTTGGACAGAAGACGTTGTATGGGAGCTATGGTCAAATGTGGACCGATTTCAACGAAATTTGGTACGTTGATAAAGATTTATATAAGCAGTATCTGATTTAAATTTCATGAAAATATATTGATATTTGTGTCCAATATATCAATTCCGGGATATGGGATCTATGGGAGGTACCATAAATAATGGACCGATTTTGACGAACTTCAATAGCCCACTGTCAAAAAAATAATCTGTGCCAAATTTCATCAAATTATCTTTAGAATTGCGACCTGTACATTGATTACATGATTTACACGGGGTTCAGCCAGCCGACAGACGGACGGACGGACCTACTGACAGCGCTAAATCGACTCAGAATGTGATTCTAAGCCTATTGGAATACTTAAAGGTGGGTCTCAGACAAATTTTTCTATGCGTTACATACATCAGCACAATCTTCCATCTATGGTGGTGAAGGGTTAAAACAATAAACGGTGCGGAAGAAGGATGGATCCGTTTGAATTATCGATTGTGCTGATTATTTAGTCACAATGTCGCACAGTGGTATTTCTTCATACATCGAAGTGCAAAAAATAGAAGACGTGATTCTATAACTATACAATTTTGCATACTTGTAAAATATAATGTAAATAAGAAAAATTTTAAAGTTTCAAAATCCGTCGACTCCTTGTGGTAAATTCTAATCAGAATTTTATGAAATTAAAACACTTCAATTAATTAATTCACAAAAGAGGTCCACTAATTTTAGTTGAAATTTGTTGACTCCTTGGGGTACCTGAATTGAAGCGCCATTTATTCACTTAATGCAATTCTCATCAGAATTTGATAAATCTTGACACACGTCCATCAGTTGATCCAAAAAACAAATCTACTTATTTTGTTTGAAACCCGTTGACTACATAGATTTCTGCCTAGGACTAACACTTAAATGCAATTTGATTCAAAAATTAAGCCTAAACGACTGCAACACTTTTTGCTTAATTTGTATGTAACAATTTAAGAGACTTTTTTCAGAAAATTTTGACCTTTGTTCTACGATTGGTAAATTTCGTTGAAGTTTTTTCGTTCAATCTAAAGAAGAGACTTTCGCCCTTTACGTGGTTATGAAGGCATTATCAAGCCAAACCGAGGCAACTAAGTTTTTGTCCAAAGAAAAACGAAAATACAGAATTTAGTAGAGCTTTTTTGATTTCCTCATCTGTGGACTAAAACGAGGGTTCCGTACTTTAATTAAATCGACATCAAGATTATAGTTGTAAAACTATATTCGACACATAAGATGAAAAATTTTATCTCTTTTCGTTTAAGGCCATAAAGAATATTTCAATGCAATTTTTATAACTTTTTCTTGAAAACAATTACCGATCCTTAATATCAAGACTCTTCTCTATAGAACTGCATTATTCGATTTTGCAAAAGCAGTTGTCAAAAAATTGCTTTTTTGCTATAGAAATACCATATTATTTCACTTCAATAAGCAAAACTACCATTTGTGTTCTCTAAAAACCCGCAACCCTATACTGAAACATAAAAGCTAGGGTAACTATTAGGTGGGTCGTACCCACGTATGATTTTTTTAAAAAATTCTCGAAGCCAGGCGATGATCGTTAATAGTGAAAATGATAGACGTATGATTACCAAATTTTTTTTTTTTTTGAGAAACCTGCTGACTCATCCGTCATACTTTTCACATACGTGGCTTCAACAGAATGGGGCGACAAGGCCAGAGCTTCGAGAAAATGTTTCCTAAAAACTGATCAGCCGCTTTGGGGAAATCCCGTGCTACAAATTCGCCTGATCTAGCTTCCATGAATTTTTTACGGGCTTCTAGAAAGGGTTTATAACGACAAAGCCAAATCTGTTGTAGTCGAGAAATCAGTCGTGGGGTGCAGAACGCAAGGTTCCATTTTAAACAGTGTGTTCAACTCAAAGGAAGATATTCTTTTAAAAATCGTTATACTTTATATAAGCTTCGAGGGCATATATTTCAATGTTAAAGAAGTTAATTCTAAATTTCGATATGGCAGCACAACCGAGGCAAAAGATGCAGAATTGAGGTCTCCACATTCTAAAGAATTGAAAGAGGTTATGATGTTGTTTAAGCCGATAGGAGATTAAAAGTGAAAGTGATTATGTAATCGTAAGCGCAACGTTTGTCCACGGAGGCCAAACAGTGGCTTTGTTGTGAATTGACGTATAAGAAGCAAACATTGGTTTTTAAGCCAATAAAGTGATAGCAAATCTTTTTTGAGATACACTGGGTATAAGAAACACTGACGACATTGAAAAGGCAAAACATTTGACCAAGAAAAAGCATGTCTCCTGAAGAATGTAAGGGTAAACAGATCATCCTCATTCGCTTTATTCTCCAGATTAAGTCCAGTGTAATTATTTGTTATTTCCAAAATTAAATTTAATTTTGTATAGAAATCAATGCTTTAACCTAAAGAACATGGACTTATTTTAATCGTAGCTGTTTTAAAGTCCATTTTATCCTAACTTTCTTTATAATTTGGCTTGTATATAATTAATTTCAAATAGCCTGCTTTTATTCTTATATAAGCCAAGGGTTAAGCATTTAAAATTATTTTCACAAGATCTATTACTAGCTATTTGTATTAAAGTACCAAACAATTTAGCACAGACCTGATACTTAATGTTTATATACTTCTTTTTTTGTATAAGTATTTATTTGTCTAGTAAACGTAAGTGTTATATCTGTAAGTGCGTGCAAGGATTTCTCATATAAAATTGTATTTTATTATAAACAGTTTCGTTGTAGTTTTTTGTTCATTTGTACGCTTATCATACCACTCAGTTTGGCTTAAATGTTAACAGAGTTGTTGTTGGTTTTTTTTAAGAAAAATTATTCTGGCTGTTTCATTATATAAAATAAATTATTTTCACTTTATTTTAGACAATTTAGGTGTAGGTACAAGACACTTAATTTTATGTAGGCTTTTATCATACCTAAACATATTAAATAATATATATACTCTTGTATATACTATAGTATATAGCCACAGATTTCAAAATGTATGTCAAGATATTTGTTTTATTTAAATATTACTTTGAGTGAATGTTGTGATGTTTTCTGTTATCCTTTGTAAATTTTCTTATAATTACCTAGTGTTTTATTTTGGACTGTGGAAAATTTTAAAAACTTTTATGCAAATTATCTGAATATATGAATATCTTTAAAAAGTTTTTAGTTATATTCTTTAAAGATTTTATGAATACAGTCCTTTAATTATAGAAAAAAATATTTTAACAGAAAAGCTATTGTTGATAACCACTTAAAACACAATTGAAATGAAAGCCTTTGTTAGAAAATACAACTACAAGGACTACATAATTACAAGTAGAAAACATACAGACATTAACACTCAAAGGTATTCCCATTGTTGTTTTTGTGTCCTTTAAGCATATTTAATACAATTGTTTATTCATATCTAACAGTTTATTTTTTTGAATGTGGGTGAGTAAATATAAGAGACTGTGTTTGTTAGTATTTATATTTTATATTCGTATTATAACACATTTTTAGTTGTTTGGGTTTTATAGCGCAAAGACTAGATTTATTAAAACTTTGTTATTATAAATTAATTAAAATGTACATGAACAATTCGGTGTTATTTAAATAAGATGAAGGAGTGGTGATTAAGTGATATCTTTTGAATACTTTTCCCACCATAGGTGGAAAGGGTATATTGGGTTTATGCTGATGTTTGTAACACATAGAAATATTGGTCTGAGATATACCTTTAACTATATTGATTGACTCAAAATCACTGCCTGAGTGGATTTAATGATATCCGTTCGGCTGGATGGTTGGCTGGCTCACTATTTCGAGTACCTCCCATAGGGATGCCTTCCCGGAATAGAGCCACAAATTTATTTGTATGTTAATAAAACTCAGTACAAATATTGCTTATGACGACCGAGATCTGTCTACTTAATTTCATTGGAATTGCACCATATTTTACTATACCTCCCATAAAATACTCACTCCCAAAAGTAGTTGAAAACCCCATAAAACCACAAAAGCTTATAAATCTAAAGATATTTGCATTTTACTATTAAAACTTTGCACAGATGAATATTTTGAAAATACAAACCGATAACGAAAATTGGGTAACAATCGATCCACAATTGACCCATGATCCCAATATCAGGCCCTCAGCCGGAAATGACATGAATCTACTTAAATCTTGAAATTTTGAAAAAAATATCATATAGTATATGTCTGTATGTATATAATACCTAAGAACAACTCATTAAATTATTGGTCCATATTTGACCATATTTGACCTTGACCCTCCATATAGTCAGGCTTGACCTACTTAAGCTTTTCTTACTTGTATTTTATGGGGTCTTTGTCTTAATTGGTTCAATGAGCTAGTCGCTTGAGGGAAAGTGATATCTATAGATTAGCGATACTGGTCAAAATCGAACACAGTATCGAATTATGTGATTCACCATAATTTGAGTATACATTTGTATAGGCAGTATTTTCCAAAGTGTTACTTCTCTTAAAAAAAACATAAATAAAATATTATTTTTTAATTTTTTTTTACATATGCAAAAAAATTAATAGATTTTCTTGTATAACTTTTTTATACACATTTACTTAAATGATCCTAAAAGTATGCAACACGATTTTTAATTTTTAAATTAAAATTTTTCGATTTTTAAATTTAATTCCGATAATCGTTTGCCTTTTAAATTCGTAGTCACTTCAAATATTTTAAGTGATATTTCTCTAATATCTTTGGTTTGGTGCTAAAACGGCCAATAGAAATTTTTGCTGTTTTGAGTTAATAATTGCATTATATTCTCCTTTTCCCCTCTTTTATTTGGCTGAAACAGCTAATCTCTAGCTTAAGTCAAAGAAGATTTATAAGGGATTTTCTGTGCAATGTTCCTATGAATTTATATGGAAAATAAAAACTTTAAATCAAATTTTCTTAAAACTACTTTTTTGACATTTGCCCTTTTAGCACCAAGCCACAGATATGCTCTTATATGCTGCCTAGTACTTATGTAAAACTTATATATACCAAACTTTATCATCATAGCAATGATAACTTGTAATTTATTAGCAATTATGCGATTAGCCTAGACGAGGTTATCTGGAGCTATGGTCAAATGTGAAGCGATTTTGCCTGATTTCAATATCAAAATTGTCCAAGAAATGCAGAATATTTATGCCAAATTTCAAGGTTTTATTGTGTCGACAACAGATAGACAGACATACGGATTCAGAATATACTTCAATTTTGGCTTTCGATCCAATATTAAGGAAAGTACAAATGAAATGACAATCTCAATATACCCTCCATTATTTTTGATGGTGGGAATAAAAAAACTAGAAAGTGATTCACAAGAGGTTCTTGTGACAAAGTGATAAGATGCAAAAAAGTTAAGTATATACGAGGGTAGACATCGTGCTAAAGTTCATAATGATTTTAGTCATTGGTTGAAGTTGTCAAAAATAATTCAAGTAAAAGTATAAATCTATACTTTTTTTAAGCATTATCAATCATTGGCTGAATTGTTTGCAAGTACAATGAAACTTCACTTAACCTGACAAACTTTGTATAATAGGAATAATTAAAAAGTATGCATTTCTAATAAGCGGGCAACGACGATTTTGGCCGATATAACTGCACTAGTTATAAAGCAACAATCCTTTGACATGGTGGCTAATGTAAGACTTATTACTTAAAAAGATGAGGAAAAAATCATAGAAATTAGCACCTAAATATCTGACAACCTTATATCTTCACCTTCAAATATGGTTTGTGTCTATAATAAAAAATATGGTGTTTTTATTTTGTAACGGCTCAGTATTTAATTGACCTTAAGTAAATAATTAGAAACATTAGAATAATTAGAAACATTTCTCGATGAAGATTGTTGTTAAACTATGGGATTTATTTAAATTGGAGAAAATTAGGCCCTATTGTGCCTAAATTAGGCCCTATTGTGCCTATTGATTAGTTTAAATAAAGTAATCAACAAAGTCGAACAGAATTTTTTACCAAACACGATGCCATAATCTTCTATATGAAAACGCCTGACAACATATTACAAAACCCGTCAAAAACAATGGACGGAAGTTTTAGTTCACAAACCTTGTAGCCAAATTTTGCTTCTCCTTTCTTTTGTTCGATGCAGAACTCTGGGTATCGAAAATTGTCTTTATTGTTCTTTACTTGAAAACTAGAGCAGTTCTTTTAACACGGAATCCATATGGCACTAGAAAAATGGGAAAAGAAGTAGCTAACGATGTACAATACTTTGAATAATATATAGACCATGTTGCTATTGTGTAAATGCAAAAAAACGATATTATTTACTTGTATATCAAATATCAATTGATATTGATATCAGAAACCCTTGATGTTCTTAATATAAAAATAGACCCAAAACACTTATTCTTGCCAAAAACAATTATTTTTATGCTTCTTTTTAAATTCACTAATTATTACTTAATATTCCGTAATCTCGCTATGAAAATTTTCAGAAAATCCAAATTTTGACATTTGACCGCGTTAAAGGTAGGGTTAATCTCGTCCAATATTAAAAAAGCCTTTAGCATAAGTTTTCCATAAACGAAGCAATAAAAAGTTTTTTGGGGCTTATTCTTCCATTTATCTGTTTTAACACACTGGAGAGCAAATTCTAAATTTGTAATATTTGTTGAACAAAATTTTCAAAAAATTAAAAAATGATTTTTGAAACTGACCTGAGAAAAAAGTACCATTTTCCAACATGAAAAAAAACTAAGTAAATTTGAATATATTTAAACAAAACTGAACTGTTTACTAGCAACAAGTCATTAAATGATATTATGTCTAACTTTGGAATTTCTTTATTTACAACATACAATTTTTGGTGCATATCCTTAGGCGCATTTTCAAGGACATGAATTTTTGGGGGAAAACTGCAATAACTTTTAAACTACCACATGAATCTTTCACGATTTGAAATAAAGCTGTGTTAGTTCTCTTTTTAATATTTTATTATTCTTGTGCAAATTATGTATTGTTGATCTAAATTTCGCAAAAACAAAACAATAATCCATTTTTTCCCATACAAACGGACTCTTAAACTTTGGATCCGATGCGCGCCCAAACTTTTAGACCTAGTGTCACAATATTCCGGAGAAAAACATTTGAAATCAAAGAAAACAAATTTTCCTGTCACCCTACTGGACATACATTCACCTGGAGCCAAATCGCTGCATTCAACATCGATCGATATAAGAAATATTTTAGAAATATTTGAGTAGCATACTTTTAGGTTAATCTAATTAATGTATAATATACATTGTTACTTAATTGTAAAAAATTTCCTGATATTTAGTTAACGAATTTCATTTTACCCTTATCGTGTATTTAATGGGTCAAAATTGCCCAAACAGTTTAATTTGCTCATTGTTTTTTTATATACACTGATATTTTTAAATTTTGTACGAATTACTACTACAAATTAAATTCTCATTTTGTAGACCTTTTGACAAAGCGTTTTTAAAAAAACTTAAGAAATTGGTACATTTTAGTTTAAGATATTTAAATTTTTTAAATTGGGCAAATTGACCCACAAATGTCATATGCGCTATACTTTTTAAATACAGGATAAGGGTTAAACTAAATGTTTTTCCAAATACTAAATTTTATTAAATTTTTTGCAGAATAAATTCTTTCAAAAAAACCTCAAAAAAATCAGAGATTTTGATCGATATCGAATGCGGCTATTTGGTCCCTGATCTTCGGCCTATCGATAAAACAATAGTACATGTTTTTAAAAAATCAGGGAATTGTTACACGTTTTGAATGTTATATTCAGAACTGTCCCATTATACAATGTGCTACATTAATCATTTAAGACTATTTAGACGGGTTAAAGGGTGCAATATTAGCAATAAAAAACACAATAGGTTTTTTCATAAAACTTTATAAATTTATTGTTTATTTTAAAGTCTATTTTAATAAATAATTCATGTGCAATATTAGAATAAGTTTAAGATTTTATATACAAGGGTTTTAATTAGGGGGTTTTAATTAGGGAATTTATTTAAGCTTTAGAATTTCACTTTTATTTGTATTCTATAGGGTTTAGATTTATGTTTAATTTTATGTTTATTTTAAATTCTTATTTATTTTAGTTTTAAGTATTTAGATTTAACTTCTTTAGTAATTAGATTTAATTTTAATAATTTATGTTGGCTTTTATTCACACACGACTTCTGGGGGTTTTCGGGAATTATAATTATCTATGTACGATCTTATTCTGCCGATGATTATATGACCTTATTTTATGTTGACACTTGCTTTAAACTTTTTTCGTAGGTTGTTTTGAGTTCAGGGTTGGAACTTTCTCATTGTTCACTGAAGTGAACAAAGACAAAATATGAAAAATAGCTGAACGCTATAATTATAAGTTTAAATTTCGAATATCTGATTTAACTACAATATTCCTTAAATTTTTTAATCTTCCCTATAATACCTCCTTTTGTTGCTAGTATCTGTAAGTTGCCAAAAAATATGTTTATATTTACTTGTCACTCTTATCTTGAAATTATTAACAAACCTAACATTTCCTTTTCCCTTTGGGGAGTGAAGAGAAAAACGAGAAAACAAAGCTTTTATACTTTGTCTTACTGTCTAATTTGACAAAAAGCTAAAATTTATCAAAATTTATATTCATCTAATTGTATGTCGGAGTTCTTGTTGTAGATTTATGTGTGTGTATATATATATGTCTGTGTATTTGTGATTGTAAGTCTTTTTCTTTTATAAGTTGATTTGGTTGGTAGTTTTATTTATGTAAAATTTTGTTGATTTTGGTTTTCATTTGTTTTACAGTTTGTTTGTATGTATTTGTAAATGTTAGAGTAATCAAAACCTAAAACATTTAGATGTATTTGTGTGTTTGTTCGTTTAATTTTTCTTGTAATTCCTGGTAATTTATGCTTTATTTACCTCTTAAGTAATTTCCTGCAATATGCTACATTTTGATTTATTTCGAATTGCTCTCGTACTTGTATAAAGCCGGATATTTGTGTATTATTGCTATATTTTTATTAGCCATACTCTGGTATCACTTATTATTTGCTGCTTATTTTATTTTATATTTATTTTCCTTTTATTTGTTTTTCTGCTTGAGCTTAATTTAGCCTGAAATCTTTATTTTTGTAAGTAGCAAAAAATACAAAGTTTTACTTTTTGCGTTAGTTACCATAATAACTTGGCCATAAATAACAATGAGAATTATATATATATTTAGACCTAAAGGAAAAAAATGAAATGAAATTTTATAAAACTGGGGAGGTCTTTTGTTTTAAGTGGCCCATAATAACTAGCATTAATTTTAAGCCAACTATGTCTGTTATAATTAAGCATTCTCTAATGATTTGATATTTATAAAGTAAAAAACTTTAATTAAAATCTAGTTATTAGAGAATTATTTATTAGAATTATTTAGAAAAACTTTCATATAGTTAAATCTTGATCAAAGTTTTCGTATAGTAACATTTGTATCAATATTATCACAAAATCACAGTTTGATCAAAATTTTCACATAGTAAAATCTTTTTCAAAATTTTTATATTGTGAAGTTTGAGATCAAAATTTTCATATAATAAAATTTTGATAAAAATTTTCATATAACGAAATTTTGATCAAAATCTTCATTTAACAAAATTTTGATCAAAATTTTCATAAATTAAATTTTGATCAAAATTTTCGTATAATAAAATTTTTAATTGTGATAAAAATTTGAATATAATAAAATTTTGATCAAATAAAATCAAAATTTCATTATATGCAAAATTTGGTCAAAATTTCGTTACATAAAAATTTTGATCAAAATTTTCATATAATGAAATTTTGATAAAAATTTTCATATAATGAAATTTTGATCAAAATTTTCATATAATGGAATTTTGATCAAAATTTTCATATAATGAAATTTTGATGAAAATTTTCATGTAACGCAATTTTGATAAAAATTTTCATATCATACAATTTTGATCAAAATTTTAACATAATGATATTTCGATCAAAATTTTCATATATTAAAATTTTAATCAAAATTTTTATATAACGAAATTTTGATCAAAATTTTCTTTTAATGAAATTTTGGTCAAAATTTTCATATAATGAAATTTTGGTCAAAATTTTCATGTAATGAAATTTTGATCAAAATTTTCGTATAATGAAATTTTGATCAAAATTTTCTTTTAATGAAATTTTGGTAAAAATTTTCATATAATGAAATTTTGGTCAAAATTTCCATGTAATGAAATTTTGATCAAAATTTTCGTATAATGAAATTTTGATCAAAATTTTCACGTAATGAAATTTTGAGCAAAATTGAAATGAAATTTTGATTAAAGTTTTCACAAAAATTTTTATAAAATGAATTTTGATCAAAATTTGCATATAAAGAAATTTTAAGCAAAATTTGCATATTATGAAATTTTGAGCAAAATTTTCATATAAAAAAATTTTGATAAAAATTTTCATATAATGAAATTTTAGTAAAAATGAATATAAAATGAAATAAAATAAAAATGAATATAATGAAATTTTGATAAAAATTTTCATATAATGAAATTTGATAAAAATTTTCATATAATGAAATTTTGATAAAAATTTTCATATAATGAAATTTTGATGAAAGATAAATAAAAAGAATAAAAACGTTCTAATAGTAAAAATTTTTATAAAGAAAAAGTATTTCCTTGACAATTTTTCATAATACTGTTTTCTGGTCAAAAAATTTCATAAAGGTTTTATTTCTCAAATTTTATATATTAACATACACATTTCAACCAACACAAAAGTATACAAATTACGGCATTTGTGTGTGTGTGTGAAATATTTGTATGCTTAATATTTTGTGGCATATT
Organism: Stomorhina lunata; assembly: GCA_933228675.1. Taxonomy (NCBI): domain Eukaryota; kingdom Metazoa; phylum Arthropoda; class Insecta; order Diptera; family Rhiniidae; genus Stomorhina; species Stomorhina lunata. The sequence goes on along the minus strand of OW121741.1, from coordinate 113,034,599 downwards.
AAAATGTATATATGTTTGTATATTTATACCAGGATTATTCAAAATTTCTCTGTATATTCTTATTTTCCTATAATCTGATTAAATTTTTAAATATACAAAAGTTAAATTTTGCTTCAAAAAAAGTTATTATGAAATTTTAGAAATTGTATATAAATATGCAAAAATACTTTAATAGAATACTTGCAAAACTGTTTGTAGCCCAAAAGTTACAAGCATAAAATGTGATTTATTAAAGTATATATATATTAAAGTATATATTATATATTTTGGTTTCTTGGGAAAAATTGTTTGATTTGATATTTATTTGGTATTTACTTATGTGATTAAATATATAAAATTGTTTCAATTTGAGGTAGCAAAAAGGAGATTTTTGTCTTGCATTAAAATTGTAATTTGCATATTTGTAAAAGTTTATTAATAATTTAGATGGGAATTTTGGTAAAATTATGGAGAATATTTAATGAAATCTATTACTTTTTTATAGTCTTCATAATAATTACATAATAATTACATAATTCATTAACGAAAACTAATGTTATGACAAGCTTATTATTTAAATTTTCCATACAAAATTCGTGCTAAAAGTCCTTGATAATTTTATCATTGAATTTAAATGGGAAGATTTTTTTTATAAAAGAAATCATTTTTTAATCCGGTGCGTATAAGATGTCAAAAAAAAGAACTCAAATTAATCATACCCACTAGATATTGAAATAATACGATATAAACTACAGTATTACAACTAAATGCGAGAAATCATTGCATGCTTTTAGGAGAATTGATTAAATATGTATTAGGTTGTTTTATTTTTTTTTTATATACAATATAACTTTTTGTCCACAACATACCCTGTCAATATTTGCAAAGTTTTCTAAATAATAATAAAATGACACATTATTCAGTTTTGTATAAACTAACTGTAATCACAGATTCCGAGAATCAAAACAATCTACAAACAAAGAAATCACCTTGTCTTAAGTATTTACGTTTTTATGCGATTTTATCTGAAAAGTAACAAAGTCATTAACCTTAAGCCCCCTCTAGTAATAAACAAATTCTTATGAAAATATCTCAACTACAAAAAAAAGTAGTAAATACCTTTTAAGTTATTCTCACACACTTAAGAATTTATTGATTTTTATTTTACTTTTTTTTATTAAACATTTTTTTTTTCGTTTTTTCAGAGACATAAAGCAAAACAATATGTGCTAATATTTGCCAGTAGTAATCTTTTGTTACAATTCTTAGTCTATAGTGTGCAGTTGTTCTCAATTGTCTATTTAAGCTGTTGTTATTTACAACTACTAAACATTTGCAAAATGTCTACATATGGATGTATGTGTATGTGTGATAGGAGAATGCATATTAATACATATACATATATGTATGTGTAATAGGCAGGTTTGGAAAAATCGTTCAAAATTGAGTTTTCAAAGAACAAAAGATATCTATTTGCAAATTGTTTTCTGAGACTTTTGACTTGTTAAATAAAATGTGAGGCATGTTTTAAGATATGATACCTTAAAAATTTATATACCTTAAAATTTTGAAGAATGTTTGATAAATTTGACTTAAAAATAAATGCATCCCTTCTTCTAGACAGCCAAAAAAAAATCTTCTGGAAAAAATTCACATTTAAAAAAACTTGTAATACTATCTAAGGAAGGTAGTAAAAACACATTAATTTCATTTGCGTAAAAATCGCATCCCTCCTAATGTGTACTCGTTTTTTTTGTATTCAATGCCAAATAGCATTTGAAAAATAAGACCATTGTTAAAACAATTTTATGCTATTGTCTTAGAAAAGCAATAAAATAAAGCAAGTGCAACAAAATATGCTCTGATATACTAGATTTAAAGAGTACATATATATTCTAAGATGACAAAAGAATCTTACATAGAAATAAAAATTGAAAAAGTACAAAAACTATTATAGGAACAAATCGCATTTGGCTTAAAAAAAAAAGTAATAAACTTAAGAATGTTAACACCTGTTATAAGATACCCTGCATCTCAAAGAGAAAATATAGAGTAACAGAATTTTTTTTTAACTTGCAATTTTTAAAGGAAATTTTTCAAAAATTTCTATTTTTATAGGAAATTTTTCAAAAGTTTCCTATTTTTATAGGAAATTTTTCAAAAATTTCCTGTTTTTATTTGATTTTTTTTAATTTCCTGTTTTTATAGGAAATATTTCAAAAATTTCTTGTTTTATAGGAAATTTTTCAAAAATTTCTTGTTTTTACAGGAAATTTTTCAAAAATTTCCTTTTTTTTATAAGAAATTTTTCAAAAATTTCCTGTTTTTATTGGACATTTTTTTAAAATTTCCTGTTTTTATAGGAAATTTTTCAAAAAATTATTATTTTTATAGGAAATTTTTCAAAAAATTCTTATTTTTATAGGAAATTTTTCAAAAATTTATTATTTTTATGGGAAAATTTTCAAAAATTTCTTATTTTTATAGGAAATTTTTCAAAAATTTCTTATTTGTATACAAAATTTTTCAAAAATTGTTTTGTTTTTTCAAAAATTTCTTATTTTTATAGGAAATTTTTCAAAAATTTCTTATTTTTATAGGAAATTTTTCAAAAATTTCTTATTTTTATTGGAAATTTTTCAAAAATTTCTAATTTTTATAGGAAATTTTTAAATAATTTCTTATTTTTGTAGGAAATTTTCAATAATTTCTTATTTTTATAGGAAATTTTTCAAAAATTTCTTATAGGAAATTTTTTAAAACTTTCTTATTTTTAGAGCAAATTTTTCAACAATTTCTTATTTTCATAGAAAATGTTTCAAAAATTTCTTATTTTTATAAGAAATTTTTCAAAAATTTCTTATTTTTATAGAAAATTTTTCAAAAATTTCCTATTTTTATAGGAAATTTTTCAAAAATTTTATATTTTTATAGGAAATTTTTCAAAAATTTCCTATTTTTATAGGAAATTTTTCAAAAATTTCCTATTTTCTAGGAAATTTTTCAAAAATTTCCTATTTTTATAGGAAATTTTTCAAAAATTTCCAATTTTTATAGGAAATTTTTCAAAAATTTCCTATTTTTATAGGAAATTTTTCAAAAATTTCCTATTTTTATAGGAAATTTTTCAAAAATTTCCTATTTTTATAGGAATTTTTTCAAAAATTTCCTAATTTTATAGGAAATTTTTCAAAAATTTCTTATTTTTATAGGAAATTTTTCAAAAATTTCCTATTTTTATAGGAAATTTTTCAAAAATTTTCTATTTTTATAGGAAATTTTTCAAAAATTTCCTATTTTTATAGGAAATTTTTCAAAAATTTCCAATTTTTATAGGAAATTTTTCAAAAATTTCCTATTTTTAAAGGAAATTTTTCAAAAATTTTCTATTTTTATAGGAAATTTTTCAAAAATTTCCTATTTTTATAGGAAATTTTTCAAAAATTTCCAATTTTTATAGGAAATTTTTCAAAAATTTCCTATTTTTATAGGAAATTTTTCAAAAATTTCCTATTTTTATAGGAAATTTTTCAAAAATTTCCTATTTTTATAGGAAATTTTTCAAAAATTTCCTATTTTTATAGGAAATTTTTCAAAAATTTCCTATTTTTATAGGAAATTTTTCAAAAATTTCCTATTTTTATAGGAAATTTTTCAAAAATTTCCTATTTTTATAGGAAATTTTTCAAAAATTTCCTATTTTTATAGGAAATTTTTCAAAAATTTCCTATTTTTATAGGAAATTTTTCAAAAATTTCCTATTTTTATAGGAAATTTTTCAAAAATTTCCTATTTTTATAGGAAATTTTTCAAAAATTTCCTATTTTTATAGGAAATTTTTCAAAAATTTCCAATTTTTATAGGAAATTTTTCAAAAATTTCCTTTTTTTATAGGAAATTTTTCAAAAATTTCCTATTTTTATAGGAATTTTTTCAAAAATTTCCTAATTTTATAGGAAATTTTTCAAAAATTTCTTATTTTTATAGGAAATTTTTCAAAAATTTCCTATTTTTATATGAAATTTTTCAAAAATTTCCTATTTTTATAGGAAATTTTTCAAAAATTTCCTATTTTTATAGGAAATTTTTCAAAAATTTCCTATTTTTATAGGAAATTTTTCAAAAATTTCCTATTTTTATAGGAAATTTTTCAAAAATTTCCTATTTTGATAGGAAATTTTTCAAAAATTTCCTATTTTTATAGGAAATTTTCCAAAAATTTCCTATTTTTATAGGAAATTTTTCAAAAATTTCTTATTTTTATAGGAAATTTTTCAAAAATTTCCTATTTTTATAGGAAATTTTTCAAAAATTTCCTATTTTTATAGGAAATTTTTCAAAAATTTCCTATTTTTATATTAAATTTTTCAAAAATTTCCTATTTTTATAGGAAATTTCTCAAAAATTTCCTATTTTTATAGGAAATTTCTCAAAAATTTCCTATTTTTATAGGAAATTTTTCGAAAAAATTTCCAATATTTATAGGAAATTTTTCAAAAATTTCCTATATTTATAGGAAATTTTTCAAAAATTTCCTATATTTATAGGAAATTTTTCAAAAATTTCCTATTTTTATTTTTCAAAAATTTCCTATTTTTATAGGAAATTTTGCAAAAATTTCCTATTTTTATAGAAAATTGTTTAAAAAATTACCATTTTTGTAGGAAATTATTTACAAAATTACCATTTTTATAAGAAATTACTCAAAACTTCTTATTTTTTTAGGAAATTTTTCAAAAATTTCTTATTTTTATAGGAAATTTTTCAATAATTTCTTATTTTTGTAGGAAATTTTTCTAAAATTTCTTATGTTTATAGGAAATTTTTCAAAAGTTTCTTATTTTTGTAGGAAGTTTTTCAAAATTTTTTTATTTTTATATGGAAATTTTTCAAAAATTTCTTATTTTTATAGGAAATTTTTCAAAAATTTCTTATTTGTATAAGAAATTTTTCAAAAATTTCTTATTTCTATACGAAATTTTTCAAAAAATTTTTATTTTTATACGAAATTTTGGAAAAATGTCTTATTTTTATACGAAGTTTTTGAAAAATTTCTTATTTTGATAAGAAATTTTTGAAAATTTTTTTATTTTTATAGGAAATTTTTCAAAAATTTTCTCTTTTTAATTTTTACCATTCAAAGTGTTTAACTTTAATACAAAATGTAATTATATTTTTACCATTTCTATGCGATTCCAACATCTCCACAAATCGAGTATACCCATTTAAGTTGTTATAGGGTATTCAAATACTGTCATTACAATATATATACTTATGGGTATATACTTAGTATAAAACTTATCATGCCACATGTAAATTTACAAAGATTTTGTTATACATATTTAAATACATAGTCACTTAGCTCAAGGGGACTGTATGTCTCGAAATGAAAACAAATGATTTTCAAGTGAAATAATTAGAAGGAAGTATAAAAAACAACAATTTGAAGTGCATAATTATGCAAGGACATGAGACGGAAGTTAAACAAAACTATACTAAGGGACGACTCAAGTACATTATAAAAAAAATTAAAGGAATATAAATTTAATGTAGTAATATATTTAGTTGAAATAAAAGATATCTTAATAAATATTAAGTTGAAAAAAAAATTTAAATAAATTTAATAGTATTTATTTAAGTAGAAATTAATTATGATAAATTTAAGCAAAATATTAAATTTTGATTATTATAAAAGCCTCAAGATTCCCTAGGCCTTTTAATTAAATTTAATTAGCTAATAATATTTTACTAATACTTATCTTATGCTATAGCTGTAATGTATATCAAACACTTATTTCAATTTCCTCTACTTATAATTTAAAATACTTTCTTACCCAATGAAACTTAATACCTTCTTCAACGTTTTCAATATTTGCTAAATGCACTTAAAACCTTAGGGGGAATAATTTTCCTACTTCATCATAAACACATGCATTTAAGTGGTATTAAACACTTAAAGTTCATTGCCATTTCAACGAGACTTTAGGCGTCACTGAAATATTTACGGGCATTGAAAAGCAACTTATGGTTATAAACGTCTTCATATCCGTTTCATTATATAATCACATATTTATGCCTGCCTTTTATACGTATGTATGTATATCAATTTTGTCATTAAGCGACTTAAACTTAAAACTGTACAAATTACACTAAGCCTTATTGGAGCATGACTTTTCTGAAATATTTTAATATATACCAAGTTATTATGTACAGTACATTAAATCGTTCACCCTATTCAATTTACTTGCAGTATTTTAATGCACAATATAATTTTATAATAAGATTGCAACATGTTTAAGTATCTGAACAATGCATTAGATTAAAACATTTAAAATAAAATGTTAAGAAACCATAAAATGGCATTAAGTCTTTTAAGTTTTTGTTTTAAAGAAAAAGTTAAAAAAAATATGAAACCGTTTAGTGTAAAAAAAACAGTAAATAAAAATATAAAACTGCAAAAAACTGTAATATAATTTTCAGGTAAAACACAAATAATAAATCGCTGGCTGAACATGATAAGGCACTAAGTCCATATTTTAAAAATGTTCAAGTGAGACAAAAAACAATCAAACATTTTTGAATTTTGTTTTTCGAAATATACTTTCATACGTAATTTCTTGTAAAAAATTGGACTTAGCGCTTTTGCTCATCACTACAAAACAGCAACACAAAAAATAAGAAATGTAATTTTGTCATTGTGTGTATTTTCACTTATCGTACATTTCAACATCAGAATCTACATTTCTACAAAAGGTGGACTTAGTTACTTTGCATGTTAAGCACGCGACATGTTAAACAACAAATTGGAAAAAATATTGTTCTATATCGAGGGTTTATATTCAAATAGTGCTATCTACAAATTTACAATTTTACAGGAGAGCAAAAAACTGTTTTTCTCATTAACTATAACAGTAGTAAATAAACTTTGTTTTACAATACCATACACATTGAGGCTAAGATTTTGTACAAATTAAGCTTTTTAATTAACTCCTTATATTTGCGCTTCTTTAGTAGATAGCACTTTTTACGAGTTAAAATTTTATCGTTTCAAGTACTAAAGCAAGTAGATAGCATTATTTTTACAACGAAAAAATAAAATATTATGAAAATTGAGACTTTTATCAAAATATCACGAAATTTAATTAAAATAATAAGTTTTTTGAATAAAACAAGATTTATTATAATTATATTAATATAATTCAAGATATTATCTTCCTTATATGACCTTTATTTACAATCTGTTAAGGTCAAAGGCCGAGCATATTTTAGAAACCCATGATTACAGTACGTTGTAGGGAATTGTGGTCCATTCTGTTAGTTTATCACTAAGTACAATGTATATTTTATAACAACTGTTATTATTTCCACAAATATTTTTAATGTAGATAGCACTATTTTTTAATTATGAGCAGATAGCACAAAACCAATTTATAAAAAAAAAAATGTTTTAGAATTATTTTTCTTTCTTATAATTTATATGACATATGACAGATAAGAAAAGGAACACGTTTCTATTAAAAACCATTTTGGTCGAAAATGTAGATATTTTCACAAAAATTCAAATATTTTATATTATTAAAAAAATATCCATTTTATAAAATTTTGAGATTCCTCTTGCTATCTCCTTTAAAACACACGACATTCAAATGTTGACATATTATAAACATAACAAGTAAGAAAGTGTTATAGTCGGTCAGACGCTACCATACGATACCCATCACGACTAAGGTCTTAGGTGTTATTTTTCCTGTATTAATATTTCCTTATATAATATTAATATTTGCAAAATTTTGTCATCATACAAACATTTTCTCAAAACTTATACATTTAAGCTGTTTCCGTAAGTTCGACTTATATGAGATGTAGGGTCAAATGTGGACCGATTATCTCGAAATTTAGCAAATTGATTACAGTTTTCATAAAAATCACGTATGCAAGTAAAATCAAAATTCTTATTATCTTCAGATTTTAGTGATTTTTGTCTCATTTAGGTCGTTTTGACGGAAAAGTTTGTATGGGAGCTAGGGTCAAATGTGCACCGATTTCAGCGAAATTTGGTAAAGTAATTTTGGTTTACATAAGAATTATCTGTTTTAAATTTTATGAACAAATGTTGATATTTGTGGTCAATATATCAATTCTGGGAAGGGTGACCTATGGGAGGTATCATAAATAAGGGCTCGATTTTGACGAATTTCAATAAACGTGGCCCCATTATCAAAAAATGATATGTGCCAAATTTCATTAAATTATCTTTAGAATTTTAACCTGTATTTTGATTACATGGTTTACGTGGGGGGGTCCAGCCAGACGAACGGACGGACTGACATAGCTTTATCGATCAAGAAAGTGATTCTAAGCCTATTGGTATACTAAAAGGTGGGTCTAGGACAAATATTTCTTTGCGTTACATACATTAGCATAAACTTATAAATACCCTTTCCACCTATGGTATTGAAGGGTATAAATATATAGGCACTCATTGCTATCTCAAAACGGTTAAAGTCTGTTTTGTAGGCGTTCCATTATATAAAGTTTTATGTTTAATACTGTCACAACTGTGAACTGCTTGCCAAATAAATAATAGTTTTTTGTATTTTTTGTTTTTAGTTCAAAAGTCTTCCTGATCATCAACGATTAGGAACCTTTAAAATATGAAAATTTTTCTTTAAAATAATGTTCGGTATACAATATTTTCTATAGAAATATTTTTGGTAATAAAGTTTTGTATAAAATAATTTTTGGTGTACAATTTTTTCTATGAAAAAATTTTCGGTATAAAATTCTTTCTATAGAAAAATTTTCGGTATAAAATTATTTGCATAGAAAAAAAAAATTCGGTATCAAATTTTTTCTATAGAAAAATTTTTGGTATAAAATTTTTTCTATAGACAAATTTTCGGTATAAAATTTTTTCTATAGAAAAATTTTTGGTATAAAATTTTTTCTATAGAAAAATTTTCGGTATAAAATTTTTTCTATAGAAAAATTTTCGGTATAAAATTTTTTCTATAGAAAAATTTTCGGTATAAAATTTTTTCTATAGAAAAATTTTCGGTATAAATTTTTTTTTATAGAAAAATTTTCGGTATAAATTTTTTTTTTATAGAAAAATTTTCGGTATAAATTTTTTTTTATAGAAAAATTTTCGGTATTAAATTTTTTCCATAAAAAAATTTTCGGTATAAAATTTTTTCTATAGAAAAATTTTCGTTATAAAATTTTTTTTATAGAAAAATTTTCGGTATAAATTTTTTTTTATAGAAAAATTTTTGGTATACATTTTTTTCTATAGAAAAATTTTGGGTATAAAATTTTTTCTATAGAAAAATTTTCGGTATAAAATTTTTTCTATAGAAAAATTTTCGTTATAAAATTTTTTTTATAGAAAAATTTTCGGTATAAAATTTTTTCTATAGAAAAATTTTTTGGTATAAAATTTTTTGTAAAGAAAAATTTTCGATATAAAATTTTTTCTATAGAAAAATTTTCGGTATAAAATTTTTTCTATAGAAAAATTTTCGGTATAAAATTTTTTCTATAGAAAAATTTTTGGTATAAAATTTTTTCTATAGAAAAATTTTCGGTATAAAATTTTTTCCATAGAAAAATTTTCGGTATAAAATTTTTTCTATAGAAAAATTTTCGTTACAAAATTTTTTCTATAGAAAAATTTTCGGTATAAAATTTTTTCCATAGAAAGATTTTCGGTATAAAATTTTTTCTATAAAACAATTTTCAGTATACAATATTTTCTATAGGAAAATTTTCGGTATAAGATTTTTTCTATAGAAACATTTTCGTACAAAATTTTTTCCATAGACAAATTTTCGATATAAATTTTTTTCTATAGAAAAATTTTCGTTATAAAATTTTTTCTATAGAAAGTTTTTCTATATAAAATGTTTCCTATTGAAAAAAGTTCGGTATAAAATTGTTTCTGTAGAAACATTTCCGTACAAAATTTTTTCTATAAACAAATTTTCGTATAAATTTTTTTGTATAGAAAAATTGTCGGTATAAAATTTTTTATATAGAAAAATCTTCGATATAAAATTTTTTCAAAAGAAAACAAGAGTAGTGTTGAAGTTTAAATATTCGACATTTACATTTAAATATTCGACATTTACTTTAGTCAAGATATTTAAAAGAAACTATTTAACTATCACAACTACTTACTTAGGCTACATGCGTCGTTCGTCCTATATGGTCTACATGTTATTATATTATGAAATTTTATGTGGCACGTAGTTCCTTATAGTTTTAATAAATATTATTATTGCTACTAAATTTTCTTCAATGGATACACTGGTATTTGGCTGATACTGCGAGTGACAGCTAATTAATATAGTTTGATAAATTAACCTTGAAAATAAAACAAAAATCCTGGTGACTAATTTGCTTGAATTTTTTCTGAACTTGAAATTTATATGCGAGAACACATTATCGTAAATAACCAAGGTGTAATTTTTAAAAGCTTATTAGAATTTCAAAATATTCCATTAATGAGTACAATTTTTCTTTGCCTACTTTTAGGGCTTAAATTAATGAAATAGTTTTTTATGAATAATTTTAATATAAGAAAAAAGGCTTATATAAAATTTAAAAAATTGTTTTTCTATTGGATTTGTGCTGATGTTTGCAAGACATAGAAATATTCGTCTGAGACCTACCTTTTAGTATACCGATCGACTTTGAATCACTCCCTTAGTCGACTTAACGATGTCAGATGTAAGATAATTTAATTGAATTTGGCACAATTTTTTATTTTAGTACAAGGATGATCCCTATTCTTAATGCGAAGAAATGAATTTATATTTCGAGTACTTCCTAATGAGATGCTTTCCCGGAATACAGTTTTTGGCACTTTACACTCGCAAATCTGATTGTATTTAACACTGAGTTTTGCTTATGGTAACCGAAATCAGTGGGCAAAATTTTGTAGGAATCGGCTCATATTTGGTCATACCTCCTATACAAGATACATTTTTAAACTAAAACTTTGCACAGAAAGTTATTTTGTAAATATAAGCTGATAACCGAAATTTGGTAACCATCGATCTATAATTGATCCTAGCTTCCTTATCAGACCCTCATAAATGTCATAAGTGTACTTGAATTTTGAAAAAAAAATTAGCACATATATATATAGTAAGTCACTAAGACTTAAGAAAAAATTGCAAAGTTGGTCCATATTTGACCTTAGTAGTGAAGGTGGCCCTATGCTCCACTGGGAGTCAAGGATAACAGAAGAAAAAGAAGTGAAGGGTGTCATGTAGTCGGGCTTGACCGACTATAACTTTTTCTTACTTGTTTTAGTTTTATATTCATTCATTAGTGGTACTAAAGTGCACCACTACGTATGAATAATTTTAATATTATTATGATTACGTATACGCCTAGATGAATGCTGTGGTATTGCTAAGAAAAAAATAAATATTTCAAATTAAGCCGTTTAGTGGCTAGATTTAGCCTGTTTATATTACCTTTAGCCTAAAATTTTCCAAATTAGATCTAGCCTGTTGAAAAATATTAAAACTAATAAAATTTAAAACCTTTTTTTTATGAGTTTTTAAGTAAAATGTTAACAAGTACATTAAATATAACTAACATATTTTATATCGATTTTTACCGGCAGATTTTAATTGTTTCATCGGCAACATTTTTTTTACATGTAATAATGATCGTATTTACCCCATAAAAAAGGATGAGTAATTAAAACAATATGCTTCCTTAAATATAATGTTCAGCCATAAAAGGATTGCGTGATAAATTTTTTAATGTTTCACTAAAATAAACATGAAATATGGTAATATTGTAGGGAATTTCCTTGCTTTGCTATAAAAGTAAAGAGCAACATTTTAAGATTTTATTTTGAACACAAAAACAAAAAAACTTTATGTTTTAGTAGATTTCTTTATCTTATAGAAATTTTTTCAAGTTACAGTCTGGGTGGTCTATTGGTCTCTACGAAATGCGAGGGTGGTTTGGTAGGTTTAAGATTTTAATAAATTAGTACTCTAAAAATTAAAAATAATATAAAACTAAAACATCATAAAAATAAAAAATCTGTGAAGTTGTTTTTGACTTATTAAAATTTGTATTCAGAAATTAAAGTCTTTGACGATATGTCTAAGAATAGACTAAAGAATGAATTGTAAGTATAAAACAATTTAGTTTTACTAAATTTCCACCAAATGTATTTAGTTTTTATATATGCACCAAAAACGTGCTTTACAAATTTATCAAACTTGCCCCGTATTTGTATATCTTACATCTTTCTTGTTCATCACAACTTTATAAAATCTTTTTTGGCTCAAAGAAAAAGTACCTTCTAAATAAAAAATGAGCAAAGGACCCCCTCCCTACTTAGAGTGTTGAGAATGATAATAATAACAAAAGTGTTTACAAAAGTGTTAATAATAAGACTGTATATACGAATGAGGATGTGTGTATGTAGATGTAAAACTTTGAACATACTTAAACACATACCAGTACAATAAAAATATTTTTCCCATACAAAATATTTTCGTATAAAATTTTTCTTTAAACCTAAAGAGAAGAAGGTAGTGAGTTAAGGTGTTTTTATTTTTTGTTATTCCGTGTTGGTGTTCCTAAGTATGCAGCAATATTATTTAAGATAACTTGCCTAAAAGCATGCTGTTTTAATAAATATTAAAAAACATTTCTTAGTCTTCTGCTTCTACTTACAATAACTATTTAGTAAATGAACTTTTTTGTCGAAAAAAGGAGAATAAAACAAACAAACAAACATGTCTTTTGTAAAATATTTCTTCAAGAAAAATCCATAGGGAAGATTTTTTTAGTTTCTGAGACTGCTGTGCCTGAAAGTATGCTGTTTTTTTTTTTGTTCTTGTTATAGTTTAAAGTGATGTAATAAAGCCGAAAGGCATTAGAAAATCTAATAGAAAAAATTTTAAGAAAATAATGCTAGGAAAATAAAGCCAGAAGGCAGAAAAGGAAAATAAAGGACAACAGAGTTTTTTTTAGTAATTTTACCAGAAATACTTTACGTAGATACCACTTGCTCTTAATGACTTATTTTAGGCAAATTTTTACCTTAATATGTCTTATGAAATAATAATATTTGTAACAACAGATGACAAAATTGTAAATTTTAAAGAAAAGTACAATTACTTTTAAGGAGGAACACATATGTAATTCATAGTTTTAAGTGTTTTAAACTTTTCTTTTTCTATAAAGTTAAAATTAATTGCCTGAAGCAACGTTTTAATTGGACAAGGAAGTAGAATTTTAATTAGAACTTTTTTGAGGATACTTAAACTTATTTTATGGAACGACTGATATCTATTAGACTCTAAACTCTTGAAGGAAATATAGATCTATAACCCTACATATGCACAAAAAAAAACAGAAAAAAATTGGTAATAAATCTGTATCTTCTAAACTAAAACTCTGATTGCATCAGTCTGTATGAAAGGATTGTTAAGGAGGACCCAGAATTTCTGAATTTATGATTTATTGTTACCCTGTGTTTATACAGCCTGAATCATTGGGAGTCAAAGTAGACCACCTCAGAAGTAAAAAAGCTTATGTACCGTATAGCTCTTTCAATTAATGTCTAATTAGGTTTATTTTTTTTACATTTTAGAATGAGCTTGTAGAAACAAAGAAAAAAATATGCTTACTTTACTATAATAAGTTTTATTAAGTTTTTTCATTTCAAAAACATTTTTCCCTTGGACTTTTTTTAGTTTTTGCCCCATTGTGCACCCGATATTAAACCCATAATATTTCTAAAAATACTGACATACAGTCAACAGTTTAGGAAATAAAACATGGAAATTGTTTTAAAATATCTTTAATGTTGAGAAATTTCCAAAGTTAAATATTTTTCTCAGATTGCAAAAAGTACATTTTTTTGTCAAAAAGATGGTATCATTTTGTTACTTTTTACGAAGAAGTTTTTTACTAAAAGTTTATGCTTTATTAAATGTTCATAGAGAGTAGAGTTCTAGGATGACCCTTAACTGAAATTTAAGTCAGTGCAACATTTTCTTTACGTACAGAATTGAATGAAATTTGAATAATTTTTGTGACATTTTTTTTTTTTTGTTTTCGAACATATAATAAAAAAGTCAAGACGATTTTGCAACTTTCTAAAACGCAATGATATAGGTCCATATATTGTCTTTAGAAAATTAAAAAATAAAAAGTAGCGCAAAATCATAAACCAATCCTGAAAATTGAATTTTATAAAAAATGAAAAATTTTTGTACACTATAATTTTAACATCATAAAACGGTCAATTCGGTTTCGTTTTTTTTTTTTTAATTTTGTAAAAAGAGCCCTTGAGGTACTTTTTTAGGCCTCAATATTTCACCAACTATAACTTGATCTAAAAACAAAATCTACTAATTTTGGTTCAAATAAGTTGACTCCTTGCGTGCCAGCATTAGACGCCTATTTTCCAATGTATTAGCCGCAATTATCATCAGAATTTGAAAGTACACGGCTACTAATTGATCCAAGAAAGAGTTATACCAATTTCGGTTGAGATCCCTTGACTCTTTGAGGTATCTGCCTTGGGCCCCCATTTTTTATTATTCTTAATGTATAGCCAGAATTCTCAACCGAATTAAAAAAAACTTGAAACACATCTATTAGTTAAGCCAACAAATAGCTCAACCAATTTTGGTTGAAATTCGTCAACTCGTTGCGGTATTTGCTTTGGACCCCTATTTATACCCTTCAGAGGGTATTATACGTTTGTGCTAATGTATATAAATATTAGTCTTAGACTGACCTTTTAGTATACCAATAGGCTTCGAATAACTTTCTTAGTCGATTTAGCGATGTCAGTCCGTCCGTCCATCCGTCTGGATGGCTGGTTGGACCCCTATGTAAACCATGTAATTAAAGTACAGGTGGCAATTCTAAAGGTAATTTGATGAAATTTGGCACAGATCATTTTTTTTTTTTTTTAGAGTGGGACAATGGCTATTGAAATTCATCAAAGTCGGTTCATTATTTATGGTACCTCCCATAGGTCTCAATCCCGGAATTGATATTATGGCTACAAATATAAATATTTTTTCATGAAATTTAAAACAAATACTGATTATATAAACCAAAATCACTGTGCCGAATTTCGGTCAACATTTGACCATAGCTCCCATACAAACTCTTCTATCAAAACTCACTAAATGAGACAAAAATGTCCAAAACGCTGATAAATCTAAAGATAATGAGAATTTTGAGTTTATTTTTTGCATACATAATTTTTGTAATCAGTTTACCAAATGTCGAGAAAATTGGTCTACATTTCACCCTAGCTTTCTTATAAGTCCAAATGACGAAAACAGCTTAAATACATATATTTTGAAAAAACCTTTGTATGATGGCAAAATTAAGCAAATAATTGTCTTTATACAGGAAAAAGAGCACCTTTGGCCTTAGTCATGAAGAGTATCGTATGGTAGGGCTTGATCGGCTATAGCAATTTCTGACTTGTTTTTATTTCTTTTTGTTATTAATATAATATATTTCTCAAAGGATGACCCAAAAGGTTGACCAAAAAAAGACGTATACTAATTTTGGTTAGAATCCGCCAACTGGGATTTACACTTAAATTCAATTTAATTAAAAAGTTACGCCTAAATGACAGCAACACTTTATAGTTAAATTGTGCGTAACAATTTATGTGACTTTTTTCAGAAAATTTTGAACTTTGTTCTACGATTGGCAGATTTTCTTGAATTTTTTTCGCTCAATCTAAAGAAGACTCCTTCACCTTTCACACAGTTATAGTGGGACTACCGATCGAAACCCAGCCAATTTAGTTTTTGTCCAAAGAAAAATGAAAACACTAAATTTTGTAGAGCTTTTTTGATTTCCTGATATCTGCTAAAATATATACGACACTAAGTTATTTTCTTTTGCAGACTAAAAAAGATTCTGTATCTTAACTAAATCTACATCAAGATTAAAGCTATAAAACTATGTTCGATGAATGAGCTACTGAGTTTGATAAAAAATTTTCAACACTTTTCGTTTTAGAACTTAAGAACATTTCAATTCCTTTTTTATAATGCAAAATATAACTTTTTCTTAAAAACTCTTATTGATCTCTGATATCAAGACTCTTTTCTATAGAACTGCATTATTGGATTTTTTAAAAGGGGTTGTCAAAAAATGGACTTTTTGCAGCAGAAATACCATATGCAACGTCAGGATAAAATCATTAAAGATGATATTTTGCATATAAGAAATCTTCAGCATTTGGATGTTTAAATTTTGCCAAAATCCATAAAATAATACAGAATACAAAAAGAGTTTACTTTAATATAATTCTGGCTCTTGACCAATGTAACCTTCAACAAAAATATAAAAGCTAAGTTTTATTGCAAAAGTTTCCTTTTTCCCTTATAGAAACCAAATACTTATTAGAAAACATCATCAATTAACATTTCCCCCCTAAAATATTTTCAGGTCCAAAATAATTGTTATATTTTAAGAAAATCTATAACTAAACAAAAGTTTAAATTTCTTTTCAGTTACTCATCAAATTTTAAGTTAAATATTTAAGATTTTCTTAAGAAATTTAAAGTTTGTAAAAATGTTTTAAGTTTCAGGGAAAAGTTTTCTTTATAGTTTTTAACTAAAACTTAGAAAAGTATTTTCTTTAAAGTTTTATTTTGTATACAATATAAATACTCACACATGTGTGTACTTACATATATGTTAACATATATAAAAATATATATGTATGGATGTGTAAAAACAAAGAATTAAATATATACTTCCACATACTTGATTTTTGTTACGAGTAGAGAAAGTTTTTAAGGAAATTGTTACAATAGTTAAACTTTTTTACTTTGTATTTTGTTTTCTTTTTATGTAAGAAAATAGAACAAATTCAAGTATATGCCACCCATTTATGGGAATAATGGAATAAATCAAAATAAATCAAGAAAGTAAAGAGAATATTTTCTAATTTCCTAAACCTAGTTTATAGTTTCTAGAGCGTAGAAACGTGCTGATATTTCATACTATATTTTTTTATAATATAAAAAATATATATCGAAATATTAGCGATCAGTTAAGTTTTTTTCAAGTTCTCATATGAAAATACTTTTATTGGAAAATTATAACAAATTTTTCTCATAAACTAAACGAGCTAGAGATGATATACATGATATCTTATATTTAATTCTAAATACTGACAACTTCAACTTTTTGTATAAGAACCATAACAATTAATAGAATTGCTACAAATGCAATGCAAAATTCCCTAATTTTGGATATAGTATTTGTATTTGAGATAAAACAACATTTCTGTTTTATGCTATTATTTGTATAAATGAAAAATATTTATTTCTAATTCGTGTTTTGATAAAGTAAAAATTTCGTACGGAAACAATAAAATCTTATCACTAAAAAGATCACGAAAATCAAAATAAAAAAAGATTTTTTTAAGAAATAAAATATTTTCACATAAATAAATAAAAATATGGCAATAAAACTAATAAAATACATACAAAGTCAATGAACCTAAAAAAAATTAAAAAAAGACATATTAAGTTACAATATCATCACACCAATAGGCTTAGAATCACTTTCTGAGTCGATATAGTGATGTCCGTCCGTCTGGATGGACCCCCATGTAAAGCTTATAATCAAACTACAGGTCGCAATTCTGAAGATAATTTAATAAAATTTGACACAGATCATTTGATAGTGGGACCATGGCTATTGAAATTCGTCAAAATCGGTCCATTATTTATGGTACCTAACAAATATTTGTCTTTATACAGGAAAAATAACACCTTTGATCTTAGTGGTGAAGGGTGTTGTATGGTCGGGCTTGACCGACTATATCACTTTCTTACACGTTTTTCTATCAAAATTTTTCTTTCGTCACCAAAAGTCATAAAACTTACCACAAATTATCAGAGTTTTAAAATTCAAATATATACAAATTTCAAAGAATTTGCCACGGCTATCTCCTATCTAATGCTCTCAAAATATCAAAGTGTATAACTATCAAAATGAATAACAAATATAGACTTTTATTCATCTTCTGGAACTTAAACTTATAAAAGTTTAAGTTCCAAAACATTTTTATGGGGTTGACGTATTATGCTGGTAACATAAGAATCTATTTTATTCATCTTATTCATCAATTCTTTTAAACACCCGTTTAATTATATCTAACATATTGTTATTATTGTTAACATTAAAATATTTAGCCCTAAAAGTATGCAATACATTTTACGTATGATGTTTCTTTGGAATATTGAAGTAAAATTTCATATGACTTTTTTTCATAAAATTTATAACTTTGTTCAACAGATGGAATATTATTAGAATTTTATTTATTAAATCGAAAGAATACATTTCCACCTTTTATTTGATTGTAATCAGAGCACAAAGCTAACCTTTTTATTTTCCACGAAAAACATTGCATTTTTAAGTGCCATCTTTAAAACCTGAATATCTTGCAAACTGTTATCGTTCTAAAATATATGTATTTTTTATACCCACCATCAAAAAGAATGGAGGGTATATTGAGATTGTCATTCCGTTTGTAATTTCCTTAATATTGGCTCAAAAATCAAAAACGATATATATTCTGAATCCTTATGTCCGTCGGTCTGTCTGTCTGTTGAAATCACGATAACGCCTAAACGAAAGAGGCTAGCTAATTTCATTTTTCATCTCCGAGAAAATTTTGGTATTGAAATTGGGCAAAATCGGTTAACATTTGACCACAGCTCCCGTATAACCTCGCCTAAGCTAATCTTTTATTTGCTAATAAATAACAAACTATAATAGCTATGATGATATAATTTAGTATATAGAAGTTTTGCATAAGCCCTAGGCAGCATATAAAATTACATCAAAATCGGTTTACATTTAGTTATAGCTCCCATACAAAAAACTTACTGAAACAGCCAAAGTTTCACCTAAAATACACTTATATGCCAATAAATCTAAAACTGTAATAGATATAATCACTAAATTTAGAACGAGGAGGTCCTATGTCAGTGCAAATCAGTGTGCAAAATTTTGTCACAATCGGTCACCATTTGACCATAGCTCCCATATAAAAAACTTACGGAAACACAAAAATACAAAAAGAATAGGGGGTTTATGTCCGTCTGTCCGTCAGATAAAAGCGCGATAGTGCCTTAACTAAAAGGGTTATAGCAACAAAATTTTACAAAAGCAAGTCCAATCGGTCACTATTTGACCATAGCTCCCATAAACTTGCGGAAACACAAAAATTCAAAAAGAAAACACGGTTTATGTCCGTCTTTCCGTCAGAGAAAAGCGTGATAGTTCCTTAACTACAAGAGCTAGAGAGACAAAATTTAGCAAAAGTATTTTCGATATGTTATAGAAATTGTGTGCTGAAAATGGGTAAAATAGGTTCACATTTATTAAGAGCTCCCATATAACCCTGCCCCGGGAATCACATTTATGCTAATAAATTGAATAAAATTATAAAATCTATGACTACTAAATTTAGAACAGAGAAGTTTTATGCAACTTTTAGTCAGTATGTCAAATTTTATAGGAATCGGTAAATTTTTGATCATAGCATTCATATAAAAACCGCTCCCGGTAATCACTAAAATGCCACAAACGCCAGTTAAAAGCTATTAAATTATAAACTTTGTCAGCTATGGCCACTAAATTTGCACAAATAAACTTTATAATAATACCAGCTAGTATATTAAATTTTGTAACAATCAGTCATTATTTGGCTGTAGATCTTTTATATATAACATCCCCTTTTTATATCTACAATCAAAAAGATTTGGAAGTACGTGCAGTGTATTAAGATTGCATCTACGAAATTAGATAGCTATCAGTCGATGTTTGGTCCAGACTTTATACACGGTAGATGCATTAGGAACTTATTATTAATGTAAAACTATATTCGGTTATCGAACAGCATTTTGTCCAAGGTAAATACTAGGGAAACCACGTAGATACTTCTAAATGTTGAACTAGAGTAACTATACCACTGCAACCGAATTTAGTCCAAATATATTACCAACAATACCACAGTTGGTCAACATTTTGAATTATCTGCACTCTTGTACAATTTGATGGTGGGTATACAAGATTCGGCACAGCCAAATATAACACTCTTACTTATTTTTCTTATATTCATACATTATATTATATGCATTACTCACAAAACAAAAAGTATTGTTGTCTATATATTGTTTCAAAATAAAACTCCTTTCAGCATATGCTTGCAACATGTTTCAAAACTAACTAACAGCAAAGAATTTACTTACAAACATTTTTGTATATGTAACAAACATTTAAAACAAAATGTACTTGTAATACTTTGTTGAAAAGTTACTTTTATTTTCAAAAAATATTTATTCATATGTTAAAGATGAAAGAACATTTTTGTGCTTGTACGTGAATGCAGTTAAAATATTCATAAGTAAATTTCAGAGAAAAGTATGTATGAGTAAAATTTTAAAATAAAAATTAAATATAAAAGGCAAAACCAAACTGAATACTTGGTAAAACTATTTAAAGTAAAACTAAAATTCAAGTTAAATATATGAAAATTCTTTTGTTAGTGTTTAAGACTTCAAGTGAGTGAAGCAAGTAAATAAGCAACACTTTAACTAAAGATGGGGAATTTTAAGGAAATTCTTTAATTAAAATTGTTAGAAATTCTAGACTTTCAATAAGAGTTGTATACTAAGTAGAAATGAATTCCTTATTTTCTTTAAATATCTTTACTGAGACTTTACTTTAATCTTTGTATATTTACAATAATGTTCAAAAATTTAATCACAGAAATGTTTTTGTCTAAACTCATACTGACTAAATTCACGTTATTTTCATATAACATTTTCTTCTAAGACTACTTAACAATAGTAAAAGATAAATATGCATCTAAAAGCGCTAACAGCACAGAGAAAAAAATCATTATACTTCAAGAAAATACAAAAAGATAAAAAAACAACTTCTTCAGTCACCGGAAAGAAACCATCAACGGATATGAACATTACAACAGTTTTGTCTGGCAAAGTTGAGTGACTACCTCACATAACAAGCTACTAACAATTTGTTTTTTTTTTCCTTTGCTCTTTTCCCTACATTTCTAATTTGCCACATACTTTTGAAGCTGATAAAGAAAGAAAAAAAAACACATTTGCATTTGACTGTTTGTTTCCACTGCTCTTTTCCCTGTTACTCGTTTTTTTCAGATTTAATGATGATAATGGCTGTTGGCCAGTAGAAGAGTAAAAGGATGTATAAAGTACAAAAAGGAAAACTGAATTCATAATTTGTTAATGTAGATGATGGTTAGTAAGAGTGTTGTACTAAGTGAGATTTTGATGTTAAAAGCCGCTGTCTTCTATTCACTCATTTGTTTGTAAAAAGTAATGGTATTTGAAATTGTTTTCTTAGAAGATTGTTTTTCATTTGAAGGATGTATAAGTTACTGTAATAAAGTAATTGAAATGAAAAGATACGCTTACATTAAGTGAAAAAAATTTGATTTAATCCAATTTTTTTAAATCTGTTAATTTTCGAAAAATTTTACTTTTAAGATATTTAATATAATAGTACCTGGGCGACCGAGCCTTGCTCGAGGCAAATTTTAAAGTTTTCATATATTTTATTTTTTCAAGTACTAACCAACTAAAATAAATTCAGAGATCATATGATCATATGAGAACACATGATCAAGTGCATAGTTTAATATGAATAATTTTTAAAATTGGTCATACCGACTTAGAAACCTCCGTCGACTCATGCGCAAGAACTTTGCTAAAGATCATAGCCTGATCGAATGCACAGTTTACGATTTAATTAATTTTGAGTAATTTTCAATGCAGTCACATTTCGGAACTTAGTCATTTAAACTAAGAAGCCTTTGTCGGCTTATACGTAACAACTTTACTAAAGATCATAGCATGATCAAATGCACAGCTTACGACTTAATTAATTTTTAGTCATTTTCAGTAGCGCCACCTGTCGAAAATTAATCATACCAACTAGAAAACCTTCGTCGGCTCATGTGCAACAACTTTGCTAAAGATCATAGCCTGATCAAATGCACAGTTTACGATTTAACTCATTTTGAGTAATTTTCAGTGGCGCCACCTGTCGAAAATTAGTGAAAAACCTTCATCGTCTCATGCGCAACAACTTTAGCTTAAGATTATTACATGAGCATAACATGGTTAAATGCATAGTTTACTGTTCTATAAAGGACATACAGACAGAAACACATTCATTTGTTTAAAACTTATAACATTACCAATTTTTTCCCCTAATTTCTAAAAAGTTACATACGCATATTTGGTACTTGGCACCAATTGCATTTGGTACTTTTAATAAAAACGCAGTTAACATATTGTTCCTTTTCATACTACTTCATGAGGTGTTAAGTTATCATTTTATCCCTTTTTTACCCATTTTGGCCCCCGAAATCAAAAAAGTGCCAAATACGTGTTCAATATTTTTCTCACATTTATTGATTGCATTACAAAATTTTTAAGTATATTGTTTGGCTTAAAAGATAAGAGTGGCTTAAAAATGGTACCAAACCAAATTTCAATAAATTTTTTGCATCGAAGTAACTTTGAACATCCCTAAATTATACTTCACAATATTCGCTTAAAAGTCTGAGTTTTCGATCGAATAGCGAATCCGGCCCCAAATCCTTATGTTACCAGCATAAGATGCCAAACTCATAAAAATGTTTTGGAAGTTGATGATGTCGTTAAAGAAATGATGGAAGATGAATAAAAGTCTATATTTGTTAATAATTTGGATAATAATTATTTTATTATGTTGAAACTTTGCATATATTTCAGTTTTATAACTCTGATAATTTGATTTAAGTTTTAAGACTTTTGGTGAGGAAACAAAAATAAACAAAAAATAATTTCGGCTTATATGTGGGAGTGGCAGATTTCAAAGAAAACTTCCTTATATTTAACTTTTGGAATACTGATAATCTGGGTTTAGTTTCATCACTAACGGTTAAGAAACAAACATTTGGAGCGAAAAACTGTTTTCGGCTTATATAGGCGGGGAACGATAGGCGTGGTCAATTCATATAAAATTTAAAATTTTCTTAACAAAGTTGATAGAAGCATGTGTACCAAATTTGCATGATCTTCTAATATTTTTGGCAGAGGAATTAAATTTTGGAACAGAAAATGCCCATTGAAATTCGTCAAAACCGGACCATTATTTATGGTACCTTCTATAGGTCCCACTTTCCAAACTGTTATATTTCCTTTGGTTCACTGTAGAGCCCACTGTGCTACCGATAGATATGTACTTAAACATTTTTCCAAAAGCTTTCCTCCTCTTCTCCTGATGTTTCAAATTTCTTTAAAATCTGTCTAGTAGTATAGAAATTGTTGAGTTAATACCAAAAAAAAAACTCATATGCACCACTGTGCAATATAGTGAACCTGATATGTTATATATTATTAAAATTATCTTAAAAGTAGGCTTTGCAAATATTTCTGGAATAACTTACATCTACGATATCGAATGCTGCAAAAAGTGGGGTTTTGTGAAATAGATTATTATTTTCTGATATACAAATTTCATGAATATCAATATAACTAATTTTATCAGTCTCAAATAAATAAACCCAAATAACATATTATTTCTTTATTTTTCCCTAAAATATTTTAGTTTAATTCGATTCTAGATTTTTGATAAAACACCCCAAACATAGAAACATTTGTCAGTCTTAATTTTTTCATCAATCTCAATAAAAATACTCACTTCGTTACTAAAAATTTTTGCTATTTCGACTATCAGAAGTATGCAACACTTTTTCCTGGTGTAGAGTTCTAACACCAACGATCCATCTGCATTTTATTTAATCTGCATAAAATCTGTAGTATGCTTCACTTTTTCTACATTTTCTTTTCTACCATTTTTTACACGTGGCATGCAATCAATCTCAAATCATTCATTTGATTTAGTTAGTTTTATATGTATGTTAAAAATAAAGTTTAAATTGTTTTTTTTTTTTTTTTGTTAGGGGGTTTCTACTGCTGCAGTTTTTTTTTTTTTTTGTTTTAAATTCATCTCCCTTGACACTACAAAATGATTGATGGCTAAAGCAGAACAGATATAAAAATTTAATTGATTTTTTCCAATTCAATGTGTTTTTGCAGTCGAATTTAATTACATTTCAAAGTTTATTTATTTTTATATGTTTATGTGTGTGTGTGTTTGTGTCTATGTTTTTCCTTTTTTTCAAACATTCAAATTAACGTTTTGAAAAAAAGGAAAACTTTGAACTGGTAAAAAAAGTATGTATTACAAAGTAAATTTGGGGTTTAGAGTACGTAGAAAATTTAAATTTAATTAGAATTTTGTTATTGAGCTTCTATTTTTCTGTACATTTGGGAGAAAAAAAGTTTGTTTGTCGAATTAAACAAAATAAATTAGTATTTGATAAAATAAAATAGTGTTTCATAAGGTTTTATGTTACTGGGAAATAAATTGAGTTTTAGAAGTAAGTTAGGAATTAATTTTTTTTATACATATTTTTTAAAAAGTTTACAATTTTTCTAATGTTTGATTTAATTTAGACAAAATTTTTGAAATATTTAAATATTTATAAAAAAATATGAATAATAAAACTTCTAAAAAAAATTACATTTTAAATAATTTTTTGAGTTCTAAAAATTTTTATAAAAAATTTTTGGTATGTTTAAAATTTTTATAGACAATTGCTCTGTTCCACAAATGAGCAACCAAGGACACAAATATTTTTAAAAATGTACTAAGAAATATGTATGACATCAAATATTTAAAAGAAAAGGTACTTTGAAAAACGTATGACATCAAAATGTTTCTATATTAAATTTTTTGGTATCAAAATTTTTCTATGGAAACATTTTTTGGTTTCAAAACTTTTCTTTTTAAAAATTTTCGTTATAAATTTTTTCTATAGAACAGTTTTCGGTTTACAATTTTTGCTATGGAACTACTTACGGTATATAATTTTTTGTATAAAAAAAATTTCGGTATAAAAATTTTTCTATACAAAATTATTTTGTATCAAAATTTTTCTATACAAGTTTTCCATATATAATATTTTCTAAAGAAATATCTTTGGTATACAATTTATTCAGTATAAAAAATATTTTGGTATACAAATTTTTCTATACAAAATGTTTTGGTATCAAAATAAAAAAATTATCGGTTTAAAGAATTTTCTATAGAAATATTTTCGGTATAAAAGTTTTTCTATAGAAATATTTTCGTCATACCTACATTTTTTCCATAGAAACACTTTTGGTGTTTTTTTTTTCTGTAGAAAATTTTTCAATATAAAATTTTTTCTATAGACAAATTTTTGATATAAAATTTTTTCTTTAAAAAAATTTTCGATTTTGGATATAAAATTTTTCCTCCGGAAAACTTTCAAATATCAATTTTTTTCTGCAGAAAATTTTTCGATATAAAATGTTTTCTTTAGAAAATTTTTCGATATAAAACAATTTCTATAAAAAAATTTCAGATATAACTTTCTTTTTTAGAAACATTTTCAACATAATATTTTTCAAAAAGGTTTATCAAAATTTGGGACATCAAACATTTAATTAAAAAGTTTTACTGAAGTGTATTGCACTAAGAATCCCAATTTATTACAATTATTTATTATTGTAATAAATAGTTTTTTGATAAAACCAAAAAATGTTGGTGGGGAAACCTTTCGATGGTTGGTTAGACCATCTCATCAGGAGGATTATCCCTAATTCTAGACAGAGCGAAAACCTCACATTATGTATAATTTGAGGGACTGAATAAATACGAATTATTATTATTGTGTCCAACAAATATCAACATAAAGCGCAGATTATCATCCGAACAGAAACACACAAACATTTTTCAGTTTTATCATTTCTTTATTTCCCACACTTTTGTTGTTGCTTTGTTGGCGACTAAGACAAAAGTGCTATAAACCCAGCAAAACTTTGGTAATGGCAAGTACTCTGATAACTGGTTACCTTGTAACGACTACAACATACCATCCGAATAAATAATAAGTTATTACAGAAGTACTTATTTGTAATTAAGATGGTAATTTAAACTGAATGGCCCCGGTTCAAATCCCACCAAGGGCAACAATTTTTTTTAGTTTTTTTTTTTTATTAAAAGAGTCTTTTTAAATGATTTTTGAATTTTAAGAACTTAAATATTATCTTCTGTAAAAAAATTTGTAAAACTAGCTCACGTTAATGAAAAAATACCATCATGAGTCAATTTTGATTATGTAGGGGATGTTGAATACCAAACACGATTCTAATTGGTCTTAACTTGGTAAGCCCAACTTATCTGGGTCATCCTTCATCTCAACTGTGGACACACACCTCCTCATGGTATCACCAGGGAAGCTAGTTTAACACCCATTAATATTGTTAGTTAACATGTTCCGAGAGTTGTCCCATAAGATCGGTAAAAACGGGTTAGGATTACGGGCTAGTAACCCTCTCTTGAAAAAAAAAAATACAATGAAGAGGATAAAATTAGAATTGAAATGTCCCACTACCTAATATTAGAGGAGGATGTCCGAAACTTCGATAGAAAGACCAAGTAGAGGAACATTTTTCAAAGCTTGGCTAATAAAATTGGAGAATATTCGCACAAGATCGAAATCCATGGAATTCTAAAATATGCTCGGACTTTGACCTTAACAGATTGTAACATTTAAGTAAGTAAGAGTCAATCTTACGTAAAAACTTATTCAAAAAAGAAGATTTAAATTGTTTAAGTTTTAAAATAATTTTAAAAAAGTTTTAAAATAATTACAAAAAATCGTATAAAAATATTTTTCCAAAAATTACAACAAAGCAAAAAAAAGCAGGGAAAAACAAAGTAATTTTCACATGATTTTGAATCTAAAAATAAAAATTGTTTATATTAATTATAAGCTGCTAAGTTTTCAACATATGAAGTAGCTCAGTGGAAGAGTCTCTGCCTAGCAGTCGGAGGGTCTGGGTTCGAGCCCCCATGGGATCATAAAAAAATTTTGTATTTCGTTTAAAACTATATGTTTTTAATAAAACAGCAACAAAAAAGTTGTTGCTGTTGTTGTTGTTGCTTTCAAATTGCTTACCCAAGTCATTACTTTTCTGCAATTGGTAAGTACTTGCCTCCAATGACATCCCAATGTTAATGTAATGACTTAAACAGCGAATGAGTAAGTAGTTCGTGTTCAATAGTTTAACTGTTTAACTCATTATTTGGTAATGAAAAGTTTTACTAGGAAAGTCTATTGATAAATTTTCAGTTTAATATTTTATATTTTATATTTTATATCGAAAATTTTTCTATAGAAAAATTTTCAATGTAAATTTTTTTCTATAGAAAAATCTTCAATGTAAAATGTTTTCTATAAAAAAAATTTTCGATATAAAATTTTTTTACAGAAAAATTTTCGGTACAAGATTTTTTCAATAGAAAATTTTTTGATATAAAATTTTTTTATAGAAACATTTTCAATATAAAATTTTTCTTTTGAAAAATTTTCGGTTTCAAATTTTTTCTATAGTAAAATTTTCGATATAGAAATGTTTCTATAGAAAATTTTTAGGTCAAAATTTTTTCCATAGAAAAATTTTCTTACATAAAATTTTTTCTACAGAAAAATTTTCTATATAAGATTTTTTATATAGAAAATTTTTCTTTTGAAAAATTTTCGATTTCAAATTTTTGATATTAAATTTTATATAAAGAAAAATTTTTGATATGCAATTTTTTGTAAAGAAAAAGTTTTCTATAGAAAAGTTTTTCTATAGAAAATTTTCTTCTATAGAAAAATTTTCGTTATAAAATTGTTTGGATAGAAATTTTCGTTATAAAATTTTTTGAATAGAAATTTTTGTTCAAAATTTTTTCCATAGAAAAATTTTCGATATAAAATTTCTTTCTATAGAAAAATTTGGGATATAAAATTTTTTGTATAGAAAAATGTTCGATATAAAATTTTTTCCATAGAAAAATTTTCTACATAAAATTTTTTCTATAGAAAAAATTTCGATATAAAATTTTTTCTATATGAAAATTTTCGATACAAAATTTTTTCTACAAAAAAATTTTTGATGCAAAATTTTTTTACAGAAAAATTTTCGATACAAAATTTTTTCGTTAGAAAAATTTTTGATATAAAAGTTTTTCAATAGAAAATTCTCTTCTATAGAAAAATTTTCGTTATAAAATTTTTTGGATAGAAAAATTTTCGTTCAAAATTCTTTCCATAGAAAAATTTGAGATATAAAATTTTTGGTATAGAAAAAATTTCTATATAAAAATTTTCGATACAAAATTTTTTCTATATAAAAATTTTCGATACCAAATTTTTCTTTAGAAAAATTGTTGATACAAAATTTTTTCTCTAGAAAAATTTTCGATATAAAATTTTTTCTATAGAAAAATTTTCTATATAAATTTTTTTCTATAGAAAAAATTTTCGGTACGAAATTTTTCCTTTAGAAAAATTGTTGATGTAAAATTTTTTTACAGAAAAATATTCGATATAAAATTTTTTCTTTAGAAAATTTTTCGATACAAATTTGTTTCTATAAAAAGGTTTTCGATACATAAAATTTTCATTAGAAAAATGTTTAATGTAAAATTTTATCTATCGAAAAATTTTCGATATAAAATTTTTTCTATCGAAAAATTTTCGATATACATTTTTTTTATCGAAAAATTTTCGATATTGAATATTTTCTTTCGAAAAATTTTCTAAATTAAATTTTTTCTATCGAAAAATTTTTGTAACAAAAATTTTTCGATAGAAAATTTTTTGATCTAAACTCTTTCCAAAGAAAAGTTTTCTATAGAAATTTTTTTTAAAAAAATTTAAAATATATTTAAAAAATATTTGAAGGGTCCTTCTTGCTCCTTTTATTTAAAACCATCTATTTCTAAGTGCCCATTTTAAAGTATTTCAAGTGTCCTTATATCTTCCATCGTCAACAATAAAAATCTATAACGAAATTTTATATTTTTTTTTAAAGTTTTGTAGTCTTGGGTAAGATATTGTTGTTTTGTAGATTTTATCTCCATGTAAAATTTTTGGACATTATCAGAAGGTAAAACTTAGCTGAATAAAGAGAAGCAATATTGTCAACAGTTCAAGAGATATAGACTCAAGAATTAGTACATGTTTTTTTTAATTATTCTAAAATCCCCCGTAGTCGAAAAATATAAAGCTTTAGGTAATAATTCAATAATTCATAAAAGACAAAATGACTGTCAATTATTTTTGAAATCATCCTAACTTTTTTCACAGAAAACTCACAATATTTGTAATAAGCTCATATTAAATTGACAAAATATTTTAATACCACTTATCTTAAAATTAGATTTGATTTCTTTTTGTCTCTGTGCAACATATTGTTGAAATTTTTTTTCATTTCTAACACTTGACTTTACGCTCGAGTGTCTATGGAAATTGTATCTAAATAAAGTCACACGCAGACACACACACGTAAACAAATTTGCATATATAAGCAAATATATTAAATATAAAAGTGATAATATTATGTATTTACTATCTATAATATAAATAAGTAAATATATGCTAAATATAATAAACAATACAAATTTATAAATTCAATATTCATTTGAATACAAATTTTATTATTTGTTAAATTGTCAATTTTGGTTTTTTTTTACCATCACCAGTTGTTGTTGTCTCTCCGCATGTGATGGTTTTTATTTGAATTTTCATCTCTTTTATTGGTTAAATGAAAATTGTCTATTTGTGATATTTTAAGTGGCTTTTGAAAATTAAATATAATTAAGTTTAGCATATCAATCTTTAGACAAAAAGTGTTGTAAGTTATAATTTGAAGAAAATACTTAAATTATTTAATCGCAGCTTTCGATAACTAACAAACTTTGACCATTTTCTTATTAATTATTCTTAATTTTTTTGCATGTTTTTGAATATTAGTTTAAAATTGAATAAACTTTAGGAATTATTCAATAAATTGAAATCTCCTAACAATATGCAACACAAATTTATATACATTTTTCATCGACATCTAATACCACGACCAGACTCTAGATTCAGAATCTGAATTTAATTTTAATTAATTTTTTCTAGTTATGACTCTTTTCATTCAATCATCGCACAATTGTACATTTGATAATATTAATAAATTGATATTGATGTTTTGAAT
The DNA here is from genome assembly GCA_933228675.1 of Stomorhina lunata. Lineage (NCBI taxonomy): Eukaryota > Metazoa > Arthropoda > Insecta > Diptera > Rhiniidae > Stomorhina > Stomorhina lunata. The sequence continues at coordinate 113,004,411 of OW121741.1, read as the reverse complement.
TTTAATGGAAGATTTGTTATCAATATTTATTACATACTTTACATATTTGTAAATATAAATTAAATATTTGAATCTATGTACACACAAATAAACACATACAGGCTTGTATCAATAAGTATGCCCTTATGTCTAACACATGTAGTTTATGTTAAATTACACATGTTAATTTGTTAATACTAATACTGACATGCTGTGCACTGAGTGCATTAGTTGTTTAATATTATATATTTAATAAATTCCAGTATTTGTTCAAAATGAAATATTCAGAACTTTTTTTCCATTACTCTATAAATATTTATGTTTATTTGGTATAATTAAGTATTTAATAGATATTGTTAATAAACGAAAAATGCTTGAAATTGTATGCATTTTCCAGCAGGCCAAAATAGAAAATTAAGTAAATAATCACACCTGAGGGTAAATTAAAAAGTTGGATATTAAAACAAATATTTGTTAACTTTTGAAATGGATTTTTGGCAAAATATCAATAGCTTTTGGTAATTATTTACATTTTGTATAATATTTTTGCAAAAGACACTAAAAGTAAATAAATGCCAAATGATAAAGATTGATTGAAGGATAATTAGAAGAAACTATTGGAAATATTTTATGGAAAAATATTTAAAGTATTTGAGATTTTGCCTTAAAATTTGTAAAAGGCCATAGAATGCTTAACATACAAAAATTATAGATATCCCTACATAAACAAAACTACAAAATTCTAAGAAAAATATAAATTTTCAAAAGTTTATTCAAAATAGTCAAACTTTGAAAATTTCCTATTACTACATTATTTTTCGAAAATTTTCTATAAATAGAATTAAGTTAAATTTCCTATAAATAGCAAAATTTTCGATACTTTACTATAATAAGCAAAGATAAATTTCCTAAAAATAGTAAATTTTCGAAAAAATTTCCTATAAATAGTCAATTTTCGAAAAATTTCCTATAAATAGTCAATTTTTGAAAAATTTCCTATAAATAGTCGATTTTCGAAAAATGTTCCATAAATAGTCAATTTTCGAAAAATTTTCGTATAATTTTTTAAAAAATTGCATATAAATGATAAATTTTCGAAAAGTAAAATTTTTGAAAAATTTCCTTTAAGTAATAAATTTTCAGAAAATTTCCTATAAATAGTAAATTTCCTATAAATTGTAAATTTTCTATTAATTTCGTATAAATAGTCAATTTTCTAAAAATATCCTATAAATAGTCAATTTTCGAAAAATTTCGTGTAAATAGTAAATTTTCTAAAAATTTCCTATAAATAGTAAATTTTCTAAAAATTTCGTATAAATAGTCAATTTTCTAAAAATTTCCTATAAATAGTCAATTTTGCAAAAATTTCCTATAAATAAAAAATATTCAAAAAAAATTAATAATAATATTTTTGATTGTTTTCTATAAACAGCTAAACTTACTATAAATAGTAAAATTTTAGAAATAACAAAATTTTCGAAAATTTTCTAAAAATAACATAATTGTCGAAAATTTCCATTCAATAGCAATATTTTAAAAAACTTCCTGTCAATAGCAAAACTTTAAAAAAATATATTACAAATAGAAACATTTTCACAAATTTCCTATAAATAACAAAACTTTGAATAGCAACATTTTCTTTAATTAGCAAAATATTTGAAAATTCGAAATTTCCTTATAATAGAAAAATCTTCAAAAATTTATAAAAAAAATCTATAAAAATTTATAAAAATTTCCTATCAATAACAAAATTTTCAAAAATATCCGATAAATAGCAAAATTTTCAAAAATTTCCTATAAATAGCAAAATATTCGAAATTTTGAAATTTTCTGTCAGTGATAAAAATTTGTAGGAAATAGCAAAATTTTTAAAAAATTCATATAAAAAGAAAAATTTAAAAAAAATTCCTATTAATACAAAATTTTCTGAAAATATCCGATAAATAGCAAAATTTTCAAAAATTTCATACAAATAGCAGAATATTCGAAAATTCGAAATTTTCTATCAATATCTAAATTTTCAAAAATTTCATACAAATAAAAAAATATTCGAAAATTCGAAATTTTCTATCAATATCAAAATTTTCAAAAATTTCCTCTTAATAGCAAAATTTTCAAAAATTCGGTATAAATAGCAAAATATTTAAAAATTTGCTATAAATAGCAAAATTTTCGAAAAGATCCTATAAATAGCAAAATTTTCAAAAATTTCCTATAAATAACAAAATATTCAAAAATAGCAAAATTTTCCTACAAATAGAATAAAGGTACGGTCAGACTCATTAAACATTTAAATCAAATATTTTGAGTAAAATATTGTCAAAACAATATAATAAAAAATTTGTGGTCACACTTGCACATTTATTTGACGATTTTTATTTGATAAAATACAGAAAAAATATGTTCAAAGTATAAACAAATAAACAAGTTTTATTTATGGTCACACTGAAGAATAAATATTTTCCCAAAAAATATTTGATCAAATTTTTTCAAAACAAAATTGTGTATCTAGCAATTTGTTTCTCATATTTGAGTTGTTGTTTCTCAAATTTAATGTTGTTGTTTCTCAAATTTGATGTTGTTGTTTCTCAAATTTGATGTTGTTGTTTCTGTTTGAATAGTAAACAATACAAATGCTCAGCTGTTATTTGCCCCTGTTTGATGTTACAAAAATTTTGTAAGATTAAATAATTATTTGATCAAAATTTAATAAAATATTTGCTCTTGCGTGGTCACATTAGGAAAATTTTTATTTGCTGGCAAATGATTTTGTTTTGTTCAAATCAACATATTTCTTGTTTGAACTTCAAAAATATTTTGTGGTCAGACTACGAGGATCAAATATTTGATAATTTCGATTAAATGTTTAATCAATGTGACCGTAGCTTAATTGTCAAAAATTTCCTATAAGTAAAAAATTCTCGAAAATTTTCTATAAATTGTAAAATTCTTGAAAATTTCTTTTATATATCAAAAACGTTTTCAAAAATTTCTATAAATGTCAAAGATTTCAAAAAATTAATATAACTAACAATATTTTCGAAAATATCCTAAAAAAGTTTCCTATAAATAGCAAAAGTTTTTTTAAATTTCCCATAGAAAGATAAATTTCCAAAATTTTTCTATATATGGAAAAATTTTTGAAAATTTTCTATAAATATTTTTCAAAAATTTTCTAAAAATAGTAAAATTTTCGATTGTGCTAAGGCATATCCGAAATTAATGGCTAAGGCTTAAAGACTAAATATTGACTTGAACTTAGACTAATAGTTTTTCTATTCAACCTCTTATCCTAATGATGTAACTAATTTATTTATTTGATTTTCCTTTTAAGCCAAATTTTTGGCCTAATTAGTCTAATATTATTTATGCAAATTCAAAACCATTAAACTCTACCACAATTAGACATTTATTAGTATTATATAAAATTTGTCCTTACAACTCTATTTACAACTAATAATATAATTTATTTGCTAATTTCCACAAAAAAACACCCACCACAAATGTAACCTAAATACGAAGTTCATTTAATTGTCATTTATATTAACATTAACACAAAAACCAAAGCCTTCAACTTCTACGTAATACTAAGACTTGAATTTTTGCTAATAATTAGGCGTTTTCTAAGAAATTACATTTATGTATTTTCCAGTTACCACTTAAGCACACAAACCAATATAATATAAAGAGTAAAATAAGACCAAGAGCTAAGAAAAGAAAAAATAGAAAATGAAACCTCAACCAAAAACTTGGCTCATTAGGCTTGATGTTGAAAGCCATCCATATTAACTTTGAATACTTTCACTTAAGACTTTTGTGTGTGTGTGTGTTTTTTTTTTTTGAAGATGTTAGAGCAAATGACTTAGTTTGCCGAGGCAATGAAAAAAAAGTTGACAAAAACGAAAGAAGAACATTTAGGACTTTGATAAGACTACAGACATATAACGTTTGAAAAGAGCTAAGAAGAAATATTTTTCACTTATGCATCGTATAACAACATTTATATAGGTATGTGTAAGTACCCAGCAGTTTATATAAATATCCGTTTTTACTAAAAACTAACGCTATATCTTCAACTATAAACAAGTGTTAAACTCTATCTATCTTAACTCACTATCCTTTTAATATTTACCGAAACGATCTTTCACTGTGAAACTACTGGTTATATATAAGTATGAAATACAAGAACTAATACTAAGAAAGACAAGGGTATGAGAAAATTGTGCACAGCAGGATATACTCTTAGTTATATTTATTAAGTTCACTTGGATTCCTTCAACTTTTTTTTCTTCCTTTGCCTGCCGTTTGCTTGTAAATTAGTAGTTTTTCTTGTAGTAATTATCAACGCCCTCTTTAAATAAATAAAGGCATTTTATGCCTTCAAGGTTTATTTGACTAAAATCTCTAAAAGCATTAAAAAAGAGAAAAAAAAGTCATAATATGGCTTTAAATTTATCATTTTTAAATCGAAATTATTTTCTGTGGCTACTTTTTAGTTTGTTAGCAATTGTTAAAATATTTAAAAATATTTAAAAAATTTCTATATTTTTCTTGAGGTATTTTAAGCTACTTTTCTTTTTTCTAGTTTAAACAATGATTAACATACTTTTCTCTTAATTGCAATTATTTTATTACTGCTTTTCTTTTTTTTTGTTTTTTGTAGCATACTTTTAGGAATTTCTTCTTAATTGTGTTCACAATTGAGGTATGTAAAATTGCTTGTAGCTATAGAAAGTTTTGCTGCGAAAAAGTATTTATATATTGCTTATCAGTCTTCTTTGAGTTTTTATTTTTCTAAGAATTTTACAGAGGTTTTTCGAAATATTTATTATGTGCAATTAAAAAACAGAAAGACAATTTAATCAAGAGTAAAATTAAGGCATAATTAAGGGAAACAAAGGATGATAAAAAGATTTCTATGAAAAGAAAAACATAACTTTTTAAAAAAATGGTGAGCAGTAATATAGGTCTTCCCACTGTGCAAATTATCGAAATCTTTTATTACAAAGAAAAAATATTATATTTGTCTTGCAAGGTCATCATGAATGGAAATAGCCTTCAACAACATATGGAAATAATAAAATAGTTTAAACAAAATAGGCGATCTCTCTAGAAAACGTACCACGTGAAAAATCATCTTCCACTAAGAGGCACATTTCAGGCTTAGGATGTTATCACGAAGAATAGAAATTATCAAAATTGGGACATGCGTTTAACGCATGATGCAAAACACTCCTACTACAGCTTCGGCATCATCGGTCCATGAATGAGCTATTTACTTTTGAAAACTTTTATATTTATGATAAATCTTAAAAAATTCTATTTATATAAAATTATTGAAAGTGTTGCTTTCGATAGTAAGTTGTTGAAGTTTTGCTATAAAAAGTAATAAGTCAAAATTTTTCTATTTTTCTATTTTTAGTAAATTTTTGAAAATTTTCCTATGTATAGCAAGTTTTCGAAAATTTTTCTATTTATAATAAATTTTCGAAAATTTTTCGGTTTATAGTAAATTTCGAAAATTTGTCTATTTATAATAAATTTTGAAAAATTTTCCTATTAGTAGTAAATTTCCGAAAATTTTCATATATAAAATAAAATTTCTAAAAATTTCCTATTTATAGCAAATTTCCGATAATGTTCCTATTTATAATAAATTTTCGAATATTTTCCTATTAATTGGAAAATTTTAAAAATGTTCCTGTTTATAGTAAATTTTCTTATCTATAGTGAACTTTGAAAAATGTTGTTAATTATAATTAATTTTCACAAATTTTTCTATTTATAGTAATAATTCTATTTATGGTATATTTTCGAATATTTTGCTATTTAAAATAAAATTTCGAAATTTTTGTTAATAATAGCAAACTTTCAAAAATTTTTCTTTTTATAATAAATTTTCGAAAATTTTGCTATTTATAGTAAATTTTTGAACATTTTGCAATTTATAGCAAATTTTTGTTTATAGTAGATTTCACAAGTTATAGAATATTTTCGAAAATTTTGTTTATTTATAGTAAAATAATCAAAAATCTTGCTATTTTCAAAAAATTTTTCAAAATGTTGCTATTCATAGTAGGTCTTTAAAATTTTGCTATTTTTAGTAATTTTTTAAAAAAAAATTGCTATTTATGGTAAATTTTTCAAAATTTTGCAATAAATAGAAATTTTTAAAAAAATTTGCTATTCATAGTTAATTTTCAAGAATTTTAGTTTTTTAAAGTATTTTTGAAAATTTTGCAATTTTTATTAGATTTTTGAAAATTTTGTTATTTGAAAAAAATGTTTGATATTTAGAATAAGTTTTCAAAAATTCGCTTTTAATAGTAAATATTCAAAAATTTTGCTATTTATACTATTTTTCAAAATTTTGGTATTTTTTGTAATATTTCAAAAATTTTGCTATTCACGGTATATTTTCGAAAATTTTGTTATTTGAAAATTAAAAATTTTAGAATTTTAAATAAATTTTCAAAAATTAGCTTTCTATAGTAATTATCCGAAAATGTTGCTACTCATATTTAATATTCTAAAATTTTGAAATTTTTGCTATTTATAGTAAATTTTCGAAAATTTTCTATTTGAAGTAAATTTTAATAAAAATTTTTTATTCAGAGTAAATTTTCAAAAACTATCTTTTTTTAGTAATTAATCGAAAATTTTGTTACTCATAGCAAATTTTCAAAAAATTTTGTAATTTATAGTAGTTTTCTTCAATATTATAATTTGATAAAAATTTTTGAAAATTTTGCTATACTTAGAAATTTGGCTATATTGAAAATGATAAAGTTTGGGTTTTTAAAAAAAAGTTTCTATAATTTAAGTAATTTAAAATTTTTCATGACTTCCTCTTTGTTTTTTTCTATTTGCTGTTTTTATTAACTAGATATAAATAATTCCACATATTGATATTTAAGAATTTTTAATTAAATTCTGTCAAACAAAAAACAATCAAGCAAAATTCCAATAACCAGCCCAAAAAGAAAAAATTAAAAAATATGATTGAAAATGGTTATATTTTCCATCTTTAATGAGTACATATTTTATTTAACATTTGTTCAAATTAACAAGCAAACATTTTTTTTTATTCTGACATTGAAATGAATACCAAATATTTCAATATCATTAAAAAGTTCCTCTGTCCAACTTCCTCTTAAATTTTCTTTAAGAAAAATTTTAATCTACAAGGACATACAATTATTTTTTCTTATTAATTTTAACTTTTTAAAGATTTTCTTTTAAATCTCCTTCAATAACACTTATTTATTGTTTTTGTTTTATTTTCTGTTGTAGTTGTCCTGGATAAATTAATATTTCATTATTGCCGTCGTAATTTATTCCGTGATTTATACTTTTCTCTTAGACATAATGGCAAATATAATTTCCAACCCATTATCCCGTAGAGTTTTTTACAAATGAAAGCATGTACTTCGAAATTACTTATTAACAAGGCAAAAAAGAACTAAGGGAAGAGCAATGGAAAAAAGTTAATCATATTAATTACACTAGACAACAAATTTGTTATATACAGCGATATTCAAACAATCACTTAGCTAGTAAAAATGTTTACATTTATTCTAATTATTAATTATTATAATAGGTACAATTTTATAAAACAAACAACTTTTCCTCAACATATTTCCATGTTCATCGCAAGTAGTATCCCGAATTTTAGACAGATCGAAAATAACGCATTATATCTGATTTGCTAAATAGAATAAATACGAATTATAGTGTCTATACAAAATATTAATATAAGGAGAAGATCATCATCTGAAGGGAATTAAATACACAAGCTTTTTCTGTTGGTTCTTTTCGTTACTTATACTTTCCTGTTCTTCTTTACTCCAACTCTCCTGTTGTTTTTTTTTAACTAAAGCTCTATAAAGGGCTTTCAAAATAAAAAAAAGCTAAAGTTGTTTTGAAAAACTTGGCACAGCTTAAGCTGGATTTATTTAAAGAGGGTTTTTAGGTTGTTAAGTAAATGTAGAAATATCTATCAAATAGTTTTTTGGTGAAATATACCTATAACATAGATTTATAATTTTTGTAGCACAGTGTTACCATTATATTAAAATTATGTAAAGATTTGTCCTTTATTTTAAGCTCTTATGAAGTTTATACTAATGAAAAATAGTTAAGAGGCAAATAATAGGATTAAAGATAAATCAAAAAATATTCTAGGCTTTAATAGGCGAAAATTTAGAAAATAATGTGGAGGTTATATGTTATTTTTCATTTTTTTTAACGTAAGAAGATAAAGTAAATGGAAAATTTATTATTACCAGAAAACAGCTTTACTTATTAATAGCAGTCAAAAAGAGAAATTCAAAAATGTTCCAAACATTTACCAAAAACAGCAAAATATTTAAATACCTACTATAAATTGAAAGAATAACAAATCTTAAAAAGGATGTTTAAATAGGGATTTCCACACTTTGAGAGTTTAGAACTGCTGTCGCAAATTTTTAGAAAATTGACTATAAATAGTAACATTTTTCGAAAATTTACTATAAATTGCATATTTTTCAAATATCTTCTAAAAATAATAATAATAATTTTTCAAAAAATTATTATAAATAGCAAAATTTTCGAAAATTTATTACATACCCAGTAAAACTTTTCATTACCAAATAATGAGTTAAACAGTTAAACTATTGAACACGAACTACTTACGCATTCGCTGTTTAAGTCATTACATTAACATGGGGATGTCATTGGAGGCAAGTACTTACCAATTGCAGAAAAGTAAGGACTTGGGTAAGCAATTTGAAAGCAACAACAACAACAGCAACAACTTTTTTGTTGTTGTTTTATTAAAAACATATATTTTTAAACGAAATACAAAATTTTTTTTATGATCCCATGGGGGCTCGAACCCAGACCCTCCGACTGCCAGGCAGAGACTCTTCCACTGAGCTACTTCATATGTTGAAAACTTAGCAGCTTATAATTAATATAAACAATTTTTATTTTTAGATCCAAAATCATATGAAAATAACTTTGTTTTTCCTTTTTTTTGCTTTGTTGTAATTTTTGGAAAAATATTTTTATACGATTTTTTGTAATTATTTTACAACTTTTTTAAAATTATTTTAAAACTTAAACAATTTAAATCTTCTTTTTTGTATAAGTTTTTACACAAGATTGACTCTTACTTACTTAATTGTTACAACCTGTTAAGGTCAAAGTCCGAGCATATTTTAGAATTCCATGGATTTCGATCTTTTGCGAATATTCTCCAATTTTATAGGCCAAGCTTGAAAAATGTTCCTCTACTTTGTCTTTCTATCGAAGTTTCGGACATCCTCCTCTAACATTAGGTAGTGGGACATTTCAATTCTAATTTTATCCTCTTCATTGTATTTTTTTTCAAGAGAGGGTTACCAGCCCGTAATCCTAACCCATTTTTATCGTTCTTATGGGACAACTCTCGGAACATGTTAACTCACAATATTAATGGGTGTTAAACTAGCTCCGCGGGTGATACCATGAGGAGGTGTGTGTCCACAGTTGAGATGAAGGATGACCCAGACAAGTTGGGCTTACCAATTTAAGACCAATTAGAATCGTGTTTGGTATTCAACATCCCCTACATAGTCAAAATTGACTCATGATGGTATTTTTTCATTAACGTGAGTTAGTTTTACAAATTTTTTTTACAGAAGATAATATTTAAGTTCTTAAAATTCAAAAATCATTTAAAAAGACTCTTTTAATAAAAAAAAAAAAACTAAAAAAAATTGTTGTCCTTGGTGGGATTTGAACCGGGGCCATTCAGTTTAAATTACCATCTTAATTACAAATAAGTACTTCTGTAATAACTTATTATTTATTCGGATGGTATGTTGTAGTCGTTACAAGGTAACCAGTTATCAGAGTACTTGCCATTACCAAAGTTTTGCTGGGATATTAACAATTTTTCAAATATTAATTACAGACTTACAATTTTCCGAAAATTCACCTTAATAGCAATTTTTTTGAAAATATATTTATATAGAAAATTGTTTGAAAATTTACTACAAATACCAAATTTTTTCGAAAATTTACTATAAAAAGATAAATTTTCGAAAATTTACTATAAAAAGCAATTTTTTGAAAAATTTACTGTCAAAAGCTACTTTTTCAAAAATTTACTTTAGAAAGCAAGTTTTTCAAATATTTACTATAATAAGCAAATTCTTCAAAAATTTACTATGAAAAGCAAATTTTTCAAAAATTTACTATAAAAATCAATTTTTTCAAAAATTTACTATAAAAAGCTAATTTTTTAAACATTTGATATAAAATGCATAATTTTAAAAAATTTACTATCAAAAGAAACTTTTTCTAAAATTTAATATAAGAAGCAAATTTTTAAAAAATTTACTATAAAAAAAATTTTTTCAAAAAATTTACTATAAAAAACAAATTTTTCAAAAATTTACTATTAAAAGCAAATTTTTCAAAAATTTACTATAAAAAGCAAATTTTTCAAAAATTTACTATAAAAAGCAAACTTTTCAAAAATTTACTATCAAAAGCAAATTTTTCAAAAATGTACTATAAAAAGCAAAATTTCGAAAATTTACTATAAAAAGCAAATTTTTCAAAAATTTACTATAAAAAGGAAGTTTTTCAAATATTTACTAAAAATAGAAAATTCTTCAAAAATTTAATATAAATAGTAAATTTTAAAGAATTTACAATAAAAAGCTAATTTTTTTAAAATTTACTATCTAAAGCAAATTTTTCGATAATTTACTCCAAATAGCAAAATTTTCAAAAATTTACTATAAAAACCAAAATTTTTCAAAGTTTATGATAAAAAGCAAAGTTTTAAAAAATTAACTATAAAAAAGAAATTTTTAAAAAATTTATGATAAAAAGCAAATATTTCAAAAATTTATTACAAAAAGCAAATTTTTTGAAAATTTACTATTTTTCAAATTTAAAATTTTTCAAAAATTTTCTATACAAGCCCAATTTTTCAAAAATTTACTATGAAAACAAATTTTCAAAAATTTACTATAGAAGCAAATTTTTCAGAAATTTACTAAAAAAAACAAAATTATTTAAGAATTTACTATAAAAACAAATTTTTCGAAAATTATTACAAAAAGATAATTTTTCGAATATTTATTATGTAAAGCAAATTTTTCAAAAATTTACTATAAAAAACCAATTTCTCAAAAATTTACTACAAAAGCAAATTTTTCAAAATTTTACTGTAAAAGCAATTTTGTTAAAATTATTTATGAAAACCTAATTTTAATAGAATTTACTATAACATTTTTCAAAAGTTTTCTATTAATAATAAATTTTTCATTAATTTCCTATTAATAGCAAATTTTTTAATAAATTCAAAAATTTCCTATTAATAGCAAATTTTTCAAAAATTTCCTATAAATAGCAACAAATTTCCCATCAATAGCAAATTTTTCAAAAATTTCCTATTAATAGCAAATTTTGCAAAAATTTGTTTATAATAGAAAATTTACTATAAAAAGCAAATTTTTCAAAAATTTGCTATAAATAGCAAAAAAAATCCTATTAATAGCAAGTTTTTCAAAAATTAAAAAATACCAAATTTTTCAAAAAAATTCCTATAAATAACAAATTTTTCAAAAATTTACTATAAATAGCAAATTTTTTAAAATTAACTATAAATAGCAAATTTTTCGAAAATTTTCTTTAAATTGCAAATTTTTCAAAAATTTACATTTTCTATAAATAGAAAATTTTTCCAAAATTTACTATAAAAAGCAAAATTCTTCGAAAATTAACTACAAACTGCAAAATTTTTCTTTTAGTTATTTTTCGAATTATTTCCTATTTTTAGTAAATTTTTGGTTAATTTACTTTTATATTATTTTCCTATTTAAATTTAAATAAATTACTGTTGGTTCAAAAATAGTTAATTAAGCAAATTATGTAAAATAAACTTACCTTATTCATTTAAGGGCAGTTTGAATGCATTTCTGAAATTTCAAAAAAAAAATAAACAAAAATTAATTATTTATAAAAATGGGTTTAAAAATTTATTTTCATAAAATTTCAGTTAAAATAATAGCTAATTTATGTGACAACAAAAAACATAGGAATTATTTAGGCAAATAACCCAATGAAAAATATAGAAATGTTAAAGTTCAATGTAGTAATAATGATTCAGTTGCTGAAAAATGCTAATAAAGTTGATAAAGTAGATAGATAGAGTTAAAATTAGAAAATTTGTCATAACTAATTTATTGCAATTATTTTTCTAATTTTTTTGAAATCCTTTAAAATTTTCTTTGTTTTTACCTTTTTTCGATTGAAAAATATCATAGATTATGCGCTTGGTTTTATACATATGCACATTTTAATTAAGTTAAAATCAATATCAATTATTTATACACATTCAAATAGGCAAATAAATATTTACATTTTAAATGATTATTTGTATTTTTAGAAAATTTATTTTAATTTACAATTAAATATTGTTTAATCCTTACAACTATATTTTATTTAATTGCATTTTTAATCCAAAATAAATATATTTTAAACATTTTTTGTTAAGCACTCATAAATAAAAACATATTCAAATATTAAAATTGTCTAAATCTGTAACGACTTGTCTAGAACGCATTCAAATAAAAACTAAATTTTATTTTGTCATAAACTCAAGAGTATCAATGCACATTTAGTAAAGACTACACACAATTTAAACAGATCAAGCACTTAAACACATTGACAACAGCAAACAGCAGTCGTTACAAATGCTGCCATTTAGTCAGCTACATAATTATCTCGAAGACAGCAGCAGCCCAACAATCAGCTAATAAACGCAGTTTCCATGGGTACCTCATATGTATATAGTTTACATATATAAAACTTAAATTGCTGACTCAAAACGTTCTAATATCTTTTTAGGTTTGTGATGTTAATATTATGATTTTCTTTTCTATTGAATATTATACAAAAGATTCAGTTCCTAATGCTACCAATTTATAGTGACAGTAAAGCATCTTCTTAATGCTGACTACAGAAAAGAAAATCGTTTTCATGTCAAAATAATCGTTTTCGTATCAATTTGTGCATTTTGTTGTTGACAGATTTTTTTTCTGCTGCCTGCTGTCGTCTATGTGTTTGATGCTCCAATGTTCTTTATTCAAGCAGAATAAAACTATAAAAGTGAGATCAAACCAGTGTTGCCGTTTTGTCGACTTCTAAACGAAATTGGTTACTTTTTCCTTTATTTGTAGCATTTTTCGGTTTTGATCGGCTAATAATGTAAAATTTTGCCCTTTAATATTGGGGTCAAAGATATTTTTAATTGCTGCCTCTCACACGTCAAGTATCATATCAAGTTTAACTTCATGACATCGAAATTTCGAACAATTTGCTATTTATAGTAATTTTTCGAAAAATTTTCTATTTATACAATAGTTAATTCCAAAAATTAGCTTTTTATAGTAAATTTTCGAAAAATTTGCTTTTTATAGTAAATTTTCGAAAAATTGTCTATTTATAGTAAATTTTCGTAAAATTTGATTTTTATAGTAAATTTTCAAAAAATCTGTTATTATAGTAAATTTTCCAAAAATTAGATACTTCTAGTAAATCTTCGAAAAATTAGCTTAGATTATTAGATTATTAGATTTTTCAAAAAATTTGGATACATACTAAATTTTCGAAAAATATTTAAAAAATTTGTTTCATAAATTTTTGAAAATCTGGCTTTTTATAGTAACCTAGTAAAACTTTTCATTACCAAATAATGAGTTAAACAGTTAAACTATTGAACACGAACTACTTACTCATTCGCTGTTTAAGCCATTACATTAACATGGGGATGTCATTTGAGGCAAGTACTTACCAATTGCAGAAAAGTAATGACTTGGGTAAGCAATTTGAAAGCAACAACAACAACAGCAACAACTTTTTTGTTGTTGTTTTATTAAAAACATATATTTTTAAACGAAATAAATTTTTTTTAATGATCCCATGGGGGCTCGAACCCAGACCCTCCGACTGCTAGGCAGAGACTCTTCCACTGAGCTACTTCATATGTTGAAAACTTAGCAGCTTTTAATTAATATAAACAATTGTTATTTTTAGATCCAAAATCATGTGAAAATAACAATGTTTTTTCCTGCTTTTTTTGCTTTGTTGTAATTTTTGGAAAAATATTTTTATACGATTTTTTGTAATTATTTTAAAACTTTTTTAAAATTATTTTAAAACTTAAACAATTTAAATCTTCTTTTTTGTATAAGTTTTTATATAAGATTGACTCTTACTTACTTAAATTTTACAACCTGTTAAGGTCAAAGTCCGAGCATGTTTTAGAATTCCATGGATTTCGATCTTGTGCGAATATTCTCCAATTTTAAAGGCCAATCTTTGAAAAATGTTCCTCTACTTGGTCCTTCTATCGAAGTTTCGGACATCCTATTCTAACATTAGGTAGTGGGACATTTCAATTCTAATTTTATCCTCTTCATTGTATTTTTTTCAAGAGAGGGTTACTAGCCCGTAATCCTAACCCATTTTTATCGATCTTATGGGACAACTCTCGGAACATGTTAACTCACAATATTAATGGGTGTTAAACTAGCTCCCCGGGTGATACCATGAGGAGGTGTGTGTCCACAGTTGAAATGAAGGATAACCCAGATAAGTTGGGCTTACCAAGTTAAGACCAATTAGAATCGTGTTTGGTATTCAACATCCCCTACATAATCAAAATTGACTCATGATGGTATTTTTTCATTAACGTGAGTTAGTTTTACAAATTTTTTTTACAGAAGATAACATTTAAGTTCTTAAAATACAAAAATCATTTAAAAAGACTCTTTTAATAAAAAAAATACTAAAAAAAATTGTTTCCCTTGGTGGGATTTGAACCGGGGCCATTCAGTTTAAATTACCATCTTAATTACGAATAAGTACTTCTGTAATAACTTATTATTTATTCGGATGGTATATTGTAGTCGTTACAAGGTAACCAGTTATCAGAGTACTTGCCATTACCAAAGTTTTGCTGGGAAGTATTCAAAAAAATTACTTTCTATGAAAAATTTTCGAAAAATTTGCTTGTTTTAAAGTAAATTTTTGGAAAATTAAAAAAAAAAATTTCATAAATTTTCGAAAAACTAGTAAATTTTAATAAAATTTACTTTTTATAGAAAATTTTAGAAAAATTTGCTTTTTAAAGTATATATTCGAAAAACTAGCTTTGTATAGTAAATTTTCGAAAAATTTGCTTTTTAAAGTAAAAAACTTGATTTTTATGGTTTTCGAAATATCTGCTTTTTTTTTAGTAAATTTTCAAATATTTTCTTATTACAATAAATTTTCGAAAAATTAGCTTTTTATAGTAACTTTTCAAAAAAATTTCTTTTTACAGTAAATTTTCGAAAAATTTACTTTTTATAGTAAATTTTCGAGAAATTTACCTTTTATAGAAAATTTTCCAAAAATTTTCTTTTAATAGTAAATTTTTGAAAAATTTGCTTTTAATAGTAAATATTCGAAAAATTTGCTGTTTTTAAAAATCTTTCGAAAAATGTTCTTTTTATAGTAATTTTTCGAAAAATTTTCTTTTTATAGTAATTTTTCGAAAAATTTTCTTTTTATAGTAATTTCTCGAAAAATTTTCTTTTTATAGTAAATTTTCGAAAAATTTACTTTTTATAGTAAATTTTCGAAAAATTTACTTTTAATAGTAAATTTTCGAAAAATTTACTTTTAATAGTAAATTTTCGAAAAATTTACCTGTTATAGTAAATTTTCGAAAAATTTACCTGTTATAGTAGATTTTCGAAAAATTTACTTTTTATAGTAAATTTTCGAAAAATTTACTTTTTATAGTAAATTTTCGAAAAATTTACTTTTTATAGTAAATTTTCGAAAAATTTACTTTTTATAGTACATTTTCGAAAAATTTACTTTTTATAGTACATTTTCGAAAAATTTACTTTTTGTAGTAAATTTTCGAAAAATTTGCTTTTCAAAGTAAATTTTCGAAAAATATTCTGTTGTTATTAAATTTTTAAAAAATTTTCTTTTATAGTAAATTTTTGAAAAATGTTTTTTATAGTTAATTTTCGAAAAATTTGCTATTAATAGTAAATTTTTGAAAAATTTGTTATTTAAAGTAAATTTTCGAATAATTTACTTTTTGTAGAAAATTTTCGAAAAATTTGTTTTTTTTAGTAGATTTCCGAAAAATTTTCTATTTTGAAAAAAAATTTCGAAAAATATTTTTTATAGTAAATTTTTGAAAAATTTGCTTTTTATAGCAAATTTTTGAAAAATTTGTTATTTAAAGTAAATTTTCGAAAAATTTACTTTTTGTAGAAAATTTTCGAAAAATTTCCTTTTTTTTTAGTAGTTTTCTGAAAAATTTTCTATTTTTAAAAAAAATTCGAAAAATATTTTTTATAGTAAATTTTTGAAAAATTAGCTTTTTATAGTAAATTTTTGAAAAAATTGCTTTTAATAGTAAATTTTTGAAAAATTTGCTTTTTATAGTATATTTTCGAAAATTTTGCTATTTATAGATTCGAAAAATTTTCTTTTTATAGTAAATTTTCGAAAAATTGGCTTTTTATAGTAAATTTTCGAAAAAATTGGCTTTTTATAGTAAATTTTTGAAAAATTTTCTTTTTTTAGTGAATTTTCGAAAAATTAGCTTTTTATAGTAAATCTTCGAAAAATTTGCTTTTTAAAGTAAATTTTCGAAAAATTTGCTCTTTTGGTAAATTTTTGAAAAATTTTGCTTTTTTAGTAGATTTTCGAAAAATTTGCTTTTTTTGGTAAATTTTTTAAAAATTTTCTTTTTTTTAGTAAATTTTCGAAAAAAATTATTTTAGAAGGTAAATTTTCGAAAAATTAGCTTTTTAAGTAAATTTTTGGAAAATTTTAATAAATTTTTGAAAATAGTTTATTTTTATTTCATTCTCGAAAAAGATCCAAAATACTAATTTATTCCACTGTAATTTTATTTACTATAATACACTTCCACACGACTTCCATGAATTTTAACTCAAACAAATACCCACCATGTTCTACAAATTATACCCTTTGATATACAATTCCACAATGATTACAGTCACTTTGTTTATGTTCAATTTCAGTCATGTGTGCAAATAAAAAAGCGAAATATATTCCTCGTTAAATATTTTAATCCCTTTTTTCCCCCACGAAACAGCAGCAGTTCAAAAATATAATATAATTTTATGCATACGATTAATTTTTTCTACCTCAAGCAATTACTGAACAAATGTGTAAACTTAAATTATATTCTTAGTTTAAAGAATTTTTTATTTTAAATTAAAAGTAAAAATCTTTTCAAAGCATAAAAAATTTAAAGAAAAATCAAAGTTTCAGCTTTAAATTTAGTTAATTGTGACGCGTTGTCGTATAGTCAATTAAGGCCAAGTAAAGATCAAATGAAACATTAAAATGGGGAGATTTATTTCTAGGTTGTCATTTTTGTTGGAGATGGATTTTTTTTTTGAAATCTCCAAAGTTTATGACAGTAATACTTGAACTTGTTAATGGCATTGTTGGAAGTTAATTAAAAACATAAAAAGAAACTTTTTAAGTAGATACTTAAAGAAATATTTTTTTTATTATAATGAAAATTTAAGGGAATAAAACTTATTAAATTAAATTTAAATATAACAAAAAATATTACTTATTTACTTTGCTATATAAGTAGACTTTTCTTTTTCTTTACATTTCCCTTTGGAAATATTCTCTAATTATTTTAAACATAAATTAAATAAGTTAATAAATGTTTGCCGGTTCATAAAATATAAAAAAACATTAATAATTGTTTTATATTTTATTATTCACATTTTCTCTAAAAGACATTTTTCTTTTTTCACTTCATAAATCCCCCTTTTCCGTCGGTTTATTACCAGCCAGTTCGCTGGAACGACCGACCCCTTATAAAACAGCAAGTGTTTACAACATAAATCAATTGTCGTGCCCGACAAAATCCAACACCCTCCCACTAAATAAAATTCATAACGGAAAAATTAACATAAAAATTTTAGAGACACATAAGAAAAAATGTAAATATATTGACAAAAAAAAGTCTCACACATGTCATAAATTCTGTTTAAACGCTAAGACTTTCATTTATAAAGAATTTTAAAGGCAAGAAAAAGTAAGAAAATATTGTAGAAAGGCGGACAGAAAATGTGAAGTGTCTTTGGTAAAAAAATAAACTTCATTTTGCTCGATGTCACCAATATTGACTAAAAACATTAATATAAATACAAAAAATTATAAGTAATGGAGAAAATAGGTTTTGGATATAAAGCTATAAATTATATTTTATAATATTGGTTTTATTTAAAATTGATTTGTTTGATCTTTCAGAGAGAATTCCCTATGAAAATACTTGGTTTATCTTAAAATTTGGATACTTATAAAAAATTTTCAAAAATTATTCTATTCATAGAAAAACGAGATTTAAAAAATTTTATTTTAACACGAAAATTTCCAAAAATCTGTAATTGGATGGAACATTTATATAAATTTATCTTTATAAGAAAACTTCTTCAAAAAATGTCTTGTATTACTGAAAACTTTTAAAAACTGAGACTTTAAGTAAATATTGTGTAACATAAATACCTTAGGGACAACATATTTAGTTTAAACGAAGATCTACTATAAGGAAAATTTTGACCAATAAGTAACCATAAATGCGCGGGTCAGCTGTTGTCGTTTTTTATACTTTTAACTAAAATAGGTATTTTTTTTAAATATTTAGTTCTAATGTTTTAAAAAGAAAAGTTTCAACTCCATTTTTTTAAATATTTTTATCAAAATTTTTTATATCAACAATTTTTCAATAGAAAATTTTTTTATCAAACATTTTTCTATAGAAAATTTTTTTATCAAATTTTTTTTTATCAAAAATTTATCTATTTATAGGAAATTTTTTTATCAAAAATTTTTCTATAAAAAATTTTTTTATCAAAAATGTTTGTATCTATAGAAAATTTTTCTATAGAAAATTTTTTTATCAAAAATTATTCTATAGACAATTTTTTTATCAAAAATTTTTCTATAGAAATTTTTTTTATCAAAAATTTGTTATAGAAAATTTTTTTATCAAAAATTTTTCTAAAGAAATTTTATTTATCAAAAACTTTTTTTTTCTCAAAAATTTTTTTATAGAACATTTTCTATAGAAAATTTTTTTATCAAAAATTTTTATATATATAATGTTTTTATCAAAAATATTTCTATAGAAAATTTATTTATCAAAAATTTTTCTATAGAAAATTTTTTTTATCAAAAATTTTTCTATAGAAGATTTGAATATTTTTTGATACACAAATATTTTTATCGAAAATTTTTACCGAAAAATATTTTAATCGAAAAATTTTGTAGAAAATATAATTTTTGTCGAACAATTTTTCAAAAAGAAATATTTTTATTAAAAATCTTTGTATAAAAAAATTTTTGGATTGAAAATATCTAAAAAAATATAAAAATCTAAAATTGTTTAATATTAGAATTTATTTCTTTTTTGAAAAATATTCCCAATATTTACAGAAATATTACCAATGTTTACAAAAATATTACCAATGTTTACAAAAACAAGTAAGAAAGCGCTATAGTCGGTCAAGCCGACCATACGATACCCTTCACCACTAAGGTCAAAGGTGTTATTTTTCCTGTATAAAGATAAATATTTGCTAAATTTTGCCATCATACAAACATTTTCTCAAAACGTATATATTCAACCTGTTTCCGTCATTTGGACTTATATGAGAGCTAGGGTCAAATGTGGACCGATTATCTCGAAATTTTGCAAATTGATTACAGTTGTTACAAAAATTATGTATGCAAAAAATAAACTCAAAATTTTCATTATCTTTAGATTTACGAGCGTTTTAGTGATTTTTTGTCTCATTTAGTGCGTTTTTGAAGAAGAGTTTGTATGGGAGCTATGGTCAAATGTGGACCGATTTCAACGAAATTTAGTACAGTGATTTAAGTTTACATAAGCAGTATCTGTTTTAAATTTCATGAAAAAATATTGATATTTGTGGCCAATATAGCAATTCCGGGAAGTGGGACCTATGGGAGGTACCAAAAATAATGGACCGATTTTGACCAATTTCAATAGCCATGGTCCCATTATCAAAAAAATTATCTGTGCTAAATTTCATCAAATTATCTTTAGAATTGCGACCTGTAGTTTGATTACAAGGTTTACATGGGGGTCCAGCCAGCCAGACGGACGGACGGACGGACATCGCTAAATCGACTCAGAAAGTGATTCTAAGTCTATTGGTATACTAAAAGGTGGGTCTAAGACAAATATTTCTATGCGTTACAAACATCAGCACAAACTTATAATACCCTTTCCACCTATGGTGG
Source organism: Stomorhina lunata (assembly GCA_933228675.1). Taxonomy (NCBI): domain Eukaryota; kingdom Metazoa; phylum Arthropoda; class Insecta; order Diptera; family Rhiniidae; genus Stomorhina; species Stomorhina lunata. Next base: position 112,984,056 of record OW121741.1, on the reverse strand, counting down.
TGAAGGGTATAATAATAGAGTCGTGGCAACAATGTTCGAGATTATATTTCTTTGTTCTCTCGAACCATGTATGTGTTTTGTTGCTATAAATTGAATTTTGATTTGTTTCTTGCCTATTTGGTTTTTGTATTATCTTTAACAAAGCGGCACCAACCAACTCTGTTACCATCCAAATTGCAATTAACTGATTTAATACTCATTTTCACGAGTTTTACTAATGATCGTGGTATTTACGAAAATTAAAAAATCATCGGCTTCTGGTGGTATAGGCTGCCTACTTCAGCTTTTATGTTGTATATTATTTAGAATATCTTAAAAGTATGCTACATAAATGTTTGTGATATATCTTACATTTTCAGCGACACAAACTCGGCGCTATAGTCCATCAATTTTATATGAATTTACCTTAAATAGCAATTTTGACAAAATCTGAATTTTATAAAAAATTAGTAAGAAAGTGCTGACCATATTCACCACTATGGTGACATTTTTTTTTCGTATCTAAAGACAAATATTTTCTAATTTTTGTCGTTATGCAACGATTTTCCCAAAACTTATTTATTAATGATATTTCAGTCGTTTTGACCTATATGAGCTAGGGCCAAATGTTGACCAATTGTCTAGAAATTCAGCAATTTGATTACAGTTTTTACAAAAATTATGTATTAAAAAAAAACCTAAAATTTGCATTATCTTCAAGTGTTTTAGCATTCAAGTGTTTTTCTTTTCATTAAGTGAGTTTTTGCTGAAGACTTTGTATAGGAGCTATGGTCAAATATGGACCGTGCATAACTAGTATTTGTTTTAAATTTCGTATAAATATACTGATATTTGCGGCCATAATATCAATTATTTGAAATGAGACCTATGGGAGGTACCCTAAATAATAGACTGATTTAGACGAATTTCCTTAGCTATGGTCCCACTACTAAAAGAATTGTCTGTGCTAAATTTGATCAAATTATCGGTAGAATTGCGATCTGTACTTTTATTACAAGGTTTTCATTAGGGGTCCAGCCAACCAGACGGACGGACGGACTGACATCGTTAAATCGACTCAGAAAGTCTATTGATATACTAAAAGGTGGGTCTAAGACCAATATTTCTATGGGTTACATATATCTGCACAAAGTTTTAATACCGTTTCTACCTACGGCGATGAAGGGTATAAAAATTGTCTGAAATCTGTGCAAAGATATCTTGTGTAGAACGACAACAAAACCCGTACAAATATATAGTCCGTCACGCAGGATTTGCCCATATATTATCAAAATGATAAGAAAATGTTTTCAAATTATTTAATTTTTTTAGGACAAAATTCAAAAAAGATATTTGCTTTTCACACATGCAGATTTGTCAACATATAAACTTATTTACATATTTAAATGAATAAATATGTAAGTATGTTTACCCTAGTATGACATCTATTGCTACACATACGCATTTGTTTTTTCGTTGCAGATGTAACAGTAAATTTTAATTGTATTTACAAGTAGTTGCACGTGTGTATAGACTGATTACACGTACGCAATTGAAGCAGATGTAAACAATAAATTATAAGCAATGAATACGTTTTGTTTCACTTAAATAATATGCATATGTACTTGTAATGACATGCGAAGACAACAGGCTTTAATGCATTCTATTTCAGATTGATTTTCGCAACAAAAATTATATCTTTTAAGGAGTTTTGGAAGAAAATGAAAAAGAAGAATTCAATACAATCTACCCTCAGGATAGACAGACAGACATTGTAAAAAGTGAATTAGAAATATACAGACATGTCACAAATATCAATATTTTTTCATGAAATTGTAAATAAATACTGTTTATATAAACCAAAATCATTGTACCAATTTCATTTAAATTGGTCCACTTTTGAAATGACGGAAACAACTTAAATATATAAGTCTTGTGAAAATGTTTGTATGACGACAAAATTTAGCAAATATTTGCCTTCATACATGAAAAATAACACCTTCAACCTAAGTGGTGAAGGGTATCATATGGTCGGGCTTGACCGACTAAAGCACTTTCTTAGTTGTTTTTTAATAAATATCAGTTACTCTATCCTCGCTTCAACAAATAATACTGAGTAATTGAACAAATTATTCTAATATTAAAGAATCAGAGAAAAAAATTACAAATTCAATATCACTTTGAAAATTGAAAGTGGTTTCATTCCAAACGAAATTTTCGTTTTGCTTTTTCTACAGAATCAAAATACGGTATTCATTCCACTTCCGAACGGAATTAAGTTCTGTGACATGACTGATAATGTGAAATCTTATAAATCGTATTCAGGTTTAAGCTTTTATAATTTCATTCAATGCAAAGAATCTTTTAAATTTCACACAAACAAAAACCATGTCATTGTTCCTAACCAAAAAATCAATTTCTGTCAACATTTTCGAATGAGTCATGTAAGGACACATGCATATTTGTCACAAGTGAATTACCAATAAAACTTCAACAAAATCACCTATTCATCTTTGGAAATTATAAATGTTTCCAATTTTTTTAAAGCCCCTGCAAATTTGAATAATTGTTGCACAAAAGATTTGTCAACATTTTGTCATTTTCATCCAAAAAAAAACTTCAAAAACCAACACAAAACACTTTATCGATTACTGAAGGATTGATTGTATGCCCTCTTAAATTTTTGAAATTTCAACATCTTCCAACAAAATTTAATACAAAATTTTTTATTCATTCCATTTGCTTTATAGCTGCTGCGGTATGCCATAAGATGATTAATGAGACAATTTTTATATGTAAATTCAGTTTTTTCGTCATTCTTAGTTATACACCCCTGTGGTTTTCTTTTGGCTTTTATTTTATTACAATTTTTTTTTCTCCATTTCCATTTTACATGTTGATGGTTGTCTCTGAGTTTATGGTTTATTTCTTGTGTTGGCTGCTTGGATGACTGGCTGACTGACAATGACAACCAACGCCTTTGAGTTTTTCAAAAAAATTTTTTGAGTATTTCTAAATGAGTCTGTAGATTTTTATTCCTACTAAATGATTGCATACACAAAGTGTGAAAAACGATTTAATATCACTTGGCAGACAATAAAGTCATTTCTACAACAACAACTACAACAGAACTATATGTTAAGGTTGAAAAAAAAAAAAAAATAGAAATTCAAGAAAATCTATATTTGCATTTTTCTGTCATATCAAATGCATCATATTTGCCTTGAGCTTTTCACTAATGATTTGGCATCTTTACAACATGTATGCAACCAAACATGTATGATGAAAAATTACCCTTAAATATTATTACTGCTATCATATGGAGTAAAATTGTGGAATAAGGAAAAAGGAGGGAATTATCAATTTCTCACATAAAAGTGAAAAAAGAAAGAGCAAAGAAACGTGTTTGGTTACTTTGGTTTCGTAGAAATGTTGGAGGTACAGTCAGGACCAAAAAAGGTGTATTGTTTGGACAAATTAAATTTATTCTCACAAATTTTCCAAACGGGGTGATGTAGGGGTTCTTAGATACCAAAAAATATCACTTGGGGAAGGATTAACATTCTACTTTCCTTGGATTTGTGCCCTTCATATTACCCTTTGGGTCAATATGACCCAACAATGAAATATTAACAAAATTTCATATTTAACATAGGATTTTTTTTAATTTAGGAGCAGTATTTAGGTAGAAGGTCATTTATAAAGATAAAAAATAGAGTTGGAGAAAGAACAGAGTTTGCAGTACCCCTGAATTAATCTTGAACTCGTTTGAAGAGAACCCATCTATAACAACTCGTATCCCATCTATAACAACTCGTATCGATCTCTGAGGAAGCTCGATATAAATCGAGAGATGTTATTAGTGACACCAAAGGCAATAAGTTTTGATAGAAGTGCTCCTCGATACACTATATCAAACGCCTTGGAAATATTCTTATATCATTACAGTTATATCATTTGAAAACAAAAAAAAAATGCGAAAATAACGTTACGTAGTACGTGAACAGCCCATGAATGGGAAAATATTAAATGAAAGCGATTATATTGATTATTTGACTGAAGAAATTATTGATAGATGATTTGTAATACAGTTTTATTTTCCAGCTGAGGTATGCCTAGTCTGTCCAGGTTCATCAAAGGTCTGCTTCCTTTAATATAATTTGCTTCCACAGGGCGGCTTGGTATCTTCGTGAGTCGTTGGGCAAAGGCTATGCTTATTTGGGTTAAATAATAAGAAACTTCTAAGTTTGTACAATACGAGTTTTGATCTTACGATCCGCACTACACAATGGTATGTTTACCGAGTTCTTTTGGCTTGCTATGAACTTTTAATCCAACAAGATAAATGCTTCAGCTCTCGGTTGGCTAACTACGTTTCTTTGATAAGTACATCGGCTACTATTGATCTGATCGGCTATCTACGGAATGTAATCCGACGAGACAAATAATTCGACTCTCGGTCGGTTATTTACAAGGAAAATAATACACGGATGAGATAAAAACTTCGGCTTTCAATCCGATGAGATAAATTCTTCGGCTCTCGGTCGGTTAACTACAAAGCAAAGAATATTCCGATGAGATAAAAACTTCGGCTCTCAATTAGCTAACTACAGCATTCTATCCGACGAGATAAATACTTCGGCTCTCGGTCAGTTAATTTCAAAGCAAAGAGTACTCCGATGAAATAAAAGCTTCGGTTAACTACGGTATTATAATATAACAATCGGATCAACTAACTACGATATTAACTACTAGGAAAAACTCTAAATTCTGCCTCCCTCTATGTTAAAAACAAGAATACTTATGCTGGTATGGTTATCAACTAAATGAGAATTATGTTTAGGTTCTAGTTTTAATTTATTAAAAAAAATTATAAAGTGAAATTAAGCTAAAATATCGCAAGTTTTGTCATATTGACTCAAAGGGTATTTAATGTGTGTAAATCGTATTTCGAAATGTGAAGGGGGGAGGAGAAATTTTAATTTTACTATTTTCTTTTAAAAACATAATTTTCGTCCCTATAATGGATAAATTAAAGTTTTACGTTCATATCTAAATATTTAAGGAGAAAATTTTGAGTTTCAAAAACAAAATTGGGTCAAATTGATCCAAGGAGTGTATAAGAGTTAACACACGTTAAAGTAGTAAGCTAACAAATAATTCGCAAGTATTCTTAACTTGTTAAGCCCAGACTTATAATGGTTTATCCTTCATCTCAAGTGTGGACACTGACCTCCTAGTGATATCATGTGGCGAACTACCGTTAAAGTAGTGACCTAACATGTGCGGCAAGTTCTCTTATAAGAAGGAAACAAATATTTTGTCCATTTCTGAAAAAAAAAACATATTTTATGAAAAGAGGGAAACAAATATTTTGTCCATTCCTGGAAAAAAATATTTTATGAAAAAGAACCGTGATTTTACGATGAGCACTTGAACATCCGAAATCTTTATAGAGCATTCCAGTTGATGGGCATTCTCTATATATGTATACTAGGATGACAGGAACAATATTTTTCTTTGATTTAAAATGTTTTTCAACGAAATATTATGAGACTAGGTCTAAAAATTTTGTTCTGAAAATTTGAGCCAAATTGGAAAACGTTCTATGGGCGCGCATCTTATCCAAAGTTTAAGAGTCAATTTTTATGGTGAAAAATGGGTTATTTTTATTATTTTTGAGAAATTTCAATGAAAAATAAAAAAATTTTACAAGAAAACATAATGGAATATTGAAGAAAACTAAAACAGCTTTATTTCAAATAGTCAAAAACAAAAATCCATGAAGCAGTTTTGGTGTTATTCAATTTTTCCCCAGAAAATTCATGTCTTTGAAAACGCGCCTAAGGATATGCACTAAAAATTGTATGTTGTAAATAAAGAAATTTAAAAATTAGACATAATTTTTCATTAAATGATTCGTTATTATTAAATAGTTCAGTTTTGCTTAAACACAATTGAATTTACTTAGTTTGTTCCATGTTGGAAAATGGTACGTTCTTCTCAGGTCGATTTCAAAAATCATTGTTAATTTTTCAAAAATTTTGTTAAACAAATATTACAAATTTAGAACTTACTCACCACTGTGTTAAAACAGACAAATAGGGAAATAAAACCAGTTGAAAAAGTTTTAAAATTCGAAAAAAAAACATTTTCTTTCATACAAAAAATTGTCACCTTAACGGCCCATGATTGTTTTAGTAATTTTATTATATTCAATTGTGAAAAACAAAAACATAATCCGATAAACATTTTGGATGGCATCTGTATTTAGGTAACATCTTTTTTTTCAATTTTGCAAAAATGGCTGTTTTGGAATATCTCAAAAACTGTTCTACTTTTGACTATTCTGACTTACAACTCTGATTCAGAATTTTGCATAAAGATTGGGTATCTGATTCCTTTAATCAAAAAACTGTTACGTAGTGTAATAAGTCCATATTTGATAACATTATGATAACCAAATTCAGCTTTGAGAATAGACATTTCCCATCAAATTTAAATATAGTCGATTTTCTATATATGACCATATATCTGTTTAAAAACCAACCTTCTGGAAACTGTCTAAATGTTTAATAATTTCAATACAAAATATCAACTTCAGCCACGCCTCCTGAAATCTCTTAAATAAATTTAAATGTTTAATAAAAACAAGTAAGGAAATGCTTTCGTCGTTCAAGCCCTACCATACGATATCCTTCACCACTACGTTCAAAGGTGTTCTTTTTCCTGTATAAGAACAAATATTTACTAAATTTTGCCATTATACAAGCACTTTCTCAAAACTTATACATAGGGTCAAATGTGGACTTATTATCTTGAAATTTAGCAGCAGTTTTTACAAAACTTATGTATGCAAAAAACAAACTCAAAATTCTCATTATCTTGAGATTTACGAGCGTATTAATGACTTTTGTCTCATTTAGCGCACTTTGACAGAAGAGTTTGTATGGACCGATATCAACGAAAATTATCGACTCCGCAAGTGATTCTAAGCCTATTGGTATACTAAAAGGTGGGTCTAAAACAAATATATCTATGCGTTACATATATCATCACAAACTTATAATTGCATTTCCACCTATGGTGGTGAAGGGCATAAAAAGCTGTAGGAACCAAATTCAAGATAAAGCATTTTTATATAAACAAGTTTTGCTACAATCCTTCTGCATTAAAAGTTTGGGGTATCATATGATCTGTTTTTACCGACTGTACCTTCTAACTTGCCATTATTTAGATATATCGTTGACGTTTCTTTCCAGTTTTTTTTTTTCTCATTCAAACATCTGACATTGTTTTATGTTTTGTCCTGTGCTAGCTTGACATTTCATCAGCAGCATTATTCTCAAAAGCAACAACATTATTATTATTATCATTAACATTATTTTTGTCAATGTCATTTTTGTCATTATATGTACTCCTTCTCCCCAGCATAAAATTGCAATAATAGCCCAGTGGTTCCAAGGTATAAAAGCGCAGCATATGGTGAAAAAGTAAATATATTAAGCACAAGCTGTTATTGTTATTTTTTTTTAATTTTAGGCCAAATTTCATTAATTATTTCCAATACGGCGAGGCGATAAGTATGAATAAGTCCTGCGGTGGTGGTCCTTTGCGAATAAAAAAATTAGAGTATTCTTTGTATATAATACTTTAGTTCAAATTAATAATTAGAAATAACTAAAGAAATCAACACTGAAATGGCAAAATTTTGAATAAAAATTGGAAATAAACTTCTACCAGCCAAGGTGTTACTTTAGGACAACAGCGAAATTTTGTGTGGAAAAAGTGTCTCTCAACATCATCCAATATTGAAATCTATAGCCATTTTTCCATTATTTTAGGCGTTCCTTCAATATAGAACTGTTGGGGACAAGTATACGACTATTAGAAACACAAGTACTCTCATGTGGTGAATGCAACATCATGTGTGTTGACGTTGATTGCACTTGCCACTTATTCTTTCACTCATTCACTTACTCACACATATTGTTGTCGTCGTTGGGAAGTTTTTGAGATTTTCTTTTCTTCAAATTTAATTTCAAAATTGATGATGTTCATTGGTTTTTTTTTTGGCTGGTGTATTTAAGTTTTTTTTTGCTGACATTTACACAGGGAAATGATTAATGATAATAATTTCTCAGGTTGTTGATATACAAGAAAATATTAAATTTATTTTTCTTAAGGGAGGGAGTACAATTTTTTTAATTTTTCTTATCATTATTATTATTAAATTTGTTTTGTTTTTGGTTTAAAAAGTATTTGAATAATTTTTTGAAAATAAAACATTTAATGAACAGATGTCACACTTATACGGTAGAGTAATGGAATCAGGAATAATATTAATCAGTGCAGAATAAATTAATGAAGTCACATTTAATTTAAAGAAAAAAATTCTAGAAATATTAAGAAAAACAAGTAAGAGTGTTATATTCGCAATATTTCGGCAATCGCGAAAACGGCTCTAACGATTTTGGACAGTGGGTACCTTTTTTGATGTATAGGTCGATTAAGAAGGGACTTTCGAACCAGCTGCCTCTAAGAGATTAAAAGCGTATAAAAAGGGAAAAAACCGAAAATGCTATATCTACTAAAGTAATAGATATAGAAACAAAATTTAAATTATGTTTTGAATAGCTGTTAAAATAAGCGGACAGGTGCTTGGTACTTTTTTCCATCTATACCCGATAGGGCTAAAAAGGGTGAAAATAGTTTTTTTGGTACCATTTTTAAGCCACTCTTATCTTTTGAACCAAACAATATATAAACAAATTTTGTAATGCAATCAATAAATGTGAGAAAAATATTGAACACGTATTTGGTACTTTTTTTGATTTCGCGGACCAAAATGGGTTAAAAAAATGATAAAATGATAACTTAACATCTTATGAAGTAATATGAATAGGAACAATATGTTAACTGCGTTTTTATTAAAAGTACAGAATTAAATTGGTACCAAATATGTAACATTTTAGAAATTAGGGGATAAAGGGGGAAAAAAGTGTAATGTTATAACTTTTGAACAAATGTTTTTCTGTCTGTATGTCCTTTATAGAATAGTAAACTATGCATCTAACCATGTAATGCCCATGCAATAATCTTTAGCTAAAGTTGTTTTGCGTGAGACAACGAAGGTTTTTAAGTTGGTATCACTAATTTCCGACAGGTGGCGCCACTGAAAATTACTCAAAATGAATTAAATAGTAAACTGTGTCTTTCATAATTCTATGATCTTTAGCAAAGCTCTTGCGCGTGAATCGACGGAGGTTTCTAAGTCGATATGACCAACTTCCAAAATTATTCATATTGTGACGAATTTTAAGCTTATCCGTCCCATTATGCAAAGTTCACTGCTTATAATTCTTCCCCTCGCTTTCTAGATGTTTCTGTTGGTGTTGTTGTTATTCTGTTTATGTCAATAAGCAGAGCAACATGTTTCTCTTATGTACAGTAAAGAGCATAGCAACATGTTTCTCTTTTATCTACATTCTCTCTCTCTCTCTGTTACTGTTAACTTCAGATAGCCTGTTTGTACAACGTATGTGTGACTGTGTGTTCTTGATCATGTGAGAATGTAGTGGAACACACATGAACTTTCGTAAGCCACATTGTTAGTGTAATAAACTACAGCAGCTCTTTGTTTACGTCTGCAAAAATTGCTAGAAACTCTCTTTCCTACTATATAAGGCCGATGGACGAGCATTGTGGGAACAGTTTTATTTCAAACGCGTATAAGAGAAACAGTGTGACTAAGAGTATTTGTAAAGCAGTTTTGTGAAGTTTGTTTACAGTTTTTGTGAAAGTGTGTTTTAAGTGATTAACTCTAAAGTTAATAAAAGTATTGCTTTGTAAAACTACATACTACAAGTGTTTTAATTTGATTACGGTTGTTTGCAAAAAGAATTCCTTCCACGTTTTCAAAGGAAAAACGTAACAATATTAAACTATGCATTTGATCATATGTTGATAGGACAAAATGATTAAAAATTAATTGGATATTTGCGTACGATCTTTTCTCTAAATTTATTTCAGTTGGTTAGTACTTTATAAAATAAAATATATGAAAACTTTAATATAAAGTTTCGAGCAAGGCTCGGTCGTCTAGGTACTAATCTGTTAAATAGTTTTCGTTGCGCTTAATATGTAGTTATGATAAATATGTTAATAATAATACGGCAGGTCCATATATTTTGTTAGGAGTTTATAATGCATTTAACGTATATAAAGATTGGACATCCAATTCCGTATGTGTAATCTTAATATACTGAATGTACCTCTAAATCTTTTTGATGGTCGATTAAAAAAGGAGATGTTATATATATAAGAACTATAGCAAAACATTGACCGATTATCCCAAAAATTTTACACTGGCTGGTATTTATATAAACCCTATTTTGGAAAAATTTAGTGGTTATAGCTGTCATAGTTTATAATTTAATAGCTTTGAACTATCATTTTAGTTGTTTCCGGTAGTGTTTTTTATATGAAAGCTATAGTCAAATATGGACCGATTCCTATAAAATATGATATACCGACCAATAGTTGCAAAAAACCTCCCTATTCTAAATTTAGTCGTCATAGCTTTTACAATTGGATTCAATTTATCAGCATTAATTTATATGGGAGCTCTTACTATATATGAACCGATTTCATTCATTTTCAACATACAACTTTTCAAGATATTGAAAATACCCTTGTAAAATTTTGTTTCTCTAGCTCTTTTCGTTAAGGCGCTATAGCGCTTTTATCTGACCGATAGACGGACATAAACCGCTTTTGTTTTTGTATTTTTGCGTTTCCGTAAGTTTTTTATATGTGAGCTACGGTCAAATGTTGATCGATTGCACACTGACTGGCGTTGACATAAGACTTCCATGTGCTTAATTTAGTTTTACTAGCTCTTGTAGTTAAGGAGCTATCACGCTTTTATCTGACGGGCAGACGGACATAAACCGTCTTTTTTTATGTGGGAGCTATGGTGCAATGGTGACCGACTGCGACCAAACTTTGCACACTGGCTGGCATTGATATAGGTCTTCCTTGCGCCAAATTTAGTGGTTATAGCTGTTATACTTTTAGATCTATTGGCATTTAAGTGTAGTTTAGGTGAAATTTAAGCTGTTTTCGTAAGTTTTTTGTATGGGAGCTATGGCTAAATGTAAACCGATTTTGATGAAATGGTCAAATGTGAACCGATTTTGCCCTATTTCAATACCAAAATTTTCTGAGATATGAAGAATATTTTTACTTAGTTTCAGTGAGATAGCTCCTTTCGTTTAGGCGTTATCGTGATTTCAACAGACAGACAGACGGACAGACAGACGGACATCGTCTTAGAATTTCATAAGGATTCAGAATATACTTCGTTTTTGGTTTTTGAGCCAATATTGAGGAAATTACAAACGCAATGACAATCTTAATATACCCCCCATTCTTTTTGATAGTGGGTATAAAAAGGGGATGTTATAAATATATATAACAACTATAGCCAAATGCGGCGGGCTTATATTAGAGCTTCTACTAAATTTTAACCGATTTCGTCCATTTTCAATACACAACTTTTTTAACACATCGAAAATATTTTTTTGAATTATGGTCAATTGTAAACCGATTTCGCCCAATTTCAAAATTTTTTCAGATATTTATATTTCTCAATAGTCTAAAAAATGCATACGGATTCAGAATATATATCTCTTTTGATTTTTGTGCCAATACTAAGGAAATTACAAACGGAATGACAATCCCATACTTTTTTATTGTGGTTATAAAAATGGAAAAATCTTGAATGCAAGAATCTTTTAAAAAAAAGTCGATATATTTACAAATACCGAATAATATTTTAACTTTTTTATCTCAGATGAATTTTTGCAATATATCAAAAAATGTCCATATACTTAACAATTTCCATTTTGCACGGTTAAAGTTCATAAAAAACGGTTAAAATTCATACAATAAAAAATTTTATTCAGAACACTCTCTAAATTCACTAGAATTAACGTAATACCAATTCTAAATAAAAAAAAAACTGTTTTAACCTTAAACAACATTCAACTAAAACACAAGCCAACAGTCAAAAAACACTTAAAACTAGATAAAAAAAAGTCCCAAATCCTTCCACACAAGTTCAGACTAAAAACCCCCAAAAAAAAAACGGAATCACTTAATATGCAGATGGTTTTGTCATTATGCCAAATGCTCAGGAAATCTATAAACATCACAACAGCCTTCAAGAATCCACTGGCAGCTCAACACACAAGTGCCAATTACAAATTCAGAACCATAAAATTTCATAATTTATGTAAATACTTCAAGGGAAAATAAATAATTTCTTGAAATCCCTACAAATAATTAAATTATTTTCTAGTAAGTATTCAAAACACAGATGAAAATAAGAGTTTAGAACCAACAAAAAAAATATTTTTATTGCTTCATGTTTCTGTTCCAAGAATCAGTGTTTGTGGTTTGGGATTATAAAGGCGGATATATAAATATTAAACAAAATATTTTATGGCCCTTAAAAAAGATCTGTGAATAATCGTTGGGACTTAGACTAAATGGAGGGAAAATAGCAAATATCAACTTAAGTAGAAAAATTAAAAAAATATAATAGTAAAAGTGTTTTATGGTCGCTCGAACATAATGATAGCCCTATTATAACTATGGTCAATTGTGGACCAATGACAAAAAATTATTACCCTATGCCATCTATACACATATTTTATAAAAGTAACTTTCCTTGAGAATTACATAAACAACTGACTTTCGGTAGTGACTTCTAATCTTTTCAAATGTTTTTGCCTATGCATTAATCTATGTCTTAGTGTATGTCTTAGTCTATGTCTTAGTCTATGTCTTAGTCTATGTCTTAGTCTATGTCTTAGTCTATGTCTTAGTCTATGTCTTAGTCTATGTCTTAGTCTATGTCTTAGTCTATGTCTTAGTCTATGTCTTAGTCTATGTCTTAGTCTATGTCTTAGTCTATGTCTTAGTCTATGTCTTAGTCTATGTCTTAGTCTATGTCTTAGTCTATGTCTTAGTCTATGTCTTAGTCTATGTCTTAGTCTATGTCTTAGTCTATGTCTTAGTCTATGTCTTAGTCTATGTCTTAGTCTATGTCTTAGTCTATGTCTTAGTCTATGTCTTAGTCTATGTCTTAGTCTATGTCTTAGTCTATGTCTTAGTCTATGTCTTAGTCTATGTCTTAGTCTATGTCTTAGTCTATGTCTTAGTCTATGTCTTAGTCTATGTCTTAGTCTATGTCTTAGTCTATGTCTTAGTCTATGTCTTAGTCTATGTCTTAGTCTATGTCTTAGTCTTAGTCTATGTCTTAGTCTATGTCTTAGTCTATGTCTTAGTCTATGTCTTAGTCTATGTCTTAGTCTATATCTTAGTCTATGTCTTAGTCTATGTCTTAGTCTATGTCTTAGTCTATGTCTTAGTCTATGTCTTAGTCTATGTCTTAGTCTATGTCTTAGTCTATGTCTTAGTCTATGTCTTAGTCTATGTCTTAGTCTATGTCTTAGTCTATGTCTTAGTCTATGTCTTAGTCTATGTCTTAGTCTATGTCTTAGTCTATGTCTTAGTCTATGTCTTAGTCTATGTCTTAGTCTATGTCTTAGTCTATGTCTTAGTCTATGTCTTAGTCTATGTCTTAGTCTATGTCATTGTCTATGTCTTAGTCTATGTCTTAGTCTATGTCTTAGTCTATGTCTTAGTCTATGTCTTAGTCTATGTCTTAGTCTATGTCTTAGTCTATGTCTTAGTCTATGTCTTAGTCTATGTCTTAGTCTATGTCTTAGTCTATGTCTTAGTCTATGTCTTATTCTATGTCTTAGTCTATGTCTTAGTCTATGTCTTAGTCTATGTCTTAGTCTATGTCTTAGTCTATGTCTTAGTCTATGTCTTAGTCTATGTCTTAGTCTATGTCTTAGTCTATGTCTTAGTCTATGTCTTAGTCTATGTCTTAGTCTATGTCTTAGTCTATGTCTTAGTCTATGTCTTAGTCTATGTCTTAGTCTATGTCTTAGTCTATGTCTTAGTCTATGTCTTAGTCTATGTCTTAGTCTATGTCTTAGTCTATGTCTTAGTCTATGTCTTAGTCTATGTCTTAGTCTATGTCTTAGTCTATGTCTTAGTCTATGTCTTAGTCTATGTCTTAGTCTATGTCTTAGTTTATGTCTTAGTCTATGTCTTAGTCTATGTCTTAGTCTATGTCTTAGTCTATGTCTTAGTCTATGTCTTAGTCTATGTCTTAGTCTATGTCTTAGTCTATGTCTTAGTCTATGTCTTAGTCTATGTCTTAGTCTATGTCTTAGTCTATGTCTTAGTCTATGTCTTAGTCTATGTCTAAGTCTATGTCTAAGTCTATGTCTTAGTCTATGTCTTAGTCTATGTCTTAGTCTATGTCTTAGTCTATGTCTTAGTCTATGTCTTAGTCTATGTCTTAGTCTATGTCTTAGTCTATGTCTTAGTCTATGTTTTAGTCTATGTCTTAGTCTATGTCTTAGTCTATGTCTTAGTCTATGTCTTAGTCTATGTCTTAGTCTATGTCTTAGCCTATGTCTTAGTCTATATATTAGTCTATGTCTTAGTCTATGTCTTAGTCTATGTCTTAGTCTATGTCTTTGTCTATTTCTTAGTCTATGTCTTAGTCTATGTTTTAGTCTATGTCTTAGTCTATGTCTTAGTCTATGTCTCAGTCTATGTCTTAGTCTATGTCTTATTCTATGTCTTAGTCTATGTCTTAGTCTATGTCTTAGTCTATGTCTTAGTCTATGTCTTAGTCTATGTCTTAGTCCATGTCTTAGTCTATGTCTTAGTCTATGTCTTAGTCTACGTCTTAGTCTATGTCTTAGTCTATGTCTTAGTCTATGTCTTAGTCTACGTCTTAGTCTATGTCTTAGTCTATGTCTTAGTCTATCTATAGCAAATTTTCGGAAATTTTTATATTTATAGTAAATTTTCGAAAATTTTAATATTTAATACAAATTTTCAAAAATTTTCTAATTTAAAAAATTTTTCGTATTTATAGTAAACTTTCCAAAGTTTT
Source organism: Stomorhina lunata (assembly GCA_933228675.1). Taxonomy (NCBI): domain Eukaryota; kingdom Metazoa; phylum Arthropoda; class Insecta; order Diptera; family Rhiniidae; genus Stomorhina; species Stomorhina lunata. The sequence goes on along the minus strand of OW121741.1, from coordinate 112,969,028 downwards.
CCTATTATTAGTAAATTTTGAAAAATTTTAATATTTATTATAAATTTTCGAAAAATTTCCTATTTGTAGTAAATTGTCGAAAATTTTTATATGTTTTTTTAGTAAACTTTCGAAATTTTTCCTATTAAAAGAAAATTTATGAAAATTTTCTTTTTTACAGTTAATTTTCAAAAATTTTCCTATTTATAGTAAATTTTCGAAAATTATCCTATTTATAGTAAATTTCCGAAAGTTTTCCTATTAAGAGTAAATTTTCGAAAATTTTTCTGTTTATTGTTAATTTTAGTAAATTTTTCCAGTAATTGTGAATTTTCAAAAATTTTTCCATATATAGAAAAAATTTTAGAAAATTTTCCGAAAATTTTCCTTTTTATGGTAAATTTTTGAAAACTCATTATTTATGGTGAATTTTTAAGAATGTTCCTATTTGTAGAAAATTTCTTGTTTTAGTAAATTTTCGAAAAATTTCCTATTTTGAAAATTGTCATATTTTTTAGTAAATTTTTGAAAATTTTCCCATTTATAGTAATTTTCAAAAATTTCTGAAAATTTTTCTGTTAATAAAAAATTTTCTAAAATATTTCTATTAATAGTAGATTTTCGAAAACTTTATTATCTATAATAAAATTTCTAAAAATTTGCTATTTATAGTAAATTTCCGAAAAGGTTTTAATTATAATAAATTTCCGAAAATCTTCCTATCTATTATAAATTTTCTAAAAATTTGCTCTTTATAGTAAATTTCCGAAAAGGTTCCTATTTATAATAAATTTCCATAAATGTTCCTATTTATAATAAATTTTTTAAAATTTTCCTATTAAATGTAAAATTCTAAAAACGTTCCTGTTTATAGTAAATTTTCCTATTTATAGTAAATTTTGTAAAATTTTCCTATTTATAGTAAATTTTCGAAAATTCTTCTGTTTATAGTTAATTTCCGAAAATTTTCCCATTTTTAGTAAATTTTCGAAGATTTTGCTATTTATAATAAATTTTCGAAAATTTTCCTATTTATAATAGATTTTCGAAAATTTTCCCATTTACAACAAATTTTCAAAAATGTTTTTAGTTATTGCAAATTTTCGAAATTTTCCTATTTATAATAAATTTTCGAAAGTTTTCCTATATTTATTAAATATCCGAAAATTTTCCTATTTTTATTGAATTTCCGAAAACTTTCCTATTTATTGCAAATTTTCGAAAATTTTTCTATTTATGGTAAATTTTCGAAAATTTTTCTGTATATAGTTAATTTTTCAAAATCTTGTTATTTATAGTTAATTTTTTAACATTTTTCTATTTTAAGAATGTTAAATCAATTAATTTAATGTCTTAGTCTATATTAGATTCCCGATTTGTGACACATTGTGGTAGGCTGTCAAATGGTCGCCCTAAACCGAATGTGTTTTCTCGCTTGTTCGAACACTTTTCCCTTTGGTGTGACTTATTATGTTTATGACCTGCGGCGTAAAGGCGTGCAAAACATGTAAATGTTTCATTGACTTTTCAAACCAAGTGTAACGAAATGGAAAGATTTTGCCCTGTTTATACAACAGCCAGCGCGTAATATTCATACCAGAGGCACTCGGATTGATGACATTAAAACACGATGTTGGCAAAGAGTTGTAAGGGATTTGTGTACAGTTTTGTGAGTATAATCAAACGCATAAATTAGTATAAATATTCACGTACATATATGCCTCCGATATATTGGAAAGTTACTGGATAATTTAGTCAAGCAGAAATTGGGGAAAAAACAAGATAGGGCATCATAATATTAAGGTGAGAAGCAAAATAAACATATGCTTTTATTACAGACCTTAAGCTAAATATTGTAATTTAGCTAAATATTAAAAGGTTTTGCCACAAAATGTTTTTTATATTAATGCCCAGAAAACATATTGTTTTATTACACTTGTAAAAGAAGGAGGTAAGAGTTAAAGAAATAAAATAAATATTTAGAAAATCAAAGTTTTTTGTATTAAACCTAGAAACAAAGGCTGTATTAAGTAGAAATTGTTAATACAGCAGAAAGTTTTTGACCTTAACTTAATAATGCACTCAAAAGATTTTGTTTGTAGTTCTTCTTTCTTCTTCTTCTTTAAGCTATAAGTAAAAATATGTTTTTACTCTCTTAAATACTTTAATTTATATTACAAACTTGGCAACAAATTTCATTTCAATTTTATTTCTTCTTAGCCAAAAACTTTTCAATAACAAATAAACCTTTTATTTTAACTACTCCTATAGCCAGTTTTTGTTTAACTTTTTTTTGGTTTTCTTCAATAAACCTTTTTGCGCTAAAAGCCTTTCAGATTAAAAGCTTCCAAATAATGAAATATTCCCGCATACAACAAAACAAAGCACAAAAACCAAAATTACTTTAGACCCCAACAAAAGGGAAGAAAACAGTAAAGGAACTTCTGAAATTCAAGAGAAAAATGCTAAATAACATTAAACTACTTAATTAAATTCCCTTCCATATTGTTTCCAGCTAACACGCGCTTCTTGACTGCTTTTAGTGATTGGCATTTCTTTCTAGTTAAATTGTTTAATTTGTTTAGATGGATGGCAACATCCTGAATATATTAGTATGCAGACATGAAGTTTTGGATTTTTCTTATGTTTTCATTTATTCCATTTATTTACGTTGGCTCCCTGACACTGGTGGTTCCATGGCAGCTATAGTTGATTTCAAACGTAAAAGTATTTTGCCATCTGCATGGTTGAACAATCATCAAAATGCTTTTCTTTTAATACTTTTTGTGAAAGATGTTATTGTTTTGAAATAATAGTGCACAATGGGGCAGAAGATTAAAATTGAAATAAAGCAGTAAATTCTAAAGGGCAAGGGTATCATTTATTTGTCTACATTATAGTTTCAGTATATATCTATTTCAATATATGTGTTGTTTTAGTTTGTATCTTAGTCTATGTCTTAGTCTATGTCTTAGTCTATGTCTTAGTCTATGTCTTAGTCTATGTCTTAGTCTATGTCTTAGTCTATGTCTTAGTCTATGTCTTAGTCTATGTCTTAGTCTATGTCTTAGTCTATGTCTTAGTCTATGTCTTAGTCTATGTCTTAGTCTATGTCTTAGTCTATGTCTTAGTCTATGTCTTAGTCTATGTCTTAGTCTATGTCTTAGTCTATGTCTTAGTCTATGTCTTAGTCTATGTCTTAGTCTATGTCTTAGCCTATGTCTTAGTCTATGTCTTAGTCTATGTCTTAGTCTATGTCTTAGTCTATGTCTTAGTCTATGTCTTAGTCTATGTCTTAGTCTATGTCTTAGTCTATGTCTTAGTCTATGTCTTAGTCTATGTCTTAGTCTATGTCTTAGTCTATGTCTTAGTCTATGTCTTAGTCTATGTCTTAGTCTATGTCTTAGTCTATGTCTTAGTCTATGTATTAGTCTATGTCTTAGTCTATGTCTTAGTCTATGTCTTAGTCTATGTCTTAGTCTATGTCTTAGTCTATGTCTTAGTCTATGTCTTAGTCTATGTCTTAGTCTATGTCTTAGTCTATGTCTTAGTCTATGTCTTAGTCTATATCTTAGTCTATGTCTTAGTCTATGTCTTAGTCTATGTCTTAATCTATGACTTAGTCTATGTCTTAGTCTATGTCTTAGTCTATGTCTTAGTCTATGTCTTAGTCTATGTCTTAGTCTATGTCTTAGTCTATGTCTTAGTCTATGTCTTAGTCTATGTCTTAGTCTATGTCTTAGTCTATGTCTTAGTCTATGTCTTAGTCTATGTCTTAGTCTATGTCTTAGTCTATGTCTTAGTCTATGTCTTAGTCTATGTCTTAGTCTATGTCTTAGTCTATGTCTTAGTCTATGTCTTAGTCTATGTCTTAGTCTATGTCTTAGTCTATGTCTTAGTCTATGTCTTAGTCTATGTATTAGTCTATGTCTTAGTCTATGTCTTAGTCTATGTCTTAGTCTATGTCTTAGTCTATGTCTTAGTCTATGTCTTAGTCTATGTCTTAGTCTATGTCTTAGTCTATGTATTAGTCTATGTCTTAGTCTATGTCTTAGTCTATGTCTTAGTCTAAGTCTTAGTCTATGTCTTAGTCTATGTCTTAGTCTGTGTCTTAGTCTATGTCTTAGTCTATGTCTTAGTCTATGTCTTAGTCTATGTCTTAGTCTATGTCTTAGTCTATGTCTTAGTCTATGTCTTAGTCTATGTCTTAGTCTATGTCTTAGCCTATGTCTTAGTCTATGTCTTAGTCTATATCTTAGTCTATGTCTTAGTCTATGTCTTAGTCTATGTCTTATTCTATGTCTTAGTCTATGTCTTATTGTTTGTCTATGTCTTTGTCTATGTCTTAGTCTATGTCTTAGTCTATGTCTTAGTCTATGTCTTAGTCTATGTCTTAGTCTATGTCTTAGTCTATGTCTTAGTCTATGTCTTAGTCTTAGTCTATGTCTTAGTCTATGTCTTAGTCTATGTCTTAGTCTATGTCTTAGTCTATGTCTTAGTCTATGTCTTAGTCTATGTCTTAGTCTATGTCTTAGTCTATGTCTTAGTCTATGTCTTAGTCTATGTCTTAGTCTATGTCTTAGTCTATGTCTTAGTCTATGTCTTAGTCTATGTCTTAGTCTATGTCTTAGTCTATGTCTTAGTCTATGTCTTAGTCTATGTCTTAGTCTATGTCTTAGTCTATGTCTTAGTCTATGTCTTAGTCTATGTCTTAGTCTATGTCTTAGTCTATGTCTTAGTCTATGTCTTAGTCTATGTCTTAGTCTATTTCTTAGTCTATGTCTTAGTCTATGTCTTAGTCTAAGTCTTAGTCTATGTCTTAGTCTATGTCTTAGTATATGTCTTAGTATATGTCTTAGTCTATGTCTTAGTATATGTTTTAATCTATGTCTTTATCTTAGTCTATGTCTTTGTCTATGTCTTAGTATATGTTATAGTATATGTTATAGTCTATGTCTTAGTCTATATCTTAGTCTATGTCTTAGTCTATTTCTTAGTCTAGTCTATGTCTTAGTCTATGTCTTATTCTATGTCTTAGTCTATGTCTTAGTATGTCTTAGTATGTCTTAGTCTATTTCTTAGTCTATGTCTTAGTCTATGTCCTAGTCTATATCTTAGTCAATGTCTTAGTCTATGTCTTAGTCTATGTCTTAGTCTATGTCTTAGTCTATGTCTTAGTCTATGTCTTAGTCTATGTCTTAGTCTATGTCTTAGTCTATGTCTTAGTCTATGTCTTAGTCTATGTCTTAGTCTATGTCTTAGTCTATATCTTAGTCTATGTCTTAGTCTATGTCTTAGTCTATGTCTTAGTCTATGTCTTAGTCTATGTCTTAGTCTATGTCTTAGTCTATGTCTTAGTCTATGTCTTAGTCTATGTCTTAATCTATGTCTTAGTCTATGTCTTAGTCTATGTCTTAGTCAATGTCTCAGTCTATGTCTTAGTCTGTGTCTTAATCTATATCTTATTCTTAGATCTATGTCTTAGTCTATGTCTTAGTCTATGTCTTAGTCTATGTCTTAGTCTATGTCTTAGTCTATGTTTTAGTCTATGTCTTAGTCTATGTCTTAGTCTATGTCTTAGTCTATGTCTTAGTCTTTGATTTGTTATTTATAGGAAATTTTTGATCACTTTGCTTTTTATATTAAATTTTATAAATTATATGAAATTCATGTTTATAGGAAATTTTGCTATTTTTATTATTCTATCGAAAATTTTGATATTAATAAAAAATTTTAAAAAATGTTTCTATTTATAGTAAAATTTTGAAAAGTTTGCTATTCATAGAAAAATTTTGTTGTATATAGAATATTTTCTAAAGTATTGCTTTTTATTGGAAATTTTTGAAAATTTGGCTTTATATTTAAAATTTTCGAGACTTTTCGAAATTTTTTGTTCCCACTGTTTTCCATAAAACTTTCAAAGAAAATGTTAATATTTAAGTTTTCTTATGTTTTGCTGTTGTTGTTATTCTTTTCTTTCTAGTCCCTTGATTTTGTTCAAGGATAATATTTTGCTCCTTTATTTATTTATGTATAGAAAACAGCCAGTAGTTAAACATTGCAGATATACCTTCACACAGAAACAAAAGACAAAAACTATATTATTTTTCATTTTTGTTTTTTAATGAAAAGTTCTGCTGATATTGTTTCGTATTATAAAAAGCTATATAAAAAGCTACTATCTAACTATTGATGCTGCTGCTGCCTTTGTTAGATTTTGTCTGTTGTTTATCCTCACGCTTGACTTGACTTTACTGGACTACTTGTGCTTCCTAACTACTCAGTCGTTCATTCATTCATTCGTTCATTTATTTCTTCACTCATTTAGTCAGGCATTTGTTTTTGTTTTGCTAAAAATTTGTTTTCATTTCATTTTAAATCAATAGCAGTTGAATGAAAGCAAACAAACTTTGTATATTTATCTGCAAAAACTTGAAATAGAAAATTATTTCAAAAATGTAAATAATTTTCTTTAACCATTTTGCGCTTTAAAATAGACAACAGTTTTTAAATAGTTTATTTTGCAGATTTTACCAACTAGCCTTTTTGTTGGGAGAGACAGATTTGCAATGGTTAGAGAGCTTTTGTGGTGTAATGGCTGCTTTTCTGGTGTGATTTTACGTTTAGGAAACGTAAAAGATTTCCTGTTTTTTGGGGTATGAAGGGAGTTTTGGATTACAATAACAAAACTTACATTTAGGTATGAGGGTGCATGCTGGTAAGTTTGTGTTTGTCAGGTTCTTGCCTTTGGTGTGGTGAACTGGTGATGGGCAAAATGGAAAAGTAAAATAATGTAATTTAATTGAAAAGTTAAATATCTAAGCTAAATTATTTCATCAAAATTTAATTTGATTGGATTAGTGTTTTTCTGTATTTTATGGCATTATAATAGAGGTAATAAATTATGGTTTTAAGAAGAAAAACAGATGCCAGGAAGGTCTTCAGAAGTGTATTTGTTCTACGTTTCTATTTCAAAATAACAAAAAACTTTATGTACTGGATATAAAATGAATAGCTATATATAGTAAGATTAAAAATATTAAAGACTTGTTTTACTATAAAAATTTTTAAATTAATTATCTTTCAACTAAAATATATAGCAAAACACAAAGATGATTGAGATTAATAATAAATGAGCAAGTTTATAGTTCTTGGTGTTAATAAGTAGACATTATAAAAACCATTAAAACAGCTACTGTCCATTATCCTAGAGGTAAGTCCACCTGCTTATCACAACATACCACTAAAGATAAAGGTCTGTAAAAATCAAATCTCTGAGATATACATTTGCCTTTCATTCTTTACCAACGAATTGTACTATTAATCTATATTAACAGCTAAAATATTAAAAAGTGACAAGATTTAAAACTGAATACATTTTTGTTGGTTAGAAGGATTAAAAAAACTTGAGTTGTGAAAACAATTCTTTAGACTTGGGTTTGCATGGAAATCATATTTTACTTTTAAAGGAAATTTTTCAAAAATTTCATATTTTTATAAGAAGTTTTTCAAAATTTTCACATTTATATAGGAAACTTTTAAAAAATTTCATATTTTATAGGAATTTTTTCAAAAAGTTGATATTTTTCTAGGAAATCTTTAAAAAATTTCATATTTTGAGAAAAAATTTTTGAAAAATTTTTATAGGAAATTTTTCAAAAATTTTTACAGGAAATTTTTCAAAAATTTTTATGGGAAATTTTTCAAAAATTTCATACTTTTATTTGAAATTTTTCAAAAATTTCCTATTTTTATCAAAAATTTCCTATCTTTATAAGAAATTTTCAATTTTTATAGGAAATTTTTAAAAAAATTTTCCAAAATTTCTTATTATTATAGGAAATTTTTCAATAAATTCTTATTTATATAGAAAATTTTTCAAAAATTAAAAAATAAAAATTTCCTATTCTTAGGAAATTTTTAAAACTTTCTAATTTTTATAGGAAATTTTTTAAAAGTTCCTTATTAATATAAGAAATCAAAAAATTCTTATTTTTATAAGAAATTTTTAAAAAATTTCTTACTTTTATAAGAAATTTTTAAAAAATTTTGTATTTTTATATGCAATTGTTTAAACAATTTTTTATTTTTATAGAAAAGTTTTTAAAAAATCACAATTTTTATAAAAAAATTTATTGAAAATTTTATATTTTTATAGGAAATTTTTCAAAAAAATTTTATTTTTATAAAAAAATTTTCAAAAATATCTTATTTTTATAGGAAATTTTTGAAAATTTTCTTATTTTTAGAGGAAATTTTTGAAAAATTTCATATTTTTATAGGAAATTTTTCAAAAATTTCATATTTTTATAGAAACTTTTTTAAAAATTTCTTATTTTTATAGGAAATTTAAAAAAAAATTTATATTTTTATAAAAAAATTTTCAAAAATTTCTTATTTTTATAGGAAATTTTCAAAAATTTCCCATTTTTATAGAAAATTTTTCAAAAATTTCTTATTTTTATAGGAAATTTTTCAAAAATGTTATATTTTTACAAGAAATTTTTCAAAAATTTCATATTTTTATAGGAAGTTTTTCAAAAATTTCTTATATTTATAAAAAATTTTTCAAAAATTACCTATTTTTTTAGGAAAATTTTCAAAAAATTTCCTATTTGAAAAAATTTTAATTTTTATACATTTGTGCTGATGTATGTAACGCATAGAAATATTTGTCTTAGACCCACCTTTTAGTATACCAATAGGCTTAGAATCACTTTCTGTTTAGATTTAGCGACGCCATTCCTCCGTCTGGCTGCCCCCTGTCGCAATACTAAAGATAATTTGATGAAATTTGGTACAGATAATTTTTTTGATAATGGGACCATGACTGTTGAAATTCGTCAAAATCGGTCAATTGTTTTGACTGATTTTAACGATTATGTAAACTTAAATCACTGTATCAAATTTCGTTTAAATCAGTCCACATTTGATCATAACTCCCATACAAACTTTTCTTTAAAAACGCATTAAATGGGACAAAAATCACTAAAACGCTCGTAAAACCAAAGATAATAAGAATTTTGAGTTTGTTTTTTTTATACATAACAACTGTAATCAATTTGCCAAATTTCGATATAATCGGTCCACATTTGACCCTAGCTCTCATATAAGTCCAAATGACTTTCTTACTTGTTTTTTTTATGATTTTTCAAAAATTTCCTATTTTTATAGAAATTTTTTGAAAGTTAGTAATTTTTATACAAATTTTTCAAAAATTCCCTTTTTAAAAAAGTTTTTAATTTTATAGAAAATTTTTAAAATTTTCTGAATTTTTTTCCCTTATTTTTATAAAATTTTTTTATTTTTGTAGAATTATTTTAAAAAATGTTAAATTTTTAAAGGAAATTTTTAGAATTATCGGAAAATTTGTATTTTTGTTAATAACATTTTTTAGGATTTCATACGAAAATATTATTTTTACTCGCCCTGCCAATTAATACCCAAATTCTGTCTCCATTTCTACTTTTCTGACCTTTTCATAACAAATATAAAAAATAAATTAAAAATTATTAAGCTCGTAAAAAATCAATTTATTTTTTTCCTCAATAATTTTTTTTTTATATTTACATTATTAAAAATAAACCAACCACAAAAATATGCATGTGTGTATATTTACATATGATTATTTATTCATTCGAATATTTGTACAGATGATAAGCAAAATTCTCTCGGCAAGAACCATTCAATGTGGTTTACTACCAATCGTAACCATCAGCATCATCACAATAATCATCAGGAACAACATCATCAATGCAAATGTCAACAGAATTCCAATCGTCAGCTATATTTTCATTAGTAATACTGGCATTTCATATTAAATGGTAGAAAGAAAAAATGAAACAACACCATGAATATGCTGATGTTTTGATACAGAAAATTATGAATACTTAACATATATGGAAAATAAAAAAAAAAAAAAAAACAAAAAATAAATGTCAAACATAAATTTAAGATAAATATGCGTGTGCCATTCCATATTACGAAGATATTTACTCAAGTGCATAAAAAATGTATGGATGGTATTATAAAAAATGATTTGTCAGATATCACATAAAATTGATGTACAAATTATCAAATAAAACCCATAGCTAAATAGAAAATTCGTTGCACATTTTAGCGGTGATTTTCTAAAAGATAAATTAAGTCTAGTAAATAAGTTATATTAAAAAAAATTTTTTATTTCGTAAAAAAAAGAGTTTTGCTTCATTGAAAAAAATTTAGTTTATTTAACAAAAATTCGTCCAGTAAATTGAAAAGGATCATTGTTTTACTACTTTCAAAAACTCATTTTTCAAAAATAGAAAAACTCATATATTCTTAATTCGCCTTTCCTTAATGTTTAAGTACCCTCCAAAATATTTACCACCCACACTCTAGACTTTGAATTCATGTATTATTATGTAAATACCATGAGTCTTAACGTGATATGCATATCTAACAATATTGTGTAAAATATATTTTATTATGTAATACCACACCTCCAGTCCCTCCTAACAAAAAACCACAAATATTTACAATAATTGTGTTATCCTGTCTTGTTTACTTATGAGTATTGTGTTGGTGTCATAAAAAAATTTGCCAGAAACTCAATACCATTGTAATGAAAAATTTATTTGAATATTTATCCATTGTGGCAAAATCGTAAGGCGTAGAATTTGATTTATTTGCATAAATAAATGTATTGATAGGTATAATACATTTGTATGATGAGAGTTATCTGTACAACTACAGATGAATTTAGAAATATTCATCAACATTTTTTTTTTTTTTTTTTTTATACATATCTCTATAAAAATAAAAAATTTCCTATAACAATAAGAATTTTTTGAAAAATTTCGTATAAAAATAAAAAATGTTCTAAAAACTTTTGTATAAAAATAAGAAAGTTTAGAAAAATTTCCTATAACAATAAGAAATTTTTTTAAAAGTTTCCATAAAAATAAGAAATTTTTGAAACATGTCCTATAAAAATTAGAAATTTTTAAAAAATTTCCTATCAAAATAAGAAATTTTTAAAAATTATCCCATAAAAATAAGAAATTATTTAAAAATTTTCTGTAAAAATAAGAAATTTTGAAAATTTTTGAAAAATTTCCTATAAATATAAGAAATTATTGAAAAATTTCCTATAAAAATAATATTTTTTTTTTTAAATTTCCTATTAAAATAAGAAATTTTTGAAACATTTTCTATAAAAATAAGAAATTCCTGAAAAATTTCCTAAACAAATGCGAAAATAATTAAAAATTGTTTATAATGTAAGAAATTTTTTTAAAAGTTTCCTATTAAAATATGAGATTTTCAAAAAATTTCCCATATAAATAAAAAATTTTTTAAAAAATAAAAGTAAATTTTTAAAAAACTTCCTTTTAAAATAAGAAATTTTTGAAAAACTTCTTATAAACATAAGAAAATTTTAGAAAAATTTCCTATAAAAATACGAAATTTTTGAAAAACTTTGTCCATTTTTTCGCTATAAAAATAAATAAATAAATAAGAATTTTTTTTTTAAATTTCCTATAAAAATAAGAAATTTTTGAAAAATTTTTTATATAAAAAATAAATTTTTGAAAAATTTCCTATAAAAATAAGAAATTTTTAAAAAATTTCCGATAAAAGTAAGGAATTTTTAAAAATATTCGTATAAAAATAATAATTTTTTTGAGGATTTCTCATAAAATAAAAAATTTTTGAAAAGTTTCAAAAAAAAAAAAAAATAATTAACAACTTTTTATAAAATAAGAAATTTTTGAAAAGTTTTCCTATTAAAATAATGGCAAATTTAAGAATACTTGCCTAAAAGTAGGCAATTATTTTTTTCCTAGTCTTCTTAGTAGTAGTGAGTAGTTGTAGTGAACTATACTCGAGTATCTTAATTTTGTTTTTTTATTTCATAATTTGTTAAAATACCACTAACACAATTTCTTCCATAACTCTATTACCTTTCTAATTTCTACAACTTAAATGTGCTCAAAGACAATAGATGGCTAATTATGTGATCTCAGCAGCCATAAATGAATTATTATAACTTTTGTTTTTGCAACAAACAACCACTAACTCATTAACGTTTACTTCATGTGAATCTCTCAAAATTTCGTGTATTCACACTGTAAAACGACTAGAGGTAGAGACATCAGAATAGCAACAAAATAATAGATACTTAGAACGTAAATAGTAATTTAAAGTACAAAACTAAACAGTCAACTATTTAAGCGGCTTAAATTGTCTGATCTGTGTTTGTCACTGTTTTTTTTTTAAGCCCTTGTAGCTGTAAATGTAAACACATAAATATTTCGTTTCTAACAAAAAGGACATTTGTGTTTGTTGTAGTCGTACATGTGTATTCTACAGAATTTGTGTTAAATAACGAAAACATAACGAAACAACCACAAAAGCCACAAAATTTTTAACACAATTTAAACTAATGACTAAAAATTTGTCAGCATAAAATAAAACCACAATTTATGTTAATGTTTGGATCTTTCGGGGGCCAAAAGCGAACGAATAAATGAACGAATGTTTTTGTAGAATTTAAATTATACATCCGCTTGCTTTAGTTTATATATTTTTTGTTGTGGATTTGTACGTGTGAGGTTTTATTGTAACTTATTATAGCAAATGTTTGCAATTTGCAGGCCATTGTTTTAACAATGTAGTCGCTGAATTTATGTAATTCTTTTATGTTTTATAGCCTTTGTAAAAAATTAAATGAAAATATAAATAAGCGAAATTATTTATATTAGCATTTTTATTTCAGGAATAAAAATTTTCAAAAATTTCTTATTTCTATAGGAAACTTTTTAAAAGTTTCTTATTTTTATACGAAGTTTTTCAAAAATTTCTTATTTTAATAGAAAATTTTTTAAAAATTACTTATTTTTATAAAAAATTTTATAGAAAAATTTTTTCTAGGAAATTTTTAAAAAATTTAACATTTTTTAGGAAATTTTTCAAAAATTTATCTTTTTTTTAATTTTTTCAAAACCAATTTTTTTTTTTTTAATTTCTTATTTTTATAACAAATTTAATTTAACAAATTTTTTAAAATTTCTTATTTTTCTAAGAAATTTTTCAAAAATCTCTTATTTTATAAAAAAATTTTTAAAATTTTCTTATTTTTATATGAAAATTTTCAAAAATTTCTTACTTTTATAGGAAAGTTTTAAAAAATTTCTTGATAAAATTTATATGTAGTTTTAAAAAAGATTTTATTTTTATAGGGAATTTTTCAAAAATTTCAAATTTTATTGGAAATTTTTAAAAAATTTAAATATAACATATTTAATTTTCGGAAATTTTTTAAAAATTTCTTATCTTTTTAAGAAATTTTTCAAAAATCATTTTATATTTATAAAAAATTTTTCAATAATTTCTTATTTTTATAAGAAAATTTTCAAAAATGTCATATTTTAAAATAAATTTTTCAAAACATTCTTATTTTTATATGAAATTTTTCAAAAATTTCTTATTTTGATAAGAAATTTATCAAAAATTTCTTATTTTAAAGAAATTTTTCAAAAATTTCTTTTCTTTTGTAGTAGGTTTTTCAAAGATTTCTTATTTTAAAAGGAAAATTAAAAAAAAAATTGTTTTTATGGGAAATTTTTCAAAGATTTCTTATTTTTATAGGAAACTTTTCAAAAATTTCCAAAAATTTCTTATTTTTATAGAAAATATTTAAAAAGTTTTTATTTTTGTAAAAACTCTTTCAAAAAATATATTCATTTTGCAAAATTGTTTCAAAAATTCCTTATTTTTGTGAACAAATTTTCAAAAATTTCTTATTTCTTTTAAAACTTTCTTATTTTTATATGCAATTTGTCGAAAATTTCTTAATTTTATAGAAAATTTTTAAAATTTTTTATAGAAAATTTTCAAAAATTTTTAAAAATAAATTAAAGAATTTTTTTTCAAAAATTTCTTATTTCTATTTGAAATTTTATCAGTACCTTGCGGCTACTTTTCAGCACAATTGTATGTATTTTTCCTTGTATTCTGATGTTTTTATTATTTATTTCCCTATAAATATATTTACACTTAACATTAAGTGTTACATATGTTTTACCATTAAAATAAATACGTTTGCAAAAAAAAATTTTTTTGCTGAATTTTTGTTGCATTTATATAAATTTTTATCCTTAATGTAACAGATTATGTTATTTTTTTCGGATTATGAAATTTTCGTTAGACATTTTGCGGTTAAAAAAAATATAAATTTTGTGACATTTTAACATGTTACATTAGTGTTCTTTTTTTTTATTATTATACACATATTAAATAAGGTTGTGATTTTTTGCTGATAACGTTTATTTTCCGGCTACATGTGTAAATTTGAGACAAATTAATGGGGTGTATTGTATATCAGTGGCAGTAAAATATTGTTAAACAATATTTTGTAACAGCAGCTAAATAATTTTAAATTCGGAGAAGATTAAATTTGTAGAAATTTTCTTGTTTTTTTTTTTTCTTAATATTTTATGTAGTCAAATTAAGACATTACAAAAAAAAATCATTTTCTTAGAAAATCACATGCGATATAATAAATTCCTATTAGTCCATACTAATAAAATTCCATTAAATTAACAAACACGTGTATAACATGAGTGAAAATTAAAGAAAGTAAATACGTAAGTCAAACAAAAAACTCGAAACCTTAAGAGGACAATGACGTATGATTAACATTAATTTGAAACATTGAAGCGTATGAGTAATATCCATTTGTTGTGTTAAACGTAAAAAAGGCAAATAATATATGTCTGTACGTGTTTAAGTATGTGTGTAAAAGACAAAATGAAAGAAAAAAAAGGAAATGCACTCAATTAAATTATACTTGTCTGGTTTGGTTAATTTAATTAATAAATATTTCATCAAATATACAAGTATTTATTTTATGCGTTTCTTTCAGTCTTTATTACAATGAAAAATGTACAAAGAATTTATATCCAAAAATGTTTCGAATACCAAAAATATAATCTGTAAAATTATTTGCTTAATGAGGAAAGAAAACAAAAAAAAATTTGGCTTGAAAAGTAAAATCTATATAAAAGGCTAAAGATACGAGGGGCAATAAAATTAAAAAATATATATTTTTAAGAAGATGTTTTATAAAAATTTCTCAATTCGATAGACAAATTTCCAAACATATCTTATTTTAATAAGAAATTTTCAAACATTTCTTATTTTCATAAGAAATTTTTCACAAATCGTTTATTTTTATAGGAATTTTTTCAACATTTTCTTATTTTTATAGGAAATTTTTTAAAAATTTCTTATTTTTATAGGAAATTTTTCAAAAAATTCTTATTTTAACAGGAAATTTTTCAAAAAAATCTAATTTTATAGGATATTTTTCAAATTTCTTATTTTTAAAAAAGCTTTTAAAAAATTGATTATTTTTATAGGAAATTTTTCAACATTTTCTAATTTTTATAGGAAATTTTTAAAAAATTCGTAGGAAATTTTTCAAAAATTTCTTATTTTTTATAGGAAATTTTTCAAAAATTTCTTATTTTTTATAGGAAATTTTTCAAAAATTTCTTATTTTATAGTAAATTTTTCAAAAATTTCTCATTTTTATAGGAAATTTAAAAATTTTTTTTTTTTATAGGATTTTTTCAATATTTTCTTATTTTTATAGGAATTTTTTTTTTAATTTCATATTTTTATAGGAAATTTTTCAAAAATATCTTATTCTTATAGGCAATTTTTCAAAATTTTTTTCTTTTTATATGAAATTTTTCAAAAATTTCTTATTTTTATAGGGAATTTTTCAAAAATTTCTTATTTTTATCGAAAATTTTTCAAAAATTTCTTATTTTTATAAGAAATTTTTCAAAAATTTATTATTTGTATAGGAAATTTTTCAAATTTTTTTTCTTTTTATATGAAACTTTTCAAAAATTTCTTATTTTTATAAAACATTTTTTAAAATTTCATATTTTTATAGGAAATTTTTCTAAAATTTCTTATTTTCATAGGAAATTTTTTAAAAATTTCTTATTTTTATAGAAAATTTTTCAAAAGTTTCTTATTTTTAAGAGAAATTTTTCAAAAATTTCATATTTTTTTGTGAAATATTTGAAAGGTTCTGGTTTCTAAAGAAAGATTTTAAAAAACTTCTTATTTTTATATGAAATTTTTTAAAAATTTGTTATTTTTTGGAAATTTTTCAAAATTTTTTTATTTTTATTAGAAATTTTGAAACTATCCTCGAGCTCTTAATTTAGCACCAAGTAGACCTTTTAATAAATATCCTTTAATTTGATCCTTCTTCCCAACAAACATGAAACGTAACATATTCATGTTATAGAAACATTTTGACACAAGAAAAACGAGACTACATGAAATAAATTAATTCCTATACAAATTCATTTGGAAACAAAAGCGACAGAAAACAAACGAGCTGACTTGTCTTAAAAAATATAAATTATAATGAACATTTTCTTTTGCCCTCTACAGTTTTATTTCCATTCCTATTTGATCACAAAATGAAAAACAAAATGGAAACACACAACACAAAGCCATGAAAAACCAAGGAAATATAAAGTTATTAAATATTAATATATAGTATAACCTACATTATAAATAACTAAAAATGAATGACAAGAAAAAAACGGAGTCACAAGGCACAAAAAAAAAAAACGTAGACTCAGATGAATGGAGAGTGGGAAATGGAAAACCAAAGTGACATTTTTATAAAAGCAAAAAAAGTAGAGATATACATAGTATAAGCTACCGAACAAGGATAAATAAATAAAACATATGTGTCCTTAAAGTCTATATGAGCATTTCCCTGTTTTAAATTAGTTCGATGTGGTGGTACTGATAATACTATTCTTATTGCAATAAACTTATCTGAATCATCCTAAAAGTATGCAGTATCTTCTTGAAATTCTAGTTAAATTTATACATTTTATGAAGAAATTTGTTACAATTAAAGAAATTGAGAAATGCTGATATATTTGAGTATTAAAACTTATTTGTATTTAGGACCATTAGGCATAAATAAAAAATAAGTTTTCCTTAATAGGAAGTATACATACACTCTTACAACTTTCTTTATTAAGTAAAATTGACATAATGTGTTTTATATATTAAATTGACATTTGGAGACAGAGTCAAAGTGAAAAGAATAACAAAAGCTTTGGTCAACTTTATTTTATGACTTAATTTCAATAAAAGTTTGTCAAGTAAACTACAAACTAGTTCTTTAATATTACCATAGTCACCTTAAAACTTTTCTTAGAAAAAGAATAAGTTTAGCTTCCTTATAAGTCTGGAAAATTTTGAATTTGATAACGCTAACCACGCAATATTTTGGTTAATGTTTCCATCTTCTTATAAATATATGTAGGTATGTGTAAAAATCTATTTCATTACTCCGACACACGTAACACATTACATTTTGCCACATCAACAGAAAATTTTAAGAAAAAAAATAACATCTCCAAAAAAACAACTAAACAAAAAAAGTGCGATTAGCACGTAGCCATATAATAGTTTAGTATTACGTTTATTCAAAGCTTCAGTCCTAAAAGACTGAAGAGATTTTATGAATTAATATGATTACACTGTCACGCATTCATTTATGTATGTTATTTATTCATGTTGGTGGTGGTGGACAACAAGTAAGAAATTCGTGTTTTGTATGTAAAAAATAAGTAGGAATATCAAATGTATATAGAACAACATGTCAATATGTATCATTAATGTATACACATGCACGCATGTGATATTAATACTCATACATACATACATACATTTTACATACATAAAGATTTAGGAATATATGTATAACGATCGTATAGGGTGCCATTAATATTTACGTGCTTTAATGTATGTATAAATGTCAAAGTATATGTTAATATTGATATAAGAAAATGTATTATTCAAGATTATTTTGCTTAAACTTGGATTAATACTGTTCTTTTATTTATATTAGTTTAAAAACTTTGAATATTAAAATGATTGATAAACTGTTCACCTTTTATATTCTTAACTATAGTAAATACCAAATTCCTATGACAACTATTTCTCATTTTTATTCGAATTTTTAAATTTATTATCTTCTATAGGAACTTTTATAAGTTTCTTTGGTTTTGAAAATTTTTCAAAAGATCTTTTTTTAATAGGAAATTTTTCAAAAAATTGTCATTTTGATAGGAAATTTTTCAACAATTTTTGTTTAAATATGGCATTTTTCAAATAGATCTTAAACGCTGAATAAAATGATTGCTTTCAGTGTAAGTTTTTATAGAAAATATGTGTAAACTACTAAAAATATATAATTTAATCCGAAGCTCCTAAAAGTATATTATGTAATTTTTTACTTAATTTCATTTATCTTATTATAAACTGATCGCTGGAATTTTGACAAAGACTTTTTTTTAATTTAAGTAATTTTAAAGACAATCTTTTAGTTTTTTGAATATACTTTACAAAGTTTTCCGAAAATCTTTACATTTTAAAGTTCCTTAACTTTATGTTAAGAATCTAAAAAACAAAAACAATTTTGTTTCGCTGACATTTGATTTTTTCTTTCATAAAATACATAGAACAAAGTCTTAAATGTAACATAAGTTTTTGCTATAAAGTAGCCAACTAGCCAACTAACCATGTTGATATGCTCCAGACGTGCCAAATCAGCACAAGTACTAAACTTTTTATTTAGGTTTGTACTTTTTTCCTTATTTTAGGTACAAATAAAGCTTGGTAACAAAGTTTCTGTTACATTTAATTACAACCGCTACAATATTTTCGTTACATTGTTTGCATTGTTGTCTTTAGTTTCCACAACTAAAGGAAAAATGTCAAATTTTATTATTGAAAAGTTCTTATCATTCTAGAAAATTTTCTTATTTTTATAGAAAGTTTTTAAAAATTTCTTATGTTTAATAATATAGGAAATTTTTCAAAAATTTCCTTTTTTTATATGAAAATTTTTCGAAAATTTCCTTTTTTTATAGGAAATTTTTAAAAAATTTTTTTTATGGGAAATTTTTCAAAAATTTCCTATTTTTGTAGGAAATTTTTCAAAAATTTCCTATTTTTATAAGAAATTTTTCAAAAATTTCCTATTTTTATAAGAAATTTTTAAAAAAATTTCCTATTTTTATAGGAAATTGTATAGGAAATTTTTCAAAAATTTCCTATTTTTATAGGAAATTTTTCAAAAATTTCCTATTTTTATAGGAAATTTTTCAAAAATTTCCTATTTTTATAGGAAATTTTTCAAAAATTTCCTATTTTCAAAAATTTCCTAGAAAAATTTCCTATTTTTATAGGAAATTTTTCAAACATTTCCTATTTTTATAGGAAATTTTTCAAAAATTTCCTATTTTTATAGGAAATTTTTCAAAAATTTCCTATAAAAATAGGAAAAAATCAAAAATTTCCTATTTTTATAGGAAATTTTTCAAAAATTTCCTATTTTTATAGGAAATTTTTCAAAAATTTCCTATTTTTATAGGAAATTTTTCAAAAATTTTCTATTTTTATAGGAAATTTTTCAAAAATTTCCTATTTTTATAGGAAATTTTTCAAAAATTTCCTATTTTTATAGGAAATTTTTCAAAAATTTCCTATTTTTATAGGAAATTTTTCAAAAATTTCCTATTTTTATAGGAAATTTTTCAAAAATTTCCTGTTTTTATAGGAAATTTTTCAAAAATTTCCTATTTTTATAGGAAATTTTTCAAAAATTTCCTATTTTTATAGGAAATTTTTCAAAAATTTCCTATTTTTATATGAAATTTTTCAAAAATTTCCTATTTTTATAGGAAATTTTTCAAAAATTTCCTATTTTTATAGGAAATTTTTCAAAAATTTCCTATTTTTATAGGAAATTTTTCAAGTAGGAAATTTTTCAAAAATAGGAAATTTTTGAAAAATTTCCTATAAAAATAGGAAATTTTTGAAAAATTTCCTATTTTTATGGAATTTTTTTTAAAATTTCCTATTTTTATAGGAAATTTTTTAAAAATTTCCTATTTTTATAGAAATTTTTCAAAAATTTCCTATTTTTATAGGAAATTTTTCAAAAATTTCCTATTTTTATAGGAAATTTTTCAAAAATTTTCTATTTTTATAGGAAATTTTTCAAAAATTTCCTATTCTAATTATTTTTCCAAAATAATTAGATTTTGGTTTTCAATAACAGAAAACAAGAACCACTTAATTATTGGGAAAAATAATTTGGGGGAAAACATCCAAAAATTACATTGATTGATCTCGATAAAAATATGTTAAAATAAATTGAAAACGATGACTTTATGTAACAAGCCGTAATAAATATTGTTTGTTGAAAGATAAATTGTTCTATAAATAGAAAGTTTATTTAAAAATAATAAAATAATAAAATATACAGAAGACTGTAGGTGTTTGAGATAAAATTTGCCCTATAACACCTGTGTTTGTATGTGGTCGAAGATTTCATATGAAGGTAAGCACATTTTGCTTGTATTAATAAGAACTAATATCATGTTTGGAAAAATCCAAAAATATTCATTGAATTCTATCAATATTATTTATGGGATTTTGAGAGTTCATTGGTTACCATGTCACGATATTCTTCTTTGTTTGTAGGAGGTTTGTATGTAGGTAATTTATTCATTTATTATTTTAGTGTTTTTACTTAAATCAAATGCCCACTGAAGGGATGTTAGAGAAAGCACTTATGAAATGAAATCACGTTTTTAGCTAACATCCACTATGAAAAAAATGCCAATTATTATATTAAATGAAATGAAACGAAACTAAAATAGAAACGACAAAAAAATGCAATATGAAATGGCAAAAGGAAAGAATAATATAAAGATCGTGACATCAAAAAATAATATTACAATCTCAGCATATCGTTGATGGAAAAGCTGAAGTGCATAACTGGAAGTTATACAAAAAGTCAAAGGAATCTGCTGTTAGTTGACATACAAAAGACAAAAATTTTACTTAATAGAACAAATTTGCAATAAGACTGTTTTTGAATAAAGACAGTTTTAACTTTGGGAATTTTTAAAATTTTTAACTTATAAAATTCTCTTCATAAAAAATGTTTAAAATTACTAATAATTGCTTAGGACAAATTTCTTAATTTTTAAAAATTTCTCGTTTACAATGTTGCCTACTTTGCGGCGCTAGTTTCTTTGTACTAACATGTTTACTGGAATGTAGGTATAT